>CM028377.1:106243636-106511717 GCA_013146195.2 Codonopsis lanceolata | reverse complement strand
GTGTACCTCGTTTGACCGGTTAGTGCGTGTGATACATAGTAGATGGGTTTAAAGTCCTTCTTCCCTCTCATGACAGATGCTATGGGTTGTATCAGATTACCGAGAGATAGACAAAGAGTCTTTCTCTGGTTTGGGCGGCTTAGCGGGTAAGAAACTGAGTATTTTGAGGCTTCGTCAAGCGAGGTCGCATTCTTTGTCCCATGTGAATTTTCTCGCTCCTCCGGGATTTTGAAGAAGGGAGGCTTTTCGGTGATTTTGATATGAACCTTCCCAGGCGACTATTAGTCCATTCAACTTTTGAACTTGCTTGATGCATATTGGTACCTCCATTTCAGCGAGTGCTTTTATTTTCTGGAGGATTTGCCTCGATGCCGGCGTTCGCGTAGATTGTGGGATTGAGCTTCAAATTTTGTTAACTTCGAGATTTCTTGAAGGTTTCTCACGAAGTTATCAATGTGGCTTTGTTTCCTTCGTTTTAATCACCATATCATCTATATAGGCCTCCACATTCCTTCCGATTGATTGCCGAAGACTTTGTTCACCATTCGGCGATAGGTGGCCCCGCGTTTTTTAGTCGAGCGGCATCATATTGTATGATGGCGCGCTTGCCGCTCGGAAGAACATGTTCCGCAGTCCTCTTTCCACGTCGATGCGGTGGTACCACGGTAGGCGTCACGCAAGCTTAAAATTTTGTATCCAGAGATAGAATCGACCAGTTGATCTATCCTCGGCGGTGGATCTGATCCTTTGGGCATCTTGGATTGAAGTCACGCATCGCCATTTTCGTTATTTTTCGACCATCACCACATTTGCAATCCACGTAGGGTAGTGGATTTCTCTTATGATCTCGGCCGAAGAAGTTTGGCTATTTCCTCATGATAGCCTCTTGCTTGCACTTAGGGGAGAAATATCTCGGCCTGTTGCGTAGGTACAAATCTTTGGATTGATGCTCAATTTGTGCTTGCTACATCCTCGGCAATACCTTCCATATCCTCGGCTTGCCATGCGAAAACATCGATGTTCTCCACTTAAGAACTTCGATTATTTGTCTTCTTTAAATGCCCGCAATTTCCATTCCCACCTTTATTTTAAATTGGGGTAGTTGAAGTTTATGATAACCTCTTCACATCTTCCATAGGTTGTATGATTGGATGATCTCGAACATCGAGGCTTTCAATTTAGTTTTTTCGTTCTCGGCACTCGATGTTCCTTCTTCGGGCAGCGGGCCGACTTCGCCAGCTTGCTTTGGTTCTTTGCAGTGGAGCTTTCCCCGTCGAGCCCTACTGGCTCGTTTTCTTCTTTGTATTCCCTCGGCCTCCTCAGGCCTTTTCAACCTTTTCTCGGCCTCCTTTTCTCGGCGTCACTCTAAAGTAGTGCGAGCATCATTCTTAATGACCCACTACTCAGAGCGAGGTCATATCTTCGTTGGTGGGCCATCGATGCCACCATTGAATTTGGCACGGAAGGTGCTTGTAGGGATAGCGTTGTAGGGAGAGGAGATCAGGGCCGAAGTGACTTCTAAACACGGTGGTATCCCCCCCCGGGTGACTATAAGTCCCAGTTTTCCTTTGGCCGTGACCTTGTGGCTGTGAAGCCCTCGTTGTACTCGGCTCGGAGTGAGGTGGGCATCGCCGAGCTCTAGTGCCGGGGAAGCACTTATAAAACATCACGTCTGCGCGCCCGGTATCTATCGAGACCCGTTTAACTAGGTTTGTTGTGAATGCCGATTTGCGAGTTAACGGGTTTTGCGGCATAATCATTGACCGCCCGGCTCGGCGTCCACGAATACCATTTCGTTTTCAACCATCCGTCACGATGTTTTCCGCCCATTGTTCGAGGCCGATTGATGGCATTCTTCAGCTGCGTGATACTGCAGTATCCTAGAATGGTGTTTACATGTAGGTTGTCGGTCACATGCATTTCGCCCCGAGGCCCTCGGTCGGGCGCAGAACTTCTCTTGCCACAAACCTCTGTCTCCCTCGTTTATCACCCTTTGTATTGCTCTTTTGAGCTGTATGCACTCCTAGTGATATGGCCGGCCTCGTTATGAAAATGCACCTTTTTCGCCTGGTTTCGCCCTTCATTAGTGACCTCGTGGGGAATGGTGGACGTATCTTCTTTTCTCTCGGAGGAACGTCCATTATGTGTTCCCGAGATTCATTGAGGGGGGTGAAATCTTCCAGCTCGAATTCCCGTCTTGGCCCCCTAATCTCGCCAGGTGAATGCGGTGCCTCTTTCTCCTCCCTTCTCTTTGCCGAGGTGGCGTCCTCTGAGCTTTCCCTGCTTCCCTTTTCTTTATTTGCGGCGTGCGGAAGGGGCGTGACTCCTTGTGAGTTTGTTGTGGTGGGGGTTGCTCGCCGCCCAACAGGCCACCCCTGCGTCCGAGGAACATCTCGATTGTGTCCTTTGGTCGCATGAGGAGCTCGTTCGGCAATTTCCTCGTACCCGGGCCGGCTCAAACACATCCTCGCGATGTGTCGGAATATCTGAGGATTTGGTCGAGGACTTCTTTAAAGCGTGCCATGTGCGCCCGATCTTGCTTTCTCCAACCTCTTGTTTCCTTGCCGCAGTGCATCTCGCTTTTTGGGAGGCACTGCCGAAGCGAATTTTTTCAAAAATGCCTCTTAAAGTCATCCCAACGGGTGATAGAATCGGGTGCTAGCGGTTGTACCTTGTTGAGCACAGCTTGAGGGTTCCAGCGAACACTAAGCACCATATGTCGTCCAGTCTAGTTGCGATGATCATTTTCAGCTCGAACCCTGACACGTGGTCCAGGGCTGTTGTGTTACCAGTGTAGTCCTCGAAGTGTGGAATCTTTACTTTCGAGGGAACTTCCACCTCTCTTATCTGCTTAATAAATGGCCCCCCAATTTTCTTGAGGACCGAGTTAACTCCATAGCTCTGCCGAGCTTCCACTTTTTCCATCCATGCCCTTATCTCGGCACCTGTCATCGGCCTTTCGCCTTGTCAGGCCACCCCACGGCTGTGGGAACGCGATTAGCCCTTTTTCGGCTGCGGTACCTCGGGCTCTTCCTCGATCATATTTCTCACAGGGGACCCCAGGCGAGCCTCCTTTGCAACTTGGCGGGACGGGTGCCGAGACTTGGAGTGGGCTTTGTTCGAGGACTGAGCGTATGGCCGAGACTCTCCTTCCTCGCTATGGGCTCGACAATTGTCCGTCTCGGCGGGGAATTTTAGACGAGAATGAACGCTCGTCCTGGATCCCTCGCCGGCCACCCTCTTTCCCAGCCTTGATTTGACATTGGTGGTAAACTTTGCCTTTTTGGCTTTTGTAGTTTCCATCCTTTCCCAAACCGAGTTCGATCGCGCCGGGATGCTTTGTTCGATGATTATGGGCTCGGGTTCCGGGGCCCGGGTTTTTTGTCTTAGCTCGTGCATCTTTGTCTCGGCTTCCTGAATTTTCGTGCATAAGGTCATTTGGTGCTCCCAATACGCATACTCTCGTTCGGCCTCTTCTTGAGCCGTTGGTCTATTTGTTTTACCACGCGGCTCCTCCTTGTTGGCTCTGGAAGTCTCGACCTCTCGGAGGTCGGCGTCAGTGTCTTTATTTTTGTTCGAGAGTCGTTTGTGCAGGGCTATCCTTCTTTGGTCCCTGGCCGATACCTCGGGTAGCGAGGCACGGAGTTCTCCCTGCGTCCCTCGTTGCTCGGCTCGCTCCTTCTCTAGGTGGGTGGATGCAGCGGGGGTTACGTTCTTTGAGGCTTGCTTTTTGGACTTAACCATCCTCTCTCGTCTCGTCTGTGGACGATGTCTTTGGGAAAAGTCGTTTTCCGCGAGAATGGAACAAGCGATCACGCAATATTTGTGGTGATCTTGTCTTGACGATCCACGTATCGCGAGAATGAGGTGGCGGCTTCTTCTATGTCCGGGCGGTTAACCCGCACAGTAAAAATAATAAACTCCGTTAAGGTGTCGGGTTGGCCCGACTATAACCCTCCGGTGTATGAATTAGTTTTCCGGTAAAGTTTTGGTAATAAATGAGCCGTGATAATAGTTTGATAGAGAGCTGTGATAAGAGAGTTGGAATATCCTTGAAATTACATGCCTTGCCATGAATAAGGGCTCTTATATTTATACCTGATATTGATGGCGACGTGGCGGTTTGCTATTGGGGAGCATAAAGCGGCCGTTATTAAATGCATTGAGGGCGTTCGTCAGGAGTGGGTGAACTGCGTGTGTGTCAGAGAGTTAGTATTGGCGTGCAGCGGTTTTCTCGGGCCTAGGGAAATGGTTTGTCGGGGTAAATGATTGGTTTGAGGCCGAGGCCGAGCGGTCTCGGTGACAAAAGCTTTGGTTATTCGTCAAGGTTGAGGATTTATGAAGACTGATTTGGGGGTGAGGCCGAGGGATCCCGCGATCTGTTAGGTGAGTTGCGGCTGGGCTCGCAGTTAGTGCCGAGGGTCTTTTATGCTTGGAGTCATTTATCTTGGGGCGAGTGGTCTGGTCCTCGCAACGAGTGGTCCTGTGGGTGGGACCCTCTTCATGCCGAGGGTAGGATACTATTCATGCCGAGGGTTAACCCCTCGATTTCAATCCCTTCAAAGTTTATTATTTAACACATACTTTGAAACTCTAATAATTAAAAAATATGTGTCGTTAGAGTAGTCAAACTTAAAAAAATGTGTTGAGAGTAGAATTACAGCAATTACTCGATCCATCGGAATTTTGAGATTTACTTATCGAAGCGGTTGCGTCAATATGGACAGCAACGACGTCGAACAAGACGGTCACGTCACCACGACAAGGTGAATACGTTGCACTTCAGAACAACCAAATACTTGAAGTGGTCGCGTCTGACAACCGCGTTACTTCGGCATAATCTCTCTGAGGATGAAGCAATTGCGTCCACAAGAGGTAAGCGACCGTGTTGGGGCAAGGCGGTTGCGTCACATGGAGTGAAACGATCGCGTCAGTACGGCAAACCAGTTTTTCTGTTTCCTTGTTTAAGTTGATTTATGGTTTGATATTATATCCCTATATATAATTGTAACCATAGAACGTGTATAAGGTTTGTCATAATAAAATTTTGATGGTCTGTTAACCTCAATCTCTCTCTTTATCTTTCAATTGATCTTGTTATTACTCTGTTAATTGTTTACAATTTATCCGTTGTGAACAACAAAATGCTTGAGCAAAATCAAGATGCTTATATCATTATGAAGGGTAAAATTGAAAATTATTTTTTAATTACAGACATAACTTTAAAATAATTAATTTTTTGAGTGAAACATTTTAAAATAAAATAATGAATTCAAGCTTTGTTTGGACACAGGTAGTCTGAGTAGTATTTTCTACGTCATAAGTTATAACATTTCAAACTACTAATGAATACTAAGTACTCCCTCCTCCCAAAAACTTCATGTTTAAAAAATCTAATAATTAAAAAATAAACAAATAACATTAGGGTTGGTTATAGTTTTAAAAATGCTTGAACATATTCAATATGGTATATCAAATAAGGGTCACCTTGAAATGTCATAAAACTTGTAAACATAATTTTTTTTAATTGGAATTATTAAATGAAACATTTGAAAATGGTATAGTGAACTCTTTGTCCGAGATTAGACTAAATTTTATACTTCCTCGGTTTTCAAATTATTGTCTTATTTGATCTCGTAAATCGTTTAAGAAAAAACTAATTAACTATATTATAAATTTTAGTGAAATATATGATTTCCTTTAATATCGTTAAATATGTAGTTATAATTAAATATTTAAAATAAGTGGAAAAATTAAGAATAAAATGATAAAAGTAAAGTTTTAAAAAAAGATAATTATTTTAGAACTGATTAAAAAAAAAGAAAACGATAGTTTAAAAACAAGGATAATGCTAGGGCCACTCTAATAGTACTTAATTTTGGGTACCAAATGATGTGACATCTTATGTATCATATTGTTAAGATAACTTTTTAATTTATAGTGGAGCCCATAAAATGTCAAATAAGATGACACATTGAAAACCACATCATTTGGTACATAAATTTAAATGTTCATTGAGTGGCTCTGGTATTACCGTAAAAACAAATAGAGTAATTTTTAGTCGAAATGAATTAAAAATTTCAAGTGTGACTACTACTATTTTGTGTAGTACAAAGATATTAAGAAGAGTGAAAAGACGTGTCTTTAGAAAGAGCACAGAATTAGTAGGGGACATTTAAGGTAGAAACAGACTTTAAGCAATGCACATGAGATTCAACGCGATTAACAACTCATACTATTCAGACTTCTGAGTTCTGACAGGCTGACACAAATAAATCTTTGAATCCAACTTCAAGATATTATTGTGAAGAATGGAGACTTACGCAAATAGCATTGGTAAAACTACTGACCTAAATAGGGTCGAAAATCATAGGTTTGAATTGAAATTGTTAGGCTTTTGATCGATTAGACTGAAATCGTTAGGGTTTAAATTTTAGATGGACCGTTTAAGACGGACCGTTTAGGGATCGAAACCGTTAGGGTTAGACCGAAAACCGTTAGGGTTGAACCGAAAGCCGACTTTCATACGGTTTAGTATAGTTAGTAATATACGGGACTGGTATAATACCGAAAACCGTTAGGATTGGACCGATTAACAGCTTTAATATAGTTAGTATAATATACGGGAAACGTATAATATGCTGAAATAAGCGTACAAGCCTCGAAATTGGGAAAAAACGTTCAAGTTTAATCATTGGCTGGAAACCGCAGGCTTGAACCGAAACCGCCAAGGCCAGGTCGAAACCGTTAGGTTTTTGACCAGGCAACAGCTATAACTGACTAAACCGAACCTATGCTGGACCGGAACCGTTAGGGTTGGACCGATTAACATCTCTATCGTAAACAAAGTCATGAGCTAAGTCTTAAAATTACAATCCAAAATCTGTTAATTCATTCAATTCGATTTGAAAATATCGATCTAACCCGATTGGTTAATTTTTTTGCTCGAAACGGGTTTCTTATTTCGATCAAAAAAAAAAACAATTGGTCGATTTGGGACAGTTAAAGCGGGTCAAACTCGTTGTTTATTTCGACTCGTTATTTTTTAGTTATATAAATATAGTTTGTTATGAAAAATGTGGGTTGAAACGAACTGACCCGTGCCGATTCGTTACCCATTTCGACCCAACCAGTTTTGATCCGTTTAATTTTAAGTTATAACGAAAAAATAAACTCTAAAAAAGTAAAGCTGAAAATTTTATAAAATCACCATTTGACTTTAAAAAAAAATCATTTTTAAAGAATACTTAATTTATTAAGTGATGTAATATTGTAATATAAAAAAGTCACTTAATTTTTTTCTAATTAAGAATATTACGAATAAATTTATTTAGACCGGTAGAGATATTAGAAAATCAAGCAAAATTACATGGATTTTCAAATTTATACTCCCCTTAAAGAGTTTTGTTGGATGCTGTTCGATCTTCTGAACCTAAAAAATTAGATCAAAAGTGAGGTTTTTAATCCGAATCTTTCAAACCTGATGTGAGAAATCCTGCGATCGAGGTCCCTTCTTATAATTAAAAGTGATCAAATTAATTCCAAACATTCTTTAGTTCCATTTTGGAAATAAAGTTTTTAATGATTAAAAAAACTATGAATTGCAACTTTCATAAGTTCATAATAACAAAAGTGGCCGACAGAAATTATGTCACGAAGAAAGCACATGAGACCACCACATGTCAATCACGAGCCCAGAAACTTGAGCCCGTCCAAGTACTGAGCATAGCAAGCAAGATGTTCGACTAAGGACCACCTTCAATTCCCAACCAAGTTTGATCGGACCAGGGGGCTATGCCTCGGGAACTTGCACCTCTTTATGGGCAACCATAGCCTGTCTGAGCGGGGCCATGCCCATTTGGGCAAGTAAACGGTCAGCGAGCATTCGAGCCGTACGTGAGACCCAAGGCAGAATGCGAGGTTTTTTAATCCGAAACAGATCACTTTCTTATTTACTCCGGAAGTCACGAGGCTACCCGCCATTTACGCTTATAATTTAGGGATGACTCATAACCCTAATAGGTTGCAATTAATCCTAATTTTATGAGAATTCTATAACTTGGGGGCCTATATATACCCCTTCAAAAACCTAAACAAGGTATACTCACTTTTAATACTGAAACTCTATCAAATCGCTTTCTCTAGTGTACGACTTACTCTCACACTGAAGGGGCTCGTGAGGCCTTGTCTTGCACTCCTTCTAAAGTGATCTTGACAGAATTCGAGTGAGATTCAACCCAACACATAAGTTTATATATCCTACAATCACATTCAGGCGACCTAATACTGATTTTTGTGACATTAATAACAATTGATTTATTGTAACTCTTGGGTAAATTTTAATCAATTTAATTAAAAAAATCTACTCCTTCCATCAATAAATTATCGTTTTAGTTGATCCGACGCACGGTTTAAGAAAAAACAAGGAACTTAATTATTTATAATAGTTTAATGTGTAGTTTCCTTTAAAATCTATGTGTGTGGCCCATAATTAAAATAAGATGAAAAAGTAAGATTAAAGCGTAAAAATGATGTTTTAAAAAGTTAAGTTTCAAACTAAAATTTTTTTTTAGGACAAACGGAAAGAAAAAAAAAAACAATAATTTAGGGAGATGGAGTAGGAATGTTTTTAAAAGTGACCCTGTGCATGAAACAATGGGTGGGGTGGGAGTATCTACTATTGTTCTACATCCACTTCTTACTTTTTATGATAAGTTATGTTATATTCATCAAATCTATATATATAATGAAAAATGTCAGAAGCGTATAGTTCTCGTATTTACTTTAGTTTCTCGTCTAAACTAGATTTATAATAATGAATCTTTATAAAATTATTATAATCAATAACATTAATAATAGTTAATGTCATATATATATGTATATATATATATATATATATATATATATATATATATATATATATATATATATATATATATATATATATATATATATATATATATATATATAATATCTCCTAAAACTTTTTATATTTTGTCCAGATTCTAAACATTTTTTGCATTTTATCCAAGTGTTCTAAAACTCCCGCAAATTTCAGACCCCGCCTTAGGCCTCTCTCTACCGCCACAACTTTCTTAGTCGACGCTGCTGTCGACCAAGTCGGCGCCTACGTTCTTTGGTCCGCAGGATAGATAGAAGAAAGAAAAAGATGAAGAAGAAGGGGGGCTGTCTCGAGACTCATAATTTAGAATGAGAAGGGATTAGGGAGGATATGTTAGACTATGGGTTGTAGGGGCAGTAGGTATGTGGAGTAATTTTTTTTTTTAGTTCTAAACTTAACTGGTTTATTGTTTTGGAATTGTTGAGAATTGAGATTAAAGGTAGGTTTGCATATCTTTGTTCATTTTACAAATATAGACAAATGTTTGATAAAATGAGAAACATTAAAAAAAATTAAATTTGTAGTCAATGTGTTTGATCTTTGATGTAAATTATCAAAAAATGATAATTATGCCTTAATTCTAGGCCCCGATTACGCCCAGACTAGTCCCTTAGGCGCTAGGCGCTAGTGTGCTAATATATATATATATATATATATATATATATATATATATATATATATATATATATATATATATATTACTTATTAGAAACCATTAAAAGTAGTCTCTAAAATTTTGAAAGATAAATCTAATTTAATCATTTGGATATTTTCACATTACTTTTTACCAAAGATACTATGATATTGATCATTGTTGATATCGAGGTAAGTATAAAACTTATAATCCTATATATTCTTATTTTCTCTTTTATTAATTATTTAATCTAAAAATATAATTTATATTATTGTATTTGCAAAGTGATAAATATGCAAATTATTTGTTTATAATACATATCAAATGTTTCAGTGTTTGATAGTCTTGGCAGATACATATATCACACCAAGCAACTATAAATTACAATTTATGTTTACAATTGATTTGATCTAAATTGGTGACAAAAACTTCCACAAAACAAATTTACAAATATTTTTATGGTGATAAAATTAATTCACCGTATTTGTTTATTAATTTTCATTTTTGGTTGAAGTACTTAAACCACAAATTGTGCAAATTTTAGTACCGTTTTCAGTAAAATAAAAATAAAAAATAGTTTACAGTGGTAAGGTTAATTAATCATATTTATTTATCAAATTTTCATTTTTTTTGTTCAAGTACATCCAAAACAAATGGTGCAAATTTAATTCATTTTTTGGTAAACTACTTACTACATATTTGTGTGTGTATATAAAGACACATAAATGACAAATAATTCTTAAAATAATTACATAATACTATAAAATAAAAATCATATTTATTAATAAATTGAACATGCGAAATAAGAAATAATTATCCTATTATGATTTCAATGGTTGAAATATTGATGTGCATTCATGCAGGCTATTTAGTAGATGTATGTGTCAAATGATTCATATACAACACACAATGATTAACAAGTACCAAAGTACATGATATTATTTTAATCATATTTCATTATATCCAGAACATTAATACACAAAATGCAACAAGACAGTACAAACATTAAAACAAACTTACAAAATCATGAAAGGATTGAAGCAATTTTGATCTGTAAAAATTCAAAATAATTTGATTTTCATTTCATAATACGTGTTGATCGATTTTTCATTTCAAGATATGTGTTCATCTTGTAATTTTATTTTTTCTATTTATTTTGTTTATATATAATTTAATTTAAATATATATATATATATCGTACGTTTAATACACGGATGCAAAAACTAATTGTTACATAAAATTAACAAATTCCTATCTATCTAAAAACAAAGATAAAGAAAGGGGGAAAAGCAACGACGAGACATTAAAAGAAACAATCCAACAAAATATAATTGATTAAGAGAACACCGACTTAATAATCATAGATTAATCAATATATATCCGATTTCAAAAGAAACTCTCTTCTTATCTCTATGAAAGCTACAAACACTTCAACCCTTAATAATCATGTCATGGGAGGGAGGATTTGCCCAAAGTGTTACTATCAACATGAGATGTGTGCATGATCCATCACCAATCAGCAACATATCCTCACACGTACCTAAATTATTGTCTAGTTTGACTCGATACTTAAAAATAAAACCTATTGACTTAATAACATACATAATTTTCTTTAAAATTCATGTGCAAATAAATCATAATTTAAATAAGAAGAATAAAATTATAAAATATTTTTTTCTAAAATGGAAACCTTACATTTTTTTGTCACGGGCAAAAAAAATAAAAAATGGATAATAATTTAGAGACAGAGGTTGGGCCGTATATCATAGCTTTTTTTGGCTATGGCGACGTGTGTGAGCTGTTGCAATGGATGCCCGTTCTCTTTGGACCACTATCATTTTCACTCCATGATTTTATCCCATTCGTTGGATAGACTCGGCCATCCTAATTTTGGGCCAGCTCTGAAAACTGTATAACTGAATTGTCTGCGATTCATGGTATTAGACCTTAGAACGTTAGCGTCAAACAAGGATGGAGTAGACCGTTTCATTAAGACAAATAAATTAGAATAAATTGCAAGTTGGTACATCTTTTAAAATATATTTTTAAATAAATTCAGTTATTTTTTGGATATATATTTTAAATATAATTTTGGGACGAAAGTACATCACTATCCTTGATGAAGACAAATGCCAACGAACTTGATTAGACGAAATCAAAATTGAAAAAAAACTTCCGATAGGACGCGACTGACGTGAGTGGTACATTCATTACTTTTGATTTTCGAATTTTGGAAGAAGACAAAGGCTAGTTGGGTTATAGCTACAACCTGTATTTCTTTGGAAGAAAGTTTAACAAGCAATCAAGATTGTTTGGCCAAATCTGGATGACGGGATCAAATGAGATTGAAATGAGGAGAAAGAAAACAAACCACAGCACTCGTCAGATTCTTATGAATCACTTGTGTTGATCCACCACCTCCGCCCCCACCCACCCACTACCCAAACTCCACGGTTAAGCTGATGTCAAGTCTTTTCATCAGTATTTTTTGATTTTTTTTTTCAATAAACTGTCAAAACAATGTTGATGCCAAGGCTTGACATCAGTTTTTTTTTGAATTTTTTGGTTTTAATAAATTGTCAAAACAGTGTTGATGCCAAGCCTTGACATCAGCATTTTTTGATTTTTTTTTTACTTGAATAAACTGTCAAAACAGTGATGATGTCAAGCCTTGACATCAGCTTTTTAAAAAAAATTGACTTGAATAAACTGTGAAAACAGTACTGATGCCAAGTCTTGACATCAGCTTTTCCGAATTTTTTTGGTCTTGTAAAAACTATCAAAACAGTGCTAATGTCAAGCCTTGGCATCAGTCTTTTTGAAATTTTTTGGCTTGAATAAACAGTAAAAACAGTACTGATGACAAGCATTTGCATTAGCTTAACTGTCAAAACAATCATAATGCCAAGGCTTGACATCAGTATTTTTTTGAATTTTTTTTGTCTTGAAAAAATTGTCAAAACACTCCTGATGTTAAGGCTTGGTATCAACATTTTTTGAATTTTTTTTTGTTCTTGAAAAACAGTCAAAGCAATCCTGATGTCAGGGCTTGACATCAGCATTTTTTGGTTTGTCTTCATTAATGACATTTTTTTTCATTTGAAAACCAATTTGCAGTTATATGAAATGTCCAAAAAATTAATGGTCCTAGATGAAAACATGTTTCTAAAATTGTACACACTTGAAATTTGCCGAAAAATTTATGGTGAAATTCAGGTTGATCCATATTTTGAAGTTTCTAACATCTCTAGTCCAGTTTTTTTTTTAATAGGAAAAGATCACTTTTAAACGCGAAAAGACTGCAATACCCTTAATAAGTAAGATCCGCGCTATAAATAAAGACGGGATGCGCCGCGGTTAACATATTTATATACCGCAGTGCAAAACTATAAATAGTCAGAAATTATGTGAGCCGCAGTGTATTATTATGTGAACCGCGATATATAAATAAACATAATATCAACAACCAACATCAAAATAAGCAAACTACCCAATACGTATATTAACGACCAAAAATTAATGACAACAACCTTTTAAGATCCTTATTTCGTCTTTAAATATTTAATGTCATTTTTTCTCAAGCTTATCTACTGTTTTTTCATCTCACTCCATATGATTTATTTAAAATTTCATTTGTTGTTTATCATCAAGTTTCTTCTCAAACTTTATAATTCTCTGATGCATACAAATAATATATCAAAAAAGTATCTCCTTCTTCCTTCATCTGTTTGAACTTGATGATAAAACTTGAGATACAACTTGATGATAAATAACTACATGGAGCTGATCTATGAATATTTCTCACAATGAAGATTTATCTGGAGCATGACCAGACTCCGATCTCACCATGCAACTTTTTACTGATCTCATTTTGAACGATATTCATAAATTTTCATTTTGATGTGTTTCTTAGTAGAGTTCAATTATTAATTTCGATATATTTTGATGTATTTGGATATATTTTAATATAGAAATTAAAAGTAAAACATATATTTTGTATCGCGGTTCACATATGCATTTGTCGCGATTTATCAGTGTTAGCAATCATGATTTTTTATACATAAATTGAAGTAATACATGTATTTTGTATTGCGGTTCACATATTTATATATCGCAATTCGTCTGTGTTAATATTCATAATTTCAAATACAAAAATTGAATTAAATGTATATTGCATCGCGGTACATATGTTTATATGTCGTGATTCACATAATTTCCTGGCTGTTGATATACAAATTGAAGTAAACATGTATTTTGTATCGCGGTATATATACTTATATATCGCGGTTTACATAATTTCTTACTTTTGATACAAAAATTGAAGTAGGCATGTACTCCCTCTGTTCCATAATATAAGTCGTTTTGGAAGAGTTTTTTTTGTTCCAAAATAGGTGTCACTTCGCAATTTTCAAAAAAAAAATTTCCTTTTCTTCTAATTCTACCATATTTTATTAACTCTGTAACTTGTGTTTAACTCTTTTGACAAGATTATCAAAAAACACCTCATTAATATTTGAAGTAAAGTAAATAAGGACAATTTAATCTTTTTAATATGTTTCATTGATCTGTATGAATAGTTTCAAAACGACATATATTTTGGAACAGAGGGAGTATTTTGTATCGCAGTACATATATTTATATATTGCAATACAAAAATAAAATTTAAAGAATATATTTTGCACCGTGATGTACAAACCTATGCACCGCGATTCAAAGGGATATACATGTCTCATGCTCATTAAGGTTAACGTAGTCTTTTTACATCCAAAAGTGACTTTTTTCGGTTAAAAAAACAAATAATATTTAAAAGATTAAATTCTTCAGAAAATGGACCAGCTCGTATTTTTTTCAAAAATTTTAAAAGATCACGTGTATTTTTAAGGGTGATAACCAGGTCGATCCCCTGTGATGAAATTATAACCGAAAAAGTCTCTTATATTTATTTGCAATCGCTAAAGTACACTTTTTGTGATAAAATGACGAAGATACCTTTAATGAACAATAAACACGCACACATAGCATGCACAAACCCAATGCCAGAATTTGGGCATCAGAATGAAAAAATGGGCATCGCAATACGCAATTGAAATGTGTCAAAATTTGGGCATCAAAATTCAAAAATTCACTGCCCAATTTGGACATCGTAATGAAAACATTGGACATCTTAAAACACATTTGAAATCTGTCCAATTTTAGACATTACATTGTAAAAATCCTTAACCAAATTCAAGCATCGAAATAGAAAAGATGAGCATCGAAATGGACAAAATTGAACACTATCAACAAATATCAAAATAGTTGGGCATTGTAATGGACGAAATTCATATCAGAACGAATAAATTAAACACAGCCACCAAATATCAACAAAGTTGGTCATCAAAATGGACAAAATTGAACATTTCCACCAAATATCAACATAGTTGGGCATCGTAATAGACAAAATTGACGTCGAAATGAAATTAAACACTTCCACCAAATATCAACAAAGTTGGGTATCGAAATAGTTAAAATTGAACACTACCACCAAATATCAACATAGTTAAGCATCGTAATTAACAAAATTGACATCGTAATGAATAATTAAACACTCCCACCAAATATCAACAAAGGTGGGCATCGAAATGGACAAATTTAGCGTAAGAATGAATAAGTTGAACACTGCCCTAAATATGTGTGTAAAAATTGGGCATCAGAAAATTTTCGAAGCCCAAAACAGTACTTAAACATCATTTTATGGCCTTAAAACGAAGATGACACAAGGCTAACCTCATGCGTCTTGTATATCTCGTTGAGAGCTCCAATTTGATATGTGATGGGTCATGTGGTTCATCCGGAATAAAAAGTTATAGAGAAAATGATTGGAAAATATGAAAAGAGATCGATAATGAACAAAAGAGAGATGGGGATGAAGCTAGAGGAAGAAGAGAAAGAGAATGTGACGGAGAGAAGAGAAAGAACTCATAGGAGGAAGAAGAAGAAGAGAGAGAGAGAGAGAGAGAGAGAGAGAGAGAGAGAGAGAGAGAGAGAGAGAGAGAGAGAGTATGTATGACATAATGAACAGAACGAAGTATTTGGAGATCACGGGCAGTTTTGGATTTTTTTTAAATGAAAAAACACTTTACCAGTTGAATAAAAAGAAACTTGATTGGAGAGGTTATAATATCTCCAAAAAGTACCAACCCGCAATTTTCCCTATTTTTAAGGAATAAATGCGGCCCGGTACCAATTTCTGGAATATTAATCGTTCCAGTACCCTTTTTTTCTAAATCACAAAAGTCTATTTTCATAATTTTGTTCCAAAATTGCTCGCAACTAGCCACTTCGGTCTTCTCAAATTTTCTTATTTCTCTTCACTCTCTCTCTCTCCTTCACCCTTCTCCGACCAAGTGGTTCCAAGCGCACCAATATCAACCACCGCTATGAGGGACTACCGATGCATGCATCGCATAACTTCTAAAAGCTTTGGGAAGAGGACGAACTTTAAGGGTGTTAGTTCTCAGTTTTGAAACTGATACACTAGTAGAAATCAAAAGATTGAGGATTTTTCCGTTAGTAGGACATAACTTTTAATCCCGGATGAACCACAAGATCCACAATATGTCAAATCAAAGGTCTCGACGAGATCTACGTACCCCATGATGTCTTCATTTTAAGTCTAAAAAACGTTGTTTAAGAATTGTTTTGGGCTTCGGAAGTTTTAGTAATGCCCAATTTTTACATTGCTATGCCTAAATTTTGACATACTTCAATTGTGAATTGTGATGCCCAAATTTGGACAGAGGCTCTGTTCGCACGCCTTTTATTCATTAAGGGTATCTTCGTTATTTTCCCTCAAAAGTATATTTTAGCGATTTAAAACAAATATAAAGAACCTATATGGTTATAATTTCACCAAAAGGGACCAGTCTAATTATCAAATTATTTTTTAACCCACCGTGTGTTGGTAGGCTTTGTTGTGAGAGACTAGAGCTTCGTCTTACGTATTATGATTCGTAAGGCGATCTCACATTAGACCTGCTATTTTAAAAGCAAAAACTAAGGTAAGATGGTCTTATAAGTATTTTTTGTAAGACAGATCTTTATTATCCGATTTATCGTGTGTTGATGGATTGAACTGTGAGAGTGAAACTCTATCTTACGAATTAAGATATGTAAAACCGTCTTACAAGAGACTTACTGTACAATAATTAGGGATTCTCACATTTGGCTGGTCGGTTAAATTTGGGGAAATGACTATTTTCCTCATAAAAAGTGTGGGAAAGACAAAACTATTCTGTTGTACGCGTTTTTGTTAACCATTTATGGCATAGATATAGGCGGTTCACTTGGTGTGGTCCTGAGATGGTTGAAAGAAGCTTCACAAGCTTCAGTAATGCTATGCATATGGCACCTTTCTGGATGTTGGTTCTTTGAAAGAGACTAAATTAGGGCACATATTTGGAAGATTCATTCATTTGTATTTACTCTTACTCCATTAATTGCCCTAAAGAGTCGTATTTGATAACTTGTCCTCCCAATTATTTGTACAATTGAATTAGTCTAATTAAAAGACTTTTAATTTGTTAAGTGGTCCTCTCCTCTCGACACGCCTTTTCCACGCAACGAATTCGTTGTCCCATGTGACTCATACTGAAAGTGTCAAGATACTTGTCTCTTGTATAATACTCTATTCGTTCCACCCAAAGAGTTCATATTTAAAAAATTTAATTATTAAAAGATATATATTAATGTCGTTAAAGTTAGTTATAATTACAAACAATATACTTACAATACAAGTGGAGGGTAAAGATGAAATATTATAGAAATTGTAAGCATAATTTTTGAAAGATAACTCTTAAAGTGAAACATCCCAAAATAACATAGTAGATTATTTACCTGAAACGGAGGGAGTACAAGTATTTAATGTATTGAATTAATTACTCTGTATTTTTTAACCATCATACTACTTGAGAAATACCAACTAGTTTCACACATAAGCGTTAAACGCAACTTCCTTACTACTAAATTAATTGTGGAAATGTGACCTAAATAAATACTCCAGTCATTAGGTATTTAGATTGATGAGACATTTACAGATGCCATTTGATAGTTTAAGTGAAAAATAAATGATAGGAAAATAATTTGTAATAAAGCAGGTTTTTTTTTTCTATTGTTTTTCTCCTTTCATATTTTTTTTAAATAATAACAAAATAAAAAATAATAACCATGACCCTAGATATTTTTTATCTCTTGGTTAGTAGATGTAGTGAGATAATTACAAAAAAAAAAAAACAAAACAAAAAAAACTAGCCTATTTCAAATTTTGCAAAATTAATCATGTGTTATTATTATTATTATTATTATTATTATTATTATTATTATTATTATTATTATTATTATTATTATTATTATTATTATTATTATTATTATTATTATTATTATTATTATCATTACTATTATTATTATTATTATTATTATTATTATTATTATTATTATTATTATTATTATTATTATTATTTCTAGTGACAAAGTGAAGTAAATATTAAGAGCACCGGTATTTATTTCACTGTTTTCACCACCTAAAAATAGCTACGCAATTATCAAATTTACTTAACACTTTAGAAGCATTTAGTGTTTTCTAACTCATTTTTTGGTTTATTTTCTTTTGTTACGATTCACTTGTGAAAATACTCACTTCCCCCTACAATAAGTGTTACTTTTGATATATATATATATATATATATATGTATATGTGTGTGTGTGTATGTGTGTGTGTATGTGTGTGTGTGTGTCCAAATTAGTTTATCCAAATTTGCATGTAATCATACTGTGTTGCATGTCTCTAGCACATTCCTTGATATGAATCATTGAATTATTATTTTTACTTAATTTTTTATAGATTTATAATATATCATCTCATAGAGTTTTTCAAGTTGAGTAGAACCAAGCCGGATAAATCCTTATTAATTGAACCGAACCACTACACATATTGTATTTATATTGGACTGTTCATTGGTGGAATTTTTAACCGTTTCTAAATTTTTCAATATATAGCACGTTTGAAACGATGAAGTCCCATTTATAAATTTAGATTTGCGCTGCAGCAAATCCCGATGGAGAAATGATATTCTTGACACACAAATTAGATTTCTGATGCAGAATTGGACTATTGATACACAAATTGGATTCCTGATGTAGAAAATCTCAATGCACCACCGTGAAACTGAACTGCGAAACTTCACAAGTTGAATTATCGTGTTTTTGTTCAATTTAGTTCAAACTCGATCTAGATCTGAGCGGTTGAGATCGATTTGATATTTCACGAATATAGGGTGGGTAAATAGATTCTGGTTACATTTGTATTGACTTTTCCAAGATCAACCTCCCCCTCCCCCATTTTGATTATTGGTACTGCTTGAAGTTGAAACATTGATATTTGATATTGTTTGATTTTGTATGACTTTGTATGTATATATTTGGTGCTTTGTTGTAATAATATTTAGAGTTTGAGGTTTTTAAATTGGTTTTATAGTATTGTTTATTTCATATTAATTGTTATATTATCAGATACAAAAAATTATAATGATAGTATTTTTATGTTTTTTTTTTTTAATTTTTTCCATTATTAGTGACGAAATTTCCGTCATTGAAATTAAAATTTAATTAACGTTTAAAAACCTTTAGCGACGGAAATTTCGTCGCTAAAGGTTGAATTTAACGACGGAAATGGGTCTGTCGGACATCTGCGACGCATGATTACCGACGGTCCACCGACGGAAAAATTTCGTCACTGGGAAGCGATTAGCAACGGAATCCCTCCTTTAGCGACAGAAAATTCCGTTGCTAAAGGCCATTTTTCTAGTAGTGTGTTCTAAAACTCATCCTAGGCGCTAGTCACCAGCAGTGTCGGCCTTGAGATTTTGAGGTCCCTAGGCAAATTCAATAAATGGGGCCCCAACCATACACATGTTAAAATATTAAAAGCTAACAAAACATTAAGCATTTTAAAAAAAGAAATCAATAAACAATACACTTTCATAGACACACTAACTAATAAATATTTAAACACAAAATTATTCACAATAAAAAATACTCCCCCCGTCTCAAAGTTGTTTTGTTTGATCTGACACATAGATTAATGAAAAACAATTGACTTCATTATTAATATTGGTATGATGTGTAGTTTTCTTTAAAATCCATATTCATGTGACTCATAATTAAAGTAGGAGGAACAATTAAAAATCGAACGATAAAAGTGTTGTCCTAAAAAAAAACTTTTAAACTAGACAAAAAATTGGGACATTCAAAAAAGGAAAACATGACAATAATTTTGGGACGGGGAGAGTAAACAAAATCTAAAAACTTAAACTATTGATTAATTAACAAAATAATCATCTATATCAAATTATTATTTATTTATTAAGTAGAAAGTGAGATTAGGGGGCCCTTTTTTGGTGTAAAAAATCGGGGGCCATAGGCGGCTGTCTAGTGAGCCTATGCTCAGGGTCGGCCCTGGTCACCAGCCCCACGCCGCGATTTTCACCAAATCGGTCAAGAAAGTCGCCGGCAATAAAAATCTTCGATTAAACGTCATAGTCGTCAGCTAGTTGCTATAGGCGCGGACTAATGTGTTCGAAGAGTGGGTGACCCAAGAGAAAAGGAGCCAGATGTCTAGGGTGTTGATGGAGGGTAAATAGGTAGGATACAGTGGAGATCTTGTTCGTTTCCGGGAGGGTGAGAGATGTATGGGTGGTTCATTCAAGATGAAGTTATTTCTGGTAGACGAAGGCGTTGGCATTTCGTTGATGATTGTGTTGTTGCCATATTATTGATTGTTAATGATAGGAAAGTTAGAGAGTGAGAATGGAGATGGGTAAGGGCATCCACAATGCTCCACATTCCCCCACAAATTCTTAGCTGGGTCCCACTGCCAACTATACATTTTCATAATTTCTCTCTCTTAATAATTTTCACCCACAATGGTTTTGATTCTTCAACAATTCTTACATGGGTCTCACTACCACATCATTCACTTTATTTACACCACTTTTTATTTTTATACTTTGCAAATAAATTAATTAATATGTATATGCAATATAAATAAATTATTTCGTTTATAATTCCTCAAATTAATTGAATATTCAAATATGCAATATAAATAAATTATTTCGTTTATAATTTTTATTAATATATTGAATATTCAAATATGCAATATAAATAAATTATTTCGTTTATAATTTTTATTAATATATTGAATATTCAAATATGCAATATAAATAAAAATTTTCGTTTATAATTTTTATTAATATATTGAATATTCCAATATGCAATATAAATAAATTATTTCGTTTATAATATTTATTTATATATTGCATATTCAAATATATTATATAAATAAATTAATTCGTTACTCCATCCGTTCCGGGTAAAGAGTCTCCGTTTGATCATCAAACTTTTTAAGAAAATTACAATTTTTTTGCAATTTTTTTTTAAAATATCTAAATGGAATAATAGAATTTTTGCCCGAAACGCAGGGAGTATTAATATATTGCATAAAAATGTTAATAATTAAAATTATATAAAAACGTGAATAATTAAAATTAACTACAAACATTGCATAATTAAAATTACATAAAAATATTACATAATTAAAATTAAATAAAAAACATTACATTTTCAAAAAAAAGTAAAAGACATTTTCAAATGGTTGAAAATTCAACTTTTTAAAAAAAATCAAAAAAAATTGAAATCTCAGACCTGGCCGACAGCCCTGGCCCACGCCCAGGGCCTTCACGCCGCCCAGCCCGGCCCGCCGCCTGGCTGTGGCGCTCACTTGCTCCTCCCGCGGCTCTCTCTCTCTCTTGCCCGATTGATTATTAATTGGGAATTTTCGTGACGAATTCCCAAATGAGAATTGTTGAAGAATTGCTTGCAATGGTATGATGTCAATTCTTGTTGGGGAATTCTTGAGGAATTCCCCCATTGTGGATGCCCTAAGTGATATTGTTGAGACCTGAGAGAGACCGATGGGAATATTGAAGGCTGGTGGTAGCCTGGTAAAGAGTCTAAAACACTAAAGAAAAAGAAAGGGGAGGGGTGGAAGGGACAGTCTACAGTTGTAGTACTGGGGAAAGTTTGTGATGTCACTATAGGGTGAATGGGGTGAGTGATTCACGTTATAGTTGATGGCCCACCAATGCCACGAGATTTGTCTTTGAATCAAACTCTTTTTTCTTTTTTGAAAAAATGTTGGTTGATCTTATTTCATTTAAAGAGAATTAAATTATTGAGTATTAATTAAGTATGATATTGAGTATTTAGTATTGACTTTTTTTTGTTTATGTACTTTAATTTTAGGTGATTTTACAAATTTAAATAGTGTAGTCAATGTGTTTAATGAACTATAAAAAAAGAAGAATTTTGAGAAATTTCAAATTTGTAGTAAATGTTTGATTTTTTTTAAAATTTACATTAAAATTCGAGAAATACTGTAATCATGTCTTAATTTTTTGGCTCCGTCTAAGCCCCGCTTAGTCCCCGTCTAGGTCCCTAGGCGCTAGACCCTGGTTTGCTGCCTAGTGTCTGTCTAACGATTTTTAGAATCTTGCTGATGAGCATATACTGTATCAGTTCTAAGGTCAGGGCTTCACAAGAAGCGATGTAGAATCTTGCATGCTTTAGATTTAGTTAAAATCATTAAGTTAAAACATCTAGTTTAAATCATGTGTTACTAAACCCTTAGGTTGTTTTACTTATACTTTGGCAAGTCTAATTCTGTCTGCTGAATCTTCAGCAGATAGGATCCTATTGTTGTTTGTACATCAGTTGCCACCTAGACTTCGTTAAATAGTTTTCTTTAAATAAAATATCATATCTGCTTAAGTTTAGTCATACCACAGTGTCATCGTCTACTCAACATTTAAATTCTCTATCTGCTGAACACTGTACATTATTGGAATATTTCTCTGAAAATAATTAAGACTTTAACTCTTCAACTTTTGTTAAAAAGATTCCAAACGGTATCATATTGAACACTTGGCCTTCACGTGCAAATATTTAAATTATTATCTGGTCATCATATTTCAAACATATAACTATTTATATGAAGACTATTTTTTTTATGACTTTTTACATGTTCTACAGTATTTCATGTCTACTAGCTAACCACCATATTTATTATCTTATACTAAGAGATATCATCTGCCACTAAACCTCTACAAGATCTCTGTGCATTCAATGAAAGATTTTCATCATCATCTATCTACATATAAAAGTCAAGATTGTTTCTTACAAATTAATAGATGAACTAAAATAATCATTCACCCAATAACCCCCCCACCATTTAATTAAGGACAAAACAAATAAATTTACCATGACAAAAAATAATATTTGGACAAAAATAGCCCCAAATATAATAAATCACTCACCATTAATTTAGGTCAAACAAGTAAATTTGTCATAAACTAATTAATTCCATTAATAATCAAATAATAATTTGATCCCTTGACTCATACATATTTTAAAGTTAGGTCCTACAGTTTATAATTGTATTTATTTCATTTTGTATTTTTATTTTCTTATCATTTTCCCCCTCCAACCATTATCGTTAAAAATGAGTCCAATATTTTCTAAAATGACAAAAATGCCCTAACTCATTTGAGAGACTAAAACTTTATTTGAAACTAAAAAATACTATGGTTTTACTTTCTTAAATATGTTCAACAAAGACATTATAGATGTATATGAAAAATTAATAGATGGACAAAAATAATTATTCACCAAATAACCCCCCATCATTTAATTAAGGATAAAACAAGTAAATTTACCATAACAAAAAATATTTTTTTGGACAAAAATAGCTCCGAATATAATAAATCACTCACCATTAATTAAGGTCAAACAAGTAAATTTGTCATAAACTAATTAATTCCATTAATAATCAAATAATAATTTGATCTTTTGACTCATACCTATTTTAAAGTTAGGTCATACATTTTATAATTGTATTTATTTCGTTTTGTATTTTTATTTTCTTATCATTTTTTCCTCCAACCATTATCGTTAAAAATGGGTCCAATATTTTCTAAAATGACAAAAATATCCTAACTCAGTTGAGAAACTAAAACTTTATTTGAAACTAAAAAATAATATGGTTTTACTTTCTTAAATATGTTTAGCAAAGACATTATAGATAGTATATGAAAAATTGTTACTATAATAATAGATTTATTGGTGAGTATCGAGATATTGAAAAAATATGTTGTGTTTAGTTATTACCGTTGAATAAGCTAATAGAAATGAGTTAATAAAATGTGTCATAATGTCAATAAGATGAAAAAAATGAAGAACCAATTGATGAATATGTGCGTTTTGTTACAAAAGAAAGCTAAAATCTATAATCTATTTATTTGAATTTTCATACTATTACAAGCGGCCTTAAAAACTATCATACTGGTCCTAACTTATAGATATTACAAGCAAAACCACAGTTAGTACTCACAAATAACTTGGTTCAAAATATTTTACTCATTTCCATAACTGGGTTCCAAACCTCTAACCTCTTTTTGTCTTAACTTGCTTGCTCTTCTTCATGAAACCCGAGGTACTTACGTGTAAGAATCTCTCTATTCCCCTTCCATGACTATCGACTTTCTTTTCTTCTACCGTAACTCTCCTTTAATTGAAAGAGATTATCACCAATCGACATTATTTCAAGTAGTCTCATCCTAAATTAGATTATCTCCTTGCTTAGGTCTTTGACACCGAAAATGGATATGAACTAAGAAATGAAAGACGTTCGAAGAAAGAAGTCCGATTAATCAGAAGCTAAATAGATTCTATGTCTTCATTTAAGCAAGGCGAAGTGAATGTGTTTCTTGGTGATGGTAATGACGGTACTGCTGAGTGCTGACGACCGCATGAATGGTGGTGTTAGGGGCGGTGGTGACAATGATTTTAGGGATGACAGTGATGGTTTAGATGAAATACAACATTGTGAGATTTCTAAATCATTACATTTTCAAATATCCATATAGGTTTCAATTTCAATTTGAAATTTTGAAAATTCAAAAAAAAAAAAGAATTTGAGTTTGTAAAAAATGAAATTTAAGGTTGAGGTGGTGGTGTGGATAATTGATGGGTTTTTCAAATTAGTTACTTTGAAGGAAGGAGTCAGGAATTAGAAAAGGAAATCAAATCAAAAATAACTTTTTGACTAATGGTAAAATTTGAAGTGGTAATGGTGGTGTGTATATGAATGATGAGGTTGACGGAAGAAAGTGAAGGATACAAAATTAATTAAATAAAATTTAAATTTCATTTTCTGGAGTAGTGCATTTTAAACTTTAAATTTAAATATAAGACAAAGTATAACTAATTTTGGATTATTGAAATAATTATTTATTTTTTAATTAGAAAAAATATTTTAAATATCAAATGAAAAACTAAATGATGAAATTATAACCAAATCTCACTTTGTGCCACAAGAATAATGATCAAAATAATCATCATGTACATAATTTTCCATCACTATTTTTAACGCCCATGGACGAGAGAGGACAAAGTGGATAACTAGAAAAATGGTGTATGAAAATGAGACATCGTAGGTTCGGAAAGACATTATTAGAGATATATAAAAATTTGTAATTATAATAATACATTTGTTGTTGAGTATCGAGATATTAAGCAAATATGTAGCATGCTTAGTAATTATGTGTGAATAGGCTAAGAGAAAAAAATGTGCTAATAAAAAGGTTCTAATAAAAATGTGTTATAATTGTCAAGAAGATAAAGAAAAATAGAGAACTTAGTTGACAAATATGTGTGTTTTGTTAGTGTAGAAATTAAGCTAGAATCTATAGGAGAGATGTTTGAAAAAAAATAGTTCGACTAAACGGAAGCTAAAGATATTTTATTTTTCCGTTTTAGCAAGGTAAGGTGAACGCGTTTCTTTGTGGCGATGATTGTAGGGATGCTGGTGGTGGTGGTGGGGGCGATTGTAAGTATGACAGTGGTGATCATTTAGGTGGAATAAGACATTGAACAAAAGAGTAAGAAATTAGACAAAGAAAAAAGATAAAATCAAAATTTGATTTTTGGGCTAATGGTGTTATTCTAGGTGGTAGTGGTGGGTCTATGAATGATGGGATTGATGGAAGAAAGTGAAGGATAACAAAATCAATTAAATATATTCAAAATTTAACTATGAGACAAATCATAATGACAACATTGCTAGCCTTATAACTAAGTCTTAAAGGGCAAAAATATCTTTGTCTAAAACAACTTTGCACTACTTAGAAGCTTAGTTGTAAGGAAAATAGTATAATTAGTTGTAAGGATATTATTTTCCTTACCATTTCTCTTCATTCAAGCTCGTCTCTCTTTCTAATGATTTCATCGATAAGGGTTATGAATTTTATGTTAATCGTATATTTTTACAAAGATTTTTAGTAAGTATAGTCTATAGCCTCTTATTTCTACTTTAGGCGTGACTTTTGCAAGGGAAAGAATGAGGAAAATCGGAGATGGAGTTTGGTTATAATCGAAGAGGACAACGCCAAATATGTGATATGCGTGACCAAAGTGGGAAGGGTTTGTGCTGGAGATGGCGGCTATTATGGTGGAGCAAGAGATGAGAACTTGCACCGGGAGAAGAGGGAATGAGAGGGTGTGAGATTAGAGTTTTTACTTTTAATACATTTACCCTTTAACTAGATAAGGAAAATGATATTTTTTCCCCACACGTGGAAGACCATGTGCTATTTAACGTGAATATTATAACGTCCATCATGGGTAGGTGGAAAATGAGAAAAAAAAAACGTCAGATGTCATTATGACACAATCCTTAGGTTGGGGTACATTATACGATTTGGTGAATACTTTGAGGGGAAATTGTAATTGGCCATATAATTATTTTTGGATAATTGAAATAATTATTTATTATTTTTATTTAAAAACATATTTTAAATACTAAATTGATTAATTACATAATGAAGTTATAATCAAATCTCATTTGTACCCCAAGCAAAATGACAAAAATAATCTTTACGTGACATGCAACATGCTATTTTCCGTATGTTACTATTTTTAACGCCAATAGATGGGAGAGGACAAAGTGGAACAAATAGAAAAAATAAGGTATGAAAGTGAGACACTTCGTAGGTTGAGATGCAATGTGAGATTTAGTGTGTAATTTTGGAAGCTTATCATATTTTGGTCCCATCAAAATTAGTCCAAAATACATATTGTCCCCTAAGGTATCCATCAAATCCACTTTGACACTCAACGTAATTTTGTAGCATTTTCATATTCCATATCAAATTTAGTGATTGAAACGTCACGTGTGGTAATCGTAGTGATAGAAATGGTAGAGAATAATGTTTAAGATCGAGAATTTGCTCTAATCAAATCATAAACCGTATCAACGGTGCTAAGAAGAAATTTATTGGAGTATAAGCTAGTGATGATGAAGACGGATTGAACCATGACATGTCTCATCATTGTCGTATACATCTATGATCGGTTCAAATATGAGTTTTGAAATTCAAGGTGATGCTTATGCATTGTGTTGTACAAGAGAAAAAGTGATAAATGAATTGTGGTTTGGTCATTTAATATTGGTGGCTGTGACGGGTTTAATTTTTTTGTGGGTTCTTATTCATGGTGGTCTTGATACTTGAGTGCAATTCTCTAATCTTGAGTTCTATCTCTCTATTCTCTTATATGATTATGCACTATTTTTTATTTATTTTTCTATATAAAAATTTAAATAAAAGATTTATACACTCTTAAGTTTTATCTCATTTAAAATTTAAATAAGAGATCATTGTTGGAAAAGAAGCAGAGAAAGCGTTGTCAGAGAAAAAAAAGTTTATAAAAATGAGGATATGAAAATGATACAAAAACTTAGGTTGGCTAGTAAAGTGAGACTTTATAGATACTTTTGGGGAATTTTGTATTTTAGAATGCAAGTATATACTTTAGGGTTGTGACTTTGATTTCTATAACACAATTTATTATCATAGGTACTTAATACATCACCTATAAAATACTTAATACAACACTTTTTGAAATAAGTTTACCAATTTACCCTTTATCCAATTTCAAAATTAAATTAAAAATTATAATTAAATGGAAAAAAGAAAAAGATTGGTGGTGGAGGTGGGAGGGTGGTGGAGGTGGGCGGGAGTTGCTTTTCAATTAAATGAAAAAAAAAACTATTTTTTTTTGTGGAGATGGTGGTGGAGGCTGGGTGGGAGGTGGTGGAAGCTGGGCGGGAGGTGGCGGAGGTTGGGCAGGAGGTGATGGAGGCTGGGCGAGGGGCATGCGGTTGGGCTATGGTGTGGGTTGGGTGAGGGAGGGACTGGTGGAGGCCCAGTCCGTGTGGGAGGGGTAAGGGAGGGACTGGGTCAAAAGCGTGTGGGGGGGGGTAGGGACTAGGCTTGGCCGGCGGTGGGGAGGGCCGGCCGTGGGCGGGGGAGGGATTGGGCTTGGCCTGGGGGGAGGTCAGGTGGTGGTCCGGTGGGCGGTCGGTGTTGGACTGATGTTCAATTTTTTATTTTTTTATTTTGTCAAGGGTAATATAGTATTTTTACAATAAAATGTGTTGTATTAAATATTTTATAAGTGATGCATTAAGTATTGCCATTTATTATTTTCTAATGAGAGTCATACATTCCAGAAATGGCATAAACAAAGTTTTCAACAACAATGTGTTTATCTAAGATAGTAAGTTTGAATTGTTTTCAATTTAGACACCAATAAAAGTGAAGGAATTCATGTTTCGCATTAAAAAAAAGATTTAAAAATAATAAATAAGAAAAGACAAATGTGTATGGATAAGCTTTTATATAATAACTAAAACCATACATTATAAATAACTGAAAAACAAAGTATCGAAAAATCACACAACACAATTTATAAGTCTAAAAAACTATAAAGATTAAAATACAAAAAAATCTAATAATTAAAAGTAATTAAGCAGAAAAGTGAAATGACTAACAAATCACTTTAAAAAACCATTAACATCACGTGCGATTCACCACGTGCAACGCACGTGAAGTTTACTAGTTGCTTTTAAAAAAATCAAGATTCAAACCTTACTCTTTCAAAACGGCTATTATTCAAGATCTCTATAAATAGCTTTGAAGCAAGGATTGAAGAAATAGAGAATAGAGGACATAGGGGTTGAAGCTATCATTCATTACTCACAATATTCTCTCTTTGATTTGCTTCAACCCAGGACTGCACACTCAACATATTCTTTCAAACAATTTTTTTCTTTGATGTGTTCTAGTCCTCAAACACTTACTAGATAGTCTTTCACGTATTATTATTTTCTAGTTCTTGTTTAGACAATCACAGTTTAGAGTGTTCTTTTATTCTTTCAAATCTTTAAGGAATCTTTGATTGTTACACAAGTCTGATTGTTTCTCAATCATACTCCTCAAACACTGATTTTTGTTGTACACTGATTCGTTAGTGATCATTTAGAACATGGCAAAACACACCTTTTGACCACTGTACTTTTCAAAAATTTGCAATTAGGCCACTGAGACGTCAAAATTTTTAAAGTGACCATTGTACCTGAGTTATCTTATAATTTAACCTATTTTTTGGATGAACGTTAAGTTCTGACGTTAACTTATGTTAAATACCCATTTTGCCCTCATCGTCTTTTATGAACAATTAGGGAAAAAAATCTCAAATTTGCACTGTTGAGTAGACCAAGTAACCCAGATCTGGGTTTTAAATTAACAAATACCCCCCATTAATTGACAGCATCTTTCCTCTCCTCCCTTTCTTTCTCTCCCCACCATTATTGAAACCAGGCGCAACCGTTTTCTCCCCCAAATCCAGATAAGCAAGTGAGCTAACCCCATCCCCAGCCATATCTGCCGTCATCTTCAGGTCTAGTTAGCCCTCGCCTAGCGGATGGAGCTGGGTCAAAGAAGATAGAGCTGGTTATCTTGCTTCGCATGGTGTCGTAGAAGGATTTTTCCTGCAAATATGCAAGATTTATGGAGGATATTTCTAGATCTGATTTTTCCAACGGATCTCAAGATTTGTGGAGGATATTTCTAGATCTGATTCTTCCAGCAGATCTACAAGGATTGTTGCCGAAGGCGAAAGCTTCTTGAGTCCGGAAGTTCTAGAGGCACCCTCATTTCCACATCTACCTCCTCCAGATCCCTCACTTATGCTCAATCCATCTTTACTCATCTTCAAAACCCAAATTCATTTTCCTCCAGATCCCTCACCTACGCTACCAGTGATGATATATCATTGTTATTTATTTAGTGATTGCTGATATTCTTTGATTAAAAGTTTTAATGGGTTTAGTTTTTTGATTAAAAGTTTTAATGGGTTTAGTTTTCTAGTCTCTATATATTCTTGATTTCATTACGTCAATGGCGAAGACACTGAGGAGATGACAACGTAATTACAGTGGTTGTGATAATAAATTATTAAATAAAATTGACATATTGTTTAAGTAGCTTAAAAAGAAAATTTTCTCTCTTTTTTTCTACAGCCATACCATAAAATCCGATAGCAGTTTGTAATCTTCTTTTGCTTTGATGACAAAGCTAACAATGGATTTCTAAATTTGGCTTACTTGTTATGTCCCGACTTAATCCATTTACCAAATTCGATATGGGTTTCAATTTGATTTTGGGCGAAACTAAGATCTAAAAATTGCGATCCGAAATCAAAATGTCAAAAGAATCAGAGAAGATGAAGATGAAGACGATGAGGGCAAAATGGGTATTTAACATAATTTAACGTTTGAACTTAACGTCCATCCAAAAATTGGGTTAAAATGCAAGATAAGTCTGACACATTGGCGATATTGAAAATTTTGACGTCTTAGTGGCCTAATTGCAAATTTTTAAAAAGTACAGTGACCCAAAGGTGTGTTTTACCAATATATAATCTTAATGCACTTTAAAAATCTAAGTTTGACCAACTTGGTAGTGGACGTAGCAGTTTACACTGTGAACACTCCTAAAGACTATCTTTTATCTTTCAGTTGATAGAATTGTTTCTAACACTTAAGTAGCTTCTATCTACTTAAGTGTTAGTCAGTTGCATTCTTGAATCATTTACTTAAATATTTTATATATTGTCTTTCAGTTCATTTCTTATACTAGTGAACTACTTAAAACCTTTTCCTACTTAAACTTGTGTCAAGAATCTGACACATAGTATTTTGTTCATCAACTAATAGAGAGTTTTTCTATCTGATAACTTACCATTTCCGTTGTCACTTTTGAAGGTTTTCAAAATAACCCTTAAAGTTTTTAAAAAGGTTATTCACCACCTAGCCTTATTTCATTGCCTATTGGACTTACAAGCGAGCAGAGCTTCTCGTCAGACAACGTCGCTAAAACGGATGAGTCTCAATACCGAGGCTAACACTACGAAGACGATATTGAACGATTGAAATAGCGAACCTAGAAATCGATTGCCTTAGTAGAGTGTGTGTGTGTGTGTGAGAGAGAGAGAGAGAGAGAGAGGGACAGATGAAGGGAACACATAATACCTTAGATCTCCCTGGTCTATACCTAGATATGATGTTCTCCAATTTTCCAGATTTGGGTTACACTAGATTCGGAAATCAAAATGCCAAAAAAAACCCAATTGTCTAGCTCACCATCAACTCAAGTGATTTGTAGATGATGCTCGGATTTTATTTTATTTTGAATCTGAGATTTTTTTTGTAACTACCTGGTTTTGTAATTTTGTAAAATTTCTTGAATCTGAAATTTTTGAATTTGGGATTTTTTTTTCAAAGAAGATGAAGATAAGGGCAAAATTAGTATTTAGCCTAAGTTAATGTTCATTCAAAAATTGGGTTTAATTGCAAGATAATTCAGGTATAGTGGCCACTCCGAAAATTTAGATGTGTCAGTGGCCTAATTACAACCTTTTGTAAAGTATAGTGGCTCAAAAGTGTGTTTTGCCTATCTTTTTTTACCAAAAAATGACACTTTCAGGGTAAAAAGATTATTATACCCTAAATGAGCCTTAGGCGCGCTACAGAAATGCATCACGGTGCATCGATTTTGGCACCTCGATGCATAAGTTTTAATTACTTGATTCAAATTTGCACCGCGATGAATAAATTTTTGCACCGCGATATATATAAGTTTAATTGCATCAATTTTTGCACTGCGATACATCAATTTAATTACATAATACAATTTTGCAACGCGATGAAACAATTTATGCACCGCGATACATAAGTTTTAACTTTTAATTACCTAATCCAAATATGCACCGCGATAAATAAATTTTTGCATTGTGATACATAAAATATTATCTAATCTATGTTTGCACCGCAATACAAAATGATAATGAATCAGACCATGTCCTCCACCTTCTTTTTCCATCACCTCCATTGTAAGCATTCTTCTTCCTCCTCCTCCACCTTTGTTCTACTGAAAAATCATTCAATCCAACACAGATCAATTACAATTTCGTACTTAATAAATCAAAAAAATCGTTTACCTTTCAGGGGCGTTGTCCCCAAACACTCAGGCTTACGACTAAGGAGAAGGAAGAAGAAAATGAAGACATGAAGGTCTGGTTCATTATGATTTATTTTGCACTGTGGTGCATCAATTTTTGCAACGCAATACGAAATTGGATTAGATAATTAAAATTAATACTTCGCAGTGTAAATATTGATGATGCGTGATGCAAAATCGGATTAGGTAATTAAAATTGTTGTATCGCGACGTAAAAAATGATGCAGCGCAATACATTTGAGTGAGTGATCTATAGCATGCCTCAGTTTATTACGGGTATCGTAGTTTTTCATTCCTAAAAGTGACTTTTTCGTTAAAAAATATAGATTACTGTAGCAATTGAAAACTTATCAAAGTGAACCGGCCAAAATTTACCCCTAAATTATAGGGAAAATTGTGGACCGGTCCACTTTCCAAGTTTTTATTCGCTCCAGTATCGTTTTTTTTTCAAACCGAAAATGACACTTTTGGGGGAAAAACCGATAGCCTTAATGAACATAAGGCACACTATGAAAATGAATCGCGACACATCAGTTTTATTGCATTAATATTTGCACCGTGATACATCAATATTTAAATCACGATTCATCAGTTTAATTAGATGCATTGATTATTGAACCACTATGCATCAATTTTATAGCATTAATTTTACACTGCGAATTTATCAGTTTAATTTTCTAGTCTATTTTTACACCGCCATACATCAATATTTGAACAATGATTCATCAATTTAACTGTCTAATCTATTTTGCCTCGTGATGCATCAATGTTTGAAGTGCAATATATCAGTGTTTGCAACGCGATATATTAATATGATATCTTTGCACCACAATATAAAATCATAAAGAATCAAACCACGTCCTTCACCTTCTTCCATCTCCTCCGTTGTAAGCCTTCTTCTTCCTCCTCCTCCCCCGCCTTCGTTTCTACTGAAAAATTCCAACCCAACACAAATCCATTACAATTTCGTATTTCATAAATAAATAAAAATTGTTTACCTTTTGGGGCCTTGCCCCCGAACCCCTCACGAAGGGACGCTGCCCCCTCAATCCTCGTTTCATTGCACAACAATAGTGATTTTCAAATTCAATGTGTGCAAAGCTATTGAAGGTGACGATAGCATCTTCGAAACAATATTTCGAAAAATGATCTTTTGCGTTTAAAAAAGATAAAAGGTGAACTTTTGAATTACAAATTTTTTAAAAAGGACCATCTAGAATTTACTCTAAATTATAAAGGTCCAATTGTCCAGAAGCTCATACGACAACAAAAAGTAATTTTATTTATTTTATGTGTTTGAACTTTAACGGTGGATCGGGTTAGGGATATTCATCATACATAATTTTCCTATGTTGTTGTCTTTTCTTTTCAATAGTAAAGATGATAAGCTGCATGAGTTCATTTGTTGCAGCTGACATTTATCGCCGCTGAAATTTGAGACGCTGTTTCCTAATAAACCACATCAAACTTGAAATCTCAATACGAAAATAAAAGATGGATTATTTAAGAAAACGTACAAAGACAAGCCTTTTAACAGTTGCAAGAATAATGTTTTATGCTTTCCAGACTTGCAGAGTAAACAAAATGAGATTGAGATTCCATTTCATATACCCTTGAATCCTTGATCATGCAAGAACCTAAGCAGGCTTCCATGCCATATTCCAGCAGGAAGTCAACAAGAAAAGGAGATGATCACGGGGCAAATACAACTCGCTCCCCCTTTCTCACAGATTAACTTCTTTTGCCACCGTTGTCTTTATTCTTTCCATGGTATACAATATCAGCTACCACATCTAATTAACCAAGTTTGTAAAGGCCTTGAAATCATTCTCAATCGGCACTTCTCCCAATTTGGCAACCCTCTTCAGAAAGACCCTTTGAACAAGAGGCAATGCCGGTGGCACTGTATGAATTCTCCCAATTCCTGCCATCAAAATGCTTTATCTCAACATGGGTTAGCGTTCCAGGATCCACACAACGAAGTGTAACTGCTTTCCCGTCTGGGTTTGACCGTGGCGTATAAAACGATGTTATGCCACAAACCTTGCAGAAAGTGTGCTTTGCTGTGTGAGTGCCAAAGGTGTATGTCGTGAGGAACTGTTTAGAATCTCCCAGTAGCTCAAACCTCTCAGAAGGGACAATGAAGTTGGTGTTTCCTCTCATGGAGCAGTTGCTGCAATTGCATTCCCAGGCCAGAACACTAGATGGTGCTCGAACTCGCCATCTCACACTTCTACAGTGGCATCCACCATTGTGTACTAACATCTCAGATTCCATGGATTATATTGGCTGGTGTGGCTACTTGTCAAAATGTCTGCCAGCAATTTGTTATTGATTTTTTATTAGCAAAACAGTTAATAGACATGTTCCCATTGATTAGTGTTTCCTTTTATTAAAATCAGCTCATCATCAACTCCAAGTACCCAAAAGAAAAAAATATATAAATATCAAGAAAATTTCTTAAAAAAAGGAAAAAGGAATGAGCTACAAAAAATAACTGAACAAGAAACAACAGGATTCGACCTACACTGGCTGATGGAGAAATATAGTTCAGAATATGAGGAAAGGCGGTGGTGTTCCCCTTTCCCAAACCCCTCCTGATGTGCACCAAATATATACCCTTAAAGTACCCCCCAAAAGCCCTGAGCCAAGTCCATACCCAAATAAGGACCCAAGCCCAAACCAGGTAAAGACCCATGAGATACTATAAATAGAGGGGTCCTCCCTCCTTATTCTCTCTCTTCTTTAGGCTCACTACCTCACTCTCTCTTTCTATGCACACAAGGAGGAACACTCCCTCTTTTCTCTATCCGAGACTTACTCGCACACCGGAGGGTTTTGGCGGGAAACCTCCCCGCCGACTTACGTGTTCCATTTTGCAGATTATACAACCAGATATCCACCGGACGGCTCCGCGGACCACTCACATACGACGAGACTTTTGGCACCCCTATATCGTGGCGTGATCACCTCCGAACCATTATTTTCCACAATTACAGTCTAGCTTCTTGGGAAATCCCTGATTTGAAAGTTGGCACATGACTGATTGAGCTAGCAGTGGTCTATGTGTTACAAGGTAATCTAATGCTTAAATCAGCAAGCTCAGATATTTGCAGTATTTAACGATGCATGTGTCACTAGAAATGTACTAAAGGAAAAGCAAACATAGAAGTTATTTATCAATTCATCACTAGAAGGATTCCATTATGCCATTAAAACACGACCTCCTGTCGTCGTCACTACAAAAAAAAAGCCATAAGCTAATAGTGTCATCACTATTGGCCTCACCATGATTCCATTAACAGAGACACCAAAAATGTTTTGCTTCTATTACAGAATATAATCTATGCATCAAATAACAGAAACAAGAAAATATATAAATGACAGAACAAGGAGATGGAAGACAGGAAGAGTTCAACACAATCCGCTATTAGAGAAGGCTAAAGGGACCATTGCCAAGTTGAGTTGAGAAAAAGCTAGAGGAAAGCTCCAAAAGCTTCGAGGAAAACAACATTGAAGGACTAAAGCAAATAGCAGATCTAAAAATTGTAAAAGGACTGACATAAGTTTCTATATTCTGCAGCCCAAAGCTACCAATTTCAAAAGCATCAATAACTTTGTCAGTGTCAGAATTTTGAAGGGCCTTAACTCTCACCCTTCATTAAATTTTGTTGAGATACACAAGCAGCAACATCAACATTATAAAGGGAAAGGAGTTCAAGGGGGCTAATTGCTTTATTCAGAATTTCTGTGTATCTCTTTAGTGATATGAGGGGTAGCAAGTGTAACTTTATATTAGTTCAACGGCAGCGTCTGTATCTTGTTTTTAAATGTCGGTTATGTCTATTATATATATACAGGCTCCCTCCCCTTGTACAAAACAAGAGAGATAGTTTCTTTTCAAATCAATGATTGTGTATTCTGTTTCTTGGTCCAAGAACAATCAATTACTTTGTATTTGTTTGATCGATCCTTAATGAAGATGAATCTGAAACACATCAACATCATCTTCAATCTTTATCATGGTATCAGAGCTTGAGAATCAAGATCCTCAAGCCTATCCTCGGGAAAACACAAAAGGGGTAAACTCTGCTCTCTTTGATCATTCTCTCCCTTTTCTTTCTGTTGTTCCTCTTTCTCCTTGATTGTGTTCCTCCTCTCTTATTATGTCTGAATCAACTTCTGAAGATCCTCCTAATCCCATCAATCCCTTGAAAAACAAAAACCCTACAATCACCAATAATGTCATTGATGATTATGATCTTCCTGAAATCTCTCTTCAATTAACCTCTGGCCATCAGTTATATCTTCAACCCAATGATCATCCAGGGATGAATCTTGTGTCTGAAACTCTCTCAGACTCCAATTTCAACCAGTGGAAAATCTCTGTCACCACTGCCTTATCTGCCAAGAACAAACTTGGCATGGTGGTAACTGGTCTTAACAGAAAACCTGTCCCTCCCTCAAAATATGTGTGTGCTTGGGATAGATGTAATAGCATGGTGGTCTCTTGGTTACTTAACTCTGTCAATACAGAAATCCATCAAAGTATAGTTTACTTCTCCACTGCACATGAAATTTGGGATGACATTAACACAAGATTTACTCAAAGTGATTGCCCTAAAATCTTCCAAGTCCAGAAAAACATTATGTTGTGCACTCAAAGAAACCTCAGTATTAATGCCTATTTTACTAAATTTAGAGGGCTTTGGGATGAACTTACCAATCTGCTTCAAATGCCAAAGTGCATATGCAACTGTGCCTGTGGTGCCAATTCTGCCAAAGAAGAATATGAGCATGTCACCAAGCTGACTCAATTCCTCATGGGATTGTCTGAAAACAGTACTGATGTCAGAGGACAAATACTTGGGATGCATCCTCTTCCCTCAGTGGCTAAGGCTGTTTCTATGTTTGTCCAAGAAGAAGGCCAATGAAAGCACACCAATGCCACAAATTTCGGTGATGTCTCTTCTGCCTTAATGGGAAAAATTAACAATAATCCTGGCATCAAGTTCAACAAAGGGAAGCAAGCAGGAGGGTCCCAAACTTCCACCTCTAGAGGCAAGTTCTTCTGTGAATTTTTCCATGGTAACTCTCACATCAAAGACAAATGTTTTTTTATTCAAGGTTATCCTAAGTGGCATCCTCTATTTGGTTCATCTGCCCAATGGAAAAGCCTCTTCCATAACACAAAGGAACTGTTGTTGTGTCTGATGATCTTATCCTTTAAAATGTTTACTATGCTCCTGAATTTCAGTTCAACCTTATCTCTAGAAGTAAACTAACTATTGACAGTGGCATGCATCTCATTTTTACTGCTACTTCTTGCCTCCTCCAGGACCAAACTCAACAAAGAACCAAGAAGATTGGTAGGTATGCTGGTGGCCTTTACAAATTACTTCAGTCTGAAGCCAACCACCCACAGCAAACTAGCACTATGTGGCAAGATGTTACTAAAGCAAATCTGTGTAAATTTAGCAATTACTTTGCCCTTACAGATCCTATAAATAAATTGTATCTTTGGCATACTAGACTTGGACATGTTCCCTTACAATCTATGAAACACATTAAGTCTCTTGCTCTTAATTACAATTCCATGTCTCATGTTTGCTGTGATGTTTGCCACTTAGCTAGACAAACCAGGCAATCCTTCTCTTTAAGTGACTCTCACTGCACTAATGTCTTTGATTTAATACATGTGATGTTTGGGGACCCTATAGGAAAAGTACTTATGATGGTTGTACCTCTTTCCTTACTATAGTAGATGATTGCTCTAGGGCTACTTGGACCTTCCTATTAAAAACCAAAACTCAAGTTTGCAGAATTCTGAAGTTCTTCCATAACATGGTGAAAAACCAGTTCAAACTAGTGTTAAACACATCTGATAATGGAACGGAATTTCTTAATGATGGTGTTGGCACTCTTCTCTTATCCCAAGGTCTTTTGCACCAATGTACCTGTGTAGACACTCCCCAACAAAATGGGAGAGCTGAAAGAAAACACAGGCATCTCTTAGAACTTGCTAGAGCTCTAAGATTTCAAGCCAACCTTCCAAAGAAATTTTGGGGTGATTGCCTCTTAACTGCCACCTACATCATAAACAGAATTCCCAATTTTGTTCTCAAATTCAAAACCCCCTTTGAAGTCCTTTTTGAAGTCCTGCCTACCTATAACCACTTAAGAACCTTAGTCTACCTCTGCTATGCTTCCACAGCCTCTCATAATAGGGATAAGTTTTCTCCTAGATCTCAAAAATGTGTTTTCATTGGTTATCCTAATAACAAAAGGGCCTACAAGGTTTACAATATGGAAACTCATCAAATTGTGCACAGTAGGGATGTTGTGTTTTATGAATCCATATTTCCTTTCAAAAACCAAACTGATCTACCCAAGAAAGATAACTTGTTCCCTATTCAAGATCCCACCTATTCTGTCCTTGAAGAAGAACATGAAATCAACACTGACAATCCAAAAACTAATACTAGTGTTCACACTGAAATTGAAGAGAATCACATTAATATAGATGTCCCTATCAATACCACTCCCTCAAATGACCCCTCTTCCATACCTACTAGACCTCAAAGAGATAAGTCTTTACCTGTCAAGCTCAAAGACTATACTGGCTTACCTTTTAATCTTGTCAAGCCTTCTATAAACTACTCCTCTCCCTACCCTATTGACAAGTAGGGCAGCTATTCCAATATATCTGCCTCCTACAGAGCCTTCTCCTGCAATATTTCTACCTTTCATGAGCCAAAAACCTATCAACAGGTTGTTAAAGACCCCTTGTGGTGTCAAGCCATGACTAAAGAACTTCAAGCTTTAGAAATGAATGGTACTTGGACTCTACAACCTCTTCTTGCTCATAAGAAGACTGTGGGAAGCAAATGGATATTTAGAATCAAACATAATGCAAATGGCACCATCAACAAATATAAAGCTAGGCTTGTTGCTAAAGGATTCACAGGTTGAGGGAAATGATTATTTTGAAACATTCCCACCTGTGGCAAAAATGAACTCAGTCAGAATGTTCCTTGCTATAGCTGCAGCCAAACATTGGGACATATCACAAATGGATGTATCCGATGCCTTTCTGCATGGAGAACTTCATGAAGAAGTCTACATGGATCTGCCTCCTGGTCTCTCTCACAGCACACCCTCCTCTACTTCTCCCATTGTCTGTAAGCTTTCTAAATCTCTATATGGCTTGAAACAAGCCCCAAGACAATGGTTTGAAAAATTCTCCTCTACTCTTCTTCAGTTTGGTTTCAAGCAATCTCAAAATGATCACACTCTATTTACATACAATATTGAATCCAAATTTGCTGCTATTCTGGTTTATGTAGATGATTTACTTATTACAGGTATAGATAAGGAACAAATTGCTGAAATCAAAGCCTACCTTCAATCCAAATTTCCTGTGAAAGATCTTGGACCTCTAAAATACTTCCTTGGATTGGAGATTGCCAGAAATAAGTCAGGCATATGTCTCCATCGGAGAAAGTATGCCCTGGAGATCATTGATGATACTGGACTCACCAAAGCTAAACCTGCATCTATTCCCATTGAGAAAAATCACAGACTTGCCTCTACCTCCGTACCTCCTTAAAGGATCCTGCTCCCTACAAAAGACTTGTGGGCAGACTTCTATACCTCTCCATTACAAGACCTGATATTGCTTACAATGTTCAAGTCCTTATCCAGTTTATGGCCTCTCCTCTTGACCACCAATGGCATGCTGCCTTAAGATTGGTCAAGTACATAAAAGGAAGCCCTGGTCAAGGTCTGTTCTTCTCCAGCACCAATCAACTAAACCTCAAGGCCTACTGTGATTCTGATTGGGCTGCTGCTGCCCCATCACAAGGAGATCCCTCACTGGATTTTGTGTTTTCCTTGGCACTTCCCTCATATCCTGGATGTGTAAGAAACAATCAACTAACAACAGATCTTCAGCAGGAGCTGAATATAGGAGCATGGCTAACACTTGCTGTGAGATTAAATGGCTAATTTCTCTGCAAAAGGACTTTCAGATTACTCCATCTCTTCCTATTCCCCTTTACTGTGACAACCAATCTGCCTTGCATATAGCTGCCAATCCAGTGTTCCATGAGAGAACAAAACACATTGATCTTGATTGTCACTTGGTAAGAGAAATGATCCAAAGGGGCCTTGTGTGCACTAACTATGTCTCCTCTCTAGACCAACCTGCTGATCTATTTACCAAGGCTCTTCCCTCTCCTCAATTCTATTAGCTTCTGACCAAGTTGCAAGTGCAAAATTTGTTTTCCACCTGCATCTTGAGGGGGGATGTTGAGATACACAAGCAGCAGCATCAACATTATAAAGGGAAAGGAGTTCACGGGGGCTAATTGCTTTATTCAGAATGTATGTGTATCTCTTTAGTGATATGAGGGGTAGCGAGTGTAACTTTATATTAGTTCAAGGGCAGCGTCTGTATCTTGTTTTTAAATGTCGGTTATGTCTGTTATTATATATATACAGGCTCCCTCCCCTTGTACAAAACAAGATAGATAGTTTCTTTTCAAATCTATGATTGTGTATTCTGTTTCTTGGTCCAAGAACAATCAATTACTTTGTATTCGTTTGATCGATTCCTTAATGAAGATGGAATCTGAAACTTAACACAGCAACATCATCTTCAATCTTTATCAAATTTTGATTCCGAAAATAACAAGGATTAACTTCAATAACAATACAAGTACAAAAGGAACAAAGCCAATCTTCTTCTTTTATAACACAAGAGATATCTAGAGTAACTGGGAATAACAATCTAGACAAACACAATTTAAGAGAGCAGAGGGCTATATCCATTGCAAAACATGCTTAAAGCGCTAGTTTATGATAGTGATAAGCATATTTGACACAAATAGCCGAAGGGATAGGAAGCATTGTGTGATATCCACTATTTTTCTAACGCGTAGCACGTGACTTTGTTCCATCTCTACTTGGACCCAAGGAGAGCGTCTATGCTTCGTAGCTCTATTTCAACCCACCCTATAGCTTCTTCACTCACCTTACGTCTACATGTCTAGAAGTTATCATCCACAAGTCTAATCACTACTAACTTGAAGAGTATAAATTATAGGGAATATAGCTATTACCATTTCAACTTTCAACTAAGGCACTCGATGTATTTTTTCAGTTTACTTGCACATGGTCGGTCTTAGAATATGCACTGAAGTGCAAAACTGCAAATATCATTTACCCAAATTAGAATGCCTATTTCTAATCAATTCCCATTATATTTCTTTTCTTGATAGAAGCGGTTATAGGCTTTCCCAGACTCCTCCTCGCTCAAATAACCCAACCAAATGAAGCTAAGTTCAAAATCCTAACCAGTAACCTCTAATACCAAAATTGAGCTAGCATTAAAACTCGATCAATGGGTCACCTCAGTAGCTTGACCACAGCTGAGTTTCTGTGTGGAGCGGCTCAATGGTTTGACCACGACTGAGTTCATGTGTATGTAGGTAACATTTGCAGACTCAGTATCGAACCCAATGATCGAGGTATATAGGTCAAAAAGAATATAAAATAAATAAATCAAACAAGGTCAATTATTTTTCTCTGAGGCCAGACCCAAGAAACTAATGGAGCGTAGTAAGAGTCCTCTTAAAACCAATTTCAGCTCCAATAAACAATCATGCATGAACTTCATAAGAGTGAATGATCCCATTTCAAGAAAATCAACCACCGAAATAGAATGGGCAAAAAGAAACCCAGATGATAAATTAGATCCATTTTGTTTGATAACACATTAACCTAACTGTATGATCGTTCATTATAGTATGAATCTACTTAAAGTACAGGTCATTGAATATATATATATATATATATATATATAGAAAGAGAGAGAGAGAGAGAGAACCTGAAGCGGAGATTAGGCAGCAGGCAAGCGTAGGAATCCTGGCTTGAATATCCATTGCAGAGTAGAAACTAGTAACGCAAAGGCAGCCTCCTTTCGTGACTTTCCCGTTAACAAGTTTGTCAGAACGGTGGGGATATTTCCCAAAATTCTATCTCTACACCCATCGCTCTCTGCACCTCATTTCATTCTCATTTTTTTCTCGGCACCCAGCTAAAAATTTAGGATCATTCTAACCACACATCAACATCTTCTCTCTACACCTAAATTCTATCTACACCCCACATATTTACTTAATTTTTAAAATTTACTCTTTCCCCCTCACCCTAACTTCCTATTTTACCCATCATTTATTTTTTCAATCTAACACATCATATTCTATCTACACATCACATTTAATTTCCAAAACAACCAAAATACCCAACACCCCACAACAAAAACCCCAAAATGCACGCCCAAAACGCACAAACATTCCTGTGGTCTGCTACGGGAAGAACAAAACCTTGTTCACAATGTCTTCTTCAAACCGATGTATTCTTCTCTCTCTCTCTCTCTCTATTTTTATGAACTCTTTGCTATAACGTTGCTTGGATGAACGTCGGTTAGGCTAGAAATTCAATACACGGTGTGTGGCCTCGTTCGGGCACACAAGACGCTGCGGCAGACGTCCGCCGCACACACCCAGCTCTGTGCGGTTACTTAATGCCGAACACTACCCTCCCTGATCGAGACATCTCACATTGCAATCAAGGTGTCAGTATCGGAAGAGTAAACGGTGATCACTTTATTCAGGTTTGATCACTTTCGATTGCTTTACTTCACTTATTTACAATTAGTTGACATATTATTTGGTTTAAATTATTTATTGACAGCATCTCAATTTATTTGTAGGTTTTTTTACGTGATGATTACCCTTTAGCAGCTATGCCGTGGGTTTGGGACCAAAATTGCTCGTCGTCTACTAATGCGTGGAAATTACTTTATATTAATCGACAACTTTCATATAGTGAATCTGTAGGCTCAGCTAGAATTGTTGGTAGTAGTTCTGATAGTATACATTTGGAGTAGTTCTGATTGTATTATATTAAAAACATGTATTTGAACGTGCCGTTTTGGTTAATTATCTATTTTTAATGATGCTTCGGTTATGTGTATTTAAATTATGTATGATATTCGTCGTCTGCTAATGCTTCTTTTATGTTGTGATGAAATGTCATATGCTATACAAAGTCTGCAATAAGAAAATAACATTAAAACCAAGCCACACGAATTCATGAAAGGTTTGCTAAAAATTTCATAACCACAAAAAATACTAAAAACTGTTTTACAATTCATAACATTAAAAAAAACATACACATAGTCCAAATCACTATTGCCTCCTATGAGACGGTCCTGCGTCATCAGCTGGACCGTTGATAACTGTGTGAACTCTATCAAGCAATGAGCCCAACTCCTCATATGTTATAAATCAGTCACCAGATCTCCAGCGCCGCACTGTGGGATCAATTATAGTCCTTACAACTCCCAATATCCTGTCATCTGTGTCGGCTGCAACAACGTCAGTCGTAATGGTGTTAACGTATCTGGATCGTCTACCACGGGGCTGGACGACTACATGTGAACGCTCCCGGTACCAGTCTAATAACCAGGATCATAATCCCAAGCACGTAGGGCACGTCTACCGAGATGTTCTTCAGATAGGAGATGGTTATCTGACGTCAACCAATACCCAGCAAAACCAAGCCACAGAGGCAAGGCCTTCGAGTTATCTCGAGGGTCGCAATTCGGAGCAATGACTGTCCTCGGAATCGTTTGCACATGCCCGAACTGTCGAAGGGCTCTGTCTGGATGGTATGACTCGACAATATAGCCCATCTGTATGCATCCTAGATACGTGGCAATCTGGTGCTATGCAAACCGGTCCCTGACCTTACTGTCATAAGGAAGCAGTCAACCTAAAACAATAGACTAACAAAAAGTCAAAAACTTTCAATACGAAACCTAATATTAAAAGGTTGTTGAAATTGATAGAAAAATGCGTATACTCATGTCACGGCTCGTCAGTCTATTTAACTGCTCACGTGATGCCAACAAATGGTCAGCGCGTCGTCCCTGATTCCCTTGCGGGATCCACCTACGTGCAAGCGGGTATCTGGACTTGTAATCAACATTATGTGGAGGCCTCAGATATGGAAACCACAAGTAGATCCATGCCTAAAAGCAATAAAACATACATTTTAAGAGATTAAAGTATCAAATAAAACATCTTAACTTTAATAGTAAATACACAACATAAAAGTATAAAATAATGATAATTATTACCTCAAGTAATGTCATGGAACCAACTATCTGCTTCGTGTTATACCTAGATGCTTGTCCTAGTTGTCTATATAAATATGCAAGGGTGGCAGTTCCCTACGCATAAGTATCTAGATTTTGAAGATCATCAAGTCACTCTAAGTATGCAATAGGTACACGGGTCTCGCTCTTATCAGCAAGTATCATGCAACCCAAGACCAATAAGAAGTACGCCCTCACAGCACAACCCACCCTAAACTCATCCTCAGACGTGACATCATCATTAAACCTCACACGTAGCCACTCCAATGTCACCGAAGCCCCCCTCTTATTTCCCATGCCAACCCCTTCAAGTGACACTCCCAACATCTCACTCACATATGAGGCATCAACATCCCTAATACAAGATAATGGATCACCCACAATCGGAAGACTGAGCAGACAAAACACATCATCTGAAGTAATGGTCATCTCCCCGAAAGGCATATGGAAAGTGTTAGTCTCTGGATGCCATCGTTCCACGAAAGCAGAAACTAACACTTTATTCACATCAACATAGCATACATGCCTTAGTCGACTAAGCGTACTGCCCCTGACCATACCCCGAAAGACCCTCGAATCTTCGCCATTAGGAATTACCCAATTAACCAACTTCTGTGTGTGATTGTGGCATTTTAGAATACTACACCCTTCTTTACCAGCCCAAATATATGCAGCTACGTGTGACTCATATGAAGTCAGCAACGATGTATCACGCAGACCACCAGGAAATCCGCGCTCAATCTGAGGCTCATAAGTCTGCTGAAATTGCCCCTACGACTGCTCGAACTGAAATGGCTCCTGATCTTGCTCAAAAGTCTGCTGAAACTGCCCCTGCGACTGCTCAAACTAAAAATGGTCCCGATCCTGTTAAAAATGCTCATCTTCCTGGCCCTGCTAAAAATGCTCATGCTCATCTTCCTGTCCCTGCTCATGAACCTGCCCCTGCCCCTATCCCTGCCCATGCTCATGTTCTTGTTGGCGTGCTTGTTCCATTTCTTTCCTAGCGGATGCCGTCACCTTTTACCTTGTATAAACGTTTCTAAACATTTTTCCTGTAAACATCAAATAAAATAAATCATAATTAGGTTATAGTTCCAATAAAACAAAATCAAAGTCTGAAAAGTGTGCCAAGTCTAAGTTTCAGCCAGTATGAGGTGAACAACCCCCCATGGGATGTTCGGTCAATGTGAGATGAACAACCCATGGGCTGTTCGGCCAGAGTGAGATGAACAACCCATGGGCTGTTCGGTTAGAATAAGATGAACAACCCATGGGATGTTCGGCTAGTGTGAGATGAACACCCTTAAGACTGTCCAGCCAGAATGAGATGAACGCTCTATTTAGTGTTCGGCCAGCTTGAGCTGAACAACCTATTGGGTGTTCGACCGGTTTGAGATGAACAGCCTATTGAGTGTTCATCAAACCAGGTCCGAACAACGTGGTTTTTACAGTCCGCCTAAATTCAATTTTTTTTTTAAAATTTTTAAAAGAAAATTCAACACAAATTCATGCATTTCATACACTTGATATTTAAATTAGACCTAAAACCAGTATTTAAATGTAGAAGAGGATGAAAAATTATACCAATAGATGAAGACATTGTTGATGACTTTCAAAACTTGAAAGAATCAGATTCGTTTGCACACAATGTTGATGATGATGTTGTTGTTGTTTTGCTGTTGTTGTTGTTGTTGCTGAGAGTGATTGAGAGTAATGGTTGGATTTTTTTAATTTTTGAGTTTGCGCGCATGAGGAATTCGACGCCTACATTCAAAGCTTGGAGTTGGCGTTGCCTTTGGTGGGAGGGTAGGTAGGTAATTAATATTGGTGGTTATTAATTAGGTTGGTTGGGGAAAAAGGTATAATAAGTTTTTGGGCCAGGCTAACCACACACCAACATCTTCTTCCTACACCTCAAGTTTTAAAATTGTAAAAATGACATTGTATGAAATGACAAAATAAACCCTCAAACCTAAAACAACACCCCACAACTTAATTACAGTAATGCCATTCTATAATATTTAAACATTCTACCTACACCCCAAATTTGATGCTTACTGTAGCTACGTCTTCCTTTCCCATCATTCTCTCTTTTGTTTAGTTCCTCCACAACCCTACCTTACATCATATTATTAAAAAATATCAAATATGGAGCCTAAAGAAGTAATTGAAACAAATAATGTAAGTATTACTTCCATTTTATTCTATTAAAACTTAATTTTTCATCAAATTTTGTCTAAATTCCAAAAGCGCATGTTAAGTTGGTGTGCGGCTATGGTTTGCCGCACACTTCTCCTTATGTGCACAAGACATTCTCTGCACACATCTCTTAATGTGCACCAAATGTTTACCGCACAGTCCTTCTTTTGTGCACAAATCATATACCGCACAGTCCTTAATTTGTGCACAAAACATATGCCGCCCCATCCTTTGTGCACAAAGTGTTGGCCGCACGGTGTAATTGACATGCAATTTTTTTCCAGATTCAAAGACACCCCTACTACCTAGTGTTGTAGATCCAGGTCCAATTCACATTATTGACATTTACTTACTTTCATTTGCAGGTTAATTTACGTCGAGGGTTGCTGCTTTGTCCCAATCGTATGAGATCGAACTGCGTGGAATGTGCGACTTGGAAATCAATTTATAGTCAACAACTTTTGTCATATAGTGAAAGTGTAGAAAATGAGCGATTTGTTCTCAAAAGTTCGGACAGTATCAATTGGGATGAGTGATATGTATTTTCATTTAAACTTGGAATGTTGGTTGCATTTTATATTTGGATTAGTGATATGAAAATCTATTTAAACTTGAAATTTTGGTGGCATCAAATATTTGGTTTGAAATAAGCCATATATAACACTAACATGTCTCAAACATACATAACACGTCTCAAACGTACATAACACTAACATGTCTCAAACATACATAACATGTCTTCAAAATACATAATACGTTAAACATGTCTAAAAATACATAACAATATCAAGGTTGCGTCCTACGACGAGTCTCAACTCGAGATGATCCTGCCTCCTCCCCTGGACCTTGTATAAAGCTATCTACTATCGAGACCACCGACCGTAACTCCTCATAAGTTATACTTCTATCACCCGATCGCAATCTTCGCATTATCGGTCCTGTCAAATTGCGAATAGCTGAAACGGTCTCCGCATTATCGGCTGCAATGAGATTAGTCACCCTAACCCTAGTCGATCGAGCGGCGGGCTTCTGCACAATGGGATGTAAAATTTGCAAGTACCAATCCATGTATTCAGGTGAACATTCAGATGGATATCGAGTAGCTCGCCCAAATTGTTCCGAAGATAATATATGACTCTCCACAAGGTTCCAGTATGCTGCAAGTGCTATCCACATTATCAAATCACGAGGGTTATTTCTAACAGGGATGTCATGTGCGACAGGGATAGATGGAACAGTCTGCACGCGTCCGAACTGTCGAAGCACTCGGTCTGGTAGGTATGGCTCCACATTGGCTCCCATGACTATACATCCATGATATAAGGAGTTTTGATGAATGGGAAAATGCTCCCTGACTGTATCGTCGTAAGGGGTCCACGCAACCTACAACATATTTAAAATTTTATTAAATACAACAATTTAATAACAAATGACTGAAGCACGAGCATAAATAAATGTAAAAGATGAATACTAACGTCATTCGCCGTAATGTATAGGCTCAGGATCCTGAAAATGTATAGGCTCTTGATCTATATGCTTCGGGGGCATTTCTGCGTCACGCGCATGTTGCATTTCTCGTCTGGCCGATGCGGTGACACGACGCCTAATATATTTATTGCAGAACCTATCAATTGGACCTCCTGTAACAACAACAACAAACAAGTAATATTAGAGGTTATATAGAAACAGTTCAAGCCTAAATAAGTAAATCGAGCAGTCATATAAATATTTTGAATGTTAGAGAAATTTGAGGTCTGTGCGGAAAATTCATGATACACATGTGAGAGCTTGTGCGGTGGAGATTTAGTGCACAGGAGGGGATGCGTGCGGCTAATGTTGTGTGCACAGTGAGGGTAGTGTGCGGCTAATGTTGCCAACATGTCTCAAAGTCACATTGACTTGATTTCAACTGTCTTTTTAAAGCTGCATGTTGACTCTCCACCCTGAAATAAGATATAATTAATATTTGTATTGCATGACAAAATTTATGGAAAACAATGAAATGTTGAAAATATTTAAATACCTGCTTGTTGTGTTGTTGTCGAAACCGACACAAATCTTTCCTTGTACGGCCGTATCCATTGCTTCATGGCGTACTCAACCACATCGGGATAATCAATAAAATCCATCTTAAATCTCTTCAGGTATTCTTCATATATTTGCTCATTTTTTTGCATCCACCAAAAAATTCCAACATATGGTAAATTGATCTCAATGCACTTTTGTGCGAAAGTATTTGTTACAATTCGCAAGGATGTTTTTGTTGATATGCCATCGACAAAGGAAGTGTTGGGAGGTAGGAAAAGTTACCTCAATTGCATTCATTAATGCAAGATCTCTATCAGTTACTATCACAGTTGACAAGGAGGATTGATTCATCAAAGCTTTCAAAATACCAAGCGCCCAAATGTAGTTATCTTGCAACTCCGACCACATATACGCAGCTCCAACCAAAAATGTCATATTTTTCGACGTGACACCAACAATCTCCAACAAGGGTAACTTATATTTGTTTGTCTTGTAAGTGCAATCAATGAAGAGAACCTTGGGAAAAGAACGCAATAGCTCAACGCTCATTGGATGAGCCAAGAACAAATCTTGAACAATGTTGGTTTTCTCACATCTTCTATGATGATAATAATATACATGCTCCATCAATTTTGCTACAAGCTGTTGCATTTGCGATCGACCATCACACTCGATAATTTTATTCTTGCTACGAGCATTATAAATAGTCCATATTGAAGACTTATTACTTTCAAACTTCTCCTGTAAACCTTGCAAAATGTCATTGGGCCTCGAATTGGCATGCGACATGTCAAGAACATAAGCCTTCTCCGGGTCTGATAATCGACCAACAAATGAGTGGCCATGCATTTGAGGGGCCTCGGTATGGTTATGCATCCCACATTCAACCTGAAGTTCTCATACTCCTTCACATAATTGTATGCCATTCAAACGAAATGGACACCCACATTTTTTCGATCCACGTTCTCTCTTGCTATTCTTTGTTACTTTACTCGAATCATCACCCTTTTTTTACGAGATTTCCCACCACGTTTACAGCCTAAAGTCAACCGAGGTCCTCTATTTGTTGTACCACTATCAAACCTAGTAATTACTATCACAAGCCCATTCTCCCTTCCGGTCACACGCACCCAATCAAATAAATCATCCCGGGATGAAAAATATGAGTGATTTACAAACACATTGCTGTAATCTATAACAATCTATTGTTGAAGATGAATGATTGTATCATTTACAGGACCAACGACATTGTGCTCAGTAGGAAACGTGTTTGCTTCCTAAAAAATAAACAAAAAAAAAACATGTTAAAAATTCATGATTCTGCATTGTTCATGCACTGTCCAGCCAGTGTGTAGATGTGGGTTTGTTCGGCCAAGATGAGATGAACAGATGTGAGAGTGTGCTCGGGCAGGCTGAGATGAACAGAGGTGAGCATGTTCGGCCAGGATGAGATGGACAACAGTTAGAGTGTTCGGGCATGCTGAAATGAACATAAGTGTTGGTGTTCGACCAGAGTGTGGTGAACACCCTTAAGGCTATTCGTCCAACACTGGCCGAACAGCCTTAAGGGTGTTCATCACACCAGAGCCGAACAACCGTAATACCCAGCTCGATTTTTTTGGGCAAAAAATCAAATTTTAATCGAAGAAAGTGAAAGAAATATTTACATTACCCGACCCCATGACTTCTTTAGCTCCTTATAATGTTATTTTTGACAATGTGATTATGTTTTGTGTTGGTTTTGAGAGAGTTTTTTGAGAAAAAAAAATTGGAAGAAGAAAAAACAATAAGGTCCCGTAAGCTTTTACATGTATTTGTGGTTTTGAGATTTGGGGTGTAAATATAAAATAATTGGGTGTAGGGAGTATTATTTATCTTTTAGTATAATATTTGTGATTTTGAGATTTGAGGTGTAAATATAAAACAATGGGGTGTAGGGAGTATTATTTGTCTTTTAGTATAAGGGTATTATAGTTATTTCAATGGGGTGTAGAGATTAATTAATGAGGTGTAATGTTTAAAAGAGTTTATTAGGTCATTTCACTTAATGGCATTTGTGTAATTATTTCAAATAGGTTGTAGAGATAAGTTTTTGGGGTGTGAATAATCCCACTCTTTTCAGAATCTCCTTCAGTGTTTTTTAGGATCAACTTTTATTGTCAAATTTTAATGAGTAAACATTTAAAAAAAAAATTTATTATTATTATTAAATCGCTCCAGTCCCGTTTTTTTTTCATCTGAAAAGGACAATTTTGAGGGTAAACATACTACTATACCCTTAATGAGTCTGATGTGCACTACAGGAATGCATCGCGGTGCATCGATTTTTGCACCGCGATGAATCGATTTTAATTTAATCAATTTTAATTACAAAAGTCAATTTTTGCTTCGCGATACATCAATTTTAATTACCTAATCCAAATTGTATCGCGTTGCATCAACTTTTATGTACCGCGATAAATTAATTTTTGCAATGCAATACATAAAATATTATCTAATCTATTTTTGTATCACAATATAAAATGATAATGAACTAAACTATGTCCTCGATCTTCTTCTTTCATCTTCTCCATCATAAGTCTTCTTCTTCCCCCTCTTCTCTCGTCTTCGTCCTACTGAAAAATCATTCAACCCAGCACAGATCCATTACAGTTTCGTACTTAATGAATCAAAAAAATTGTTTATCTTTCAGGGCCCTGTTTCGTTGTGCAACAATCGTGATTTTCAAACTCCAAAATGTTGATCGAAGCTGTGGATGAGGACGATCTGGGCATTTTAAAAATAATATTTTGAAAATGGACTTTAGCGGTTAAAAAAACGAGGACTGTAGCCAAAAAATATTTGAGAACATCAATTTCTCATATAATTTACGTGGGGGCCTTTAGGAGTCATTTAGAAAGGAAATTTACTAATTCCTTTAATATTTGGTTTGGAAAAGTATATGCAACTAGATAATTTGTCTCGTGTGATACTTTAATAAGGTTTATTGGACTAATAACATGGAGAGGGAGCCGACATATTCGACCTTTTTGTTTGATTATGTATGTACCTATTAACATAATTTACTTGTTTTACCCTTCAAAGCTATTTTCTAAAGGGAGAAAAATGATTAATATATAATTTGGTCCATAAACTTAACACTTTTTCTTATAATGAAATTTTCCTATGATGGTACTTGAACTCAACACTTTCACTCTCATTTAATACCTTGTTCCATCATCGTTAATAAAAACTTAAATTTTCATTAACTTGACCAAATTGCTCTAAGAATGGCATGTCCACGTGGCCAATACTACTGAGAATACTTTAGAAATTCAATTGTATAGTTTTACATTATTGCTCTTGAACTCATCTCATTTTTCCTCCCAATGCCATTCTCTCTCTCTCTCTCTCACACACACACACACACACATACACACAATTGTGTAAAGTGTGATTAATCCAAAAACTACCAACTTGATGGGGTTTGGATTTTCTCTCCTCCTTTCCATCGTTGTCTCTACCGCCGGTTTACCCCCCCCCCCCAAACAAACCCTCCCAAACTCCCACCTACCTACAAAAGTCCCCACACCACCCCATCTCACATACCTAGTCAGTTACCACCACCCACTTTCTCTTTCTATCTCTCTCTCTCTCTCTCTCTCTCTCTCTCTCTCTCGTGTCTATTTCTATCTCAATATTCACACAAAATTGATTCGAGCTCATCGCCTAATACCTTCGATTTAAGATGCAATTCCTGCAATGCTAAATGGTAATACGAGTTGTGAACCTGTAGCTTCGACTTCTATGGAAGTCGTCAGCCACATATATAAAGAGTTTGAGAGAGAAAAATAAAATGGGTGTTGATTTGGGCTGTGAAGGGCAGCGACGATGTTGCTGAAGGTAGGAAAAAAGAAGGAAGAATGTGGGTGTGGTGGGTGAGGACACAATCCTCCCTTATCAAAAATCATGCTTGACATTTCCATTCTCATCACTTATCACCTTATACAAAATCTACTTCGATTTGGAATTTTTTTTTTTTGTGTTTTATGGGTTTATCATCGCTTGATGCTTTGCAATTTTGCTAACGAGTCTGTCACCATTCTTAGAATAAGCCACAACTAAGACCATCTCCAACAGTTTGGTGCAAAAATTGCACAAAATCTTTAAACTGATGCAATTTCTGCACCAAATTTCATCCAGCATCTCCAACAGTTCTACTTCAAATTATATATATAATAACCATAATTTTCCCGTCTAAAATGTTTTTTATAAATGGAAACTCAAATATGACATTTCTAGTTATACATTGGAAGTTGAAACACTTTATTTTGTTACATTTTGGCCAGATCTTGCTATATTTGGATGTGCTAATCACATTTCTCAACATCCAAATATAGCAAGATCCCAAAATGTACTTGCCAAAAATAGGAGGATATATATAATGACAAATGTAATTTGTTTATCTCAAGATTGCTAAATCACCACTGTAACTACTTACAAAATAAGGATTATATTTACATGTACACACATATACAAGTATTGATAAGTAAAAAAAACATAAGAAGTTGTTAAGAAATTAAATACCATCAATCTAAGAGGGAAGGTCTTTTCTCTTTATTCCAATATGTAAGGGAAACAAGAATAACAATCTAAAAACTTATTATACTATAAGGTCTTCTTATATTAATATTAATTTACTTGTGAGCTTTACCAAGATAAATTCTATCAATAGGAGTTGAAGAACAAGTATATAGTGCAATATGATTTAATGGACAACTACGTTCTTTAAAGTCTGTCATATCTAATTTGATGCTCAATAAACATTGTTTACTCTGCCAGAAATGTGCTTCCTCCTTGAAAATAAATGTTCTGTGACCACTTTTGTTGCCTATAAGCAAGCAATTTCACCAACAAAAGTAGTAGCATCACAGCATCAACTATGACATGTTGGATAAGTGGATTTCTAAAGATCAACATGATCCCAGTGAGAGTTGACAATATCATCATTATCGGATTTCATTTTTGCTCCTTGACATTGTAGAAAATTGAGGATGAATATGAGCAAGTAAATCGTAGTCTGATTTCTCAAGGAACATGTACAATGACTCTAGAGAGGTGTGAAAATGTATATGGGTGAGTATAAGGTCTTCCTATATTGATTTTAATTTACTTGTGAGCTTTGCCAAGACAAATTTTATTTCTATTCATAGGAGCTAAAGAACAAGTTCATAGTGCAATATAATTTAATGAACAACTATGGATCCTCAAAGTCTTCCATGTCTAATTTGATGCTCAACAAACATTGCTTACTCTGCCAGAAATATGTTTCCTCCTTGAACATAAATGTTATGTGTCCACTTTTGTTTTATATAACAAAGTAATATCACCAGCAAAAGTAGTAGAATCAATTATGGCATGCTGGATGATTGGATGGTCCTGGTGAGAGGTGACAACATCATCATTACTGGATTCCATTTTCGCTCCTTGATATTGTAGAAAAGCGAGGAAGAATATGAGCAAGTAGATCATAGTCTAATTGCTCTGGGAACATGTACAATGACTCTAGAGAGGTGTGACAATGTATATGGGCGAGTATAAGTTCTTCCTATATTGATATTAATTTACTTGTGAGCTTTGTCAAGACAAATTCAATTTCTATCCATATGAGCTAAAGAACAAGTACATAGTGCAATATAATTTAATGAACAACTATGGATCCTCAAAGTCTGTCATGCCTAATTTGATACTCAACAAACATTGCTTACTCTGTCAGAAATATGTTTCCTCCTCGAACATAAATGCAACGTGACCCTTTTTGTTGCCTATAACCAAGTAATTTCACCTGCAAAAGTAGTAGCATCAGCTATGACATGCTGGATGAGTGGATTTTTAAAGATCAACATGGTCCTAGTGAGAGGTGACAACATCATCATTACAAGATTCCATTTTCGCTCATTAACATTGTAGAAAAACGAGGATGAATATGAGCAAGTAAACTGTAGTCTAATTGCTCTGGGAACATAAACAATGACTCTAAAGGAATATGACAATATATATGGGTGAGTATATCATAGTCTGTCATAGGTACAATGAATTAAGAGCAATCATAGTATAAATGTTTATTTAGTTTATTGAATTGAGCTTAAACATTTGTAGAAATAGTTGTAATAATTAAGTACACATATTATTAGTGTCAGCTCATTTGGGTGACACTATTAATGAAATGGTTTTTGAGTCGGGGACATTTTAGTCATTTCGGAGGAGGCATGACCGTAGAAAGTATGTAATTTGAGTCGGTTTTCTTTGGTTTATCGTCATTTGGATTTGTAGTGCAATTTCTATCATCCAACAAATATATATTCATGTATCGTATTCTAAAAAATATATAGATTTTTCATTCATGAAATAAGCAATAATTAAATCTACTTATATTTTTATCTTTACGTTTTAATTATGTGTTTAATTTTCATAACACACTAACTAAAAGATGAAAGAATTATATTAATATTGATTAATATAGATTACGTGCATTTTGTTATGTGATAGTGATAGTAGTAGTAATATATATATATATATATATATATATATATATATATATATATATATATATATATATATATTCATTTGGATTTGATTTATTTTTTTAATTTTGTTTTCTCATTCATGTTGTTTATGTATAATTTGATCAGAAAATATATATGTCGTTCATTTAACGCACGGGTGTAAAACTAGTTTACTCTAAAAAGAATATTCCAAGTATATTCTTCATTATTCTATTTAAAATATGTGTTTTATTTCATTTAATTTGTATTAATGTATTTTAGCAAAACAAATGTATTATTTACTGAATTCATATTATATTAAAAGGGAAATGATTGATAGGAAAAACGACATGAGTTCAAAATAATGATCAAAGATATAAACTTTGTTATTGATCCGGATACACAAACATATATTCAAAGTGAAAGGGCAAGGATTCTACAAAAAAGGGCTAAACAACATCTCATGCAACCCAATTCGGATGCGTTTGGACAGTACTTCCAAAATATTAGACCATCTGAAACTGATCTATCAGATTATTCGTAAAAATGGTAGTTCTTGCATAATTTGTATTAGTATTAATTTTATTAAAATGTATGTTGTGTGAGTTTAATTTAATGTAATGTAATTTTCATTTTTTATTAATGTCTAATATTTATAAACTTTATTATAAATAATTTTATTATTATATATAACTAATAACCAACAATAAAAATATAAATAATTGAATTATTTTTTTGTATTATTTAAACCAAAACATTAAAGTAGTATTTAAACTAAACAACAAAACTAACATTAATAATAATAAATAAAATACAAAATAATTATTTAAAGAAAAAGAAAAGATGGGAGTAAAGATGAAGTTGGAAATAGTGGAGCGCTGAGTTTGAAGTTTTCTCAGTCAATCTGCAAATTGAAGTAACTTTTGAAGTTGTTGAGGAAATAGTAGCAAAACACTTCAATTTGAAGTGATGAAGTTACGGTTGGAGTTGTTCTTAGGCATTGTTCTCTGTCCTTCCAAATTCGTCGTACCCAAATCGATACCCACCACCTTCTCGTAAGCAACTGTTAATAGTCTCCTGGCCAACTCGTCATGTTGCCATTAATAGCACGAGACGTCTAGTTACCATAAAATTGTATAATTAAAATAAGCGTTTTATAATTAGAATAGGACACTGCCGTGCATGTTTCCAAATACTTCGTATGATTGTATATTAAGCAACCTAGTCATATATATAAAAGGCTTCTTGCATCGTGCTCTGGGAAATTCACGACTTCTCTATTTCTTCTCGTCAAGTTCTTCTTCTTCTCTTTTAGCTGTAGTTTATATTGTTCTTCTTTATTGTTTCCCAATTCGTTCAATCGTTCCTGTGTCGAAAACCGAAACATTTGGCACTAATTGTACTAATTTTGAGTTGATTGCTGAGGAAAGGAGCTGTCTTCCGGGAAGAAATTGAAGAGTGAAGATCTTGGAAATAAACTATTGATGTAGAACATGTGGTCGAGACTTATTTAAGCAAGGCTCTAGGGAAGAGTTAGAAGTTCAGGGGATCCAACGGTAATTTCTAAAAGTTGGTTCGACGGGTAGTTTTCACAGTTTTCTGTTAGTTTTCATTACGCACTAGTAGAAATCATTTAACTGTCGACAGAACTTTAACGGAGCATAACTTTTGCGTCCCGATGAATTACGGGGTCCGCTGTATATCAAATCGAAGCTCTCGACGAGAACTACAAGACTTGTTGGGTGTAACTCGTGACGAGTTCGTTTTAAGCCCAAAAAAACGTTGTTTAAGCATTGTTGCGGGCCTTGGATGTTTTTCGTCTATTTTTGTTTATTTTTTCCTTTTAGGGTTTGGTTTGTTTAGGGCATATAAATACCCTCTTAAACGATTATTTCGACAGTTTTGATAATAAATTGAGTTTTCTTATTTTCTTGCTTTGTGCTTGAAAACCTTAAGCCGTCATAGGCTTGTTTGTTAGGAATTTCTCGTGGTAAGAGTTTCTTGGATTGTTTCGTTCCATCAGCTATTAAGGACAATTCTAAAGAAGAAAAAGTGTGTTTTTGTGTGGTGGAGAGTAACTCTTGGCGAGGTTAGTGGGGATGTGAGAAATTTTCTTTAAAATTTCAGCTAGGCATCCACTCACCACCAAGTGAGGGTAATTTGGTCAATTTAATAGAAATTTAACGTTTCTATTAACGGTGATGGCACTAGGGACTAAATGGGAGGAAAATGTTGAGTTCAAGGACCACCATAGTAAAAGTGCAACAACTAGAACCTTTATAGGAAAAAGTGTTAAATTAAGGGACCAAATTATATATTAATAAAAAAACCCAAGTATCACTTTAGTACATGAACTTTCTATTCAATATTTTCATTAAAAAAAAAACAAAAATGATAGGTTTAATAAAACAACTTTGCCCTTCACTAAGGCTTAGTTGTAACTATCGTTGTAGAAGTAGTTGTAAACCTAACATTTTTGTTTTAATAAAAATAAAAAATGCTAAGTGTACAACTATTGCTACGACTATTGCCTTAATGAAGTCCAAATGTATTTTGGAGAAAGATGGAGTCAACTTTTTTATGTTTACTCATTAAAATTTGAAAATAAAAGTCGATCTTGTGAAAACTTGCTAGTATCCGAAAAGGGAAAGTTATGAAAAGAGCCTGCGGAGAAGAGAACTCAAAACAACAACAACTCAAGCCCTCAAGCTCTCTCTCTATCTCTTTACCCCTCTATTTTGAAGCTCAAAGCAACCCTCAATAACAATGTCTTCAAGCTAAACTATAAGTATGAATTTTCATCCTCCCCATACATTTTGAAGATTTATGATTATGAAATACATTATTTGTTAAAGAATTTTGTGTTGAATACTAGTTTTAGGTCTAATTTAAGTATCAATAACAATGTCTTCAAGTTGTTTGGGATATGTATAGAGAAAGGTCGGTTCAAACCTGGTTTGATGAACACATCAAAGCATGTTCATCCAGCACTCGTCGAAGTCGAACACATCTAGGTGTGTTCATTCAAAACCGGTCGAACAAACCTTAATGTGTTCATCCAGCTCCTGATGAGCAGAGTTCTATTCAATTGATTAATAAGGTTTGTTTGATGTTTATAGGAAGAGCCTTCAATAAAATATATAACAGGAAAAAAAGAAGATCGTCGGTATCGACTAGAAAAGAAATGGAACTTAAGTGTTAACGAGAAGCTGAAGCATTACATCAAGCAGCAGGATCACAAGAACATTTTAAGCCATAAGAACACATTGAGGCATATGAGCACAACCAGGAGCATGAATAGTTCGAGCATGAGAATCAATTTGAGGACGGAAAACCTGTTAAGCATGAGTATGGGCACGAGCCTATTGAGCATGAGCATGAGTAACATTTTGAGCCACATGCAGCTACTGAGCCCGGATTTCCCGGTGGTCCCCATGATACATCGTTGTTGACTTCGTACGAGATTCACATGCATATCATCATTTATTTGGCATGGCGAAGATCGAGGAATTTTGAAATATGACAATGACACATTGAAACTGCGTAATTGGAACATTCTGGATGACGACACTTCAAGAGCCTGAAGAGCTATTGTGAGGGGCACTAAGCTACATGTAATAAGGTAGATATGTTATGTTGATGTGAATAAGGTGTTAGTTTCTCCGTTCGTGGAACAGTGGCATCCAGAGACTAACACTTTCCATATGCCTTTGGAGGAGATGACCATTACTTTGTAAATAGTCTTTATTGAGGACTTATTATGTTCAAAGTGTAAACCTTGCAAAATGTTCTTGGGTCAAGTATTGACATGTGTCATGTCCAGAACATAAGTTTTCTTGTCTTCTGATAATCGACCAACAAATGAGTGGCCATGCATGTGAGGCGTAGCTGGATGATTATGCAACTCACATTCAACTTGAACTTCTCATACTCCATCACATACTTATATGCCCCTAAAACGAAATGGACAGCCACACTTCTTTGATTCGCGTTCTCTCTTGCTATCTTCCACTATTTCTTTACTTGAATCACTTACACCTTTTGAAAGACAGGGATGCCCACCACGTTCACAACTTCAAAACAATTGAGGTCATCTATTAGCCTTACCACTATCCGACCTACTAGTTACTATCATAAGGCCATGCTCCTTTCCCTTAGCTCACACCCAATCATATCCTCTCGAGATGAAAAATGAGTCTGATTCGTGAACACATTGATGTAATGTATAACAATCTATTGTTAAACATGGATGATATCATTATTGTTAGGACCAACAGCACTACACTCCGTAGGGAACGTGTTTGATTCCTGAAAATAAGAGAAAACATGTCAAAATTGTGATTATGTACTGTTCGGTCATTATGAGATGGACATATGGGCCACAGTTCGGACAAGGTGTGATGAACACACCTTGAAGTGTCCGGCCACAATGTGTTGTTTGGAGCTAGGATGGTTTGGCTAGGATGTGATGATCACCCTTTGGGCTGTGCGGTCAACGCCCAAAAGTGTGTTCATCATACCAAGGCCGAACAAACGATAAACAACATATCTTCAAACTATAATTTTTTTTGTTGTAAAAAACTAACTTTTAATCGAAAAAAGTGGAAAGAATACTTATATTATTTGTCCTCGTGACTACTTTAAACTCTTCATAGGGTATTTTTCCACGATGTGATTATGTTTATAATTGGATTTGAGAAAGTTTTTGATTTTTTTTTAAGGAGGAGGAATAAGCAAGAGGGAGATTGTAAGAACATATATGATTTTGGGTTGGTGTGTAAATAGAATTAGGGGTGTTATTATAGGGCGCATGGAGTTTTTTTTTTTTTTTAATCTTTGTATGTAAAGGCATTATCGTACTTAGAGTGGGGTATAAAAAGTTTTTTTTTGTTGTGTATTTAGAGCAACTCCAACAAGAGGTTTTTAAAAAATGGATAAAGCTTTACGAAAAGGTTTATACCATTGGAGTAAAATGAGTAAAAGGTTGAAGATTTTGGACCAGTTGATAGATGATGACCAGGTATTTTCTTTTGGTTTTTTGGTTGAAAAAAAGATAAATTTATATTGAGAAAAAATAAAATATTTAGTTGTGCTATAAAACTTTTATAAGTTTATAGAGAAAATGTTTATAAGTCGATGACGTGATATGAAGAATAAACCTTTTGATGGGTTCAAAAGGTTTATTGTTGTGAATGCCCTTAGTAAAAGGGTGTATTAAGTAATATTTTTAGTGGGAGTGTAAATAATGGGTTTTGAGGATGAGTGTAAATCGGAACCAGCGAACCACGGAACCGAACCGAACCAAACAAGTCGATTTGGCTCGGTTTTGGTCGAAAACGGTTTGATTTCGGTTTTAACAATTCGAAAACCACCCGGTTCGGTTCGGTTCACGGTCTTTTGTATCGAACCAAACCAACATATATATTTTTATTTATTATATAATGTATATTATATATCATTGTAACTATTCTAAACTTTTAGATCATCTTGATTTAGTCATTCATACATTATATATATATATATATATATATATATATATATATATATATATATATATATATATATATTAAACAAATAAAATCTTGATTGTTGAAGGATTATTATTTATTTAATGGTTTGTTTTTATTTTGGAACTTGTATTGTAATCTTTATGATAATTTTAATTTACTAAGTTATTATCTAATTTTGATGTTAATTTCATATTAAAATCTTATTTTTATTCTTATTCTTAATAATAGTTAAGTTAATTAAAAATAATTTACATAAACAACAAAATCGAACAAAATCAAACCAAATCGAGTGCTTCAGTTTGGTTCCAATCCTTCTTCGATTCAATTAGGTTTAATTTTTTTTAAACCAATTGGGTGTGGTTCTTTTTGTGATTTTGCGTTAAACTAAATCAAACTAAATCACTCACAACACTTATTTTGAGGTGGGGTTTGACTCCATCTTTCCTAAAATTCACTTGACTCCATCAGTCCTAAAAATTAAAATACACTCGTTAGCCTGGATTACCACGCTTGCCTGCGGCCTTATCTCAATTCAGGTTCTCTCTCTCTCTCTGTGTTCAATGACCTCTACTTTTAAGTAGATTCATACTATAATGAAAGATCATATAGCTAGGTTAATGGGTTATCAAACAAAATGGTTCTAATATAGCATCTGGGTTTCTTTTCGTCCATTCTATTTCGGTGTTTGATTTTCTTGAAGGGGGAGCATTGACTTCTGATCATCTATTTCTTAAGAAGTTCATACATGATTGTTTAATCTTAGAGCTGAAATTGGTCTTAAGATACTACACTCCATTAGTTTCTTGGTTATGGCCTCAGAGAAAAATAATTAACCTTGTTTTATTTATTTATTTTAAATTCTTTTTGACATACCTCACTGGGTTCAATACTGAGTCTGCAAATGTTACCTAAACAATGGAACTCAGCGGTGGTCAAGCTGCAGAGGTAACCCACTGAGTTACCTTGTTTAATTGGGTGTCACTCAAGCGTTTATTTTGCTCTTGCACAGTTTAGTACCATACAGTTTAATTGGGAATTATAGAAAACAGAAGCTAGCTCAATTTTGGTATTAGAGGTCGGGATTTTGCACTTTGCTTCCGTAACGTCCCGAGTCAGAAAGCCCAGTCCGTTACGTGTAGGCGACACACTGGGCCACTGAGCACGCAACATCTTAGGTTATCAGACCCACCACAAGCCAACCCAAAAGTCGATGATATTGGTCAGGGCCGGCCCTGGGGGGTGGCGGGAGGGGCTACGGCCATGGGCCCCCAATTTTTTAGGGCCCCAAATGTTTTGGTACTACCTTATATTTAGTATATATATTAAAGTATCCAAAGGGTTAACAAATGATTCTATTAGCTTGTTGGTTAAGGTGCTTATAGTTTAAGTTAAAGGTTTTAAGTTTTAGGTTCGAATCATGTGTTGTTACTTGTTTTAATCTGTTACTTTTTTTAGTCTGTGAACTGTATATAAGTTATAATGTGTTAATAGTTGTAATCTAGAATAGATGATCCAATGGTTAACATACTTGGTAGATTTTGAGAGATCTTAGGTTCAATTCTTGCTATAAGCTTCTTTTTTTTCCAATACTTTAAAATTTAAATGATTTCATTTTTATAAAGGGGCCCCCCCTTTTTTTTTGGCCATGGTCTCTCGAAACTCAGGGCCGGCCCTGATATTGGTGCTAAGAGGTAGTGCGTGGCTACCTTATAAATCGAACACAATTCCCACACCTACCTTCCCGATGTGGGATGAGGTATTACAGCTTCATTTGAGTGGTTTATTTGAGTGAGGAGGAGATGGGGAAATATAATCGTTTCTATCAAGCAAAAAAATGTAATGGGAATTGAAAAATAAAAGTTAGAAATAGGCATTATAATTTGGATAAATGCTATTTGCAGTTTTGCACTGCAGTGCACATTCTAAGACCGACCACATACAGGTAAACTGAAAAAATACATCGAGTGCCTTAGTTGAAAGTTGAAATGGTAATAGCTATTCCCTATAATTATTACTCTTCAAGTTAGTAGTGATTAGACATGTGGATAATAACTTCTAGGCATGTAGAATCGTAGATTTAAGGTGAGTGACGAAGCTATAGGGTGGGTTGAAATAGAGCTACGAAGCATAGACACTCTCCTCGGGTCCAAGTAGAAGTGGAACAAAACTTAGACGCTCTGTCGCGTGCTACGCGGTAGAAAACTAGGTCGATATCAGGCTTCCTATTCCTACGGCTATTTCTGTCGGATATGCTTATTCACAATCATAAACTAGTGCTTTAAGCATGGTTTGCAGTGGATATAGTCATATAGCCCTCTGCTTTCTTAAAATGTGTTTGCCCAGATTGTTATTCCTAGCCACTGTAGATATCTCTTGTGCTATAAAAGAAGAAGATTGGCTTTGTTCCTTTTGGTACTTGCATTATAATTGAAGTTAATCCTTGATGCTATATTTTTTGGAATCAAAGTGAAATGAAGGGTGAGAGTTAAGGCCCTTTGAAATTCTTTGACACTGATAAAGTAATTGGTGTCTTTGAAATTGGTAACTCTGTGCTGCAGAACATTGAAACTAATGTCAGTCCTTTTTACAATTTTGGATCTGCTATTTGCTTTAACTAATCATATGTTCCCTACGCATTGGAAGCAATCACAAGTATCTACTTCATCTTAGAGCTAGGACAATAATGTGCAACTTATAGGTAGTTTTTGAAAATGTTCAATGTTGTTTTCCTCAAAGCTTTTGGAGCTTTCCTCTAGCTTTACTCTCAACTCAACTGGGCAATGGTCCCTCTTGCCTTCTCTAATAGCGGATTATGTTGGACTCTTCCATCTCCGTGTTCTGTTATTTATACAATTTTTTTGTTTCTGATATTTGGTGCATAGATCAAATTCTGTAATAGAAGCAAAAGAATATTTTTTGTGTCTTTGTTAATTAATGGAATCTTGGTGGGGCCAATAATGACGACACTATTAGCTCATAGTTTTTTTTTTTTGTGTTTGAATGGCATAATGGAATCCTTCAAGTGATGAATTGATAAATCACTTCTATATATGTGTGTTTTTCCTTTAGTACATTTCTAGTGACAGTGTGACAACATGCATCATTAACCTATCTAATCAATTAATAGACACTGCTAAATACTGCAAATATCCTGAGCTTGCTGATTTAAGCATTAGATTACCTTGTAACACATAGAACACCACTGCTAGCTCAATTAGTCATGTGCCAACTTTCAAAACCACAGGTTGGGAGATAAAGTTTCCCTAGAAGCTAGACTGTTGTGGAAAATAATGGTAAGGAGGGGTTTGGGAAAGGGGAACACCATTGCTTTTCGTCATATTCCGAAGTATACTTCTTCATCAGCCAGGGTGGTCGATTCCCGTTGTTTCTTGTTCAGTTATTTTTTGTAACTCCTCCCTTTTTCTTTTTCTTTTTTATAGAAATTTTCTTGATATTTGTATGTTCTTTCTTTTGAGTACTTGGAGTTGATGCTGAGCTGATTTTAATAAAAGGATGTTTTGCTAATAAAAAATCAGAACAAATTGCTGACAGACAGAGACAGTTTGACAAGTAGCCACACCAGCCAATATAATCCATGGAATCTGAGATGTTAGTACATAATGGAGGATGCCACTGTAGAAGTGTGAGATGGCGAGTTCGAGCACCATCTAGCGTTTTGGCCTGGGAATGCAATTGCAGTGACTGCTCTATGAGAGGAAACACTCACTTCATTGTCCCTTCCGAGAGGTTTGAGCTACTAGGAGAATCTAAACAGTTCCTCACGACTTACACCTTTGGCACGCACACAGCAAAGCACACTTTCTGCAAGATTTGTGGCATAACATCATTTTATACGCCACGTTCAAACCCGGATGGGAAAGCAGTTACATTCCGTTGTGTGGATCCTGGAACGCTAACCCATGTTGAGATAAAGCGTTTTGATGGCCGGAATTGGGAGAATTCATACAGTGCCACCGGTATTGCCTCTTGTTCAAAGGGTCTTTCTGAAGAAGGTTGCCAAATTGGGACAAGTGCTGATTGAAAATTATTTGGACTTTAACCGGAGATGTTGTTTTTGTTGTTTTTGTGTTATGTCCACCTATTTCATGCACGCAACGCATTACAGGCTTACAGCCATGTAATACTGAGTTGCTAATGCATTGATGATTGTACTGTACAACAGATTACAAACATGCAACACATTACAAATATGGTTTGGAAAAGGCTTAATATTTGGTTTTAGTTTCGGAAAAAAGGTTTTGTACCAAGTGTTTTAATCCATTGGTAACACTTTTTAATGTAGTGGAAATAATCTCTAATGTAATAACTTTTCTAATTGAAGAAGGCTAACCACACACCAATAACTTCTTTCTACATCTCAATTTTATCTGCACTTTATATATTTAACCAATTTTTAAAATTTACTTTTTACACCCCACCCGAACTTCCTATTTTACCCATCATTTAATTTTCTATCTAACTCATCCTATTAATTACACACCCCATATTTAATTTCCCAAACAACTACTATCTAACACCCCAAAACGGAAACCCCAACCTGGCCAAAACGCACAAGGGCTTGTCGCACAGTATCTGTTACGGGAAGAACTTTTCCCCGCCCACAATGTCTTCTTCAAACCGAGGTATTCTTTTATCTCTCTATTTTGATGAACTATTTGTTGTATAAGTTAGAGTTGTTGCTTGGATGAACGTAGTTTTAGCCTGGAAATTCGATCAACAATGTGCGGCACTGGTTCAGCGCACACAAAGTTGTGCGTGCGGTTAATGATTACCGCACACTTCACCTCCTGTGCACACATTATTCGTCGCACACTACCCTCATTGTGCACACATCATTCGCCGCACACACCTTGAGTGGCCATGCAGGTGAGGCTCTTATGAATGATTATGCACCCCACATTCAACCGAAAGTTCTCATTCTTCATCACCAAATACTTGTCTGCCCCGCAAATGAAATAGACATCCACACTTCTTCGATCCACGTTCTCTCCTACCATCTTCCTTTGTTACTTCTGTTGTTGTTTTACTCAAATTATCAACAACCTTAGATTTAGATTGACGTTGATATTCATTACGTTCGCAACCCAAATACAGTCATGGTCCTCTCTTACCCGTTCCACTGTCCGACCTAGTAGTAACTATCACAAAACCATGTTCCTTTCCTGTGGCACGTACTCAATCACACAAATCCTCTCGAGATGGAAAGCGTACATTCGTTGTGAACACATCGGTGTAATCTACAACAATATCTTGAATTGGACCTGGATCTACAACACTAGGCTCCGTAGGAAATGTCTTTGAATCGTGAAAAAAAAATTGCATGTCAATTACACACTGTGCGGCCAACACTTTGTGCACAAAAGAAGGAGTGTGCGGCAAGTTCTTTGAGCACAAAAGGACTGTGCGGCATATTCTTTGCGCACAAAAAAAGGACTGTGCGGTAAACATTTGGTGCACAATAAGAGATGTGTGCGAGGAGTGTCTTGCGCACATAAGGAAGAGTGTGCGGCAAACCATAGCCGCACACGATGCAGGGTTTGGAATTTAGACAAAATTTGATGAAAAATAAAGTTTTTATAGAATAAAATTGAAGTAATACTTACATTATTTGTTTAAATTACTTTTTTAGGCTCCATGTTTGATATTTTTTAACAATATGATGTAGGTAGGATTGTGGAGGAACTAAACAAAAAGGAGAATGGTTGGAAAGAAAGGCAGACGTAGCTACAGTAAGTATAAAATTTGGGGTGCAGGTAGAATGTTTAAATTTTATAGAATGACATTACTGTAATTAAGTTGTGGGGGTGTTATTTTAGGTTGGAGGGTTTATTTTGTCATTTGACACAATGTCATTTTTGTAATTTTAAAACTTGGGATGTAGGGAGAAGATATTGGTGTTTGGTTAGCGTAGCCCATTGAAGAATATTAGCAAGTGTGACAGGAACACTTGTTAGCAAGATCCTTAAAAATCATTAAATATATATATATATATATATATATATATATATATATATATATATATATATATATATTACAATAGAGCTCATTCTTACACATGTGTAATTGACTAAAGCTATTTAGAGGTTGAGATTAAATTATTTTAAAAATTTTAATGGTTGGGATTCACTCTCACATTCACATGTGTGAGAGTAGTAATCCACTTTTAACTATTTATTTTCTCTCACCATGTTACAAAGTCACCCCCTACAATTAATATTATGAGCAGTTACACCATGAGATTAATCTTCTAAACCATTACTCCTTACAAAACATCAACCTTACATTAATATAATCTCACAATAGAGCTCAATTGATTGGAGACTATCCGCCGTAGGGGCTGATTCATGCAAAATCAAATGTTCATAGGTCAATTACATATAACTCCTTACGAATAACCTCCCTCAACTATGTGTAGAGTTCAAATAGCGCCCATCAACTACCACTTGAAGTAATGTACCCCTTAACTGTAACATTTTTTTAAAATCGCACCTTCTATTTAGACGTTGGCGTTTCAATTGACGAAATCAGATATACTGGCACACGAGCACAAAGATCTAGGGGAGGATGTCAGTATTGGAGGGTGTCAATATTTACATAAATCAATATATGTTTTAATCATGTTTCAAAAAGAGTCTAAAATTTTTCTGGGTATGTTGACATACAGGTACTCATACCCAAAGTGTTTCTGAATATGTTCAACAAAAGAAACTCAAACTTAGAAAATAACCAATTTAAAATTAACACCTCTCAATAATCAATTAAAACATATTAAAATTTGATATAACACAGATCATTGTATGCTTGAGGTTAATGAAATAATAATTCATTTATTTTGTAAAAAAACCAACAATAAAATATTGAATTTAAAAAAAAAGAAAATTTAAAATGTAGCAACAATATTTTAGTTTTTTTACCCAATAACGCACAACTTGATCTTCTTTTAGAAACTCTTGCTTCATAACAATGGCTTGTTATATATATATATATATATATATATATATATATATATATATATATATATATATATATATATATATATATATATATATATATATATATATTTATTTATTTATTTATTTATTTATTTATTTATTTATATTTCCTAGTCCATCAACAGTTCATCACCATGCACAAAGTCTGCAATGCATTATTTTCCCCCCATTAACATTTATGTGCACAACATTAGGCTACGAAAACATAAAGAATAAAGCAAATTTAAATCAATTCAATTTTTTAATCATGAAAAATAGCGGGTTCAATTTAATATGAACTATCAATATCTACCGTTAGCACCGAAATTTCTCAATTTTGACAAATTTTTATTTTAGGTAACAATCAAATCAACTCATGCCACATAAAAGTTCAACCTCAAATCATGTTATAAAATAAAATAAATTGTTCATATCCAGAATTAGCTTCAGTTTAGGTAACAATCGAAAGCAAGCCCTAATATGATATTGAAACAACCGTGCATATAAGCTGAATTTTAAACATATTATTCAGCACATTAACAAAAATACTGTAAAATGAAGAGATTTTCAGTTCTGTGTTATTTCAAGATTTTTTGTTTAAATATTTCAACGGATTGAAAGATAGTCAATCCAGCTTTCTTCTTTCTGTTACTGATCAAGGCACTCCTGTGGAAGATGACTATAAGTCTAAACTCTAAAAATGCAATAGAATCCCAACCTTGGGAATTTTTCCAAGAATAAATTCCCCCACAAATAAGTATGACTTTCAGCCTAGTTAAAATCACGTGTATCTAAGGCAATTGCATCAGAGGCACAAAGTTGACATAGTAAGCCAACATGAAATTGAAAACTGAAACTAAAACTGGTAACCAGTTTCATTAATGTTTAGTAAAACATGTTAACAAACTATTACCAATGTAAGTGCAAACTAAGGCTCCGTTTGTTTCACGGAAAATCATTTTCAGAAAATGATTTCTGGAAAATGATTTCCGGAAAATCAAAAGATTTCATTTTCAGGTGTTTGGTAAATCTTTTGAAAATATGTCAGAAAACATTTACGGGTGTTTGGCAAACACATGGAAAATGTTACGGAAAACAATACATGAATAAATGCAAAAATAAAAATAGAAAATACATAATGTTTAGGATGTCCCTAGAAAATTAATAAGGACAATCTTTTTTTTTTAATAAGGTCCATTTTTTTTTAATCTCACAATTACAAATAATTTTTTTGATAATTGATATGAAAAAAAAATCATTTTAAAATAGAAAATAGACAATGTTTAGAATGTCCCTAGAAAATGTTATGGAAAACTATATATGAATAAATACAAAAAATATATATTCTAATATTAATGCACATATTAAATATAAAATAGTGTTGAACTTTAAGTAATTTTTCTTTAGTAACCCTCAATTTATCATTAGTGGTGTCAAATCAATGTCTATCTTTTTTCAATCTCATAATTACAAATAATTTTTTTGATAATTGATATGAAAAAAAAAACGTTTTAAAAATAGAAAATTGACAATGGTTAGGATGTCCCTAAATAATATAGGTGATACTAATTTTAGAACGTAATAAACATTTATTAAAATTATAATTTATAAATAGTATGCACAAACTTCATTTATATTTCTAAACAATTTATTTGTTGAGTGAAATATTGTGTGTGTAAGTAAATATGTGCCATTGTGAAAGAGGCGAGAGCTTGAAACATTTGGAAAATGACTTACGGAAAATGAATCCGTAAGTCATTTTCCTGAAAAAAAGTCTTCATTTTCCGTGACTTAAACCTTTTACGCCGACGCATTTTCCAGGGTTACAAACACCTAAAAAGGTGAAAACGCTTTTCCAAGCTCATTTTCCATGAAACAAACGGAGCCTAAATGAAAATGTATGCCCCCTCCTTCCATGCAAATAATCTATTTCATTATGGTATGTTTCACTTGAAAATACTACTTCCAAAAATTTAGGCATATAATTTTTGGATTTCCTAATGTACCCTTGTTTTTAATTTTATTTATATTAAAATTAAAAAGCTGTACGCCTTTTGACAAGATATTATTCACCCTTTTAATTTTATTCATATTAAAAAAAATTAAAACTATATTGACAAAATATTATTCACGCAATTGCCCTCCGACTGTCGGAATTTTTTCCCGTGACCGGAATATTTATTTACCAGAAATTTCCAAATCTACATCTTTCGATCTCACAATCGAGGATGAAGGCAGAGAAGGCAGATTAGGCAGATTTAGTTTCGCAAATGCAAACATTAATAAATGCAATATTTGTTCTTTATAATGTTGGGGGTTAATGGTAGATGATGGCGATGGCTGACGGAGATCTTGAGAGCGGTACTTCCTCGATTTAGCACGTCTTTTCGGTTGATTTGTGGGAAGCAAGTAGGGTTCTCATAGAGTGAGGTTTCTGGAGAATTATCTAAACTAAAATAGGATCAGATAACAATGGGATGATACAATGGGGAAGCGAGGTAGGGTTTTGATTGGTCGGCAGCGGAAACGATTAGGTGGGTTTGGAAGGAGGGGGGAGCGAGGGGAAGGAGAATGGAGGGAGAGATTGTGGTTGTTGGTATGTCTGTAAAGTGCAAAAGTTTAATCAAGGGTAATTTTGGGATACATTTTTTCTTACAATGTTTTTTAAAAAAGAGACTAAGATTCTTGTCAATAGATGCAGACGACGCCAATTAAAATTTATCAATAAATAAAAGCAGAATCTTTGTGAAATGAATTACTAAAAATATTATTTTTTAAAAAATTGACTTACAAGCAATTTTAATTCTTTGAGCAGAGGATTAATTAAAATTTTGTATTAAATTGCGGCAGAACAAAAACAGACAAAAATATAATGTGAAATGAACTACTAAAAATATTATTTTCTTAAAAAATTGACTTTCAAATGGGTCCTCTTTGTCAGAATGAGGGATTAATTAAAAGTTTGTATCTGAAATTGGTAGGACAAAATGGGTCGGACAAAAATTAAATTGCTTAAGTTAATTACGATAACAGTTAAAAAAATTCAAATTACAAAACTTACGTTTTTTAAAAATTTTTAAAATTTGTATATGAAATTATGGGTCGGAAAAAAATTTAATTGATTAAGTTAATTACGATAACAATTAAAAAGAAAAAAAATACAAATACAAACTTTTGCAATCATAAAAATGTAAAGCTATAAAAACGTAAAATATTAACTGTAAAACCGTAAAATCTCAGTAAAAGATTAAATGTAAAATAATAATGTAGTCATTCGCACATGTAAGAGCTGAGGGAAATAAGGGCCGTTGGATCACCGTAAAACAGTAAATACTGAGATATATTGTATTATAGATTATAGATATTTACAAAATTGTCTTATCTAAATTTTTGTCTTTTATTTTATTTATTTATCGTCAAATTCTCTCGTTACGTAATTTCTCTTATCAAAATTTTATTCAAAAGAGAATGAAGGACTTAACTTAATCATCTATCTTGGACTCTGTTAAGTAAGATCTCAAGGCACTGTGCAAGCGTCATATTAAAATTCGACTATCCAATAAGTCGATTTAATAAGTCGCAAATTAAATAGAGACCTATTTAAAATCAGTTATATGAGATAAAAACACTTTAGATTAGATTTATATATGAGATAAAAGCAGTTTAGATTAGATTAAGAATCTTCTTGACAGTATTGTATAATAGATTCTTTTACCCGTTGACAAAATACTATTCACCCTTTTAATTTTATTCATATTAAAATTTAAAAACTATATTGACAAAATAATATTCACAGGCAATTGCCCTCTGGCTGTCGGAATTTTCCTGACGATCGGAATATTTATGTACCAGAAATATCCTTTGGCAGTCGGATCTAAAAATCCAATACTATAGATCTTTCGATCAAAAATCAAAGATCAAAAAATCGAAATTTTTGGCCTACAAATCAGATCTTGATCTTCCTATCTCACAATTGAGGATGAAGGCCGATTTAGTTTTGCAAATGCAAACATTAATAAATGCAAGATTTGTTCTTTACATTATTGGGGTAGATTGTAGATGGTGACGTCGGAGTTACATAGATATTTAATACAGCACCTATGAAATAATTAATATACTCCCTCCGTCCCATATAAATATTCCTAGTGAGTAAAACACAAGGATTAAGAAATGTAATTAATGATAGGATGTAAAATATGTTGTGACAATAATACCCATCACACACCTTCTCTCTCTCATTAATTATACACATATTACACACTCTCTCTCTAGAATGTGTAATAATTATAGTATTAAATGAAGGGATATATTAGGAAGATTGATAGAAGTTTTGTATATCAAAAGTCATTAGGAACATTAGTTGGGACATCCCAAAATAGAAAGTAGGAATATTTATCTGGGACGGAGGGAGTAACACTTTTGAAAAAGGCAAAACATACAATTAGGTGACCCAACTTTACCTCATTTTGCAATTCGATCACCGAAAGTTTGAAATATCTATTTTGATCATCCAACTTTAGTCCAGTTGCAAGCGAGCCCATTTTTTAGATGGACGTTAGATTTAGCCGTTAAGTTATATCAAATATCTATTTTACCTTTCTAAATACAATTTTTTACCTTAGAAATCTAAAGGGGTCTAACTGAAAAATAAAAAAATACAATCTTTTATTTTTGTTATATACTGCTATTAATTTAGCACAAAATTTGTGTTTATTTCAATGGAAATCTCCTCCTCATCATGTTCATCCCCATTCTCTCTCCACCGAATCCATTTCGCCCCACCTCTTTCAATCCCCCACCGTGTCTCCGTTACTCGCCACTGCTGTTCCCAACCTCCCTTCTCCTTGAATCACGCTACCTGTAGTAACAGTACATCTTTTTCTTTCTTTTGACTCCATCTCTCTTCTAAACCATATATTCAAACAATCCTTAAACAACAAGTCACTTGATTGAAGATGGAGGTGGAGGTGTTGACTGAAAATGAAGATGTCGATTGGAGAAGAGATGGCGTGACTGTGGATGAAGCAGGAGTCGGCTATACATGAAATTAAAGGGCTCGGCTAGATCTGGGTGAGGAGAAAGCTGTATATGGGTAAGGAGAGGCTCGGTCGGATCTTGGACTTTGTTTTGAGGAAGAGTGAACTGGGAGATGAGAACGAGCCATCGACGTGTGGAGATGTCTGGCTCGGGGGCGGGGGTTGTGTCGTCGTCATCGACGACAAAACAGATCTGGAGGAGGGAGGATGAGAGAGTGAGAGTGGGTGCTATGAAGAACTTCCCTGACAAAGGACCTGCGAAGGAAGTGGGTTGGCTTTCCCTTTTACTGATCGAGCCCAAGAAACGCAGGGTGGCTTGCCTAAAGCTGGACGCTCAACAGCGAACATCGTGACGACTCTTAGTTTTCCCCATGGATTCAATACCAAAGGCATGTGAATGGTGGAAGAGAGAGAAACAACACTTGGTTAAGGCCACGTAAAGATGGGCGATTATCAACCTAGGACTAGGATTGAAGTCGCGCCGGCATCAATGGGTTGTGGAGGCGAAGATGGAGCCCGACAGGATTGATGATGACAAACAAAAGAGAAAGTGATGTCGCTGGGTGTGTGTTGTGACTAATGCGAATTGGAAGGGGGAGAGAAAAACATCAATTAGGTATTAGATTTATTTGGGTTTAGATTTGGATTATCTGGGTTTGTTTAATGGAAAAAATTGAAAATTAGGTATTAGATTGTGGGGTTTTTGGTCTTCTTACATCTTTCAAGTAAATAAAATTAATTTTGATATTTTTAATGTTATTTTTTCATATTTTGCCCCTCAATTTAACATCCTAATATAATGTCCGTTAGTAAATGGGCTCGCTTGCAACTGGACAAAAGTTGGATGGCCAAAATAAATATTTCAAACTTTCGGTGGTCGAATTGCAAAATGGGGTAAAGTTGGGTGGCTCATTTGTGTGTTTTGCTTTTGAAAAAATATGAACCAAACTGTCCTTTGCACATTTAATAATTAAATGAAAAAAAAAGGGTTTGGCTGGGGCAGAAGGGTTGGTGGGTGGGCTGGGCTAGGGAGAGGGACTGGTGGGTGAGCAGAAGGTGGGCTGGGGGTTGGGGTGGAAGGTGTGGTTGTTGGGCAGAGGGTGGGCTGGGTTGGGGGAGGGTCTGGGCTAGGTGTATTGGGTATGGGTTGGGCTAGGCTGGGGGAGGTCTAGGCAGTGGGCGGTTGGGTTGGGCGAAGGCTTGGCGGCTGGTGGTGGCAGGGTGGAGGGGATGGGTAGTAGGTGGTGGTCGTCGACGGCGATGTTCAATTTTATTTTTTTTAATTTTGTTATATGTGACTAAGTGTAATATAGTATTTATATAACTAAAAGTACTGTATTAAGTATTTCATGGGTGCTATATTAAGTTTTGCCCTGATCCATAATACAACTTGGAGCCTCATGATAAATACTCTATCTATTTTTAAATTATGGCTTTGCTCGACTTTTTTTTGAATCAAATAGTCTTTTAAATTAAAATTTTATGTATATATATATTTTTTTCCAAAGTCATAGAATACATAATTTACAATATTTTTCAAAATTTTAGTTGAAAACAATCTGTTTAACTCAAAAAAATTGAACTTGATTATAATTTAGGAGCAGAGAGAGTACAAAGGGCAATTTGATCCATATATTTTTAAAAGTGTTGTATTAAATATTTCACAAGTTATGTATTAAGTGTCGAAGTTGGAATATCACCTCTTTGGCTCTTTCTATGCTCTACCATATCTTATGTTATGTAGTTTTATAAATGCAATATATGTTGTTGTTCTGTTTGTGCAAAATGAAAGTAAAATAAGTAACAATAATAATAATTATACTAATAATAATAATACAAAAAATCAAATCACATATGAAGTTGCACTTGCACCTTATGGATAGTATTGATTGAAAAAATGTTTCTTGATATGGAACATCATAGTTAACACTGGCACATCATTATGCCCAAGTATTATGGGTGTACAACCAAACCACCGAATTATCGAATCAAATTAAATCAAATCGAGTCATGCATTTTGGTTCGGTTTTGGTTCAAGATGGTTTGGATTGAGTTTTCAAAATTCAAAAAACGATCGGTTCAGTTCATAGTTTATGTTTCCAAACCGAACCGAACCATGTTTTATTTTATTATTTATTATATATAATATATATGGATTTCCAACATATATAAAATAAATAATGTTTGTTCTTACCAAATGTCATGGATTCAAATGATATCTTGACTTGTATTTCATTGTTTGTTAATGTTTGATGTTTGTAATAGAAGTTTGACTATTTTTTAATTATTTAATTAATATTTGATGTTAATCTATTGATTAAAATTTTATTTGTCTAATTTTTAATGTTTTCTAAGATGATTAATTTGATTTTATGTCAAACCATAAAAACGAACCGAACCAACCCGAGTGGTTTGGTTCGGTTCAGTTCCAAGCATTGGACGATTCGGTTCGGTTTGATATTTTTGGAACTAAGGGGATGTGGTTCGGTTCACGATTTTTGCCTAAACCAAACCAAACCGAACCACGTACACCCCCTACAAAGTATTCAAAAAATTAGGTTCATTTTACACCACTTTGGCACCTGTGTTTCACGTGGTGTTCGAGACCATTGAATATTTTCTGATAAAGAGATCAAAATATGAGGGGATGACATTGGATTTATCCGAACTACAAGGTGGGTCGATAAAATTTCTTTCGGGGTTTAGGGTTTTAGTTTCACATTCCCACTCTCTCTCTCTCTGTCTCTCTCCGTTTAAACCAGGTATTCTCCGACTTACTCTGCTTTCTCTCTATATATGTACAATTTTACTGTCTCTATAATTCAATTTCTTTGTTTCTAATGTTCTTCAATGGCTAGAGGTCCTGTAACACATCTATTTCGCATTTATTCTTCCAAATGTATGCTTTCTGGAGTTAGGATTTACTTCTTCCCCAATCGATTCCTCCATTTCTTTAATGAAAAATCCCTAACTCACCCCTCCCTCGATCCCCATAGCCATCCTCCGCCCACCCAATTCAACCAATTAGGGTTTTTCAATACAAATTATACGGGATTTAGTCTTAGGAGGCAATTGTTTTCAACACTGGGAGAAAATGTAAATGAAAGTGGAAATGGAGATTCTGGTTCTAGTTTAGAATCTACATATGGGATTAAGTTAGAAACTACTGATGATCAAAATAGTGGTAAAGGTTGTGAAAATAAAGAGGAATTTGGAGATGTTGGGTCTACTGATCCGGTGGAAATATATAGAAGATTACATGGTGCAAAGAAAATGGAGAAGCATACAGCGAAGGATCTTGGAAAGTTGGATCAGATTTTCGATACTTTTTCAAAGTCTGGATGGGCTTCGAATCAGGCACTTGCAGTTTATATTGGGGCATCGTTTTTCCCTACTGCAGTGAGTAAGTTCCGGAATTTCTTTTTTGAGAGGTGTCAAACGGAGATCATTAAGTATTTGGTTTCTTTGGGTCCTGGTGACGTGGCTGACAGGTTTCTTTTCCCGATTTTTGTTGAGTATTGCTTGGAAGAATTTGCTGATGAAATGAGGAGGTTTAGGGTTTTGATTGAATCGGCAGACATGACCAAGCCTGAGACTTGGTTTCCGTTTGCACGAGCTATGAAACGGAAGATTGTGTATCACTGTGGTCCAACTAATAGTGGCAAAACTTACAATGCTTTGCAAAGGTTTATGGAAGCGAAGAAGGGTATTTATTGTAGTCCCCTTAGGCTTTTGGCTATGGAAGTCTTTGATAAGGTGAATTCCCAAGGGGTTTATTGTAGTCTACAGACAGGGCAAGAAAAGAAGCATGTTCCGTTTTCTAACCACGTTGCTTGTACTGTTGAAATGGTGTCTACAGAGGAGATGTTTGAGGTAGCTGTTATTGATGAGATTCAGATGATGGCGGACCGGACTCGAGGTTATGCGTGGACAAGGGCTTTACTTGGGTTAAAGGCCGATGAGATACACTTGTGTGGGGATCCAAGTGTATTGAATGTTGTTAGAAAGATTTGTTCGGAGACTGGAGATGAATTGGTAGAACATCATTATGGCAGGTTCAAGCCGTTAGTGGTCGAAGCCAAAACTCTATTAGGGGATCTCAAAAATGTACGGTCTGGTGATTGTATTGTCGCATTTTCTAGAAGAGAGATATTTGAAGTGAAATTGGCTATTGAAAAGCATACGCATCACAGATGTTGTGTTATTTATGGTGCATTGCCGCCAGAGACTCGCAGGCAACAAGCTAACTTGTTCAATGAACAAGATAATGCATATGATGTCTTGGTGGCCAGTGATGCAGTGGGAATGGGTTTGAACCTCAATATTAGAAGGATAGTTTTTTATGGGATTTCAAAGTACAATGGGGACAGGTTGGTTCCAGTTCCAGCTTCACAAGTGAAGCAGATTGCAGGGAGAGCTGGTCGTAGAGGAAGTATTTATTCTGATGGACTAACGACCACCTTGCATCTGGATGATTTGGACTACTTGATAGAGTGCTTAAAGAAACCTTTTGATGATGTTCAGAAAGTGGGCCTCTTTCCTTTTCTGGAGCAGGTTGAGTTATTTGCAGGACAACTTCCAAATTTAACATTCGCCCGACTTCTTGAAAAGTTTAGCGAAAGTTGTCGCTTGGATGGATCTTATTTCTTGTGCAAACACGACCATATAAAAAAGGTTGCTAACATGCTGGAGAAGGTTGGGGGACTATCTCTAGAAGATCGATTCAACTTTTGCTTTGCTCCAGTTAATATTAGAGACCCGAAAGCAATGTACCACCTCCTAAGGTTTGCTTCGTCATATTCTCAAAACAGGCCTGCTAGCATAGCAATGGGCATGCCAAGTGGTTCTGCTCGCAATGACTCAGAGCTCTTGGATCTTGAGACCAAGCACCAAGTGCTGTCTATGTATTTATGGTTGTCTAACCACTTCACTGAAGAAACTTTTCCACATGTGAAGAAGGCCGAAGCCATGGCAACAAGTATTGCTGGCCTACTGGGTGCATCACTAGCTATAGCTTGCTGGAAACCAGAATCGAGGCAAGCTGGGAAGTCAAAGTCTAAAGGGGTGGAAAATGGTTATGAGAGGCCAAGGCCTCTAATCACGTCATAAGAGAAGTAGGTTTTTATTTATTGCATTTTCTGGCTTCTTTTTATCAACCCTGTGCAATGGTTCTAAACTAGTGCAATTTGATATATTGGTGTTATCTTATATGCGCAATTTTGTAGCTTTGGATCCATATACTGATCATATTCTAGCTAGTTTCCATGTAGATATTTAGTTGTCTAAACAATCTACTTTTTTTCTGTTGGCTCCATGCTTTGCATGCTTCCTATTCTTCGGAACAAGTATCTGAGTGTGTGTGCATTGCAGCTATTGTCTTGTAACGGTGATGGTTGTGCTTTATATAGGCAGTTTGATCGTGTAGAATAATATGGGGTAGATTCTGCAAGATTGGTTTTCTGGAATTCATATTTAGACTTTGCTGCTTACATTCTTCACCTCTTTCTTGCTTATGCATGCTTTCTTAAATTACTTTTTGCATACACTACTATAGAGTGAGAATGATATTTGTGATGAATAATGATAGACAATTAGAGATGTGAAGTAATGTTGGCATTATGATGTTGCTGGTGTGGTGCCGATTAAGATAGGGCATGCAGACATTGAGGCTGTGATGATGATCACAGCACTATGAGTTGTTATAATGTTATCACAGGTGAGGCCGACACCTGGTGTCATTGGGTGTTTTTTGCTGGTTGTCCTGGATGTGGAAGTGGTCATGATAGCAATGAGGTTGGCTAATAGCACCTGAATGATCATGATAGAAGGATTATGATGGATCCATTGGGTTATTAACTTGCTCTTTTTTCTCTTTCAGCTATTATTCCCTGTCCCAAAAAAAGAGTCCTACCTTCCATTTTAACTTGACCCCAACAAGCAGTCCCTTTTCTAACTTTCAAGCCATAAAGTTACATTAGTTTTTCAATCATTCTCTCATCACCTATAAAAAATATATATCATTCTCTCTTCAAAAACATGATATTTCCCATGTCTCAATAAATAAAAAAACTCAAAAAAGAAATAACTTTAGTGCAAATTAAAGAAAATACATAAAAATATATTAAAAAGTTTGATGTTTCAAATGAGAGTATGAGACGCTTCATTGAGACGGAGGGAATACTTGAGAGAGAAGTAGAGAACGATTGGACTTATGGATTAGGACTTCAAAAGTGAAACTAGGAGGCTAGTCCACTAGTGGTTTGATTCTTTTTGACAAGGAAGCTAGTGGTTTGATTCAATCGATTTCTTTGCCTGCTTTAAGGTGAGGAGCCATTTGGCAGAATTGATGTTGTTGAACAATGAGAATGCTTGCTAATTTTCATGATAGAGGTGACAGTATCCGAATGGGTTGAACTGCTGATGGAATGCAGCAACTAGGGAGAATAGGTAAGATATCGACCGTGGCAAAGTTGTGTGATGTTTGTCCTTTTTTTTGGGGGGGGGGATAAAGTTATCTTATATGCTTATTTACTGGGCTATTGGACATACCAAGTATGCCATCCTCAACCTCAGGGACTTAAGAGATGAGCCAATATCATTTTGTAGCACCATCACACACTGCTAGCAAGAAACTTCAATTCATGTGCACCTAACATTTTGTCACGGAAAAAGGCATGATTTGAAACAAAATGGTCACAGACATCCAATTGATAGTCTCCTATCTGTATCATCTGATACTATCTGTGTCAAGTCTTGCAACTTTCAAAAAAAAAAAAAAAAATCCTATCAGTTATTACTACAGCCATTCATATCCCAAGTGAATATGAAGAAGAGGGATGAAGCAACTCCAAAGACTATGTAGACAAGATGTGAAAAACAATCAACCAGAATCATTATTATTTTTTTATTATTTTGGACTGGCTAAGCAGAATGCTGAAAGATGTTAACACGATAAATAGGATAGAGGGATAGGCTGATGGCATTGATGCTGAGCCTGGTCCTTTTTTGTTACAAAGAGCTACTCGGGATCATTTGAGTCTTTGTGGCTTTCTGGGGGTCATTTTGTATGAATGCTTACTGTACATAAGAGTGTGTGGATCTTTTCTTTTTGACTCTGTTTCCCTTTCCACAGGTGTTCCCACTTTGGTGCTCTTGGTCTTTATTACACTTTCAGTTACAAGAATTTTAGTGACTTAATGCTGTTTGGTGATAATTTTTTGATAAGTAAGAGTAAGAATATATTAACAGGCGCCAAAAAAGGTGACGCATCCTTGTTCACAGGGAGAATACAAGACAAACAAATGTAGGCATTTGGTAACTGTTACTTGTGTCACCCAACTCTAATCAACTCACCTCGGTCTTTGTCCCAGTCTACATGAATACTTTTTTGCCATTCCATACGGTCCAATGTAAGATTATAAGGCAAGTCGCCTTCACACCTAGCCTTCTATATAACGATTGTACATGTTAGCGTATAGCCCTACCGTTGGTCTTCTTGTTGATAGTCATACTATCACACTTCCGAAGAGGTGTCCTTGGTTATCTACGTTGTATGTGTCCAAACCGTGTTTGGTGATTTCCTCTCCTTTAATCTCCTATTGGGGCAAGCTTCACTTGTGTCACCTCACGACCAATACTTAAAAACCATGTTTAACATCCCCTCTCCATGGAGCTGCAGTTGCATATGGAGAGACATTAGAAACTGACTCTGCATGTTTGCACAAACATGAGTTAATAGGATGCATTGACTGCATTCTTCACTTGCATATTGGGGGAACTCATGCAAGCAAAGACTTGAGTACCACAATATGAATTGAGTGACGAATTGGTATCAAAGCTGAGGCTCCTACATAGAGGTTCCAACAAGGTGTATGATGTTTTAACATATTTTCTGGACACGCTATTATTGAATTAACCTGCCTTTCTCACTTTATTAGAGCTCAATTCCCCAAGACTTTCTCTTGTCCACTTAGCACTCAGTCTACCCAGGGATGACAAGGTTCACTTTCTTGGATATCCAACTCTAATCCTGTGGCTCCTCAAGGGATTTGCACCAGAGGTGTAAAAGATGAGAAACTGGCATTACTTTTTCACAGTTTATCTTGTTGACCGTTCTAGTCTCAATATTTTGATAATCCTACACTAACCCTGTGGTCCCTCTAGGGATTTGGCATCAGATGTGTAAAAGGTGAGAAACTGGCATTAAATTTTCGCAGTTTATCCCATTGACCGTTCTAGTCTCAATATTTTGATAATCCTACACTATTCTTGGTCTTTCGCATTATTGTACAATTGTGCACTCATGGTGTTTTGTTTCTTATCTTAGCTCTTTATCTCCACAGAGGTGTAGAAGGCAGAATGCTAAGTTTTTCTTTTTGCCACTGCAGGGAAAAGCAAGATAATGGTTGACCTTTCTGGAGAAGGTTTCTTTGTTCTGCGTCTGTTACATGTGGTACATGCACTATGTTACACTCAACTCCCTATATTAGCTGCCCCCGTGCTACATATGCCTAATGCGATCAAGGCTGGCATTACTTTTCACAGTTTATCTTGTTGACCGTTCTAGTCTCAATATTTCGATAATCCTACACTAACCCTGTGGTCCCTCTAGGGATTTGGCATCAGATGTGTAAAAGGTGAGAAACTGGCATTAAATTTTCGCAGTTTATCCCATTGACCGTTCTAGTCTCAATATTTTGATAATCCTACACTATTCTTGGTCTTTCGCATTATTGTACAATTGTGCACTCATGGTGTTTGTTTCTTATCTTAGCTCTTTATCTCCACAGAGGTGTAGAAGGCAGAATGCTAAGTTTTTCTTTTTGCCACTGCAGGGAAAAGCAAGATAATGGTTGACCTTTCTGGAGAAGGTTTCTTTGTTCTGCGTCTGTTACATGTGGTACATGCACTATGTTACACTCAACTCCCTATATTAGCTGCCCCCGTGCTACATATGCCTAATGCGATCAAGGCTGGCATTACTTTTTCACAGTTTATCTTGTTGACCGTTCTAGTCTCAATATTTCGATAATCCTACACTAACCCTGTGGTCCCTCTAGGGATTTGGCATCAGATGTGTAAAAGGTGAGAAACTGGCATTAAATTTTCGCAGTTTATCCCATTGACCGTTCTAGTCTCAATATTTTGATAATCCTACACTATTCTTGGTCTTTCGCATTATTGTACAATTGTGCACTCATGGTGTTTTGTTTCTTATCTTAGCTCTTTATCTCCACAGAGGTGTAGAAGGCAGAATGCTAAGTTTTTCTTTTTGCCACTGCAGGGAAAAGCAAGATAATGGTTGACCTTTCTGGAGAAGGTTTCTTTGTTCTGCGTCTGTTACATGTGGTACATGCACTATGTTACACTCAACTCCCTATATTAGCTGCCCCCGTGCTACATATGCCTAATGCGATCAAGGCTGGCGTCTTTTGATCGCAGTAGTTCCAGGTTAAAAGGTGTTCACTAAAGAATTGGGAACTGAAGGTGCGTTGTAATGGCTACCCTCTTTCGTTCGAGAATCTAGAAAGTACAATAACATCTCTCTCTCTCTCTCTCTCTCTCTCTCTCTCTCTCTCTCTCTCTCTCTCTCTCTCCCTCTCTCTCTCTCTCCCTCTTCCTCTTCTCATCGTTTCACCTTGTTCTTCCTCATCTCTTTGTATCTGTTTTTCTTGTCTACCTTCTTTCTTTGGAGAATCTGGAAAGTACAATAACATGTTACTTTTTTGGAAAGGAGGCAATGGGGTGTTTACTTTGTATATCTGAACTTTTAAAGAACTAGTGTAAAGCTAGTCCATTAATATATAAGATTATATTGGGTGGGGTATTCAGACTCCCAAAATGTATAAGTAAACCCCCCTTTCCAATTTTTCCTTAATGACAAAAATACCTTCAATAAAAAAGGTCAAAGTACCCTTCATGTTTCTAAGTAGACCCTCCTTGCTTTTCATATAACATGAATCCTCTAGCTAGAACCACCCCCCCCCCTCAAAAAAAATAAAAAAATAAATAAACATATATACCCTCTTCTTCCTTACTCATTTGCATGCATTGATGAGCATGTCTCATATACTTTTTTTCCCAAAAACTTTCTAACATTGGTGTGAAAAAATCAAGTATCGAGCAAAAACAAGCATTTCTAACAATTTTTATGCTTATAATTGTTTAAACCACTTATAAAAAAAATGTATAAACCATCGTTTAAAAAAAAATGAACTCGTCATGAAATGTTTGGTCACCATCAAAGGAACAACGCTTAAATGTTCGATCGAGTTGAACATTACTCAAATGTTCGGTTGGATCTGGCCTAAACTTTGAGCAATGTTCCATCGGATCTAGTCGAACATTTGAGTAATGTTCCATCGGATTTAGCCGAACATTTGAGCAATGTTCCATCAGATCTCACCGAACATTTGAGTAGTGTTCCATGGTCAGACAGTTTGAAAAAGTGCCACCAACCTTCGTTTTTGATGTGTTACTCCCTCTGTCCCTTAATAATCGTCCTGCTTGACCCGGCGCACAGTTTAAGAAAAAACAATTGACTTGATTATTTATATTGGTTTAATGTGCAGTTTCCTTTAAAACCCATGTGTATGTGGCCCATAATTAAAGTAGAGTGAAAAAGTAAGGGTAAAGTGGTAAAAATGATGTTCTAAAAAGGTAAGTTTCAAAGTGGACAATTATTTTGGGACGGACGAAAAAAGAAAGGAGGACGATAATTTAGGGACGGAGGGAGTATTATTTTTGTTAACATGGATCAAACACGTTGTCCACTAATTTACCAATTATCCAATTGGCAAGTGACATTAATTCAATTTTTCAATGGTTGGTGTTTTGAATCAAAAAGGGGAAAAAAAAATATCAATGCTATTGTTCGGCAACCGATGGAACAAATGCAAGATGTTCGATCGGAATCAATGGAACAAATGCAAGATGTTACTGTTAGAACCAATTGAACAAATTCAAAATGTTTCGTTAGAATCGATAAGGGGTGATCCGATGGTAGAATTTGGAGCTTTACAAAATGTGAGATCTTAGGTTCGATCATTTCTCATGCCCCCTTAAGAGAAAAGTCTACAAAAAAAAACGTTAATTGTTCTATTGGTCCTAGCCGAACAATTGGCAATTGTTCCATGGACCGGGACCAAAAATTTGACAAAATAAACATTGTTTTTTTCGATGTTTTAACCTTAAAACTACTCACAATGAATATAATTCTTATCATAATTCTTAAATCAACTCTAAACACTTCACATACAAATTACATTATACAAAATACTAAATACTACGTTTTCCATTTTACCAAAAAAAATGAAGATGAGCAGATGGGTTTGAGTTTGCTTCTTTTCTCTAACTCTACCTCCTACTCAAGTTGTTTTTCCCCGATGAATTGGTATCGAAGAAGAGACATAGAAAGGGGTATTGTTTGATTTGCGTAAGGGGGAGGGTGTGTCGAGTGTCATGTATTCAAGGCAGGGGTGGGGTGGGGAGGGTGTGCCGAGTCGAGTGTCATGTATTCAAAGCAGGGGTGGCTTCAAAATAGGAAAATAAGGGGGTATACTCAATGTTTTAATATATTTTACAATCAGATAAGGGTAAAATATATATTTTGGGTGTCAAAATAGCGCTACCCTTTTCGTTATTGGATGCAAACCTCAATATGGGTATGGTTTGCAATGCTATTGATGATGAGACCAATTTTGGTGAAACTAGGATCAGTAGGCCCTACTGTTGACCATTTGACTGTGTGTGTGTGAGAGGGAGAGAGAGAGAGAATTTGTCATCTATTGCATATGAGAACCTTTATTTATTTCAACAATATTATTTCTCATGGATGTTATATGTTATTTACTTCGTTCTACCTAAAGAATCCTTGTTTAATAAGTCATAATTATTAAAAAGATTTGTTAATGTCATTGAAGTTAGTTATAATTATAAAAATACTTAAGCACAAGTAATGTGCTTACAGCCCTAAAGGGTGGCCTAGTGATAGAGTTGAAGCTTTACAAAATATAAGGTTTCATATTCAATCTTCTTATATCCCTATAAGGAAAAGGTTTACAAAAAAAGAAAAAAACTTGGTATTCATTAAAAAAAAAAAAAAAAAAAGTAATGTGCTTACAACCAAAGTGGAAAGTAAAGATGAAATATTATAAAATTGTAAGCATAATTTTTGAAAGTGGACTCTTAAATTGAAATATCACAAAATGATGTAAAAGACTCTTTGTATAGAACGGAGAGAATATTTGTTATTACATGATGTAAGGGCTGAAATTTATTACTCCTTCCGTTCTAGGTAAAAAGTTCATTATACTATTTTGAGATATTTTACTTAAAGAATCAACTTTCAATTATTATATCTACAATATCCATAACATTTCAATTTTACCTTCGATATTTGATATTAACACATTAATTATGCTCAAACATTATTGTAATTATGATCAAATCTAATGTTAGTTATATATCACTTAATTATTACATTTTTCAAACATTGACTCTTTGGGTGGAACGAAGAGAGTAGTGTTTAGTTCTCATTGGTGTATGGATTTTGTGTGCGCCAATTTGACGTCTGCGTGCAAAAAAAATAATAATTTTGCCAACATACCCACTACACTAAAATTTTTTAGGGAAAATTATCTTTTTGATCATCGTATTATTCTCAATTTACCGATTTGATCAACAAACTTACAATATCTCAAATGTGACTAATGTACTCTCTAATTGGGTGCAATATGATCCCTGCCATTAATGGTCATCAACTTTTTTAACGGAACTGTTAATATAGACTAACCCAAGGATTTTATGAGGGGTATTCTTGTACATCTCAATTGAAAATAAAAACAAAATTTTAAAATTGGGAATCGAAATGAATATATTAAACACTGCCACCAAATATCAATATAGTTGGACATCGTAATGGATAAAATTGACGTCGGAATAAATAAATTAAATGTTGTCACCAAATATCAATAAAGGTGGGTATTGAGATGGACAAAATTGGTGTCATAATGAATAAATTGAATATTGCCCACAAATCTGTGTAAAAATTGGGCATCGAAAAACTTTCGAAACTCAAAACAATATTTAAACATCGTTTTTTAACTTTAAAACGAAAACGCCACATAGCAAACTCAATGTGTTTAGTAGATCTCGTTGATAGCCTCGATTTAATATATGAAGAAAATAAAAAGAAGTCGTCAATGGAGAAAAATAGATATAAACGAAACTAAAGAAGAAAGAGAAAGAGAGTATGACAAAGAGAAAGGAAAGAAGTAGCCGGATGAAGAGGAAGAAGAAAAAAAGAGTGTGTGTGTGTGAGAGAGAGAGAGAGAGAGAGAGAGAGAGAGAATGAAGAGTTTTGCTGCTCCTATTCACCAATTGCCTTTTTGAACCAATGTTGAAGGAAAGTGACATAACACACTTAAGTCATGTGGGTTGGGTTTGGCATAAGGGTTGAGGTTAGCTTCGAATTTTAAATTTTCGTTTTTGTAATGATGGAAGAAAAAGATTGATAAATAAATTGAAAAACTAATAGGGAAATTAAGTGAAAAATAAAAGTCTTAGAACATTGCTCAAAGAACAGACCCGGATGTCTAACAAATTACATGCAATCGTCATCTTTTTGTATGAGAAAGTTGTACGAAAATTTTGTATCCCTATTATTATTGAGTCACATTTTACTCGGTTTTAGCCTTAATCACTAGGGGTCAGCTACATTTAAAAAAATTGTTATTCGATTTGATTCAAAACAAGATCATATCACCCTATCTTTTCTTTATTGCATATGTTCCTTCTAAAGTGCACTAAAGCTATAGCATCAACAATACAACACTTATCAAAAATATCATCTTGTTGAATGAAAATTTATTAGAGACTTTTCTTTGACCAACTAAATAGAACATGAAACTATTTTTTTAAGAAAGAAGAAACAATTTATGTGGTAAAATAGTAGATTGTGATTCATTTTTTGCAAAATCGGGGGCAAAGTCAATATTTCAAGTGCAGTTTAATTAGATAAATGAATTTATTAATTTGCCTACTTTAGTTGATTGCAACAATAACAGATTAGAAGATACTTGAACCTGAAACCACATGTGTGTGGATAGCTGAATCTAATTCACTCAGAACTCCTTAATAAATGAGTGATTATTTCATAGTACTCCCTCCGTCCCTAAATTATCGTCCTAGTTGATCCGGCGCACAAATTAAGAAAAAACAATTAATTTGATTATGTATATTGGTTTAATGTGTAGTTTCCTTTAAAGTACATGTGTATGTGATCAATAATTAAAGTAAGGTGAAAAAGTAAGGGTAAAGTGGTAAATGTGATGTTTTAAAAAGGTAAATTTCAAACTGAACAATTATTTTAAGACGAACGAAAAAAGAAAAAAGAACGATAATTTAGAACGGAGGGTGTACTGTGTACATGTTATTCCTCTTGCATGCAAATATCATTATTCAAAGGAATGGAAGGTCAAACAAGGACTTTTTTAGATAAGAGTAGAGGCCAGAGGAGAAGTTCTTACTTGAGGGGGAAAATGCTCATTAATTTAGTTAAGAAGCTCAACTAACTCATTTTGCTATGATAGTCATCCTCAACTCTAATTCCCTCCCCCTTATTCATATCAAAATTAACCTTTTTTGTCAAACCAACCTTAGAAGTTAGAATCTCTAATTAGTTTACCTAGAAGTTCAGTTAAGAAGCTCAACTAACTTATTTTTTCTGAAGAGAAGAAAAACTATAAATAGTTCTTTAGACACAGCTACCTTTCATCTCAATATACTTCTATAAACTCTTCTGTTCCTATACACCAATGGCTGCTTTTAACCAATGTTTTGTACTCTCTCTGACCATCGTGTTATCGTTCTCGTGCATCCACGAGAGCATGGCAGCTCGTCATCTCTTTCAAACGGCTACTTTACCCCCAGCAACACTACCCACAATTCCGTCCCTTCCTAAAGTTACGTTACCCCCGTTGCCTGCAATGCCAACCCTCCCTACAGCCACATTGCCACCCTTGCCAACTGCAACCCCTTTGCCAACCATACCTACTACACTCCCGAAAATGACACTGCCTCCTTTGCCATCCACTTCGCTTCCCACCATCCCGACCACTATTCCTTCGATTCCAACTATTCCGACAACCATCCCTTCCATTCCTTTCTTCTCCCCACCTCCTTCTAATTAAATCTTGCCTTGGATGCTATCGGTAGGAGAATGAAAGTTTGATACTTGTAATGGAACTTGACATGATTCCCTGATATTTTTTTTCTGTGTTGAAGGGGCTCGTCCACCTGTTGGTCGATCGTAGTCTCTATCGTATATGTTGTAATGGATTGTTTTTATAAATAGAATTTCGTGAAGTATTTTGTTTTCTTGATCGAGCACCTCAGACTTAATATGTTGATACTACTGTTGAGTTACATAAAGAGTCTCCTCCTCCTCCCCATTGTCGATTCCTGGCGTAAATGTAATAAATAAATAATCATACTTATGAACTGAACAAATATACTTGTTCAAAGACAATAAAAGCTCAAAATATATACAAACAAATCCCTTTGTTTTTAGACCAATTAATGGAAATGTAAGACGATCTTCTCAGAACAGAGGAAGCATTTCATTGGTTAGTTTAGTGACAAGCTAGAGAGAGAGAGAGAGAGAGAGAACACAATAAACATTTCTTGATTCAGTTGAAGAGTAGTTTTGTTTAACAAACTAACATACCGATCACGAAGTCCAGTCTGTCCAGATAGCTCACAAAGTTTCATTTAGAGTTAGATTTTTGGTTTTTGAATTTTCATTTTGTAACAATCAAAGAAATAATGGAACTCTTCCTATTTCATCTTCTTAGTCGGGTCTCACTGCACCTACACACTTTTCTCTTCTTACCTAATTAAGAATATATTTTTCGCATTCCTAATCTTCTTAACACATCTTATTAGCTCGGTCTCACTAAAAAAATATTTCATTTTGTCCCCCCTCTCCCAAACCGGTCACACACATGCTTTTAGGAAGATTCATTTTTTTCTCTCTATTTAGGAAGTTGTTTTCTTCTCTTTCCTAGGTGGATTGCTAAGAAGATACTCCACCATTACTAAATGTCATCCTTCTATTAAGAAGATGTATAAGAACTGAGCAATGAGGATGCTCTAAGAGAGAGAGAGAATGCGAATAAAGTCAAAGAAAGAAAAAGTCCAAAACTAAAAACCTTAAATCTTGCAAAAAGAACAAAACCAAAATGGATTCATAAAACTTGTTTATTCTTAATATATCAATGTTAGGTTTATAATTATTTCTATAATTATTCTTACAACTAAGCTTCACTAAAAGACAAAATTATCTTTCACTAAAACACATTTGACCCTCGTCAAGGCTTAATTGTAATAATCATTGTAAAAATAACATTCTTGTTCTTAATAATCCCTCTGTTCCTATATAAATATCCTCGAATAAAGTACATGTACCCAATATTATGATGGAAAAAAATATCAAAAAACCAATCTTTAGAAGTTAAATGAGGATATTTTGTAAAATACTTGCATAATATATTATTTTTAAAGAGTTCATTTTTATAAACTAAAATATTAAAATACTCCTTCGTTCCGGATAAAAAGTGCACTATTCTATTTTAAGATATTTTACTTAAAGAATCCACTTTCAAAAATTAAGGCTTAAAAGTTTCATTTTATTATTAATGACCTACTAAAAGTGTCGTTTTCTTAAAAAAAATTAACATTCAAACGGAGACTTTTTGCCCAAAACGAAAAAGTATCATTTTATTAAAAAGTTAAGACTTTCAAACGGGACTCTACATACTTGAGAACAAGGGGGAGTACTCTCTTGTCTCTATGAGTATTTCATATTGCTCGATGGGATAGGAAAGGAAAATCGTAACTCCAAGAACTGAAAAACCAAAACCTAACTCGTAAGAAGTAAATAAGAGTGTTATGTCCTTCAGAAGATCAAGGGAAGCTGAAGGAGTGTCTTCCAACAGTTCACTAAGGCTTTATCGAAGGATGCCCCGAATTCGCCAAACATCGAAAACACACCCACACACACGCACACAGACAGACACAAGCAAACATCAGCTATATTTGCGAATTCAGACTTGCTACTATGACAACAAAATTCTATACACTAGCAACAGCCTGTAAGTAATAGCTTTCCAACAGAACATACACAGAGCTTGTGCTTCTAAGGAAATAGGGAAAGAATTTTCTTCCTTCTTCAAAGAGCGTTTTCACATGCTGTCATGAAAAAACATCACTGCAACTGTTTGAAGTTGCAACAGCTAGGGTACTCGTAAAATTACAAAAATTACAAACCATGCATCAGTGATTCGTAGCCATTTATGAGCATAACTCCACTATGGCTCTGCAGTTTATACAATCAATTTTTTCTTCTTTTCTTTCCCCTCTTGTCCCAAACAAAAGAATTTCAAAACGTCTACGCAAGTAGAAATGATGATGTATCACTAGAGTGAGTCCACGATTTTATTAGAACTTTGACACAATCCCCTGCTCACTTCTTTAACAGAGCGCTGCATTGTGCCATTATCTTTGATGCCCTGGTGATTGCATCAGTCATGTAAAAGTTCTCTACTGCAGTTCCAAACGGTGCTGTACTTACCTTCTGAGAACACTCTGGCTTCACTGAAGCAGAAAATGTAGATGGCTCTCTCTCATCCACATGCACGAGATTTGGTGCAACAATCCTTATCCGGTTTCGGACAGCACTAACGTTGTCATATGGGAGCCTAACCCCAGAAACCTCGGATAAAGCTCTAATGATCTTCCAATCCTCCCTAGCATCACCAACCGTGGGGACCGCCGGGACAGTTTGTTGAACACACCCTTCTGTATTTTCGTATGTTCCTTCCTTCTCACTGAATGCTGCAGCTGGGAGAATTACATTAGCACGATACACACCCTTGTCACCATGGTGCCCCTGATAGACCACAAATGCATCCTTTGGTAGTTTCTCCAGGTCCACATCATCAGCACCCATCAAATACAAAAATTTTGCCGATTCAATGCTGTTGTCAGATTCCGGAACAAGTCCAAGGTCCAGTGCAGCGGCTTGGGCAGCATTCAAGAGCAATACATTGAGCCCGTTCCAGTCAGGCCTAACAATATTTCCTTTCGTGGCAATTGATTCAACAACTGAGAAAATTGCATCTTTGTCTTCCCGTTCAAAGATTCCGGCACCAACAATAATAGCAGGGTTTTTGGCATTCAAGAGTGCTGAGGTAAAGGGATGACGACCTTCTGCAATTTCAACTAGGGTTTCAGGACCTGTGCCAAGATGCTGATGATCGTAGTTGAGATCAGCGGGAGGGCCAATGTAGCCCACCTTAGCTTTGGTTGCTCGGACTGTTTTCCGGATTCTGGCGTTTACCATAGCAGCTTCAATTCGTGGCTGCAATATCAAGGTGATAATTAGACTTATTACAACCACAAGTTGCATTTAAAACATAAAATTTTCCAATGATGGAGTACAACTTGGAGTTCAAGCCTGACTTATTGCAGTAAATAAGACAAGGGATGAGGAAAAGAAATGTAAAAAAGTAGTTCGTGAGAAAAAGCATGCAATCGGAGGGACAGAGTGGCAGTATCACTCAGCTATACCCAGAAGAAGCAAATATTGCCGATAATCAAAGCATACGAGTGTAACTACTCAACAAAGGCAGTAACTATTGATGGATATCATAATGGATCATGTTCTAATCTAGCAAACAAATAGATCTGGCAACTGTTTTACAAGTTTTAAAAATTTAACAATAAAAAATTAGATAGATTAGGCAGATCTTTGTACAAAATTTTAGGTCAAATTGCATCCACATTCCACAAGGAAATTATTGAAATTGGAGCTGGACATTGCTTTGCATTAAATAACTCAGGGCAACCATAGACTCACCAGCAAGTGAAGTACCTAAAAACACCAGTCCATGGTTTGTGTATAACCTAAAAACTATTTGCCTGTGGTGCATTATATTTTCCTGTGACTGTACTTAATAATGAGATGAAGGCCCATAAGTGGAGAGACATTTTAGAAGTAAGAGGGTTTAAAATAAGGACAAAGCTTTAGTGGTAAAGGGATAACCAATGGAGAGTGGAGACACAGTTTAGTTAATCCATATCACAATTCAGCGTGTTATTTAGAATGTAATATTAACCATAGAATAAAATTAAGTTCAATGAATTGGAGTGCCAACTGAGGTTTATGTCATCATCATATACCAATGAAGGCGAAAAGAAAATGCTACTCCCTCCGTTCCACCTAAAGAGTCCACATTTGAAAAGTCTAATAATAAAAGGGATAAAGAAGTATCATTAGAGTTTGTTAAAATTACAAAAATGTTATAGTCAACATGTTTAGATCAATGTGGAAGCTAAAGTTGTAAAAGGTTATAACGATTATAGGCATAATTTTTAAAAGTGGAGTGAAGTGAAAAAGTTAGTGTTTCATGTGCAAGAGGAATGGGGAGAGCATTAATCATCTTCTACCGCACTGCCCTGAGGCAAGTGAGTTATGGAGCTTCTGCCTAAATCTGTTTTATCTGTGCTGGGCTTTTCCGGCTTCTATTAAGGAGCTGCTTCTAAGTTGGTCGCTTTATGAGCGAAAGAGGAAACGTTGGATGTGGGTGCTGCTCCATTGGGTATGTGTTGGGCTTTGTGGAAGGAAAGGAAAAGTCGTGCAAATTGAGAAAATTGAGTTGCTAATTTCCAGATTAAAGGAGTCTTTGGTTCATATGTTTTTTGTGTAAGGAAGCAAATCCGACAGCTAATTCTCTGGCAGAGCTTGTGGATAGTTTTGTAATTGAGTTCTTTTTTTTGGTATACCTCTAATGAACTCGCACACCACCTGTTTTGGCACATTTTTTTATAATATTAACTTTACTTATATACAAAATAGCCCAAAATAGAATAGTGGACTATTTGCCTCGAACGGAAAGAGTATAACAGTGTTCCACGCACCTGCAAATTATACAAATATGCAGCTGAATGAGAATGCGAAAGATGGATGTATGGTATAACTAGAAAAGATCATTCGGATAAAACTAAAGTTTATATGACTTTGAGCTAGAACAAATGTGAGGTTAATATATAGTTCTAGCATCCGACCCCTTCTTTTTATTTATTTTTTTGATAAGTAAAAAGTATATAAATATGAGCATCAAAATAGGTGACGCGTCCTTAGTACACTAGAAGTATACAAGGCTTGAGGGCTTCTATCCTCTAGATATGCTATTTACAAATTCTACAAAAGTCATTTTCAAACCGAGTGATAGTTTGCAACCACTACACACCAAGAGAATAGAGTGCAAAGCAGAGAATTCTTCAAGACCGGAATAGACTTTTCCTCATTGTCAAAAACCCGTTGATTTCTCTCCCTCCGGATCATCCAACAAACTGCCAAAGGGGCAGCCTCCCAAACCCTGATGATCCTGTTTCTGCGCTGAACAGACCAACACCTGAACAGCTCAAAAACTGATCTCGGCATCACCCAAGGCACTTTAAAAAGACTCGGCAACAAACTCCACAGATCTGAAGCGACACGACAATGTAGAAGCAGATGGTTCACGCTCTCCTCGCTTGCCTTGCACATGAAGCACCTGTTCACTAAAGAAATATTCCGCTTCTGGACAAAGGTCACTCTCTTGGGCGCTACAGATTTCCACACCACTTTCCAAGGAAAAAATTCCTATCACAATTCAACAGCCTCAAGTAATTAGATTAAACCGTGAAAATATGACCCTTAGCTGCCTTCCAGAGATCACCCTATCTTCTGCCTTGTCAATCTTCTGAGCCTGTAACAGCTCAAGAAATCGCAGCAGCGAATCCACCTCCCAATCATGGAAATTCCTCCTGCAAACTGGACTCCAAAGTAAGTCTACCATCCTCCCTTGACAACACGGAGCTAACCGAGCAGCCCTTATCCCTACTGACTTCAAACAACGCAAGAAATTCAGATTTCTCTCGCCACACCATCTATCTTCCCAAAAACTAACTCTCTCCACTTCCCACCTCGAAGGCAAGGAACCTCTCAAAGGAACTCCACCCTTTTCTTATGCCCTTCCACACCCCCACCCCAAAAGGCGAAACAACCTCCGCAGGAAACCACGCATGACCCCCCAAGCCATACTTACTCACCCCCAATCTCCTCCACAATGCCTCCCTTTCCGTGAGATACCTCCACAACCACCTTCCCAGCAATGCCTCATTAAAAACTCAAGTTTTCTAACCCCCAACCCTTCCTCTTGCATTCTAACACAAACCTTATCCCAATTGACCAAATGAAATTTCCGCTCCTCCGACCAACTTCCCATAAAAATCTCTTTCCAATTTTTCTAGTCTATTCCGGATAGAGGCAGGCATCACAAGCACATCACCAACAGAGAAAGGAAGTAGGTCGGTAAATTTGAAAGAGTGTTCTTGACTAGCACCAACCTACCCCCCTTGGAAAGGAATTGTTTCTTGACCCCTTTTTTATTTTATTTTTTGATAGGTAAGTGTGGCACTGTGGCCCCTTGGTATGGGGATTGGAACCAATTCTTTCTATTTTTTCTGCAAAACTAGAAAACTAGCATTTGGCAATTGCAATCTGCTACCTAACACCCAAGCATAAGTTAAAACTTACTCCTCTTTGTAACCTTGAAATCAAAAAATCAACAACATTCTTTGACTTTTTCCAGGTAGTTATAGGAACCACTCTACACTAGAAGCATTTGTCAACCCTTATCATGACACAAACTAATAATTATTAGGTCATCTTCATCACAAATCCCAGATTTATAATAAATCAATGCTACCACAAAAGTAGAAAGGAAGAGCAAGGTTGTTAGTGGATTCAGCAACTAAAAGGTAGATGCCATGCAAGTTGCAGGAAGTTGCCGTATGTCATATAAATAAGCTGCAGTTGGCAAAATAATCACACATTACATGGCAACAGCATTATCAGCAGTAAAAGAAAATAGCTCAACTAAGTCCATATACCATTTCTATGCTTACTTATCCAAAAAAAAAAATAAAAAATTAGAGTTGCTGATAGCCTGATACTCCCTTAGTTCCATGTATAGAGTCTGTTTTTAACTTTTTCTGGTCAATTCGTTTGATTTTGCCTGAAGATTCCTACAAGAGTAACGCTAGAGTCATTCAACAAATACTTAAATTTGTGCACCAAGTGATTTGGTGTCCAATATGTCATCTTATTTGACATTTTATAGGCTCCACTATAAGTTAAAAAGTGATGCCAACTAAATGACACATAAGAAGCCACATCATTTGATGCACAAATTTAACTATTTAAGTACTTATTGAGTGACCCTAGCATTACTCTTCCTACAAATTTACTTGTCCTTGCACATATAATAGTTGTAATTCAAAGTATTTTTAATGTAGTTCTTCATTTATTTATTTATTTTTATTTTTTTAATCTGAAACAAAATACTAGTATGTTGAATATTGATCTGATACATCCTTGTGTTGCCATCTAAATATAGAAACTGGACCCTTCACAGGGAATGGAGGGAGTATTGCTTATCTCCATATAACATAGTAATGTTACTTATCAATATATATATATATATATATATATAACATAGAAATGCTACAGTTAATAATACAGGTAAGTTAATGTCCAAAAAAAATATTAGTCAACTAAACGGAGTTTGTGACCATCAGAGGCATCACACACACATACACTCCTCGGAAGCATGGCTTGTCCTAATAAATGCAACTATAAGTCCATGAAACGGATCATATTCTTTTTGGTTCATCATGCATGCTGAGTAATTAACGGTAGATAACTAGATAAACTCAACCAATTATGAAAAGTGCAAATAAATGCACTCGGTTACAGTTGGTCCTGACTTCTGAGGCACATAGTCACCAAACTAAGCAAAGTACCCAAGAGATCTGGTGCTAGTATGTAAAATGATAGCAATAGAAACATTCTACACCAAATGGGAAAGTATTATCAATTACCTGGGTGCCAACCAAAAGAAAAACATCTGCATTTTCTAGTCCACTGATGCTACTATTCAAGAGATATCCTGAACGCAAGTCAGCATTTGTTTTCTTTCTGTTTCCTTCACACCATACATTGTTTGACCCCATTCTGTTCAAGAAATCTTTCAGTGCTATCATGGATTCTGCATCAGACAATTTGCCGGCAACCCCAACAATTTCTTCTGGTTTAACTTGGTGCATGACCTCAGCAACCACAGCAAGAGCATCACGCCAGCTCACAACCTTAAAGCGTCCATCAGCATCACGAATCATGGGATCATTTAGCCTCTGCCTCTTCAAACCATCGTAACAGAATCGTGTTTTGTCTGAGATCCATTCCTCATTAATGTCCTGTGCAAGGTGAAACACAAAGTGAGCAATGAATATAGGTCTAATAAGTTTGTATAAATTTGTTAGGTCGCATCATTACACATCTACACCAATCAGTGGAATCCTTTTTTTTCATCGATGGATATCATAGGGATCTTTTTAGCATTGGCAGTATGTGACCTCTTCCTATGTGAAACATAACTGTAAAAATCTGAAGTCTAAAATCAGTAAAGGTGAATGACCAAACACAACATGTCATTACTAATTAAGCATGATTTTCATTTTGCATTTTGCATTATTAGTTGGCCACATAACTTTCATTATCGAGGCAGCAATAAGACAAATGTGGGCACGTTCAGGGGCATCCCTGATCATAATGATGCAGAAGCATTAAAAAATCATTAAAAATATTTCATATTCATGATGCACTAAGTTATCTTGTGCATATACCCAAAAAGTGAAAAGGTACTTTTATGCAGTGCATGATGATGTAGCCTGATCTGCCCAAACATCCAATAACAAAAGCCAACATATTCTTCCATAAAAATGCTACCATGGTAGGAAAAAAAAACATTTCCTCATCAATATGCAACACGGAAAGACTATAATACAAGAGAAGTTTTCAAGTGCAACAAATATGGATCACCTAGACTAAATGTATGTCAGATAAAGATGATTGGGTCTTGGTAATCAGTGCCCCTATGGCACTTATTAAGAGTCTTATTTAGAAATATTTGACATCGAGAACCAAGACCAATGCTTTGGGGAGGGGAGGGATGTTCCAATGCATTGGTGATGATTTCCAATCCCAAATATTTCTATAATTGAATTCCTAAAAAGTTCCATAGGGACTTGCTAGCAAAACCAGGAACCATACTTAGCTTCAAACCTTTTCAAATACCTAAAACAGCTGACAATTTTGTTTGCAAGGCTGAATCTAGGTTAAAAAATGATTCTCTTTATTTATGCAAGGAAACAAACATGCATTGCACTTGCAACACATGGGTACTAAGGACACTTGCTAGCAAAACCCAAAAGCCTTACTTCGCTTCATACCTTTTCAAATACCTAGAACAGCTGAAAATTTTGTTTGCAAGGCTGAATCTAGGTTAAAAAATGATTCTCTTTATTTATGCAAGGAAACAAATGTGCATTGCACTTGCAACACATGGGTACTAAGGACACTTGCTAGCAAAACCCAAAAGCCTTACTTTGCTCATACCTTTTCAAATACCTAGAACAGCTGAATATTTTGTTTGCAAGGCTGAATCTAGGTTAAAAACTGATACACTTCATCTATACAAGGAATGAAATGTGCATTACACTTGCAACACATGGGTATTAGACTAATAGCCCTCCAGACCAATAATGCAATTTCAACTCTTGATCAGAAGAAACTATATCATACTTCTCCAAGGAGGCGGCAGCTCTTCTTGAATACACTACCAAAGTAGTAAGTACTAAATAGAAACAGACAGCAAGAACATCGAAACGTAAAATACCTCGTTTAACCGTGGAACAATGCGCAGAACCTCTGGACCTCTACTATCAATACGAATGTTCGAACCAACTGCATCTGTAACATCGATGCTCTCTGTTCCCTTTAACTCCCAATTCCGAGCTTTAAAGGCAAAAGGCTTTGACGTGAGCGCTCCTACAGGGCATATATCGATTACATTCCCCGAAAGTTCACTAGTCATAAGCTTTTCAACATAAGTCCCAATTTCTTCTCCACTGCCACGGCCCAAAATGCCAAGATCCTGAACTCCAGCTACCTCAGTTGCAAACCTGACGCATCTGTTCAACATAACAGCAACCTGGTCAGAATAGAACAACCACAAAACTCAATTGCAAATTGAAAGAAATGAAGGAATATCAAGATCGTTCATTATCTCAGGCATTACAATCTAGCTTCACTGTCTTCCATATACAACTCTTGGAAGACAACTCATAAATCAGAATACTAAGTTCAGCAAAACAAGCATAACACAGCAATCAATGAAAGGCGCTAAATGTATAATGAATCTGAATGCAGTATTCATACACATTAATCTGTACACCCTCAATTCACTTATTTCATGTTTAAGTACATAATACAAAGCCGATCATGGATCATCTCTTAAATTCCATACAAACACCTTATCAATATATCAGCCTCTAACTTAATCATACTGGTTGTTTACAACAAGTTCCAGCAAGAATCATAGGCTTGAATTGAGGGCTGTTCCCAATAGTAACAGCATTACATAATGCTAACATTAAATACAGGTACAAGGTAGCTCATACGTGAGATCACAACGAAATGGTCACTTACCATTTACGTGACAGAAGTATACTTATTCGCAATTGACAAATTCAAACCTCGACCTCAGGGCCAAGAGAGATCCTTATTGCCAACTAACAAATCCACCTGACTGATACATACAGTATTCATGACATTGACTCAGAAATTTCCCTACCTTCAGTCAATTGTTGAATACTGTGGGAATATTCTTTAGGAGTGTGTTTGGTAATTGGGAAAAAGAGGAATCTAAGGGCATTTGATAATAAGGAAAGATCTATTGAATTTTTGAAAGACCTCTTGCTGAAGATCTTGTATTTTTGGTGCACTGAGTCTAGGGAATATTCTTCTTCTTGTAATTCTTGTGCAAACTTTGTGAATAGCTAAATTCTTGTAATTCAACTTTGAGTGTATACTCCTAGCATACAAAGGATGTGTCACCTAGTTTGACACTTTTTCTTGTATATACTTTTACTTATCAAAAAAAAATGTTGAATACTGTGGGAGGCTTTTTTTCAACTTAATGTTATTCAGACTAAAATAATCTACCAGGTGGCAAAAAACAATATAAATATGAATTTCAAATTATCTTTGATATTCTTTAAATACTCTCTGATGGCCTCACGTAGCTATTTCTTCCTATACGGACAATGGCCATTGCCTTCTATTAAGACTATTATTTATTTATTTTGATAGGTAAGTGTGACCCCTAGTTGATATGGAGATTGGAACCAAGAACCTCAAGGTTTTTGCTTGAGTGCCCTTGCCATCTCTCTTGCTTTGATTATCCATTTATGTACCCATGAGACGGCCTTTATCCCCACTTCAACTTTCTTTATATTTTCAAAATGGAGTAAATATAATATTTCATTAAAGCGCAAAACTAAAAATCATGTTTTTTTCTTTCTCTTATTGTCAGACATTTTTTTATGAAATTAAACTGTGATTTCTTTATAGCCCCAAGGAAAAGATATTTTGATCAAGGAAAGGTCACTAGAAATTAGTAGAAATGTAAGTTATGATCTTAATATATGAAGAATACTAGAAGTGTAAAAAGAAAATTATTAGGGAAATTTGAGAAGCGAAAACATATTAACACTTTTAGCAGCCATTTCCATTACTTGTGGTACATTACACCCCCGGGACTGCAACTGTCACCAACATTGATTCATTGGAAGGAATTACAACAATATTGTCGAAGGTAACAATAGTGGTCATTTAGTGGGCTAGTGAATCTAAGTCGCTGGATAAACGAGCAGAAAGTGGGAGGAAGGAGTCAAGCATGTCTTAGGATAGCATGTCCACAGACAGAAAATTGTTACATAAATCCATCTCGGAATAAGTTACTTCTAGTAACAAATTGTAAACTGAAAACATAGGAACAAATGGAGCCTGATGCATACCTGGTACACTGAATGCATCTGGTCATCACGGTTTTAACCAATGGACCCAGGTTCTTATCAACCACTGATCTCTTTGTTTCAGTGAAACGGCCCCTATCAGATCCAAAAGCCATAGACTGATCCTGAAGGTCACACTCCCCACCTTGATCGCAAATTGGGCAATCCAATGGGTGATTCATAAGCAGAAACTCCATCACTCCTTCGCGTGCCTTCTTTGCCACTGGTGTGTCTGTCTTTATCTTCATCCCTGAAGCAAAAACGTCAGACAAACTTTTATTTCTATTTTTGATAGGTAAGTGTGACCCCTTTGTTGGTATGGGGATTGAAAGTTTGAAACCAAGGACCTCAACGTCTTTGTCTGAGTGCCCTTGCCATCTCTCCCACCCCTTGGGGTCTTAGAAGCAGCTGCACTAATGGTAAATACTTGCAAAAAAATCCAAAACCAAATGATCAACTGAATGGGATGGCCAATTTAAGTCCTTATTTCTAAGTAGGTCATACACCTAGGAATCAGCAAACATTGCCTTTAAAATCATATTGCCTTTAGAACAAGTAGAACAGATCAGGGAAAACCAAAAGCTAGCAAAACCACCAAACGTTATCACCTTAATTAGTAAGGTCGCACGATTTTTAAAGGACTAATGGTTGATTGTGGAAGTTTAAGTAATAATTCCAAAATACCATAGAACAAGGAACATCAAGTCTAAATCATACAGAAAACATAAAATATTTTTTTATGATGAACCTATTAAACAAACTAAACCCTTAAGTTACAATTACCAATAAAACAGAATCTAAATATACAATTAGTAAAGAGTATATAATAAACAAATCTACATACTCCATCCAAATAATGCATATATAGTCCTGAACTTTCTAGGGTGCCCCATGAAAAACATCATCGTTATCAAATTAAGCTTCTACAGGTGTATTGTGGCTGGTCGGGCCATACTTTGCTCTTCTTACAAGGGTGTACCAAAAAACACAGTATTATGTTACTTGACCAACCATCAACCAAAGAAAATACAACGGGTACACTAATCAATAAGTTCGATGAAGTAGAATTATTTTTTCTTTTGATAACTTTGATGAAGTAGAAAATTAATGCAAAACCAACCAATTTGTAAGCAAGAGTTGTGCTTTTATTCCTCCAAACTATCAACAACTGAACCACACCATTTGATCTTTCTATCAGAGATCAAGAATTGACGAAATATCTTATTAGCTTAGGGTGTAGCAATAACACAAGACTACCTCCCTGCCTTTTGAATCATCCTTTTCTTTCTTAGACTCATAAGCAAGAGGAGATGCTCTCCTGATTTGACTTCCCCCACCCAATTCATTTATCAACACTCACTGAAGTCAACAACTCACTCGGTCTTTATCCCAATTAGAGGGTCGAACTATGTGAATCATTTCACCATACGGTTATGTTGAGTGCAAGGTCATCAATCAAGTATATCACTCTCAATAATTGCCATCCATGTTAGATTAAGTCTTCTCCTATGTGCAGGGTTGCTAATAGGGATATTTATGATTTATGACAATCCCTAAAGCATAGTTGAAAAATGCGGAAGGCGAGAGGCGGGCGAGAGATCAAAATTTGAGGCAAGAAGTGAGGCGCAAAAAAGCGCTAACGGAACAAATATTACGGAAAAATTAATAAATATATATAACTTAACAAATCTCAATAAAACATGTCATGAGTGATGAAACTAAGTTAACAACATAATAATATAATATTAATAACAGAAATATCATCATTTCTAGTTATAAGAATTGTGGAAAAAAAATTAGTAATCCACAGTAAAGATAATAATTTTTTTAAGAAACATAAAGTGTGAAAGTGAAAAACTGAAAGATAATAATTTTTTTTAAGAAATAGTATCAGCCCAGAAAAAAATTAGCAGTCAGTATAAGGCTATCAGCCCAAAAAAAAAAAAAAACTGGAAGATAATAATTTTTTTAAGAAAAGAAAGTGTGAAAGTTAAAAAATCAAACCAAATTGTTAAATTGTGAAATTGTTAAACTTAAACAGTAACATCACAATACCCAAACAAAAAAAATTGTTAAATTGTGAAATTGTTAAACAGTAACATCACAATCCCCAAACAAAACAAAAAACGAATTGGAAGAAGTGTGAAAGAACAGACAAAGTGTGAAGACGGAAGAACAGAAGAAGTCGAAACCTGGAAGAAATTTGGAACTGAAGATGAAGAAATCTGGAAGAAAGTCGTTGTCTTCGTCAAAGTCTTCGTCTTTATCAGACTTCGTCTTCGTCAGGTGACTCAGGTTCAGACTTCGTCTTCGTCAGAGTTGTGTCTTCACTCTTCATCGAAGTCGAATAACAGTACGCGATGAAGTGGTGTCTTCATCTTCATCTTCGTCAGGTTAGAGGTCTTTTATTCCCCGTATCCTACTGCGTCGTGTTGTAAAAAAACACAAACCCTAATCGAAACTGTTCGCCGAGCGCCTCCGTCGCTTTTTGGTTGACTTTTGACTTCAAAAAAGTCGCAAAAGTCGATGAAAATCGAAGAAAGTCGCTCACCGCCTGGAATCCACGAAATCAGTCGATGAACCCTCGACTCCTTGCGCATTGCGCCTCAGGCACAAGAAGCGCACGCCTTTTTCAACTATGCCCTAAAGGATGCATTTAGTGGTCTACCTTGTATTTGTATGTGTATAAACCATTTCAGGTGATTGTTTTCTGATTTTATCTCCAGTTGGGCCTCTTAACTGTCTTAAGAATATGTACAATATGAACTATATATTTTCTAACTTCTAACACCTTCATCTTAGAATAACCTTTTGGATACACTCAAATTGTTTACTTGTTTTTTAGTTGTGAAAATGAGCAATTAAAATCCTAAATATGTCAAGTATCAAGAACAAGCCAAATATCAACAACAGTTAACAGTCCATCAAATTAAAGAATTCCCAACCAGAATTTTTTGTGTGTGTATGTATGTGTTGGGGGTGGGGGGTAGCTGGGACCAAGCCATTTTCAATAGATTTCAAAACCAAACCCCTATAATATCAAGTAAAATGTTTTCTAAGAAATTCTTTGGTATCAAATGTATAATGCCTCGATTACTTGGTCAATGCTAAATAACCTTATGCAATACATTCTGTTTTAGATTCTTTTATTGAAACCAAAAAAGAAATTCCAGAAATAAAAACATTTTACACTGAAATAAACCGAGTTCAAAGACTACTATGCTTACCTGGATAACTGATTTCATACAAAGCACATCAAGATTAATTTTTTACAAGCAATTACAAACATCAACTAACATAGGCATGGAAATGTACTACTATAATATAAAAATCAACAACACATATATCAACCTGGAAGGGCAGGCATCGCACAAGATGCAACGGGCTTGGGAGACTTCTCGACCTCAACAAGGCACATACGGCAATTTCCAGCAATAGAAAGCCGGCTATGGTAACAGAATCGAGGAATGTCGACGCCAGCGACCTCACAGGCCTGGAGAACAGAAAATCCCTTCGGGATTTTGACCGGATAGCCATCAACGAATACTTCGATGGCGTCATCGGGGTTGGAATAATGAACCCTAGCTCCGGCGAGTGGGGCTCGGGGAGGGAGATCTGGTTCAGGTGTGGGCTGAACTGCGGCCGCCTCGGGTTTGTTAAGTTCCGGTGTGGTGGTGATGGTGCGGATTAATGCTGACGAGATTGGGGATTTGGTAGAGAGAACCCTGGATGATCGAAGAGCTCTTGAAGCTAGAATTCCTAAACCCATTTCTGTTCTCTCTCTCTCTCTCTCCCTCAACAGTTTCTCTATCTAGAAATGTGTTTGCTGGTTCAGGTGGGGAGAAATGGTGTGAAGCGTGTGTACACCATAGACCATACGGGGGAAGGGAAGACGAGAGTGATATAGCCACGGGGAGACCGGGACTGGGACCGGTATCGCCGATCTATGGGGATTTACAAAAATGGCAGATTCAAAGTCGACATGGTTATTTGTAGCCTTATTTTAAAAAATATTTTTTATGTTCTGTTTATTGATAAATCATTGATAAATTACGACTAGTTTATCAGTAAATTAGTAAAAATGCATCCCTTAATATCCGAAATCACTGATTTATCAAGTGGTCGATGGATAAATCAGTTATCGATCAAGTGATTTACACTGATTTATTGATAAACCAGTGTAAACCATTTGGTCAAAGGCTATATATATTCATCAATCGGGTCAAATGATCATATTTGACTAATGTCACGCCGATTTCGATGCTAAATGGGTTGGACTTGAACCTACTATTCTTGGCTTCCGGGTCGGGGTGATTTGGGTGCCATTATTTGAACAGTCAGGAATTTGGGTCGGTATACTTTTTTACGGATTTTCAACCGCCCAAGTCCGTAATATTTTTTAGGGAAAATTACGAATCGTTCCCTTTTTGAAGTTTATAATCCTTTCAGTCCACCCTTTTTTTCATCAACCGCTAAAGTCTTTTTTGGCAAAAATTTGTTCCTAAAATGCTCAGATCGTCTTCTTCCAATTCTGCTAAGTTTGAAAATCACAATTGTGTGCAACAAAACGGGATGAAATATAAAACTGTAATCGATCTGCGCTTGGTTGAATGATTTTTCAGCTGTGACAAAGGCGAAGAAGGAGGAGAAAGAAGATGGCTTACGATGGAGGAGATGGAAGAAGAAGGTGGAGGATATAGTCTGGTTCAATACGTTTTATATCGCGGTGCAAAAATATCTGATTAAATTGATGAACCGCAATGCAATTAGACTATGAAATTAAACTATTAAACCGCGGTGTAAAAAATTAATGCAATAAAATTAATGAATCGCGGTAGTACAATTAGAGTAGGAAATTAAACTATTGAATTGCGGTACAAAAATTAATGAAATAAAATTGATGAATCGCAGTGCAATTAGACTAGGAAATAAAACTATTGAACCGCGGTGCAAATATTAATGCAATAAAATTGATGAATCACGGTGCAAACATTGATGTATCACGATGCATTTAGACTAGGCAATATTAATATTGAACCGTGGTGCAAAAAAAAAAGATGTATAGCGGTTTACTTGTAAGTGACATCCAAGCGCTCTTTCGGTTCATTAAGGGTATATTGTCATTTTACCTCGAAAGTGAATTTTTCCGGTTGAAAAGAAAAAATTGAACTGGAGGGGTTATGAATTTCAAAAAGTGGACCGGCCCGAATTTCACCCTATTTTTTAAAACCCAACAAAAGATACTTGCATTCTCTTAAATGGCTCGCAATGCAGAAATATTGTACAACGATGCATAAAAGTGAATGAAACTATCTTTTGTCGATTTAAAAAATATATATCACAAACTTAAGCGGTTAAAAATCAAGTGAAATTCCGCCCGGTCCCTTTTGAAAAGTTTGTAACCCCTCCACTCCTCGTTTTTTTTTCAACCGTAAAAGGTCATTTTTGAAATAAATGTTCCTATAATACCCAAATTATTAAAAAAAAACGTTGTAAATTTCTTCTTGTTCTCCCTTCTTCTTTTTCTTCCTCATCGTCGTTGAATTTGTTAACCCGAACACGCAAAAAAAAGTATGAAGAGGAAAGAGAGTGAGAAGTTGAGCGGTGAAAAGGAACGGTGGTTACTACTTCTTCATCACCCTAATTTCCCACTATTTTACTTATTCATATCATATTAGTGGTGGTGTTGTTATTGTTCTCCTTCTTCTTCATCATTGTGTTTGTATGATTCAAAATAGATTTACTTATATGTTTTGTGTTGTTATGCATGTAAAATGTTCGATGAAATACCTGAATAATTTTTGTTCGTTGTTTGATACCTTTTTGAATCCGGATGCATCAATTTTGAATTACAATGCATTATTTATGAATCGTGATGCATCAATTTGGATTTGGGATGCATGAAAGATGAATATAAATTTGAATCATTTGTTGATTGTGTAGTAGAAAGAAGGTAGATGACGGTTTGTTTTCGTAATGATTTTGCATCGTGATCCATCAATTTTTGCATCGCGATGCAAAATTGGAATAGAAAATTAAAATCGATGCATCGCGATGTAAAATTGTTTTAGGTGATTAAAATTGTTGCATTGTGATGCAAAATTAGATTAGGTAATTAAAATTGATTCTATTTAACTTGATACATCGCGGTACAAAACTTGATGCATCGCAATACATTTTCGTAATGCGACTCAGGCTCATTAAGGGTATCGTCGTCTTTTTGCCCCAAAAAGTGTTTTTTCTGGTTGAAAAAAATACTAAACTAGAAGAGTTATAAATTTTGGAAAGTAGACCGGTCCGCAGTTTTCTCCTATTTCAACTTGACTATGTGCTTACTTGGATTCACTATTTATGTGATTGCATTGAGTTTTCTTTTGAGTTAATTATGGGTCGGTCCTTTTTTGGAAATTTACAATCACTCCAGTGTTCCTTTTTTGTCAACTACATAAGTTTTTTTTTTTTTTTCTTCCTAAAATTCCTTATCAGTCCATGTATACTTCCCCTGCAAAAGAAAAGAAAAGGTAGAAACAGTAAAAGTATTCTTCATGATTTTCCCTCTTCGTGCAGGCTCAAACTCTACACACTAAGGGTGTAAATCGGAACCACGGAACCGAACCAAATCAAACCAGTCGGTTTTGTTTGGTTTTGGTCAAAGATGCTTCAGTTTCGGTTTTAAAAATTGAAAACAACCTAATTCGGTTCACGGTTTTTTGTATTAAACCAAATCAAACCGAACCGAACCAAACCAACCTATATATTTTTATTTATTTATTGTATAATATATATTATATTACATTTATTAACTATTTTAAACATTTTGATCATCTTATATACATAATCTAGGCTTTTGATTTATTCATTATATATATATATACACACACACACACACATATTAAACCAAACAACATCTTGATTATTGGAGAACTATTATTTTTTCCATTGTTTGTGTTTATTTTAGAATTTGTATTGTTTTCTTTGTTAGTAGCTTATTTCCTAATTTTGATGTTAATTCCAAATAAAAATCATATTTTTAATGTTGATTAATTTCATTAAAAATAATTTATATAAACCACAAAATCAAACCAAACCGAGTGGTTCGGTTCGGTTCCGAATCTTACTTGGTTTGATTCGGTTTGAAACTTTTGGAACCAATAGAGGGCGATTCGGTTTGTAGTTTTGGTATAAACCAAACCAAACCGAACCACTTACACACCTACTACACACAACTTTCGAAAGTTTGCCCTTCATGACCATAGCTTTTTTCCTTATTTTATTAATGAAGTACATCGAAGACATGCTTTATCCTCCCAGAAGAAGAAGAAAAAACCGTTTTTTCGAGGAGGTTCGTTCAGCACATCAACTTAGTCGTAATGGGGGCCTAATTTTCCTTGCTTGGAAGACTACCAAATCCTTAAGCCTTCGTCTTTCTTGAATTCTATCTATTTGATTTTTTTTGTTGATCTCATATCTTTTGCTACTTATTTAGCATGTGAGCGTCGAAACTTATATACGAGCATCGAAATGGAATGCGTAAACCACCAGAAGTTAGAATTTGGATATCTCTTTGGAGCATTTCACCGAAAATTTGAATGGAGTCAGTCGAGAATGGAAGTTGTTTGTAAATAACGACGAGAGAGAATCCTTTGAATCGCCTTTGCCTTCTTTCGGGTGGATGTCCTTGAGAGAGAGAGAGAGAAGGTAGATAAAGTAGGTGAAATTGAAAATTGTGGTTGGAATCGGAAATGGAAGCATAAGAGAATGAAATGGTGTATATTGGTGGAAAAAGAAAATGAATAGACTTTTTGTCATTCGCAAGGTAACCAGTGAGAGAGAGAGAGAAAGTAAAACACCTTTTCATATTCTCAAAGGCAAATATTTACTCTGATGTCCAACTTTTTTATTGTGATGTATAATTTTGGACGGGGTTTTGTACGCATGTCTTTTATTCATTTAGGGTATTTTCGTCATTTTATCCTCAAAAGTGCTTTACCAGTTGAATAAGAACATGGTGGACTTTTGTTGTTAAAGAAGGCACCAGCCCGAATTTCACCCAATCCTTTTTACTAGTAACGATTGAAGAAAAAAAATAAAAAGGAGAGAAAATAAAGTTTTTAATCACTAGCCAAGCTACTAAAAAAACCTTACTAGTGGAATGAGAGGTACAAATAGCTTTCCACCCAAAAACCCTTTCACCCAAGCCCCCCTCCTCAAGCACAATTCCCTTTCTCTTGACATTCTCCATGTTGTCTCTAACAACTCTGTTTGAACTTGAATGTTGATATGCAACATGACTCAATTTTCTCGGCTCACTTTGGCTTAACGAAAAAATAAAATGCATTGCATTGCAACAGGCTGTTCTAGTTCAAACTTCCAACTTATTATCGAGTGGACTTAATTTTCTCAACTTCCCTTTGGTAAGAACATTTGTATTAATTCCAACTTATTATTGAATGCACTTGAGTACAAATTCTATGATGAGAAAGAATCTTGAAAGAAGTTGAGACTACCTACCAGTTTAGGCAAAGAATCTATTATTTCATTTTGAAATATTTCACTCAATAAGTCCAATTTTAAAAATTAAGACATTAAAATATCATTTTATTGCTAATGGGCTATTAAAAGTATCATTTTTTTAAAAAAGTTTGACTTTTAAACGGAGACTCTTTACTTAAAACGAGAGGAGTACCTCACTATACACAAGGAGGAATCCCCCTCCCCTCGAGACAATTGTATCTACAAATGTGGAATTATAAAATTTCCATAACGCAGTACTCAATCAGTTTACGGATAAACCTTGGAGTAAATGTATAATCTATACGATTCTTGAATTTTTCATCATCATCTATGCTCCTAAAAGAAAAAAGTATTTCAACAAACAAAAGTGGGGTGGGAGGAGGGGAAGTTAGACCGTAGTACAATGGTGTATATCAAAATTGTACCCGTTGTAGCAAAACATATAAGGGTTTCAAGAGCCCATCGTATGGCAAGACAGTTTCACCCAAAAAATTGTAGACTAAAGACTTGTACATCAATCCCGTTTCATAGACTTCGTGATGAAGGCTCTAGTTGTCGCTATTGCAATATACGCCAAAACTGTAACAGCAATACCGATGACCAAAATCAGATAGTCGTAAGAAGCATCCTGGACTGTGTACACCCGAAGGCTAATGGTATTCCAGTTGCTCTCAGCCCACACCGGGTCTGCTAGCCCCATGGGATCAGAGGAATTGGGAGGTAACACCTTCCAAATTTCAGACTCAAACTTCAAACGGGTGGAATATGCTGGGACATACCTGAAATAGTCAAGTTAGTTAAGAGGTTGATCGAAGAAGGTAATAAAGTACTCATTTTGTCCCTTAAAAAATGTCTTATTTGACTTTCCAAAGTCAATTTGACATTTTCTCACGAGAATTATTTGAGGTGAAATTACATGATTTTAAGGACTAGAAACATGCGGTTCAATCGAGAAATGGTCCAATTGACTTTTAAAAAAGTCAAAATGGGAAGACATTTTGGACGGAGGGAATAATTTATCCAAGTAATTGCTCATCTCGAATACCAGTGTTTATCCCTAAACTAACTAAATTCAGGAAAAGGCAGGTTACCTGGTCGTCGAGATAACACAGACTCCTTTCCCATCTGTCTCATCTTTGATGCACATTTCACCTGTACCACTACAATTTTTTGGGCAAACAGAAGTAACGTTTCCTGGTGAGATAGATGTTTTGTCAGCCAGAAAATTCCAGAGAAATCTCGGAACATCACCCACAAATCCAGGATAAGGATTGGAGGAAGGTTCACCCATGACAACACCAACGTAATGACTTGGGCAACTAGAGGCAGGTGAAATATAGCGCTTCACCAGCTCACATGATAAGCCTGGTTCGCAACTTAATAGGCAACCCAGAAGTTCCTTAACTAAAGAGGTATTCACATTGACTGAATTTATAGATGAAGCAGTCATATCCTTCTTATCACTAGCAAGAATATAAAGGGTACGGGCAACAAGGGATGCTGCCTCCACTATCGCCGAAGAGTTTATATTAGCTGCACTCAAGAAATGAACTGAATGAGAAAATAATTCATTGCTTTTCTAATTACCAGAACAGATCAATCAAGAAAGAGAATGCACTCAAGAAGGTAGAGCAACTCACACAAATCATCTAGATGACTGTGATAGAATTTGTTGGTGAAGGCAGTATCAAAATCTTCCAACACAATCCCTGAAGTCTGAGAGTTCTGTTAACAAACAACATAAAGAACATGCATGAGACAGCTTTCACTTTATTTGCAATCATATAAAAAAAAAAGGCCAAATTACTATTTTCCCCCCTAAGTATCCACCAAATGTCTGTTTGCTACCCAGCCTCCATTTTGAGCCATTTTGATATCTGATGTTGCTATTTGTCCCATTTTCCCCTCTAGGCACAACGTCTGTTACAAATCTCCTATTAAGTTGCACGTGGTCTTCCATGTGCCGGGTAATTTCGTCATTTACCTTGGGGAAATGACTTAATAAACTCAACATTTACCCCCAACAGATAAGTCAACTCAGCTGCACGTTGTACTTCAAATTTTCGCAGGCAGATTCACTAGATGACTAAGCAATAATCTGATGATGCATAAAATTGAAGCTAGACTAAATTCTCACACTTGACCAAAATCAATATATGGAATTTCAATAGCAAGCACAAACTCAGTCACTAGCAATTCTCAAAGTTTCAAAATCTCACTGAATTATAACAATTGTAGCCGGAGATGATAAAAAGCTTGGCCGGAACTGGAGCGGAGATGAAGGAGAAGAGGATGAGAACACGGAATTAACTGGAGCAGAGATGAAGGAGACTGGAGATCTTACTTGGAATTAAGAAAATTGGAGTCCACTCTCAAACCCTAACCCCAAATTTTGTTTCCATCTTCAAAAATTGAAAGAAGAGGATGAGAACACGTACGCAGGTGTGTTGCCTTTTGGCCGGAGCAGAGATGGTGAGATCGGAAACAATGGAGGTGTAGCCAGAGATGATGAAAGCTTTGGCCGGAACTGGAGCGGAGATGAAGGAGAAAGAGAGGAGACCCGAGATCTTACTTGGGATTAAGAAAATTGGAGGCCGCTCTCAAGCCCTAACCCCAAATTTTGTTTCCAGCTTTAATAATTGAGAGAAGAGGACGAGAACATGTACGCAGGTGTGTTGCCTTTTGGCCGGAGCAGAGATGGTGATATCGGATACGACCGAGTTGTAGCCGGAGATGATGAAAGCTTTGACTGGAACTGGAGCAGAGATGAAGGAGAAGAGAGGGGACTGGAGATCTTACTTGGAATTATGAAAATTGGAGTCCGCTCTCAAGCCCTAACCCCAAATTTTGTATCCAGCTTCAAAATTTGCCTTTTGGTCGGGGCAGAGATCTTACTTGGAATTAAGAAAATTGGAGCCCACTCTCAAGCCCTAAGGACGAGAACACGTATGCCGCCAGAGCAGAGATGGTGAGATTGGATATCGGATATTAGATACGCCGGAGTTCTAGCCAACTGCGGTGGGGGCGGAGATGGTGAGAATGAACAACTTAGGGTTTTTCCCACACGCGAGCGCCTAACTTAGGGTAAATGACGAAATTCCCCAGATATTTGTAACAGACGTCATGCCTAGAGGAAAAACGGGACAAATGGTAACATTAGATATGAAAATGGCACAAAATGAAGGTTGGGTAGCAAAGTGAGATTTGGTGGATACTTTGGGGGGGGGGGGAAATAGTAATTTGGCCAAAAATTAATAATAATAAAAATCAATGTGTCAGACGAATCTTCTTTTCCAGCCAACAGTACCTTACCACATACTCCCCTTCATCCCATTTAAAGAGTCCCTTTTTTAAAAGTTGAAAAATATTTACATCAAACTATTAGCTCCTCGAGAGAGATCAATATACTCTCTTGTTAATATCCTAACTCTTTTTTATGATATATGAGAGTTGAACTTAAACTACCTTTTGTGTGTGTGTGTGTGTGTATCGGGAAGAAAGAAAAAAACAAACAAGACTAAAATAAGATGCAACCTAGAACTATCTGCATAGAGCAGAGTCAATACTAGAATACAATGGACGCTGCAAGAACAATTTTAGTTAAGGGCTGAAGGGCTCTCTGAATAGGACATCCCAAGTGTGCCACATTTGTTTTCCAATTATATGCTCCCTCCATCCCTCTTGAGTCATGATTCTTTGAGAGTCCATGAGGGGATTCACACATTTCAAGAATCATTATAACAAAATAGTAAGTGCTTATCAATTATCAATTACTCCCTCCATTTTCAAATTATCGTCCTCCTTTCCTTTTTCGTCCGTACTAAAATAATTGTCCTCTTTCAAAACCTTCCCTTTTAGGATAACACTTTTACCACTTTACCCTTACTTTTTCCACCTACTTTAATTATGGCCACATGTGTAAGGGCATTAAAGAAAACCACACATTTCACCAATATTTATAATATTGGTCAATTACTTTTCCTGAGCCGGGTCAAAGAAGACGATAATTTGAAAACGGAGGGAGTAATATGCATCCTCAAAATCTTCAACTTGTTATTCAATATATGAGGAATAATTTCGAAAATGATTTAAGTTCAAAGCATGGTACCCACTAAGTCGACAATCTGAAAAGAAAAAAGAAGAAAAAAATTGACTCACTGGGTAGGACAGAGTAACGAGAGAGAGAGAGAGAGTTCAATAAGTCATGAATGGAGTGTTCATACATGGAATAAATAGGCACACAAGCAAAGGAGAAGAACAACATAATTGCAGTTCAAACCTTTCTTAAGAATACCATCAATGACGATGGAGGTAATCCAGGATTTGATGTACTTGCAGTTGAGATATTAATGCTTTCTGTACCAAGAGAATCTCGAGCACGTTGCAAAGCTTTCAATGTCTCATCTGTGGCAGGTGAAACCTACAAGAAATAACCCGTGAATTCTCAGTTACATTCTCATGCTAATACCTGAGCAAAGATCATAACTCACAAAAATCAAATATATTAGAGAAATTACAGGTATCAAACACTTGACATAAATTAATAATTCATAGGTGCATCTACAAGTAAGAAATCTGAAAATCCCTCAAAAGTTCTGACAACTTCCTCTATGCAAATTCTGTATTAAATCATTTTTCCCCCATGATAATCATAACATTGAATGAAAATTTAAGAGCCTATAACTCTGTTCTTCCACCCTATTCCAACAACCACCCAGCACTATTAGCAACTGGCTCCACTCTTGATTCATTACACATACGACCTCCAAATTGACAAAGCCACAACCACAACTTCCACTTTATCCTTTTTAAGTTTTCCAGGTGGAGCACCAAATAGGCAGCGCCTAAATGCACACACTTTTTGTTCGTCAATAAGTAAACAACAATACAAATAGGACTTAAGAGAAGTGAATATACTATGTTGAAGCTGACTTGTCTTATAGTCAGTAGAACATAACTCTTTTAAGGAAAAAATACTCTTACCCCTGTAGTATGAGCAAAAAAGGACTTGCCCTTTCCAACAGATCCAATCTCCATAACCTGAATCGCACCATTTAACACGGTAAAAGCAAATGTTCAGACACTAATCACCAATGAACATAAGCAAACCAAGTTATAAGATATCCAACAGCCTCAAGTAGCTCAAAACCAAAATTTGTGTGACAAGATGCATAGATTCATGCTGTAAATGGTTTATAAGAAAAAACTGCTCAAGATAATGATGCAAGCAAGGGATACACAGCTACATCGCACACATGATCTAGAAAAGCATAGTCCAGAAAATATTGCAAGGACTTCACAGCTAAGTAGCACAAACATAGCAGCATCAGTTTCAAGCTAAATGATTGGATTACAAGATAGGGGTTAGCTTCTGAGTTTTCTAGTTTCCTAGGCCGTTAACGAAAACTTTTAGCACGTTATTTTTTGTTAAGAACAAAGTTTATTTCAAGGACTCTTTTCATAAGAAAGAGAAATTGTTAGAAAAAGGAGAAGAAATAATGAACGGGATCAACATTCCACCAGAAAATAAGAGAAAAAGGAGGAAAAGAACGAAGCAGTAAACCTAATAAAGCCTGCTCAATATATATCCACATTCCAATCTCACTGGCAACAATAACAGTTATTCCACCAAGTACAGTCACAAAGGAGCACTACAATGAAAAAATCGGGTGTTACTAACAAAATTTTACGATTTTTTCTATTATCCTTCTTATCTATACAGGACTACCTTTTTATCTTCTAAAAAGTTAAGCTTTCAATTCAAAGAAGATTTTATACACGATAAATGAATAATGAACTAAAATTTTCAAAAATTAAATACTATGACCAAGAGTAGAAAAGGTATATTTTTAGAATATGTACACGATATGAAATTAAACAGCAATCTAATTGAAACAACTTCCCCTGGAGAAGTATGAAACCAATCTAGTAAGAGATAAAAAAAGGTACCCCCTTTAAGTGTTTTCATAGGCCAGTAAAGCTCAAACCTGTATTATAAACGAATTTCATAGAAAATAGCAGAAGTTGAATGAATATATTTGATTTAGATAATTCATCCTCTATTGATTTCATTTTCTCTTGATACCTTGAGATTTTAAATCCTAAGATTGTAGTGTAGCAGTACAAAGACAAAATACCAATGATGGAATGGCACTTCCCAATTCATTTCCCTTCCTTATTTGACCTGAGAGGAGATTATAATTCATAGGACATGTAGAAGACGCACCAAGTTTACCCAGTCCAATTACCATCCCCTCCACCCACCCACCCCCAAAAGAAACAAAGAAAAGAGTAAAATAACCTACCAGTTGATGTTTAATTATATTATTGTCTTTTCCAATAAAAGCTTGAGTCAAGAAGGAATAGAAGAATACCGTTTCAATTAGGGTGTTGTTGAGGCCATTAACAGCTTCTGTATGTTGATCAAGTTCAAGAAGAAATCTCCGACTACCTAGGTAGCCCCAGGCCTCTCCAGTGAAAACCACAAAAACAAGCTGCAGTACAGAAAAAAGTGAAGAATGAGTTCAAAATTTTCTTAAAGCTAGAAGCAAACCTGTGCTTCAAGATTACAGGACATAATGTGACAGTCAGTAAAACAAGTTCAAATAGATGTCTGAAAATGAACTAACAGTTTACAGATCAAGTGTGACAAGTGACAACATCATAAAGTATGGTTTACTACGCTGGAGTTCATAGAAAACACTGATACATCTGAAGGGTCAACCGTTTCATTGACCACGATACATGCATCTAAACCACAACACAAATTTGAAAGACATCTAATTATATCAGTTTGGATCCCATTTGGAAAAGAAATAAAAAGAAAGAAAAGAAGAGATAAGTAGCATTGCAGGTAAGAGAAAGCTTATGATCAGCTAACGGAAAAATAGCCAACCCCTAAAATATTCCTAGAAGCCCCTAATATCCACTTGAACCGGGCAAACACACACTGATCTCTGTGTAAGAGAGAGAGAGGGTCTAACTGTCAATGCTTTCAGAACTACAAGACAATGCACGAGCTGTTGAGACAGTCAGTACAAACCAAATAGAAGTCTAACAGACGTAACAAAAGCTTCTTTCAAAGGAAGAACCCAAACCATAAGCAAGATGTACTCACCTGCTTAGCGAGGTCGTTTAAACCCTTAATTTGTGAAAGAGCATCCACTGCAGCCAGCATTGTGATCAACCCCTAAAAGATCTTTCAAACATAAGATTCAAGTTTGAGGGATGGATCAGCAGCACAAATGAGCATACGGACTCCTAGAATGAAAATTCAGAGCAAGAAAATTGAGCTTACAGATAAAGGGGAATCTGCGCCAATGCTTTTGTCACGAAAAAAGGAAGCAGAATCCATAGATGCCACCGTTAATAAGATGGGCCTCACCCTTTCAGCGGACGCCACAGTTATCGGTGGAAGAGCTGACCAAACACTGCCCTTCATATTCAAGATAATGAAGTAAAAGATTAAGGAGAAAAAGCTTCCAAATTGTCATTATATCGGGTTCGTTTATTTGGATCATATGCAATGTAACGGAAGATACTAATGGTGTGGTTGATAATCATCTTGTTTCCAGTTTCTCTAAACAATTTTCCATGCTTTTTTTTTTTTGATAACTTGTTTCTGTTCTTATCTGTAGACATTCTGCTTTTTAGGCCTCGTTTATCTTTCCAAAGTTGGTGGAACATCACATTGTTTATTCTCTCTTCTTATCAACAATATTATTCCTTTCTTTTTTTTTTTTAAGATGAAAATTGAATTTTCCTCAACTGAAAATGATAAAAAGGTGATTTTAGTTCGACATATAATGGACAAAAACACACTCCCAATATTAGAAGCATATACATGCTCTCCCTCTCTGTTAAACACAATTACCACTTTCCTTCTTTTTTGTTCAATCTCTGAAAAAAGAGCAGCCCGGATCTCCTCTTTCTGTATTTACACACACATGTATACATGTGACATTGGAACACGCAATGCAGGAGATTTTTTTTTTGTAATATACTCTTTTCCTGTAGATAAATATAACATAAACCATCTCATCTAATTCCTTATCAGATATTATTTAACTCAATATATCAGTTTGCCACTGTGCTTGAAAGATGAATCAACGCCCTTATGGTCATATCGCTAATTCACTAATTCACTAATTCAGGTCTCGTAGATTTGAGTTGGAGTATTGTGGGTTAGTTAGAATGTAATACAAGTAAAATTATTTCTTAACAAATCATGAAAGCTCACCTGTATCCACCCAATGGAAGACAAGTTTCTTCTCTCAAACACGATTCTGAATCACGAGTTCCGACTTTGGTTGTCTAATGAAAAAAAAATCAGGTGTACAGTGTACTCATTAATTAGAAAAACATTAGATTATAAAAGCCTCGTAAAGGTGTCGACTATTGCAGGTATCAAACTTCACGAATGCATCAGCCGCTTTTACCTGCATAACCAGATCAAATTCGGTCACATCTGCAGTAAAGGCTTTCCTGCTCTTTTTGTTTTTCACAGCAACCTGAATGTCCAAAGAGTAGTTCTAGTTTGTTATTTACGAGGAGAAAAAGATTTTAAAGAACAAAAACATAAAGAACTCAAAAGCCAAGTCCATACAGGTGTAATAACAAAGTCCATTCATATTTTCACAAAAACAGTACATCATGTAAGGGGGGGCAAATAATACTGTGGTTTTTTCTCCCTTCTACTTTAACTTCAGATACCTATTCTAAATGCGTGAAACGAACAACTACTACTCATATTCCAAGTTCAGGACTCTTAAATAATAAGACGGATCTCTCGTTCTAAAACCAGGTCTGTTTACAGCGGTCGAGCTTTTCAGGTCAATCGTGAGAACGAAGCTAAAACTGACTTTTGGCCCATAAAGAGACTGATAAAGGCGGCAACTACTTTCTCCCCCACAAGTCGCATAGGCAAAGAGATACGCATTGGTAATTTTATATGTAAATGTAGATTGTGATAAAAAGTAGCAAGTACAAACGACTATACGTTTGTCTTATTTATTTTCTTCTCCGTGGTAATACTCATACATAGTATTTCTCTGTCTTCCACGTAACCATAAATCAATCAGGATTTTCAGCACTGTCCAATACAGCAGACACTTGCAGACAGCATAGCATCAAAATGCAGTGAATGTACTAAAAGCAGTTAATGTCTGAATATTGATTCTATTTTTCCATTCATGTGGTAGAACCTCCACTTCATGTTCACAATCTTAATCAATGTTTCCATCTATAATTGCCAAGTTAGAGTTCAAAGGTTCTTATTCAAAGGCAACTTACTTTCTGGATTTCAGATGGGGTTGGCTTAGCAACCTTGAACTTCATATCATTTGTAGGAAGATAAATAAGTTTGAAATGAAAAGGAAACTATCAAGTTAACTGACCTATTTTATGCCTATTGATATTGAAAAGCAACACTCTGCAACTATCCCTCTCATTCTCTAAAATTTGTCACAACATGCTAATTAATATAATATTTTTTTTATAAGTAAATAATTAATCTAATATTAGGACCTTTGTACCATCAACCTCCGTGCTTTTGTACATTGAGAATACTTCATTCATAAATGGCTACAATAGTCAATATAGGACTATTCTGTGTGATGTGGTCAATTTTTTGCGTATAAAATAGCCATGTATGAAACTGTAAAGCGTAGATTCGGTTCTCAACGTACACTACAATAGGCACCTTCGAGGTCAAGAATGACTTTTTCTGCACCAGTAACTAAAAAAGAAACATTACGGGAAGAGATGAGTATGTCTTGAATGTATTAATTACCTCTTTCAATGCTGATGTGCTATTCTCGGAGAGTAAGAATACAGGAAAATTGTAAGGCTTCCACATAATACCAGACCCCTGCATATAGCAAGTTAAGATGCTTTAGATTTAACCAATTATGACACAGATCTCCTGTGACAACAAACTTAAGTCGGTGGTTTTGTATTAAAAATAGGGCATGCTAATCACTTGAGCACATAATATGATAGTTGTGATCTTCTGTGAAAGCAATCCCACAAATTGAATATATTCTGCTTTTATAGGGTTACTGTAAAAACTAATGTAATGAAAGCATAAAACAAACAGGATTTCATGATGCAGGTTATGGAAGAAAACAAATGGGATATGATGCAGAAAACAACAAGGAACTTCTAAAACTTGGGGCAGGTCAGACAGAGATCTTCAAACAAGCCTTTTCTTTGCTCAACTCCATGCTTACAAGGTGACTTACCTGGCTACAATATAAGCCTCCGAAATCAAAAGGAACCTAAGGATAGAGGAGAGGTGGTCCCTAAAATTCTTAAGCCACACAAGTACACCCCTCACTCCCCCCCCTACCCACCCAACAGACATGCCCATCCAGTTCTGAAAACTAGGACCGTAACGCCGTGGGGCGCGGGAAACAGGAACCAGCCAAGTCCTCAAACCAAAACCGTCCTCTAGCCGAAACCGATCTAAACATGGTTCGGTTCCGTTTCCTCCATTTGCCAAACCGTGAACCAGTGGTTCCAAACCAGGATAAAGTTTGATTGTTAGGGATGATCCAACAGTTAGAGATGTTAATTTGGTCAACCCTATCGATTTCAACTCAACCCTAGCAGTTTCGTTTCCTAACAGGTTGCGCTTTGACCGGTCCAGTTTAAACGGGCCGCTTGAAAGAAAAAAGGTAAAGAAGACGGGCCTGACCCTAGCCCTTTCATTCTTGATTTAAACAGGTCACAAACGGACTACACCTATAAATTTTTAAATAGCATTTATATTTAAATCTGAATTTGAAATCAAGTAATCAACACAAATCCAACAAAAAAATAAGTCATACAACGACATCACCTAAGTAATAAAATTCAAAACACGAATCATTAAAGCATCATAATTTGCAAATCAACGATGTTGTTTAATTAATAGTCATAATATAGGTGTTATTAGATTAAGTCAATTCAAACTAGTTTACTTATGTTTTCACTCAAGGTATTCAGAGGATGGAGTGGGCTATCTAGATAGGTTTTGTTGGGATTTATGTAAACAGCAGAAAAACTTAAGTATATATGTTAATTGGGCCAGCCCTATCGGTTGGTCCCTAACATACTACGGTTTAAACGGTCCATTTTAAACAAAGGCCGTATGGTCGGGATGTAATTGGACCTCTACATTACATAATTAAATTACACGAGATACTTCACAAAACGAAGGAGATGGTAGAAATATCTTTTTTTTTTAATAAAGGTAAATGAATTTATATCAAAGCGTTAAAACAGGTGACGCGTCCTATTTACACAAAAAGTATATATTGCCAAAAGACTAACATTATTGAAAGTTCTGCACAAAATCTACAAAAGAGGAAGACAAGGGAATATGTGCATGCTCAGTGCACACCACACACACAATCAGGAGATGAAGCATAACACTCTTCATTTCTAAGATGGATCCTTCCTCATTATCAAAAGCTCTCCGGTTTCTTTCCTTCCAGATTGTCCACCACACCCAAAGGAAGCAACTTCCCACAAAATATTTCTATCCTTCCTCCGCCAAAAATACCTCCAACTCCACAATAAGTCTTTGGAGGCCTCCAGAAACACCCACGCCACTTTGAACAAGCGGAACATAAAGTTCGACAATTCCCCGACCACCGGGCAATGCAAAACCAAGTGATTTACACTCTCCTGACTCTCCTTGCACAAAAAGCATCTGTTAACATATATCATCCCTCTTTTCCAAAGATTATCCCCGATTAGAATAGCCTCGTTCGCCTCTTCCCAAGCAAAAAAGGCTACAGGGCTTGGAGCTACCGTCTTCCAAACCGACTTCCATGGGAATGGTAACCCTTCTCAATCCATCAGCTTGGAATAATAGCCTTTCACTGAAAATTTGTTGTCCTTCGACCCTCTCCAAACCACCCTATCAGCCTCACAACCAACTTTTTGAGCATAAAGAAGCTCAAAAAATCTTGTCACCGAATCCATCTCCCAACCCTGAAAATTTCTTCTAAACGTCAGGTTCCAAGATTTCCCACAAAAAATCCCTCTCCAGCTTCTCTAATCTATTTCGGACCGAAGCTAGAACTACAAAAAGTGAAAGAAAATACGTAGGCAAACTTGAAAAAAGAGGCCACATCGCCCATTGGAATAATATCACTTTTGGAAATGTTGATACGCAGCCCTGAGGCCGCCTGAAAAGCAGCACCATCCTTAGATAACCCAATTGGGACTGCTCCGCACCGCAAAAAACTAGGGTGTCGTCTGTAAAGAGGAGATGCGACACCAAAGTCTCCGAAGTATCACCCCAACCCACTCTAAACCCACTGATGTAACCCCCCAAAGCAGCTTTCTCCAGAAGTTTGCATTAACAAACACCTCAGATTATCTTTGGTAACTAGAACTTGTGAATCTTAAAAGGCATTAACTTTTGGATCTTCCAAATCAGCTCTTTTACATCGTAAGAGTTCTTCATTCTTTCCATTTGTTACATCCATGCACAAAACGAAAATACTTTACTTCATATGATCCTGACACAACTAAACAAACCAACTGAAATACTTGAGGATAATATGGTGTTGGGTACAACCAAACATATACCTACAACAAACAAAACAGTTGCCACAAAGTGAAGCAGATGATGCATTTCAGAACTAAGTTGAATGGCTCAAGATCTTTAACTTAGATTTTGACAACTGAATTACGATCCACAGCTACATTGCAACTGAGTTACAGCTGGAAACCAAACACAATAATTTTCGTATAAACTCCATGTCAAGAATTTAGATATTGTTGGGTTTGAATTGTATAGTTGCACTACATCTCCTATTCCTTGACTAATTTATTACAAGAAACTCCATTAACAAAAAAATGTGAAAGTAACAAGAGAAGAGATAGGAGGATCTTTTCATCCAAGTAAACATAATTAAAGTAGTTAATATATCCCTATTGACTGATGACATACAGTTGGGTTCCAGTCAAAATTGTTGCTTGGGTAAGGAGCAAATTCAGCTTGAGGGAACTTCTTGTCTGGAGATAGGCCTGCAGGAGAATAAAATGTCAAAACTAATTTCACCTAACTGTCCTCCGTGGCCTTGTCCTGTCAAGTAACCGGTATTAACTAAAATTCCATAATTTTACCTTTTAAGCCATTTTGAGTCTGAGTTCCTGATTCAATCAATACACCAGCTACATGCCTAGCGAAATTTGAATCTCTTGATATTCTGAAGCAGAACAAAAAATTTAAAAAGACAAAAATGAATTACATCACGAACATTGGAACACATGGATGAAATAGATGGCATGGACACCCCCCCCCTTTGTCATAATAAAGGACAACTTCAGATCACATGAATTATAGCCAATTCCTAAAGCCAATTATCATGACACTCGTACGTGTCAAAAGCCCAATTTGCCCCCATATTCATCCCTTTCCCAGATGGTGTCTACCTGCCATCCAATAACTGCTTCAGCTAAATGAAGAGACAAAACAAAAGGCTCTTATTTCTATTTTTCTTATTTTGGCCTGGTGTGTCCCTGTTATCTGATAAATTTCTACCATTAAAATAAATATGTGTTCTAGCACAGAAGTCGACATGATTTAGCACTCAAACTCTAGCTTCTGCACGTCTGCTTAGCAGCTTTTGGGTAGCACATCCCCCTCTTCGGAAGCACGAAGGAAGTGGATATGCAAAGCGAAGGAGAGAGCCTTAGTGACCAATAAAATTTCCAAAACAAGCACCCAAAGGTTAAGCCAAATAAATTTGTACATGAAACCCAAAGCAAAGGCATTTCCCCTTGGTTATCCAAATATTAAAAAAAAATACTCCCTTCGTTCCTAAAAAAAGAGTCCTGTTTGACTTGGCAAACATGATTTGGCACTATCAAGAAAAAGTAATTGACTCCATTATAAATATTAGGTAGTAGAGTGTTTCCCATTGGTACCCATGTGATAGTGTGATCAACATTTATAGTACTAACAAAACCATAATTCCACCAAGACTATGCTTGAAAACTCAATGTGCCAACAAATACTCTAATAAAACTAAGGGACTAACATATCGGTAAATAACAAATAATCCCCTACTTAACAATATTTTATATATCTATATATAAGTAAGATAGTATATACCAAAGGCGTCAAACCAAGTGATGTGTGCTGTGTAACTAGTAGTAGACTTGCTACTCATAAGAAAATCTACTGACAAACTTTACAAAAGAATATCTAGTAACAGAATTACAACACATGCCAACTTGTCTTAACAACACATACGGTGTAGCCGTATAATAACTAATGCCAATTCCTTTGGTCCTCATTGTGTATTCCGCACTACCAATATTGCATTGTAGCCTCAATCAATCTGGCACTGCCCACATCATTCAAATAGGACAATAATATAAACCAGACTACCTCAAAGTACACAATTAATGAATTAATAGTGGCTCACATTTATTCTGACTTTTTTTCACGAATAAAATAAAATATTACTATCATAATTTTTTTGTCAAAGTCACATTATGCATACAGCCCCCAGAAAGTTACACAAGAATGTCGTTAAACACAACTACTTTTACAGAAAACAAAAAAAGCTTTATCTATAGAGACCCACGAACATTAATAACACTTTTCTTCTTACAATGCCAGAAAAAAGGCCAGGTTAGGTTTCCATTCGTAACAGCCGGAAGACAAAACTAAATCCTTTCTCTCTCTTCTACCTGAACTCCAAAGCTTCCCAAATTTTTTAAATTAATTTTAGTTCCTAATACCATATTAGCTTACAAAATTAGCTTCATGCTGCCGCCTCAGAAACTTCAACAAGATCTACCATAAGAGCATCCTTTTCAATATTGGCTGTCAAAAATACTGCAAGGACTCGCATATATGGTTTTTTGACCAAATATCACTCCAAATCTTATCTTATCAAATTATTTCCAAGAATAGAAGAGTTATAGTCGGACACCTCGTCCCACCTCTCAAAATGCTTTCCCAAAGGCTGCTTCACTGAAAATCGTATCCCTAGACTTCCAATTGTTCCAGTCATATAATACACCAATCTCCAATTCAATATTCCCTCTTGTAGACTATGGACCTTAGTTCCTCATTTGAAATTGCAATCCCAGTAGCTAACTTTCACAGCCATGCCTCAATTACATTCTTTCACTCCAACACAATACATTTTAACTATTCTGCCACTCCATCCACAAATGGGTAAAAGCAATGCACAAGCAAGTCTCGAATCCCTAAAATCATACATTGACAGAGATGATAAAGCAATGCCCTTGACTTACATCACAGATTCAAATCACACATAACCCTCGGGCATGATCATGTTATATGCAAATGCAACTAAGCATAGCCAAACGAATAAAACCGCTTAACTATGCTCTTTAGACTTCAACCACAAATTGCAGGCTCAGGAGTAAATCAAGCATAAACCCACAATATGCAAACTTTCTAGAGAGAAATAATAAGAAGAAACTAATCAACAAAGATTGATTCATCGAAAGCATTATTCACTTTTATGAATATAATCCTCACACAACACAATGCTGCACATCTGATTGAACATTAAGAATTTGGACAAATTTTGTAATTTCAATCCAATGCTCAGGCATACATTTTGCTTTTATTTACTTATCAAAGAAACCGGGCATATATAGTATTTTTCTTTTCGGTCAAGTCCTCATATCAAAAGTTAACAAGAACATATAGTATTTTTCCCATGGCAGAACATCTGGAAGTCAAAGGCCCCTGCTAGGGTGGGGCTTTTTAATGTGGGAAGCTGCTAATGAAGCTATTCTAACGGGGGGAAATCTGCGAAACAGGAAGAAGATCTACGTAAACTGGTGTTTCATGCGCAAAAGGGATGAGGAAACTGTCAATCACCTCCTGTTACACTGCCCTGTTGCTGAGAATCATATGGGATTATGTGCTGAACTTATTCCAGTTATCATGGGTTATGCCCAGAACGGCAGGACAGTGAAGGAGCTGATACTTAGTTGGTCGTTGTATAAACGCAAAAGAAAAAATCGTGTTTGGGAAGCGACTCCGTTGGCCGTTTGCTGGATCATATCATTCATATGGAAGGAAAGAAATGGCCGGGTATTCGATAATGAAGAAAGGAGCGTCGGAAGGCTTAAAAACTTGATTATCCAAACTCTGCTCTTTTGGTGCAATGAGGTGGAATCTCAGGGTGTTCATCCTTTTGTAGATTTTGTGGATAGTATTGCTAATAGGTAGCTTGGTTTTTTTGTAAACTCCATATGTACATCGGATGCGTCACCTATTTTGACGCTTGATTTTACATATAAATCTAACTTATAAAAAAAAAAATCTCAGAAACCGAGTGTTGCCAGCAACATGAGATAGTATGAAATTCCAACGACTCTGCTTTTATAGACTGAACTTAATCAACAAAATTAGGAAGGAGCAGGAAAATTAAATGCATTGCATATAATACAAAAGAGCTTCATTCAAGTAAGTTTCAAAAATAGTAAGATATCTTTGTCACTGCCAAAGCATTCTAAGATCTATATATATATATATATATATATCACTGAAGAGAATGAATCGAGTTGGCACAGGGATCCAAGTGAAAAGACGTTTACAATCTCAAACCAGAAATGAGAAATGTCACAAGACTTGAATCCCATTCCTCAAACTATTGCAAGGTTTTAATAATGTTAGATGCACAATCCTCAATATAAGGATTTTTAAGTCTGCAAAATGCTCCATAAAGAAAACTCTAAAGGATGGCAACAATACGAGGTTCTTTCAGTGGCTGCGCAAAGGTGATAACAATACGACGTTCTTTCATCGAATGGCAAGCATCCACAAGCATGGTAATCAGATTCAAAAGGTGCTAATTAACGGGGTTCTGCTGGAGAGTGAAGCTGAGATCAAGCAAGGAATTGCAGGGTTCTATGAAAGCCTGTACAAAGATGAAGAGGATTCGCCTGTTAAGCTGGAAGGGGTACCATTTAAAGCTATTAATGTTGAGGATCAGAGGTGGCTTGAAACCCCAATTTCAGAGGAGGAGGTGTTATTAGCAGTCCGAGGTATGAGAGGGGATAAAGCTCGAGGACCTGATGGCTTCCCTATGGCCTTTTTTTCAGCAATGCTGGACTTTTTTAAAGGATGAGTTGATGGAGGTATTTAATTTTTTTCACAAACACAGGAGATTTGAGAAGAGTTTGAATGCTTCCTTCATTGCTCTCATCCCCAAGAAAGCAGGTGCGGAGGATATAAAGGAGTAAAGACCTATCAGTCTTATTGGGGGGAGGGGGTATACAAGATCATTGCAAAAGTTTTATCTGCTCGTCTGAAAAAGGTTCTAGGGAAGGTGATCTCCGATTCTCAATATGCTTTCGTGAGTGGTAGGCAAATAACAGACGCGGTGCTCATTGCGAATGAAGCGGTGAATTCCAGAATTCGCAGCAGGGAGGTAGGATTAATTTGTAAGTTGGATATAGAAGAGGCATATGATCATGTGTGCTGGGAGTTTCTGGATTATTTGTTGTCAAGAATGGGGTTCGGGAGATGTTGGAGGGAGTGGATTTTCTTTTGCATTTCCTCGGTGAGATTCTCTGTTTTGGTGAATGGGGAACCAGCAGGGTTTTTTGCTAGCTCGAGAGGGCTCCGACAGGGAGATCCCCTCTCTCCGTTCCTGTTCATTATAGCGATGGAAGCACTGAGCAAGATAATGGATGTATCTATTTCGAGAGGTCTCATTAGCGGGTTTAAAGTAAGCACAGAAAGGGGTCCTCAGCTGACGGTCTCTCACCTTCTATTTGCAGACAATACTCTGGTATTTTGTGATGCAGATCCGAGGGAATTGGGGTATCTTTGCCTGGTTCTGGTGTTCTTCCAGGCTGCTTCAGGTTTGAAGATCAACATTTATAAAAGCGAGTGTTTTCCAGTTGGGACGGTTGATTCAATGGACAGGTTAGCGGACTTCTTTGGATGTAAAGTCGGCACCCTCCCGACTTCCTATCTCGGCTTACCTCTTGGGGCACATTCGACCAACAAAGATATATGGAATCCGGTTATCGAAAGGTTCGAGTGAAGGCTAGCGGGTTGGAAAAAGCGGTATTTGTCTAAGGGTGGCCAACTGACTCTTGTTAAGAGCACATTATCTAGCCTGCCTACTTACTTCATGTCATTATTCGATATGCCGGTTTCCATGGCCAAGAGGTTGGAGAAACTGGAAAGAGACTTCTTGTGGGAAGGCCAAATGGATGAAAGAAAGTATCACTTGGTGAAGTGGGAGGTAGTTTGTTGCAGTTTGAAGAATGGTGGGTTAGGGATTAAAAAGTTTTTCAACTCAGCTCTTTTAGGGAAATGGTTGTGGCGTTAGATGTTAGAAAAGAGTTGAGTTTTGGAAGAAAGTTATGATGGCCAAGTATGGGGCAGGGAATCATCTGTGGGCTCCAAATGAGGTGCATTCTTGTAGTGGGTTGGGGGTATGGAAAAGAATTAGGAAAAATTGGGAGAAGATGAAGCGCTTCATCTCCTTCAAAGTGGGTAAAGGGGATTCAGGAGAGACAAATGGTGCAAAGATTTGGAGTTACAGCGAGCTTTTCCTTCTTTGTTTAATCTCGCTGTAAACAAGGAGTATGTAAGCTCGGTTATGGTAATTGATGGTGACGCCGTTACGTGGAAATCCTTCATTTAGAAGGAACATGCAAGATTGGGAGGTTAATACTCTTGAGATCTTTTTTGAGTTGCTGTATCAGCAAAAGGTGGATAGGAGCTCGGGTGATTCCATCATTTGGAATGGTAAGAAAGACGAGCCCTTTTCGGTTACGTCCTTTTACCATATTCTGACGGCTAGTGACAAGTCTTTCCCGTGGAAGAGTGTTTGGAAATCAAGGACTCATCCTAGGGTGGGGTTTTTTATGTGGGAAGCCGCACTCGAAGCTATCTTAACCGGTGATAGTTTGGGATGTTGCTCCGTTGGCCGGTCAATTTGGAAAGAAAGAAACCTTAGAGCTTTCGAGAATGAGGAACAGAACCTGGAGGGGATTACAAATCAGATTATTCGGACTATGGTTTTTTGGTGCGATGAGGCGGTTCTGCAGGGATCTAATCCCTTTGTAGAATTTGTGGATAACATTTTTGTTGGCTAGAAGTGGTTGGTTGTATATTGCTTACGTACATAGGACGTGACACCTGTTTTGACGCTTTCATTTATATACCTTTTACTTATCAAAAAAAAAGAAAACTCTAAAGGATATGGGGTTAAAATTTGTCGCTATCATGCACAAAGGATACACACTAAGCACAAATCAGCTATCTTTCATAACCATAAGTAAATTTTGGAAAGGTCAAAGAACATGATAAGATAAGAGAGGCCAAAGCATGTAAAACAGAAAGCAGTCTATAAATAAATAAAAATTCCGATAGTAACAATCAGAATAAGCTTATAAAACCTTGAAAATAAGCTGTCGAATTCATCTAACTGCACCATTATTGTAGATGAGCTAACCAACTCCTTAGCATTCTCAAATCGTACAATTGGAGCAACAACTTTTTCACGTCCAGGATCTGAAGAACAAAAGATATTGATGCTGATAACTACCATAAAATAGCATATTAAAGGTTCCGATGATAATTACTTTGTAGTCATGAAAGATCCAAACGAGATGCCTACTTGAACAGCCAATTTCCCCAGAAAGGTTGAGTAGTCGAACGCAAGGAAATCCATCTATAACCATATACATTGACTTCTCAAGATCAGGAACTGACTCCAGTTCCAGCTGCTCGGAAGCTGTCAAATTGGAATAAACTTCAAATCCAGAGCATAAACAAAGAAAAACTAAAACATAAATAAGAAGAGATATTTTTATTTTTATTTTAAAAATAAAGTATAAACAATCATAAACCGACAAAGCTGTCCATAATATTAACAAAAGATTCCCCCTCGAATAGAACTATCTCTGAACACCACAGACCAATAGATAGCAGAACATTCTTCTTGAGATGATCCATATCTGCTTCTATATTGTCAAAAACCCTCCTGTTCTAGCATATGTTAAGCTTGATATAGGCCATGTTTGATGTAGTTTATGGGTTAGTGTTTATGGCTTATGACTTCTCATAAGTCATTTAGAGAGTGTTTGATTTCAAATGTGGAGTAATAAGTCATAAATAGAGTACAAGCCAATTATAGCACAACTCACCTTATAAGTCATAAGCATTAGAACTGGTGTTAAAGACTTATCAAATCAAAAAAACGGATAAACAGTTGCATTAAATAAAATTTCATATTCCAAAACTACCCTCATTTAATAATAATAATAATAATAATAATAATAATAATAATAATAATAATATTATTATTATTATTATTATTATTAATATTGATAATAATAATAATATTATTATTATTATCAATATTAATAATAATAATAATAATAATAATAATATTATTATTTTATTTCAGCACTATTTCAACTTATTAATCAAACACACACACACACTAACTTATGAAAACTAATAAGCACTTTTAAAAAGCTAAATCATCAGTCATCGGTCATCGGTCATCGGTCATCGGTCATCGGTCATCGATCATCGGTCATCGGTCATAAGTTATAAGTTATAAGTCATAAGTAATAAGTTATCAGTCATAAGTAATAAGTCATCAACACATATCAATAAGCTAAATCAAACGGGCCTTATAAATTGTTGAGTCCCTCTCTAACAGCTTAAGCTTTTCGATGTATTCATTACTTAACATCTTATCAGAGCGCAAGGTCATAAGTTCGAGTCGTCCCGCTCACATTTGTTACCCTAAGTATTGTGAGAGCATATGTTAGCACAATGTTTGGTTTATGATGCCCCTGGTAAGACATGTTTGCCCATCTCTCCAGGTGTGGACGAGTCACACGTGAGGGGGAGTACTAAGTTTGATATACATTGTTGAGCCCTTCTGTAATACCTTAAGCTTTTAGAGGAGTAGGTTACTAAACCATGAAGATAGACACAAGTAGAGAAGAGCCATTTAAAGGGAAATACATTTGGACCCACTACAACGTAAACATGAGTTGTCCAAATAGGATGCAGATTCTAGAACTGAATCCAACAAAATCATGTGTGTGTATATATCTTTATTTATAAATGTGTTGTGTGAATGTGTATCGGTGTATATATATACATACATATATATATATATATATATGTATGTAGGCTGCTAGATGAATGAATTGTGGTATAACAATTTTTAATTCCCTTTCCATTTTTATATGAAAACAGAACTAGACTGTTATTAGGGATGGCAAATTCGAACCGAACCGTAGATACCCAAAACCAAAATTGACAGTTATTAACCGGTGTGACTCGATATGGGGGGTAATGGGGAATAACCGAAATGAAGAACTGGGGAATGGTTTGACTTTGGTATTAGCAATATTGAACCCATCACCCGCCCAATTCCCTGAACCGTTACCCAAATTACTTATTTAAGTAATATAATTTTACAATTATTCATACAAGTATTTACCAAATAATCTAGGTATATATATATGTTAGATGTATAACACTAAAACCTTAACATCATTCTCAAGCATTCGAAATTGCCGCTTGATCGCTTACTCCTCATCACTTCATGACTTGCAATACCGGCAGTCACTAGAAAATTATCAATCGAACATATTTACGATCATCTACAACAATTGATCAAGAACTATTGACATTTCAACAAGGTTCATCCCTTTGACTTTCTTTATATGTCGATAAACAAGTTTTTTTTTTATTAGTAAGAGAGTATTATAAATATGCTAGCGTCAAAACAGGTGACGCGTCCTCTGTGTAACACAGGGAGTATACACGAAGAAAATGAATTACATACTAAGCTATCCACAAACTCTACAAAAGGGTTTGTACCAAATAGAAACGACTCATGGCACCAAAAAGGCATAGCCTGTAGAATAAGCTACATGATCTTCTCTAAGGATCTATCCACGTTCTCAAAAATTCTAGCATTTCTTTCCAACCAAATGCTCCAGCATATCACCAAAGGAGCAGCCTCCCAAAAGTGGTTCCTCTGTTTTCGTTTATGCAGGGACCACGCTCTCATCAATTCCTTCACCAAATTGGGCACAACCCACTCCACTTTAAACAGATTGAACACAAGGTCCCAGCACCTCCTAGCAAACTGGCAAAGAAGTAACAAATGATTTACACTTTCCCCATCACATTTGCCCAAGTAACACCAACTGACAAAGGCTTTACCACGACGCTGGAGATTGTCGCAAGTTAGCAAATCATTCACTGCTTCCCACATAAAAAAAACCCACCCTCAAAGGGGCCTTTGTCCTCCACACATTCTTCCATGGGAACGAACCTTGACTGCCCAAGATCTTTTGATAGCAGGACTTAGCCGAGAATTCTTTTTTCTTTCCACTTTCCCAATTCCCACACAACAATATCTTCTTTATCTCTATCTACTTTTTGATTGCAGAGCAGCTCGAAAAGACGCCCGAGAGAATCTAGCTCCCAATCCTGCACGTTCCTTCTAAAGGGTGGATTCCAAGTTGCAGTATCTCCATTAAAGTGCATCTCCATTAAAGTGCAGAACAGAACCGACAGTTTCCTCCTTATTGTTGGCGAGATTGTAAAGCAAAGGAAAGACCATCCGCAGCTCCGTATCTCCGCACCAAATGTCATTCCAAAACTGAACCAAGTTCCCATTTCCCACAGCATAAGTTATGAATCTCTTCATTGTATCTCAACTCTTTCTAATTCCTTTCCACATTCCCACCCCATAAGAAAGGTGAACCTCATTCAGCTCCCACTAGTGATCTCCTAAGCCATATTTACTCGACACTACCTTTTTCCAAAGGGTTTCTTTGTCCAGTAAATATCTCCAGATCCACTTGCCCAACAAAGCCACATTGAACAGTTTAAGCCTTTTGATCCCCAAACCTCCATCTCTCTTGTTTGAACAGACCACTTTCCACCTAATCAAATGGTGTACTTCCTATCCACCGCTTGACCTTCCCGTAAGAAAATGAAAGAATATATTATTTAGGAAAATGACCAACTTGCTCAGGCGCGACCACTCAAGGCCCCAAAATTTGGAGGGCTCCGCAACACGTGTATGTGTGTGTGTATATATATATATATAGGCCCCTATTTTTATCATTATCATTAATAAAAAAGAATGACTCAAAGATAAGACTTAACTTATTTAGGTCTTTTTTTTTTATAAGTAAAGAGTATTATATAACAAGCACCAAAAAGGTCGCGCGACCTTGTACACAGGGGGTATACAAGACAAAAGTATTAGATCACAAAAGACCTTTCTATTGTAAATACAAAAGGATCCCCTGTTCTAATTCTAGTACTGGGATCAGCTTCTAAGCATCAGAATCTAAGAGTCTGGAGAAAAGCTTCCTTGATCCCTTCTATATCAGTCTCAACATTCTCAAACATCCTTCTGTTCCGTTCCTTCCAAATGATCCATCAAACCGCTCAAGGAGCAAGAATCCAGAAAGAGTTTAATTTTCTTCTCTTGTGCAGAGACCACCCACGCAGAACCTCAATAACAGCAAACCCTGGCCAAATTGAAGAACAGACTCCACAATTCCTGTGTTGTGGGGCAATGCAAGAGCAGGTGATTCACATTCTCCTCCTTTTTACACAAAACACACCGATTGACGTAAACCTTACCACGTGCTCTCAAATTTTCCCCCGTCAAAATGGCTTCCCGGGCTGCCTCCCACACAAAAAAACTCACCCTACTGGACACCTTTACTCTCCATATATCTTTCCAAGGGAACGAAACTCTATCACTAATATTCAGCTTGGAATAGAAAGGCTTGACTAGAATTTTCTATCCTTACCCCCCTCCCAGGCAACTCTATCATCGCCCGAAACTTGTCTCTTCACTTCGTGAAGCAAAGCCAGCATTTGGACCAGATCCCCAATCTCCCAATCCTCGAAATTTCTGCAAAACACAGGATTCCAAAAATCTGTCCCGTCATAGATTTCTAGAATCGAGCTCACCAGATCATCCTTATTTACCGCAACACTGTACTGATTAGGGAACCTGAATTGTAGAAGCGTGTCCCCGCACCACCTATCCTTCCAGAACCTGACAGAGTTACCGAAGCCAATCTCGAACGAAATGAACCGACTGAAAGTATCCCACCCTCTCATGATTCCTTTCCAGACACTACAACCATGATCGCTATGGACTTTCTTTGGGAACCACAGATGATCATAATCCTTCTTGCCCACTACTAATCTCCTCCATAATCCTTCTTTATCAACTAAAAACCTCCACAACCATTTGCCTAACAAAGCAGCATTGAATTTACGGATATTCTTAATTCCTAAGCCACCAGCCCCCTTGCTGCTGCACACTGAATCCCACTTCATTAAGTGATATTTCCTCTCCTCCTTACCACCTTCCCAAAGGAAGTCCCTTTTCAACTTCTCAATCCTCTTCACAACTGAAATTGGGGTAACGAAAAGAGACAGAAAATACATGCGTAAATTGGACAAGGTACTTTTTATCAAAGTCAACCTACCTCCCTTGAAATACTGTCTCTTCCGGCTGGTGAGTCTTCTTCCAAACCTTTCCACTACAGAATTCCACAGATTGACATTTTTATACAAAGCTCCTAGGGGGAGGCCCAGATACATCGAAGGAAGAGCAGAAATTTAACACCCAAAGAAAGAAGCCAGACTCTCTACATTATCCACCCTACCAACTGGAATAATCTTGCTCTTCGAAATATTGATCCTCAGACCCGACAGCCCTTGGAAGAATAATAAAATCATCCGAAGATAACCCAGCTGATCCCTGTTTGCTTCAGGGAAGACCAACGTGTTATCTGCAAACAAACAGGAGGTGTGAAATAGACATTCTGTGAGATCTGTACCTCTTCCCACCTCAAAGCCCCGAACGAATCCTCCTGCCACGGCCTTACCAATGAGACGACTCAGCGCTTCCATGACCACGATAAACAGGAGAGGAGACAGGGGATCCCCCTGGCGCAGCCCTCTCGAACTCGAGAAAAAACCTGCAGATTCTCCATTGACCAGAATTGAGAACCTGATCGTTGAGATGCAGAACCTAACCCATTTTCTCCATTTTTCCCCAAAGCCCATTCTCTCCAAAAGATAAATCAAAAAATCTCATTTAGCATGATCATAAGCCTTCTCTATATCGAGCCTGCACATTACACCTGGAATCCCACTCCTCACCCTAGCATCCACCGCTTCATTTGCTATCAATGCCGCATCTAGAATTTGGTGGTTGCCCACGAAGGCATGTTGAGAATCTAAAATCACTAGTCCTACCACTTTTCTGAGCCTTGAAGATAGAACCTTCGAAATCAATTTATAAATACTACCGATGAGGCTAATCGGCCTGAAATCCTTTAACTCATCTGCACCCTTCTTTTTCGGAATGAGGGAAATAAAGGAGACATTGAGAGTTTTCTCAAAGCGTTCCTCCTCGAAGAAGGAATGGAAGACCTCCAAAACCCAACAATGTTTAAAGAAGGCCAGAGTTTTATGCTTTAGCAAAAAGGAAAAACGAAAAAAAATATGAAGAGTTCCGTAACATTGGAATTCAGCAGTTCTTTTTCACCCTAACTCTCTTTCATCTTTAACGTCAGAATTCTAACGGCTAATCTCTCTCTCTCTCTATTTGGCAGCATGCACTTGTTTCTTTGATCTATCTAATTACAATAGGAATAAAAAAGAAAAAAACATTGGAACTCTTTTATAGATGTATGGCACTCGAAAATTTAATAAAACTTAATTTTGGCCAAGTACTATATTATTTTATAAGATTCGATATAAATTTTGTGTGAACTTGTATGATGAATAATTATATTCTAACTTTATGGTTATACACACGCATGCATAAACACAAATGTTTAAATATTGTCTTTCGTAGTGGACTTAAATTTCTTGTTTGCCACATGCCCCTAAAAGATATGACCAGCCATGATCATGACAAATTAATTCTTTTGCACGTTTCCCTATCCAAGATTATGTTTATGTATGCAATAGTCTTGTTACATGTAATAGGTATTTATATATGTGATTTTGTACTATTGTATTGTATCCATAATTTTGTTCGTAGTTTGTGATTTTGTATAACAGTGTAATATATCCAAGTTTATTTATGGTAATATCAACTTATTATTAGTAAAACTTGTAATCAACCCGTCGGTGCACAAAATTTATGTTAATATAGATTAGTAAAAAAACATTTAGTGATTGCAATGTATGAAAATTAAACAAATAATTAAAAAACAAATATAAATAAAATAAAATAAGATGAAGTTAATTATAGATAATCACTTATCAAAAAAAAATTATAGATAATTGCATTGATAAAAAACCATTATAAATAAAAATAGACTTCTTTTTTTAAAGTGCAAGACTTTATTTTGATTTTGGGTTGGACTTGACCCACTATATAATTAAAAATATGATGATGTAAACGGACAAGAATACTAAAGGTCATGCACATGGTTGGAATGGGTTTCACTCTAGGAAGGGTTGTTAAGCGCAAAGGAGATAAAGCACATTAGAAGGAAAGAGACTGGAAAGAAAAAAGAAAAGAAGAACTAAGAAGAAGCTCGATGACAATGGTTGTTGGGATCGGAAAAGCAATGTTGAATTCGATTATTTTTATTTTATTTTATTTTAATAAATAAAGGTTGTATTAATTACAACGCCAAAAAGGGAGGCGTAACCATGTACACGGGAAGTATACTAAACAAAATTATAATTGGATTGCACTATCCTCCATAACCACAAAAAGGTTCCATTCATGCAAAGAGGTCTCCGAATTTGATTATATATTCTTGTGAGGTTAGCCAAAATCTTCAACTTTCAACTATTCATTATAGTATTACTAGTGAATTTGTATCGTACACAACTTCTTAGTCTTTTGAGCTTTTACGAAGGTGATTAAAATTAGTAATAAGTAAAATAATATTCTTTAATGAACTTGATTACATAGTATGTTATTTTAAAATTAATTTTTGAGTGTTTTGAACCAAAATATTAGCTTGACCAATTCCGCGTGGGTATTCCACGATTAACCGTTACCTGTGGGAAATGGATATGGAGGGACGAATTGATTCCCCGGTAAGGAATGGGGCGGTTATGGGGCACAAAAATTGAATTGGGGTGGTACGACGTATGACCGCCCCCGAGCTGCCTATTCATTAAGGACAATATTGAATATGATCACCATATCAAATGAGATATGGAGCACCAATAGTGGCTCCAATAAGCTCTGCCAATTATTTAAATATCTTGAAATTGCCTATCCTTCCGATTTGATTATTTTGAATAAAGAATACAGAGGTTTAATTTCATATAAGGGCCTGTACTATTTCACTCTCAACTCTTCTTCACTCTGCGACGTGAGGATATTAGACTTGGTACTTTATTTCCAGACAATTAACACCATGAGTCTAATCAGTAAATTGATAAACACCAACATCACTTGCCCTTTAAAGATGAATATGAGAAGCTATGAAACATGGATACTAATAGACATACAGGTGCAGTAATGGAACTAGAATACTTACAATTTCTTAGAAAGTAGGATCTATACAGCGAGATACCATTTTTCTATAAATTTTAAGAACCATATATACTAAAAAATGTTTTGAAAAAGAAAAAAGAAGCAAAAGTAAACCAAAATCAGATCTCGTGGTTCAGAAGTTGCGTTATGTTTTGTTGGGTATTAGATAGCAGGGTTAGTGTTTATGAGTTGTTTCTTAAAAAAATTGTTAGGTTGTTTGACGATAATGCCAGAGTGGGGAATTTGGGGTTCAATATTCGATGTTAGGGTTTTAATTTTTAAATGGGAAAGCGGTGAATATGCCTACCATGTATCTGTTCTTTCTCTCAGTTTGTTGGATACGAGAGGGATGCCGATGATCTGAAATATCTTAAGTGTACCCGCGCTAGATATGCATCCACCACAGATACGCAGTGTTTGGAGTATATGTATATAAACGAAAAGGAATGTATAGAAATAAGTAATAACAAAAACCTTACTGTCAACAAAATATTTGATTGCAGGATGACAAACAATAATAATAAAGCAAAGAATTTGATATCGTATCTTCACTTTAATCCAAAATGAAAACTTATCACATATTTCCATTGAACTTTACAAACCAATTTAATAAATTCCTCTCTGCCAATAAACTATCAATTCTCTCCTTACACAAAACATGTGATGTACAATTAAAATGATTTTCAAAGGAAAGAACCTGACAATGCAATCCTCCACTTTATTTTATAGATCACAATCAGCGATGCAAAGGAGTCACTTTTTGTGTAAGGAGAATTGATAGTCTATTGGCAGAGAGGAATTTATTAAATTGGTGTATGAGTTGCATGACAATGCAATCCTCCACTTCATTTTATAGATCACACTAAACTTATCACATATTTCCATTAAAATTTACAAACCAATTTAATAAATTCCTCTCTGCCAATAAACTATCAATTCTCCTTACACAAAACATGTGATGTACAATTAAAATGATTTTCAAAGGAAAGAACCTGACAATGCAATCCTCCACTTTACTTTATAGATCACAATCAGCAATGCAAAGGAGTCACTTTTAGTGTCATGCAACTCATACGCCAATATTGCAATATTTTCTAAAAGATGATTTGCAATGAAATAAACATAGCTATAATCTAGACTGCCAACATAGCTATTACTCAGATGCACTCCCATGGATATATTTTTTTATATAAGTCCCATGTATATGTATGTATGTATGTGTGTGTGTATATATATATATATATATATATATATATATATATAGAGAGAGAGAGAGAGAGAAAGAGTTATCCACTAGCACCAGGGGTACCCAATGAAGAGTGCCAATGAAAATGCTCAAGTGAGTCAAGTCAATTTGACTAACTAGTAGAACTTACAAATAACTCACTTTAATCCATACAATTCATGGGTGTCCCAAATTGGGCATCCAAATCTGAATATCCCTAACATTATTGCTATAATTAAGCTAAAAATACTTCGAGAGATCACCCAAATTTTAACAAGTAATAGAAATTACTAAAAGCCGTATATGTACAAGAAATCCACGTACGCCACATCTTTTCAAATGTAGGATAACTGAAGTAGACAAACATAAGCAAGTCGTGATTCATTGAGGCATCTCCACATATATCAAATATATTTTTCCTATTTTATATTCCTCTGCAGTTTGACATTTTCCCACTAACCAAACAGGACGAACAGAAAAACACCGTGAGACAACACCAGAATTTGTACAAGTAATGGAGTATCCCAAACAAAGTAGCCCCAACATTATTGTATTAATTAAGCTAAAAATACTTAGAGGCCATCGCCCAAATTTTTACACGTAATCATCAAACTACTAAAAGTTGTGCGGATAAAAAAAAATTCACGTCATTTTTCATTCAATTTATTTTTCCTCGCTGCTGAACATTTTCTCGCAAACCGTACAGAATGGACTCGTGGACAGAAAGTAAGAGGAAATGCAGGACAGATTTAAAGGAGAAAGGAGGTCAAAATTATTTACCGGAGAAAGAGAGATGAAGCCGGGCGAGGAAGCATAGCAGGACATAGACAAAGTTTATCGTCCCCATGGATTAAAAAAAATGCGTGCAGGTGCAGCTCGGGAGAGAGAAACCAAACCCTAGGCCATGGACGTCTTCCTTCCCACCAATTTCGCTGCTCTCTCTCTCTCTCTCTCTCTCTCTCCTCTTGACTTGAATAGAAATGATGTGTGTGCGACGACTGAGAATTTTACAGTTGACTGCAGCTTTTTTCACTTTTAAGCAAAAAGTTCATGCGTGGGCGGGTGTTTTGTTTGCGGGACAGGTAAATATCATGAATAAATTAGGCAAAAGTCCGTACGAGTGAATATTAGAAGTAACGACTATTTTACAAATAGTAACACTATTTAATGTGTGAAAATATATAATTATCTATTTATATATATATTAAATATTTTTTATTTACTCCCCCAATTAACCATCACTTTCCCACTTTAATACTACTTCCAACTCCTCCAAATACTCTCAATTTATTTCTCATTCTCACAATCATCTTCGTTTTTAAAATACAAAAACTCTTCAAACCTTTCAACCAATTTATAATAGGTTATGATTGTAATCTTAATAAAGATGAAAATGCTAATAAGGATAATTATTTTGAGGTAAATATTGATTTTTCAATGTATTTTTACTGAATTTTTTTAAAAAAATTCTTAACTGGCTTAAACATCCGCTAGGACACAGCGGATGTTTAGCCTAAGTACCACTATTTGTCAGCGGTTTTTTCATAAAATAACCGAAACCACGTAGCGGATATTTAGGTTAACATTCGTTTTTAAAAAGCGGATGTAAATAAATATGTTCGCTTGTTTATAGCGGATGTATTAAATTATTACCACTACACAATAGCGGCTATATATCAATATAACCGTTACTTTGTAGCGGTTCTTTGGTTGATTTTGCTGGAAAATTGTTTTTTATATTATTAATTATTAATATGGTTTTATTGTTATTTGTATATAGGACTACCAGTTTGAAAACGTTAATAATTTATTTTCGGATGTATCTCATTTTTTGTGACGAATGAAAAATTAATTGATCGAGAAGCGGCAGAAAAATGGGTTAGAGATACCGGATGTGCCGAGGATATATACTTTTACGTACCCAAAAGTAAAACTAAATTTGATAACACTCGTAAAGTTTGGTTGAGTTGTAAGAATGGTGGAAAACATCGGTATGATGGTAAAAAAGATTAAAAAAATGTAAAGAAAAATGGTTCGAAGAAGTTTTTGTGTAAATTTGAAATGTATTTGCATGAAGTAAAAGATGATGATTTGAGAGTTAAAGTTAACGAGTTTAACAATGCTTACAAACATCCACTTTCAATGGGAGAAAAATGCACACTTCAGCATCGAAGTTGACAAATACTGAGATTGAAAGAGTTGATCAACTTTATAATGCTAATGTGAAGCCGAAACAAATATTAAATCTATTGAAAAAAGAAAATCATGATTACAGAAGTTCGAGAAAGTATGCAGATAATGCTTTGGTAGGTATAAGAAATAAGAAAATGGGAAATAAATAAAAAATAGAGTATTTTTTAGATGAGATAAGTCGACGTGGATATATTTTCTTGTTCAGGTCAAAGAGACTTGCCAAAAAAAAACAAAGTTATATTGACTTGATATTATGTTTGCTCATTCGAAGGCTGAAGAGATGTTGGCCTTATTTCTGTATGTTCTCTTTATGGACTCAACATACAAGAATAATAAATATGATTTGTCATTATTGAAAATCATTAAAGTTACATTTGCGGGAAAGAATTTTCATGTTGCATTTGCATTCTTGAAGAATGAGAAAAGTGAAACACTTGTTTTGGCATTACATCAGTTGCGTGCTTTATTAGTTCATATTCGCCCACCGGATGTCATTGTCACGGATAAGGAGCTAGCTCTCATGAATGCAAGAAACCTGTTGGGAATGAGAAGTTATGCTGCAATATTTATGAAGAGGTGGATGTATATAGTTGAATCCAAAACTGACGAAGAATACTTCGAACATTGTCAAGAGATGGATGAGTCGTGGGAAAATATTCAGACAGTTGTTTGATATGTTAATTCGACTTGGTTGGAGCCCTATAAAGATATATTTGTTTGTGTTTTGACCAAGCAATGCATGTATTTCGGCAATCAAAGGACAAACGGGTAAAACTTATATGTTTATAAATGCAATATATTTATTGTTTATGAACATTATGTAATTTTTTTGTGACTGTGCAATATGTTACAAAGTTGAGAGTGCACACACCCAAATGAAGAGATGGTTATGCACGTCAGCTGGGGGTTTCGATCATATATTCGATCAAATCCACCATGCTATCGAGCTTCGGGTCAATAAGATCTTGACTCTATTTGAAAGGTCTTTGAATGTAATTCATCATTTGACATCCTCAAATTTTCTTCTCCGTCGATTGAGATTTAAGATATCTTATCATGCTTTTGAGTTGCTACAATACAAATGGAATTCGACACAATGTATAAAGAATCCAATTGAGGGTGATTCTAAAAAGTGTGGGTGTTTGTTGAGGACAAGTTACGGTTTACCATTTAGTTGTGAAATGTGGCACATGGAGCAGACAAATGTCCCAATTGAACCCCATCATATCCATGTGTTTTTGAAGACATTATCTATGGGCGGAGTTCAAGATATGAGTACATCAAGGGAATCTGCGGCTAATTTGATAAAAAAAAATGTTTTATCAGATATGGACGGGACTCCTGAATCGCAACAATATCACTATACTAAAGAGTTTTTCGATGTTGTACATCCCCCAACTAACATTTCTAAACCAGAAATAATGCGACATAAAGGGCGTCCAAAGAAGAACTCGACAAAGAGAGACCTCTCAGATTTAAAAATGTTAAATGTTTACGTCATATTACTTTTTACATTTCTTTATAGTAAATTATTTATACTTTAATGTTTATAATTATTTTCACATAAACAGGTTACGAACATGTTAATCGTTAACCAAAAAGAGAATCAGGAGGTAGAGATAAATGTAGAGGTAGAGGAAGAGGAAAATGATGTAGTTCATTAGCATCGACGGGTAATTCCATTCCATACGCCTCTTAGCTTCCACCATTGATGATCACTTTCATATCAAGTGTTATAGATGTCAAAGCAGATGGAAATTGTGGTTTCCGAGTTATTGCCCTCTTTATTTATCACGACAAAGAAAAATGGGATCAAGTGCTTAATGACTTGATGCAAGAACTTACTGACTATTAGGACTTCTACTCAGCCATCAACTTCTTGGAAGGTGACATTGAAGGATCGTTGGTAGGTCTGAATTGGCATACCTCTCCGGCTCCAACTGAGCATTAGTTGAATATGATCATGCTCGGTTGGGTAATTGCTACACAGTATCAGAGGATTGTGACTTATTTGTCTAATATACCAATTGCTTGCAATACATGATTGTCGTTGCAAGCTCGGTCTGTTGATGGACAACCGCTACAACCCCCACAACCCTGGACCACAAGTATTGACTTTGGGTGGGTCAATTTAATCCACTTCGTAGCACTTGGGATGAAGCCTTCAAGTCCCCTGCCTCGTCTGCCCATTATTCCGAGGTGGGAAGATTGTTGTCACCCAACGATACGACATTGGCTATCAATTTGGCATGATCGATTTACTAATTACCTTAATGTAGAGGGTTAACGGTTAATTTTTCACTTTATGTAATGTAAAACAATAATTAATTACGAGAGTTAATTGTTATTTTTGTAAAGTTCATCTGTCACAATAATTGTTATTTTTGCAAAAAGTTTAGTTGGTTATTTGTTAATAGTTTATGGGGGGCTAATTGTTAATTGTTTATAGTTTAGGGGCTTAACAATTATTTTTGCAAACGTTTAGGGAGTTAATTTTTATTTTTACAAATGTTTAGGGGGTTAATTGTTATTTTTGCAAAGTGTATCATTCACAATAATTGTTAATTTTGCAAATAGTAGGGGCTTAATTGTTAATTGTTTATAGTTTAAGGGTTTAACAATTATTTTTGTAAACTTTTAAGGGGTTAATTGTTATTTTTGCAAAGTTTATCATTCACAATAATTGTTAATTTTGCAAATAATATGGGCTTAATTGTTAATTGTTTATAGTTTAGGGGCTTAACAGTTCTTTTTATAAACGTTTAAGGAATGAATTGTTATTTTTGTAAAGTTGATATCATTCACAATAATTGTTATTTTTACAAATAGTAGGGGCTTAATTGTTCTTTTTTACAATAGTTTAGGGGTTTAACAGTTATTTTTGCAAAAGTTTAGGGGGTTAATTGTTGTTTTTTTTACCAACGAGCTCTAGCTCAACTGGTACTGCTCACTTCTCCTAACAGAGAGGTTGGGTGTTCGAGTCTCACTAGAGACACCCTGGACTTTACAACTCTCAGTAGAGAGGTCGGGTGTTCAAGCCTCTTCAGAGGCATCGTTGTTGTTAAAGCCTTATCCAAAGGCCCCATTTAGCTACTCACATATCTTAACGGAGATGTTGAGTATTCAAGCCCTACCAGAGGCACCCTGGGACTTAACTACTCTCAACCGAGAGGTCGGGTGTTCAAAAGCCTCCCCAAAGGCACCATTTGTTCGAGTCATACCAAAGGCATCATATATATATAATTGTAGCCTTTCAAGGCATTAAATATAATTAAAAAAAAAATTAAGGGTTGGGGTACGGTCTATGTCCCCTCCAACCTTTAAAAAAAAAAAAAATTGTTGTTTTTGCAAATAGTAGGGGCTTATTTGTTATTTTTGCAATAACTTAGGAGCTTAAAAGTAAATACATCACAACAAGTCGAAATAAACTTCTCTAACAATGGTGTCCAAACAAATACATCACACTCTGAGTTCAAATAAAATACATCAACGACTTAAGAACACAAGTACCATAAAGTATATCACACAAACTGTCAGTATATCACAATACATCCTTAAATTGTTGAACAATTTTGTCAACAGTAGTCATATAAGTACACTGGACCACAAGTGCATCTCGCCTAGAACGATGGAGTGCCCTAAGCTAAGGAAGTATAGCCTCGACTCGATCCTCAGTCGATCTACTCGTATATGTGGTAGCTCTCGATGGATGAGAAGGTCTTTGGGATGCCCTCTGTGACGGCTGCACGCGATCGTGGGTGATCCACAATGGTTGATGATCCCTCATTACCTCAGTTTCATCATCATCATCATCGTCGTCGTCGTCGTCGTCGTCGTCATCAACCGGCGACGTCACACGATAATGTGTCCACTCCCGAAACCAAAGCTCGTATCCATCTACGGTGGCGGACGGAATGTTGTCTACCCTCAATCCGACCCTCTTGGGGTTTACAGAATGATGCTCCCATTGTTAGAAATTGTGAAGCATCTCATCGTGGACACAAATGTACTTCAACGGCTTCAGACCTCTATAAACCTTCGTTGGCTGGAATACATGGTCGGGAATCATTTGGATATATCCAAAGTGTCTTAAGCAACGATCGGGCATGTATGGCTCAGTAATTTTACGGCAATGAATTATGCCCGATAACAAACTGATCGGTACCTCCTGTGATGGCCTACGTGTAAAAGGAGTCCAAATAACCTGGAAAAACAAATATTAATATAAATATTCAAACTTTTATTTATACATTATTTATAAATGATAAATACTTACGGTATCAACAGTCATCCGATCGAGGACTCTCCGATACTCCAACAAAGTCTCAGGATCATTTCTTCTGCCACCGAAAGAAGAGGTCCATCTCTTAGCGTATGACTCTTGAGGGGTCCATGTCGTTGAACAACTTGGTCTGAATTGAGGAAAATATTCATAGATCCAAACCTACAATAAAATAGTGTCAAATAAAATAATTTAAATTTTACAGTATCAAAAGTATTCATTTTTATACCTGTAGTAGTCTAGTAGAGACAAGCACCCAGCCATCTGTTTACAACCAATCTTCGATGCTATACCGAACTGACGGTATAGAAAGGATAAAGTCGCTGCACCCCAAGCGTGATTCGGCATATCATGGATATCCATCACATACGGTAGAAAGTGAACATTTACCTGGTTTGACGACTTGTCCATGAACACCGTCGTCCCCATCAACCACAACAAATAACCAATCGTCATCGGTTAAGCTGCAACAGTCTCGCCACCCAAATATTCTTGCAATGTCAAAAATCTAATACCACTTCCCCTCCCCTCGATGTCTACCTCGGTAGTACCCATGCGTAGGAGAATGGCTAGAGATGACTTGATCTGAGCTAACTTGGTACTTGCCAAAATGGGTTTCCCGACCACTGGGATTTGTAAAAAGTAATACACGTCGTGCAATGTCAGCGTCATCTCCCCAAACGGTAAATGGAAACTGTTGGTTTTAAAGGCTGATATCAACGTCATGTTCAAGTGCTGTAACATACACTCCCCCAAGTGTCACATGTTTCTCCGAGCGATCCACTAAATAGTCTCCATATCATCTATAGTCTAAGGAAATGTTGTTTGGTAGTCCACGGAGCTATGACAATTCAATACTGACCTCTCCTGTTGAACATAATGAAATAATCGCTCATCAATATTAAAACAATACTACGTAATCAATTTTAAAAATTTGAGTCAATACTATCATCGTCAATATAATAAATTACATCGCCATTCCATAAAATCCATGCCACCCATGTCATATGACCACAAAATCCAGTAAGTAACTCCGTGTTCTCGGGTTCACCTCCATGTGGCTCCATCAACATCCAACCATACCCATCCACTTCATCGTCTGAATCATCATCGTCATCATCACCACGAACTCCTACCCTGCCTCTACCTCTACTAGGTGCTCGGCTCGCTCTCTGTCGTCGATCAAAACCCAAATCCTCATTCTCCTCCTCTTCATCAACTAACTGTTGTCTATCTCGTAGTGCAGTAAATATATCATCATTCATCAGACCCTTCCCACGCCCACGTACCATACTTGAACTACCACTCGCGCCACCCACACCACTACCACTCATGCCACTCATGCTACCCATACCACTCATGCCACCCATAATGCCACTCATGCCACCCATCATGTTTAATGAGGCTTATTTCTCCTCATCATCTCTCGTAATAGGTGAATGCCCTCTCCCCCTCAATGGAGCATTATAAGGAGGCTCAAATGGAATATCGGTGGGGTCTGGACTCCTCCTATCATCTCCGTGAATGGGGGTCCATGCATAAGCACCCTCATCCCCCTCATTAGTGGATGTATATGCCTGATCAACAACTTTCCTACGTTCTGAAGCTGTCACAACCCTGTTACGTACTCTACCCAGATCCTTTGCCTGTGCTGGACGTTTCCCTCGTCGACGTCTATGTTCCATCTATTACAAAAAAATAAATACAAGTTAAGCTATGAAGTGATAAGTTATCTATAAAACATTATATATATATATATATACACACACACACACACACACATATATATATATATATTACATCTATTACATAAGTTTTTTTTTTTTTTAAACAAAATACATATTTTTCAAAAAAAACACAAATCATCCCCAACTTTTGGTTCTATTTCAAAAAAATAAGTACAAATTCTATAAATATATATATGCACACATATATTACATAAGCTTTTTTATAAAAAAAAACATGTTTTTCTAAAAAAACACAAAACATCTACTACTTTTGGTTCTATTTAAAAAAAAAAGAAAAAGAAAACTTAAGTTATATATGTATATTGTATATATAGACACATATATTACACATATCACATACCTTTAGTTAAAAAAAACACGTTTTTTTTTTTTAACAAAAATTCAAAGCAACCCCTACAACATAGCGGTTTTCGTACAACATAATGTCATAACCGCAACAGACCAACAGTTTAACTAGGAAAGAACCGCAATTCACCAGCGGTTGTTCTATAAAACTACCGCGATTCACCAGCAGTAGTGATATACAACATCCACTACAAATTCATGGATGTTTTATATCACTATTGCTGGTGAATCGGCAATAGTTTTATAGAACAACCGCTGTGCCCTAGCGGTTCTTTCTCGTGAACAAGAAAAAAAAACGGAATTCCAGCTTATTCAAACACCAAATGAATAACAAATTGAGATTGAACAAACAGAAAAAAAGAGGGAGAGAGAGAGATACATAATTCTAAATAATTGAAACACCAATTGAACAACAAATCGAGATTTCTCAACAGAAAATAGAGAGAGAGATACCTTGTCCGAAATTTGAGTGAGATTGAGAGAGTAGAGTGATTTCGGGACTGAGAGAGAACGAGAGTGAGAGTGAGAAGTGAAAATCTGAATTCTGTTTGAGGGGGTATTGGGTAGGTTTGTTAGGGGTGGTTTGTTGAAGAGTTATAATTGAGGGGTGTTATTGTGAAAATGGTGTACAATAATTGTTAGGAGTGAGGTATTTTCACACATTAAATGGTGTTACATTTAGGGATTTATGTGTTACGTTTAGGTATTCTGAAACCATATTTGGGCCAATGTACTTTTTGAAAATTTGTAATTAGGCCACTCAGACGTCAAAAAATTTCGGTGCGGTCACTGTATCAGACTTATCTTGCATATTAACCCAATTTTTGGATGGACGTTAAGTTCAAACATTAATTTATGTGAAACACCTATTTTGCCCACATCTTCTTCATCATCGTCCTCTCCCCGATTCAAACTATAAAAAAAGGAAAAATCGATCACTAATGGAAGAAGAAATATAAGTTGAAAATGATGAACTAGATCAAAACACAGGAACAACTTCATATAATAAAACCCAAAAAAAAAAATACAAGAACAAAATGAAAGGAAAAAGCTAGAGAAATTATTGTGCTTGAAATTACTTGGCAGCACTTGACTTGAGAATTCATATGGACTCCAGACAACCAAACTCTCATTACTCCATCTCCAAACAACAAAACCTTGGCAGCAATTGCTTACATACTTCATCATTTTGTGCTCTGATCGCCATCATCTCCATCCCCAGCCTAGCAGATCCGACGAAGACATCCCCAAAGCTTTTTCGTTTCTGGTCAATCGCGGTCCTCATCTACCATCTCTTATCTCCGGCCTCCTTCAATCTTTTCTTTGTAGCTCAATCTACTCACCGTATGCTCTTGGCATGGACGTCGCTCACCCTAGCTCCGGTTGATCTCTTCATCTTCATTCAACGCCGCTCCAATGTCGTCGTCCTTTGCCATCTACAACTCCTTTCTTCACCTTTTCGTGAAATCTCTACAAATCCAAGCCTAGGGCTCGAAGTTGGAAACCTCTAGTGTGCATTTCAAGTAATATTTTTGAATTTCGAACAACACAGTTGTAAATTCGAACAACCTAGTTGCAACCCGATGAGTAATTACTATTACTTAAAAACTCAACTACGAAATATGGTTGACAGCTATATGAAGATAGATTTTTACAAAGTACCCGGTGCCGAACCCCATCTTCGTAACTGATTTTCTCTACAGGGTTCTTGTTCGTTCTTTTTAGTTTAAGAAATTATATTATTGGAAAAGGATTTTGTATGCACTCAAATTCGGGATTCATATCTTCTTGAGGTTTTTTGTTTATATAATTTTGAATGGATAGGTATAAAGATTTTTTATTTTCGTTTTAGATCTGGGTTTGTCATTGTCATCTACACTTCTTTCATTTTTGATATGATGATGATGAAGCTGACCACAGTGGAAGCTGATGACGAAGAAGATGAGGGTTAAATAGGTATTTGACATAACTTAACGATTAAACCCAACGTCCATTTAAAATTTGGGTTAACATGCAAGATAAGTTTGGTACAGTGGCCGCACCGAAAACTTTGATATAGTGCCCTAATTGCAATTTTTGGAAAATTACAGTAGCCCAAATATGCGTTTTGTCAATAAACTAATACAAATGGACTATCTATTTTAAATGGGTCAAAAAAATTTGAAATTGCAGTGTCACCCCTCAATTTTAAAAATTATATCGCCTCCCTTAAGATATTATAAATAAAAATTGTGTCACATCTTGGCCTTGAATATGTCACATTTGCCTTTAAATGTGTGGCTTTTAGTCCTTCAATGTATAAATTATTATGTATGAAAGTGTGCCACTTTTGCCTTTAAATATGTCACTTTTGCCTTTAAATGTGTCACTTTTAGTCCCTTAAAGTGTTACTTTATATTTTTAATGAAAATTATTATTTTTTCTTAAAAGTGTCACTTGTGTTCTTAAATGTGTCACTTTGCATTAAAAATGATTTGATCAAAGTTTTAAATTGATTTAGGACTAAAATGTCAAATTTGGACACTTAAGGATTTTTCGGTGGCCAAGTTTTGAAAGATGGAGGGCAATGGAGCACAACCTAGGGGTATTGGAGCAAGTAATCATTCAAGTTCATTAATGCACTGGCGGCTCCTGTGCACACAGTCTGCCTCCCTTTACAATGACCCGTGTGTTTTTTAATGAAGCTCAGTCGACCTGCAGGTTTCAACCCCTTTTGCCCACTTTTCAGCCCAATTTCCTCTCTCATTTTGACTCGTTTTTTGCTGGGTAATCCGCAGTCTTTTTGGATGAGTTGTCCGCTTCAATAACCTCATTTTTTCTCTTTTTTGAGGCTCCATCTTACTGATTTCGGATCCTCTTACACCAGTTTTTTCCTTAAAAAATGTTATGGCAAAAATTTAGGAAAGACGGATTACTTTAACCTGACCCATCGTGTATTGGTGAGTTGAGTTGTAAGAGAGCGGGACTTCGCTTTGCGAATTAAGATCCGTAAGGCGGCGGTTTCACATAAGACCTACCTAAATGTTATTCCTCTTTATTTAAAATTGCTAATTCAATCATACGATGCACCTTGCACGGAATATATATATATATATATATATACACACACAGACACACACATACACACACACAAAAATTATTATTTATGCAAATTTAAACAAATATTTAAACGCAAATACAAAAAAAAGAGCATTACATACATTTTTAAAAAATTAGGCAAAACCCCTCATTTGGCCACCCAACTTTTCAAAAATTTGCAAGGCGACCACCGAAAGTTTAAAACTTGCAATGAGGCCACTGAACATTAGATAGGCTGCAAGCGGACCCATTTTTTGGATGGACGTTAGGTTTATTCATTAAATTATGTCATTACCTATTCTGTCCCTATAAATACTAAACCTTTATGTGAAATTAGAAACAAAGGGGTCGAAATAAAAAATATGGTTGTATATCAATAATATATGAAAAAAAATATTGTTATATATATATATATATATATATATATATATATATATATATGAAGAAGTGGCAAATGGACGTAGTCAGATCTGAGAGTGATTGGGGCAGGAAGGAGATGCCCGCACTAAAACAGAAGGAGAAGCTGGATTCCTATATGAAGAATCAGAGAGACTGAGAAGGAACCGTATGCAAGATTGACGGCTAGGAGATGGCGATGATGGAGCAGGCTGAAGAAATCGAAGAGTTCTTGGCGGGTCTGGCTTAATGCATCTACGTGACGATGGAGGATCTGGTGATTTGGAGTTTGAGATCATGCTGGGATGGTGGATCTTAATTCGACTAGAACGATACAACAGAAGAACATAATAGGAGCATTGATCTATGTTGCGGCGGCGACGATTGGAGATGGGGCCGGGTAGGTCGCCGGTGATGAAGGATAGCCGAGATTCACGATGAGAAGGAAATAATTATGTGAGGTCAATGATTGATTGGTTGGAGGTTTATAGAGAGGTGCCTGGAACTTGTGAGGGGAATTTCTATGTGTCATCTTGGTGGAAATTGGCATTTGGGGAGCTTGATTTGGTTTTGGAAAACATGTTCATGGTGGGCCAGTTGTGGGTGGGGATGATGAGCTTGTGCTTTTCCTTGGAGATGGGAATGGTGGTTGATGTGTGAATGGGGGGGCTTGAGAGGGGAAAAATGAACAAGTTCACAGCTCATGTCTTTCAAGTTTGATATCACATCATGAGAGAAAAAAAATTCTATTTATATACATGTGAGGTCAATGGGGGGAGATTTATGGAAGACAGAGAGAGTTTGAATCGAATATGGCGGGGTTTGCATCGTTGATGAAGAAAAAGGCAGAGTCGAGCTCGTTGTTGTTGAGGGCCGGAGCTACTGCTTCTAGCAACTTATTTCAGTTATGGCGTGACCCAGTACATGGCTGCCATTTTCTAAGTCAAATCGTTCCCCAGCGATGCTCAGCCTGAGAACGTGGGGCTGGTGATCACTGTTACAGAGCCAAACATAATACTTGTCAATGACAAGGGGCAAAATAGATATTTGATATAATTTAACGGATGAAGATAACGTCCATCCAAAAAATGGGTGCGCTTGCAGCCTATCTAATGTTCAGTGGCTTTATTGCAAGTTTTAAACTTCTGGTCGCCGCCTTGCAAGTTTTTAAAAAATTGGGGTGGCCAAATGAGTGGTTTTGCCAAAAAAATATTAGTATAAACTTTAGAATACTTATTTAAATTTCACATTGGTTGTTCAACTTGAACGATTACTATCAATATCAACTTGTACGATTACTATCGATATCATATCAGACATTGAAACGACGTACAACTAATCGTGACTAAAAAGATACTGTATTTTGTTTTATTAGGAGCCCTACACATAAATTATTTAATAAACAAAGAATACAACAGAAAAAAAAAACACAAAACATGTCTAAAAAATATTTAACAATAACCCCAAGTTAAAGTCTTATAGAAAGTCACCATGCCGGAGACTTGTTGGTAAATTAACAATTTTATTAAAAACTCATTTAATGAAGCGGATTTTCTTTTTATCATTTAGAGAAAAAATAATTTGAACTGCATTTTGCAAATCTATCATTTTATTCTACCTAATAATGTATATTTTCTGGTTTATTTGAACTACAATACAATTTTCTCAGTAATTTCGTTAAATTTCATCATTATGTGTCTATAGATTAGACACACATAAATCATAAATTATTGGATCCTCATTTTTATAACATGTAGCAGTTTCAAAAAAAAAAAAAAATCATATGTCGATGCATAATTTTTTTTTGGTTCCTATAACTTTGAGTCCTATGAAATATACAAAAAAATTTATTTCTAAATACATTTTCCATATCAACAATTTAACGTGTACTCCCTCCGTCTCTAAATTATCGTCATCATTTCTTTGTTCGTTCGTCCCAAAATAATTATCCACTTTGAAACTTACTTTTTTAGAACATCATTTTTACCACTTTACCCTTACTTTTTCACCATACTTTAATTATGGGTCACATGCACATGGGCTTTAAAGGAAACTACACATTAAATCAATATAAATAATCAAATCAATTGTTTTTTCTTAATCTGTGCGCCGGGTCAACTAGGACAATAATTTAGGGACGGAGGGAGTAATTTGTTATTGTGTTTGTATTTGTGAGTTTTTAAGAGTGTGTACATGTGTGTCTTGTAGCCTTGATCAACACGTCTTTCTTTTTCTAGATGATTTATTGTAAATTACCAGCTATCTGTAACATGTGTAATATATATTTAATTTCTGTAATATGCCATATTTAGTTTCTTTCATTCTATTTTGTTTTTTTTTTTTTTTGCCTTTTGGGATTTTGGGTTTAATTGGATGATACAACTCAACATGTGGTCCAAGTGCTCTAATGTATTTAATTTGATGACTTCTTTGTTAGTCCAATATTAAGCAATTGAAGTGCAAGTATGTGTGTGTACATCAATTGCAGTGTTGTCCTTTCTGCAACATTTTAAGAGTGACGTGTGTGGTTCTGCATCAATTGAAGTGTGAGTATGCATGTGTTCATGTTTTTTTTTATGATTCCGTAATATGTTTTTAATTGGTTGAGTTCATATACTTTGTGAATTTTGTTTGCTCCCAAAAAAAATTCATAAAAAATACCTTAGCCATTTTTTCAACATCAAGCCACCATATCTTACCCATAGCATGGTGTAGTAACAAAATTAAATGGACGCTTTCATCAATTTCTTCTATGCATAAGAAACTTTCTCCTGAGCTGAACACATCTACAACACTGAACGAAGATTTAGTATATAAACAAATACTCACAAATATACAAATATCATATGAACTATGTAATTGTTTTCATATCAATTTCTTTTATGCATAAGAAACTTTCTCCTGAGCTGAACACATCTACAACACTGAACGAAGATTTCGTATATAAACAAATACTCACAAATATACAAATATTATATGAACTATGTAACTGTTTTTATCCACCCAAATATGAATCCAAATATTTTGTTCATTTAATGTATTTTCATATTAATGAATATGTTCAAAATATGAATCATTAAACATAATATTTAAAGAATAGCCCATTGTAATATATAATCCATAGAGACATGTCTTTATCACAATTGTTATTCTTTAGATATGCATCACAGTCTATCATGTGACCATCTATAATGTGATTGTACTAATAACATAATAATAATTTTAATTATAATGTGTTTAAATTTGTTGATGTTTGATGATTGCTTGTACTAATGATCCTTGCATAAAAATAATAGATTAATTATATAAATGAAAATGCAATAGCAATAGAACATATGAAAATAGTACCTTCGCATCCTGGAAAACGGATTCCAAACTGATTTTTTTTTGAGTTGTCACCATACGATGGCACCACATAGCTCATATTTTCTTTGCTCATTGCAGCTTAATCGGTTGATCTCTATCCCTTACCGAATAATGGTGGCATTTTGAAGAGTTTATATCCTTAGTATTTTTACAAAAGTGACTATGCATGGATAAATAGTGGAGTATTATTTATACTAATTTTAGAAGTAAAAAATGAATCGATTATTCAATTACCCTCTAATGATTCGACTACCCTTGGGTTCTGGATTCATCTATCGTTGTTTACAATGTAACAAACATATTTACAACATTCAATTACCTTGATTCCAAATAATTAAGAGTTTTTTTTCACAATTTTTTTCCAAGGCATCTCTCGGTCTCCCATATAAATTGATCAACTTATAGTCTAAGGCTTGCATCATTTCATTACTAATAATTATCCAAATTCAAATTTATACATCCAAAGAGAATTTGGAATTCAATAATAATGGCAATTTCAATTTTCCATTTACCAAGAAGGCAAAAAATACAATACAAATGTGTTGTCATTTTTGGAAAGTGAATTTTGGCAGGAACTTTCCAAAAATTGCATCTCTCTTTATATATATATATATATATATATATATGTGTGTGTGTGTGTGTGTGTGTATATATATATATATATATATATATATTTATATAGATGACTTTTAAAATCAAAATCAATTTATAACCAATATGAAATATATTTCTACTAATATTACCAATAAAAAAGATGTCACGCCCCAAAAAACAACTTGAGGTGTGAACCAGCTCACACACATCTTAACCGTGAAACGAATCAAGTAAGTCATATTTTTCCAAATAAAACATTTTATAACTCGCAGCGGAAGAAACAAATAAATAATACTCCCTCCGTCCCTAAATTATCGTCATCTTTTCCTTTTTCGTCCGTTCCAAAATAATTGTCAAATTTGAAACTTCCCTTTTTAGAACATCACTTTTACCACTTTACCCTTACTTTTCACCCTACTTTAATTATTGGTCACATACACATGGGTTTTAAAGGAAACTACACATTAAACCAATATAAATAATCAAGTCAAATGTTTTTTCTTAATCCGTGTGTCGGGTCAACTAGGACGATAATTTAGGAACAGAGGGAGTATTTATCTCAAAATACCAATAGTTGATACAAACGTATTTTCTTTACAATTTTGATAAACCCAAATATAATACATAAATGTTTTATACCAAAGTTGAGTGTTCCAATCTTCTCTCGCTTCATATGTCAAACTTCTCTGTCTAGCTGCAATCTACGGGGTTTGTAAGCGGGAAGGGGTGAGTTTAAGACTCAGTAAGGTTCTACCGATCTCATGTACGCTATGCATGTATGCTGCAGTTCAAGACATATTATTATGAAGCAGTTTTAAATACAATAATAACAAGTTAGTCAATCAAATCTCATTACTACGTAGCCGGTTCAAAGTGTAAGACCCTAAACCTTTCCGTGTTTGACTTCCTTGTGATGCATGCTGAACTTCCATAACATCGCTAGTTTGTCTTGAGTGAGTTTATCGTGTTATACTTCATGGGGGATAGTTTCCCTAAGTCTATCTATTCTTTTGATGCTAAATGCATCGCATTCGTCACTATCACGATGCGTGAAATCGAATCTTGCGTACGTCGTGTCTTTTGGAGTTTCGATGTTCGTGAATCGTAGTGTGATCTTGTAGAAGTGTTCTAATTTATTCCTTACCTTGTAACGTGGTTATTATAGTATGTTTGTACTTGTTGAATCATTGGATAAATCGTTACAAAGTTATTCCAAGTTCTCGTCCTTTGTTTCCTTTCATTTCGATTTGTTTCGGGAGAGTTTTGAATGTATTTTGAGTGTTGGTTTACCCTCTTCGATTTCTTGAGTTGTATGGGGTTCATTCTAGGCCAAATATTAGAGTTTTCAGACATGTAGACCTTGCCCTCGCTAGGTAGGTAGAAACCTTGGACCATGTAGTCGCATGGCTTGGGGAGCATGTAGCCGCATGCCCCCCTGTTCCAGCATTACAGGATTTTGTGATTTGTTTGGTTTTGGTTCTTGACCCATGTCCGACCCAATTCAATTCCCAACTTAAATTTTGACCCTAGTGAGTCTCTTTGCAGTCCTTAGATGAGTTTTAATCAAGGGCATACATTAATCAACCAATTAGAAGCTTCTTAACTCACTTCTTGGATTGAACCATTTTGTGACTTCAACCATCCCTAACCTCAACCATGACAACCATTTTTTCTTTCTTCCATTGTTGTTGCTGGGTTCTTAGAGAGAGAAGGAGATTCTTGAGTGCCTTGCCTTGATTGCTTGATTGCCGGAGATCCGACCACCCGATCGTTGTTCCGACTTCGCCATTGCGAATCCCTTGGCGAGTAGCACACTTTCCATCGATTCAATCTTCAATACGAATAGGTTTGTTGACCAAAATAGGTATGTGACTACACCCTCTACTTTCCCTCTCTAGTTTAAAATGATGCTAGGTTGTTAGAGGCTTGTCTTCCTTGATTTCTCGTGTTATTGCATGTCTAAATGATGTGTTTAGTTTGGGCTATGATTAGTGAACATGTGGTTTTAAATCTCTATGGGTTTATTGTGTTCATGGGGGTAATTTAGTATCAAATTACTTGTTATTGGGTTTAGAAACCCGAAAGATTGTTAAATCCCGAATTTGGATTTGACCTAGAATTTGCAAAGTTTGTAAACTAACTCAACGGAATCTTTTGCTTCCTTAAAATGTTATTTTGAGCCTAGGGATAAATCCCCAAGACTATTCATGTTCATCGGATCTCAATTATTTGGATGAGACCGATTTGGTGTTTGGTGTTAATTTATGACTTAGGACTTTAATTTAAGTCCTTGGGTGACGTTAAGTGTGAATTTATGGCTAGTTGATGGATTGTGGATGTTCGGGTCACAAATGTGTGATCCGAGTGAAGGACGTTTGAATGGTCAAATTATGAACTAAGACTACTGATACTTTGTGGACTTCAAATGAAGTCCTAAGTCTTGTAAGAATGTAATCTAGATTGTGTTGGACCCGTGGAAATTGGAGTTTATTATGATAGGAATCCCAATTCATGAAAGTCGCCTTGTGTGCATGAACACACCTCAACCCGCTAGAAACCTTGTTTGAAAATCTTGTGAACAACTTGAGGAATCCAAGATGGTGAATTAGAGAATCCGTCTACGAGATGATTTGAAATTGGGATGTGATATACCTTAGCACTCTACATTTAGAGTCTACTTGAAATGTCGCGAAGATAACTAAGTTGTTTTCTAAGACACGCTTGTATTGCCTCGGTCTTACGAATTGGTATTGCCTGGACACCTTCAGGAATCTTGACTATACCCTATGAGTTTATCATTTGAGTGTATTTCATGGCCCTTATCATTTAGAGAACTTCAATGGAGTCTCGTAGTGTTACAACATGGTTTGTCTTGAAACCTCAAGGACTTAAATGTGGAAAGAATAGCTTGTGACATTGTTACTTGATAAACCTAGACAATCTAGGTAGCCTCGAGAATTATTGTGAATTATGAGTATTAAGTGATAAACTTAGCTTGTATTATGCTAGAAATAACCTTCCATGTCTATTTCAATATTATGACTTATAAGACGTAATTATACCCAGTCTTGACAATATGAATTCCTATTTCTAATTTACATTGTGATATGAGAAAGCATGATCATGATCCTTGTTAATGATTGAGTTCTTCTTACTTGTTTTACGAATATGATTTAATAAGCATATTTCATATCTTGGCTCAAAGCATGAATTACTCTTGAATATCCTATTGAAAGTTGATTCTTGTACATGTATTGAATTTGGATTCCACTAATAGTGTTGGTCCCAAATAGGATCGATCTAGGCTAGAAAGGGGGGGGGGATTGAATAGCCTAGATATAGATTTAAAATTTTCTTTGAAAATCTTTTCAAGCTGTTCTTTCCTTTTTAAAGATTGAGTTGGCGGCAGTGGAGATTTAAAAAGGAACTGATTAAGAGCTGCAAATTTGGTTGCAGCCTATGAACGAAACATCAATAGTAGTTATGAGATGATGAGAAATAGTTTAGACAGTACACAGTGATTTAGAAATGGTTCGTACTATGAAAAGTACTACATCCACTACCAACGTGGTTAGCTTTGGATTTTGAAAGGTGCACTTTGTTTATCCACTAGGTTAGAAAGATAGATCTCTAATGGATCGTGTACAAAAATTGATTTTCAACCAAGTGTTTAATGATGAGAGAAACAATTAATGAATAATTGTTTTTCTCAAGTGCTAAAGTAAAAGAACAATTAATAACAAACTAGAAGAAGCTGAAAACAAGTAATAAGTAGCAGATCTGAAGCTTCAAGAAGTTTGATGAAGTGTTAGTTCTTGCCCTTTTGATCTTTTGAATAATTGAGTGTTGAAGATGAAACTTGAGTATTGAATTTTCAAGAGATGATCCTTTATTCAGATCTTCAAAACTTGAATATATAACTGAGGAGATCTTCAGGACCGTTAGATAGAGATGGGAGAGATTTGAGTCCAACGTTATAATGCATTAAATGCATTCGGCGCTTTGTGAAATGACTGTATCTTCAAACATCAGTGTTGCAATGATGCATAAACATATATTTCCAAATAGAGTATGTTGATGATGTAGTTCCATCAGAGAGCTCAAATCTAGGAGAACAAGACCCATTGAAATGGCAAGTTGGACCTATCACTAGGTCCAATTCCAAATAATTCAAGAATACTATCAATGGTTTAATTGGAACTTGTTGGGTTCAAGCTCAAGTTACAACTCAAGGAAACCAAACAAATCAAGTCCTTTCGGTCCAAGTTATTAATCAAGACTAGGCCCTAGTCTTGGATTGGTCTAGCTCAAAAGCACAAGAAAGAAGGCCCAATTGAAGTGCAAAATGGAGTCTCATAGTGATGGAACTCTAGCCCAAAGAAGGAGTACATTTTGAGCCCAAAACAAGACCAAAATTCAGCCTTTTCAAAGTCAACAAAGGAGGCATCCGAATTTTCTCTTCTTTATCTAGAAAATTCCATTCAAGATAAGTTGGATCCATTCATGAACTTGGAGAACTCAAGAGTCTTTGATAGCTTATCATGATAGCTAGTACAACTTATAATATAAATGGATTAGCTTATCGCTAACCTCATTGATGACATCATGAACATTGTATTCTCCACCACATTAGCCTATAAATAGGCCTCTTTTGTAGCCTTGGAAATCAGGGATTTGGAATGATAGTTGTGTGAGTTTGTTCAACTTTTTTTGTTCTTTGAGAACTTAGACTTATCAAGTGTCTTCTACTACTTGTGGCGTCTTCCTAGCTTATGAACCAACCTTGGTGTAATTGGTTGTGGCGCTTCTAAACCAAGTATCCTATCTCTTTAGGTAGGGGGTGCGGTTTCTACACCAACAAAATGACTTGTCTTAGAACTATCTTGGTTAAGGTAATTTCTTTCCTTCTCTTTTGGTAGAAATTACATCAGTATGTTTGCAGCTTGCAGGCGTAACAGCTTGAAAGTCTTCTTAGCTAAAAAATGAAATGTCTTCAGTTTTCATGATTCATTGAACAGACTGGACATCTGTCTGCCCCATTTGTTTGAAGTCGGATAAGGACATAGTTGACTTCTTTTGAGAGGGAAAACTGGTAAGGATAAATTAAATATTATTTGACTAAATATTTCAAAATATTTAGTTCAAATAATGAGCGACCTGATTCCACGCATTTAGCTGAGCTTCGCTTTAAGCTTGAGCAGACTTCAAAAGTCTGCTGGTGAACCGTGCTTTCAAGGCTGCTGTTGAAGCCTGCTGGTCCGCGCCTTAGAGAAACTAACACTGAACTGTTCTAATACACCCTTGATTCTAAGACAATTGCCACACTAATCGGTATGCAGACCTATTAGCCACTGTGCAATAGAATCCAAAGATGACTTCAACCAAATCTAGAACCCGTGGGGGTCAACAAATAGGTGGAATGGCGAACTTGTTGAACTAGGACTTCTTAATGAATTAAGGACCTAGATATACGTGAACTATGAACATAGAGAAATAACAGAAATGCATATAGCCTTTGTACCCTATTTGGGATGAATTGTAGCAATGACTCAACGGAGTCGAGTTTAAGGAACGATTGAACCTTACTAAGATCATGGTAAGATCGTTTGACATTTAGAAATCCATTTGACTAGATTTCTAGCTTTTGGAATTTGAATATAATTTAGTGGAAAACTTGACACTTGCATTTTCAAGACTCAATTGAGCTCCTATTGTAATCTATATGACCAATCGTGAACATGTCGTGAATAACGTGCATGTTTGTCTTGAACGAGCTCGTTCTTGTTGAGCTCGCTTCCTACTTGATTTAATATGAGTAAACATCTACTTGACATGGACGAGTTCGCTCTTGTTGAGCTCGCTCCCTACTTGACTTTAATGCCAAGTAAACTTCTACTTGTCATTCCATTAGTCCAGTTGGCATACTTGTCTTGTCTCGCTGGTAGACGATGCATCACCATCACGAATTGTGAGATTCGTGATTATGAAGGATCGTTGTACCAAATCATACACACACCCTTCACTATTTGATCATAGTGGAGAAGAGTGCCTTGTAATAACCATTATGGCACTTGGAGTAATGCTATCGTGTTCAAGGACGATGTATCAATCACGTGCATCCAACAACTCACATTCAGTATCTACGTTGCGGCCCGGCTCTATAACATATCCTCCTTTTATGTGATTTATTTCAAGACTTACGTGACAGCAAAGTGTTAATGGATACATGAGATCGAAAGTGACCATGTTTATCTTGATTGCGCATTATTGAAATAGTTGGTGTGTATATATGTAGGTATACATACTAATACATGATAATTATATTAAAGACTTGATATGCATATACATAAATATATATGCTTATACATGATAATTCCATGAATGACTTGATGCATATATATAGTTATACATACTTACATATAATGTTTTCATGAGAATTACTTTCTAATTCATTTGGTTTGTGTTGAACATGGAATTTCACCCTGGTTCATTTGGATGGTTTAGTAAGTGAGAAAGAAAGGTTATCTTTTGGAGTATCTTATGTATACAACACGTCTCTTTGGGTTTTCATCATAGTAACGCGATTATATGATTCTTTATAACAATGTTTCATATTATGTTATATTGTCGTTTGTAGTAACGTACTGAGTTTTTATGACTCACTTCGTGCCTTGTTTCTAGTTTGTAGTTATCCATTAGGCGTGTTGAGGTCGTGTAGATCCTGTCTGTAGCTGTGCTCCATGGATCAATAGCTGAGTTGAGATTGTGTGTTCGTGATTGTCGCAGTTGTTGTTTCTTTCGAGTCGTAGCTCGCGGAGTCCCCTCTAGCATTGTGTTATTTCTATTATTTTGTCATTCTTTTATGTTAAGGACATCTTGAGTAAAGTTATATAAACTTTACAGTTGGGTAGCATTCCTAGTCGGGTGTGTATACTTCACTTCATAGTATTTATTCAGTTGTCTCTCGGGCAAGCAGTAGCTTCGGGGCATTTAAGTATTTCTTTTGTTGTTGTTGTTGTTGTTAACCCCGGTATGTTAGCTGTTGGGTAATTGTTAAATCAGGTTGGATTTTTGTTGAAACGCCGACCTGGAGTGCCGATGGTTTGTTATGCATCTGTAATGTTGCGGCACACGAGTTTTGTATTTTCTCCTCTTGAGACAATAGTCTCTCCTGGTTTCAATTGGTGTTGATTTCGAGTTTATTAGCTCGGGGCTTCACTCTGTTAACGCTTCCGCATCTTTGATTTTTGTTGACCTGTATTTTTGTGCAAATACATATTCATGTTTAGAGCTTTATAGCTCTATTGTTTGACTTGCACTATTATTTACTTCGTGCTTATTCGCTCCTTGCCTTCGTTTAGCGGCACGACCTCAGGATTCCGTGTTGGGGTCGTCACACAAAGTATTCACCGTCTCATACCAGTCAATACAGTGACCTAATAGAGCTGCCAAATATGGCAAAAACCTGCGGGCATGCTTGCCCCGCCACCTATTAGGGGCGGGTTGGACTGATGTATTAGATACCCGTTTGGATGCGGGCCTTTCAGGCTTTGCCCACACGGGCTGCGGGTTGGGGAGGGGCGGGGGGCGGGTAGCCCGTACTTTCTTATAATACTTAAATTTTTTAAAACATTTACATTGCATAGTAGTGGGCTAGTGACAGCACAGCCCAACTACCCAAACCAAACGGCCAAGCCCATTCCATTTCCGTCTAATTAGAGTTAGGTTTAGTATTTAGTACCATACTCTCACTCAAAAATCAAAAAAAAATTGAAAATACTCTCACTTTCTCTCTTTCTCTCTCACGCCATATGGCTTCCAACTTTCTTCCTTTGGCGATTGTGCCGCCTCCTGGGCCCTGGCCTCCGACTCCGTTCTGTCGCTATGTGCGACTCCGGGGACTTCCACCACCACTGTTATGCCACGGTGCTCGTCACGCACCGACTGTCGAGGATGACGAGTCGATGACTTATTGAGTTGCTGTTGTTGGCTTGCTGGGGATGGCTATTGCATTTTCTCAGTCGACTTTCTTCTCAAAACCCTCACTCTTCATCTACAAGAACAATAAGAGTGGTCTAATTACATTCTTACTTAATTGGGTTTGTTAAAAAAAAATTTCTTTTATGTTGGGTATTTGATGGAATGAAATTCAATTTTAGCCTATGTATTTTAAATAGCATTCGTAGTTTTGACTGTTTAAAGGCTGCAAACAGTGGACTATGTTGAAGAATTGGTGATTTGGTGGATGAAATTTGAAATAATTTCTTATTTTGAATTTAATGGTTTATGAATTGATAATAAATAAAAATAATAATAAATAAATGCATTTTTTGCGGGCTTGCCCGTTTTGCCCGTGGCCCTACGCGGGGCGGATTGGGCCAAGAGATTCAAGGACCATCAAGTTTGCAGGCTTTCCCGCTCCACCCCGTTCAACAGCGGGCTTTCCAGGCCCGGGGGCAAACCCGTCTCGTTTGCTTGTTTTGAAAGCTCTACGACCTACCACGAGTAATAAAATTTCATGCTCATATAAGTGCGATATAGAAAAATATAGAATTTACCAATTGTTCAATGGGTCGAGATACATCTCCGACCAATCACTTCCGACCTTGTCACCCCCACTATTGTTGTTGAAGCTTGTATATCTTAATCAATCTCTTGTTCGGTTTATCAAACCAACCAGTTATTCACAACCCAGGTACAAGTCATCACGAGGCTAGGTCCCTACAACCTCATCAAGTCGTGATACTTAATATCGTATTCAATAGTGTTTTCCCCACTTGGCCATAGTGGAAAGTTCGGTTCCGAGTCCGAGTTAGGGTGCCGCTGCTAACTAGCACTGCTCTCAGCCCCGTAACCTAGTTAGAGGTTCCCTTAACTCTCCCCACAATAGATCGTTCAATTGCGCAATTGAAGACTATAGTTTCATTTGAGCACTTCTTGATATTCAAATTGATCCATTCGGTTGTTCGTGTTTAAAACTAGTGCTCAACAAGGAATTAACACATACAAAAATCCAATGAGTTATAAAATAAACTCATGTATTCTTAAAGCAACAAGTTCCAACTGGTACATATTGTTCCCATACTCATAAGTTTTAAGGTACAATTTCAGTTTGTTAACAAGATTCATAACGTCACTTCCAACTACATAGATCAAGTAATCAATCATGTTCAGGAGCATGCAAATTATAAAACCATGTTAATAACAATCATAAACAATTAAACAAACACAAGTAATATTCCCCTTGTAGTTTATTTGTTGTAGTTTCCTCAATATAGAAAATGACAAAGTATTTTAAATAGAAAGGAGATGAAGAGAAATCAAATTATAGTTTAATTAAATAAGCAACTTTGAAATCGAGGCTCGTGTTGGACACAATCTCCGCAAGACGAAATTGCCATGTATTTGTGCTCACGGTTTCTCGGCAATCGTCTCTAAGATGCAACGAATTTTCCAATCTTCGTAAGCAGCACCCTTTTGGGTGTAACCGCCGCCTGCCAACCGAGTTGAGCTAACCTGCTAAACCCACCAAGCTTCGTGAGCTTGACAAAATGAAAGGCTCTTCAAACAGCAGCTTGGGTTAGCCGAAGCTAACTCACACATGTGACACCACTTGGTTGCACCTTGTGGAACGCTTGATGCTCCTTCCCAAGGTGGGCCTATTAATAAAGTGTCTTAAAGCTCTTTATTTTTCTAATGTGGGATATGACTTTCCATACCCACTTTAGTCTTCAACTAACAAAGTTAAGTTGCCTACTTTGTGCATTAATATCTCATTCACTCGAAATTGGTTTTGTAATAAATATATCAACTTAATCTACTTGAAATGTAGATTTCATTTTTACAACTTATTTTCATTCTTAATAATTGAAACATGCTTGAAAACTTGGTCAAATATTGGTCAAATCAATTATTTGGAAAACCAATTTCCAACAATATTCCCCTTACCTCAAATAAGATTATATCCACCTATTAGAATATATTAGAAACCTTTAATAATATTCCTCGAGTCAAACCCGAAGCTTCTACAAATCGATCTCCGCTTAAACTGACAAAACCCAGACACAACATAATATCTCTCGTATGCAAGGGTGAGAAAAGATGTATCTCACATTATTTAGAAACGAATGTTGGTTTAAAAGTCTTTAGATAAAAGACTATTATTATTACTAATAGAAGAGATATATTCCACATTTGTTAGAAATTGATGTTGATTTTAAAAATATCATTATTTCCAATAGAAAATATGTATACCACATGGTTAGAAAGTGATGTTGGTTTTAAAAGTTATTAGATAAAAGACTATTATTATTACTAATAGAAGAGATGTATTCCACATTTGTTAGAAATTGATGTTGATTTTAAAAATATCATTATTGCCAATAGAAAATATGTATATCATATGGTTAGAAAGTGATGTTGGTTTTAATAGTTATTAGATAAAAGACTTTAACTTTCATTACCAATAGAAATAGAAAACAAGTATCAAACATTGTTTAGAAATGAATAATGATTTTAAAAGTTTTCAAAAAGACTTTTACTATTTTTATAAAGTTAGATGTTAGTTTTAAATGTCTTTAGATAAAAGATTTTTACTATTATTACGAATGGAGAATATGTATCTCAAGTAAGTTAGAAAATTATGTTGATTTTAAAAGTATTTAGGCAAAAAAAAAACTTTTAATATTAGTAACAATAGAAAAAATTAAATTATTATATTCATTGAAGAGTTTAACAATCCAATTATAATATCCAAAAGTTATATTATTATTATTATTATTATTATTACAAACAAAATGTATCCCACATTATACCCGTGCAAAGCACGAGCTAAATAACAAGTATATTTTGGTTTTCAGCTTATCAAAGGACTCAAAACAAAAAATAATAGCAATTGAGCATCAAAAATCAATTTTTTTTGTTTGTGAACTTGAGGATTATGTAATGCAGTAGCCAGTATGTGATAAGAAAACAATACGAAAACATTCTTCAATTGTTTGGTACCCAATCGAACAAGGATTTAGGGGGTTCGCGTAAGGGAGAAAAAACATATATCAAAATTTTACTCAAGCATTAACTTACTTCACTTATGCAATATATAATTGATTTTCTTCTATTATCATTTCTTTTTCCGTTTAAAAAACATAACGAAAAGTTGACATGATAGTTATAATTAAAAAAAACACTTTTAAAAACGAGTAGGTCTCCTATAAGACCGTCTTACGGATCTTAATTTGTAAGACGGAGCCGTACTCTCTCACAACTCAACCCATCGATACACTGCGGGTCGGATAAATATGATCCGTCTTACAAAAAATATTCGTAAGACCGTCTTACACAAGTTTTTACCATTAAAAAATTCCATGAAAATATTTAATTTTTAAAGAAGTTCATTTGTTTGGTAACCGTTTCTCGTTTCCAATATTATTATTTTTAATTTTAATTTTTGATGAAAATAAAAAAAAGAAATGTGTTTGGTAACCGTTTTTATTTCTAATAAACTAGAAACATTTCCTATTATTCCTCAAAATTTAGAAATGAATTGTTTTTCACGGAAGAGAACTAATTATAGTCCAAAACATGGATAGGGCAAGTTAAATGAGTTTCGACTTTCGAACTTTGATCACAAAAAATTCTCAACTCTAAATTCGTCTTCTCCATATGCTATGTAATGTTTTATGGAAAGAAGAAATATAAACATGTAAAACAAAATTAAGAAATATAAATGTTACCAAACATTAAGTGAACCACCTCCAACCATCAAAGGTCACCGCCACACCAGACCCACCTTCCCCTCCCTAAAACACAATCGACACCATCATCACGAGTGCCTTTTTTTTTTTTTGCGTGCTTTCACAGTTTCACCATGTTTCACTTTGTAATGTTTTATGGAAAGAAGAAGTAGAAACATGTAAAACAAAACGAAGAAATAGAAATGTTACTAAACATTCAGTGAACCACCTCCAACCATCAAGGGTCACCACCACACCAGACCCACCTTCCCCTCCCTAAAACACAATCGACACCACCATCACGAGTGCCTTTTTTTTTTTTTGCGTGCTTTCACACTTTCACCATGTTAAATGCCTACATATAAGGGAAAACATGAGAATTATAACCATAAAAAAGAAGAAGAAGAGAGAATTATAACCTTAATTTAAACCAACGAAATTCACATAGTTTTATTGTATTGAACAAAAATTATGGACTTTGAGTCTTGTATGAGCAAAATGTTCGAAGTATAAAAACATTGGTGCAATTTACCCTAATATCTTTGCAGGTTTAGATTTGAAATGTTTCCAACAATATGCTTAAATTATAGGCTTAATTCTCAATTTGGTCACTCTATTTTCGCGAAAAGTTTGCTAAGCTCACTTTACTACCATTTTTCATAGTTTGGTCACCCTACTTTACAAAAGGTATCAATATGATTTATATAGTGGATGTCATTAATAGAATAGTATGAAAAGACAAAATGCCCTTAACTGTGACAAGTGTTGTGCACGTGAACCCTGAGACTCTGCCATTTTCATTTACAAGACCACGAGAGTTGCATTTGACTTTGCCTTCTCGAAAAAATTCCTAACCCTAGAAGCTCCCACACCCACAAACAATTCCACAAATTCAGACGCTGCACAAGAAAAGAACGGCACCTTGGCAACCGCCCGGGCTAGAAAGGTCTTTCCAGTCCCAGGTGGCCCCACCAGAAGACACCCTTTTGGAATCTTAGCTCCTAATGCAATATATTTATCTGGGTTATTTTGTAAATCAACAACTTCTTATAATTCCAACTTGGCCTGGTCGGCCCCAGCGACGTCAGCAAATGTGACTGAAGCTCTCCGGCCGTCAACGACGGTCAACTGGAGGACCCCACCATCTTTACTAAACCTCACCCTCTCATCTTTCCCTTTCTTCACACATTCAAGAACCCGATGTAACGCCACTGACTGACCTCCGGAAGGTCAGACGTTGACTGAGGTTTTGAAAGTTTTGGTGAAGAATTGAGAATGAACATGACGAACAGATCAGAAAATGAATATCACAAACTAAAAGAGTTCGATTGATTTTTGTCTTTCACTCTTACACAATTAGGATCACAGATCACACTTATATATCTGAGAGATACCACTCAAGTTGGGACCACAAGAAGATCACTCCATTTTACAGCCTGGACCACTAACAGGACCACTAACAAAAGTTGCAGCCTCAACAACAACCTGCAACCGTTTCTTCTTCATCTTTTGTATTGTTACACTCGACACCCTTGCCTTTTACACCAGTGGTGGTAGTACTCATATCAGCCCCCCTCAAGCTGGACTGTGGGAACAGAGTGAACACATTCAGCTTGGAAAGAAGATAGCGAAGATGCGAAAAAGGCGAGCCTTTGTCGAAAAATCGCAAGTTGATGAGATGTGGAAACATAGCTAGGACGCAGGAAGAAGACCAGATTTGATGTGATCCCGAACCAAATGGCAATCGATCTCGATATGCTTGGTTCGCTCGTGAAACACGTGATTGGCCGCCAAGTGTAAGGTCGTCTTGTTGTCACGTAAGAACCGAATTGGAGTAATATTGAGCACACCAAAATCCTTTAGAAGATTGACCACCAAACAAATTTCACAAGATGCAAGAGCCATGCTCCGATACTCACTTCACAGAGGATTTAGAAACAACAGATTGATTGTTTCTTAGCCTTCCAAGAAATAAGAGAATGACCCGTAAGAACACAATAACCTGAACCGATCTCCTTGTGGATGGACAGAGGCCCAATCAAAGATCACAAGAGATGGTGAGAGTGAGAGGACTAATAGCTGGATATAAAAGGCCTTGACCAAGACTCCCTTTGAGATACCTGACAAGCTTAAGAGCTGCAAGCCAATGAGGTTCCCTAGGAAAGGCAAGAAACCGACTCAAAATGTGGACAAAGATAAGAGATGTCGGGCCCGGTAATGGTCGATAAACAAGTCCGCCTACAAGTCTTCTATATTGCATAGGATCGAAAGGAGAGGACCAGTCTCGGCAGCCAAAGTATGATGCTGTTGAATAGGGATTTTGGAAGGCTTAGCTGCAAGAAGGCCAATGTCTGAAACAATGTCCATAGTGTATTTGCGTTGATGAATACAAATGCCAGAAGAGGATCTAGCAATCTCAACCCCAAGAAAGAAATTTAACGGACCCAAATCCTTAATATTAAAATGACCATGCAGATGGTTTTTGACAAGAAGTGATGACCGAATCATGAGATCCAGCTATTAATATATCATCTACATAGACAAGAATGACGTGAAAGATCCGCATTTTTGAAGGGTAAAGAGAGTGTGATCATGCTTAGACTCCTCAAAACCATAGGCTAAAAAGAGCAGAAGAAACTTATCGTTCACCGCCAGGGCCCTGCTTTTAAACCATATAGGGATTTGAGTAATTTACGCACTATAGGCCGAGAACCCCGCCGAGAAACACCAAGGAAGAACATACCGGAGGCAAGGCCATATACACATCTTCCTCAAGATCCCCATGAAGAAAGGCATTTGCTACATCCATTTGAGAAACCTTCCATCCTTTAATGGTCGCTATAGCCAAGAAAACCCTCATGGTTGTCATTTTAGCAACAGAGCAAACGTCTCAAAGAAATCCTCACCCTCAATCTGAGTAAAGCCTTTGGCCACCAACCTAGCCTTATACTTATTAAGAGAACCATTAGCATTATATTTCAGCCTATAAATCCATTTGCACCCAATGCCTTCTTGTCATCGGGCAATTCCTCGCTTCCCAAGTGTGATTTTGCTCAAGAGCGCATAACTCTGCAGCCATGGCATCACACCGCTTGGATCTTTTAAGGCTTGGGCATAAGTGTGAGGTTCAAGAAGAGAAGAAATCTTGCAAATGAAAGAGTAATAGGTGGGAGAGATGGTGAATAAGATACGTTGTTAGCAAAGATAGAAGAGACCCGACTGCAGAGCAAGTGGAGGCAAGAAATGTAGGAGGTAATCATGTATAATCCTTGTACTTGTCGGAATGTGTATGTGTCTAACAATGTCCGGAATGAGGTTGTATAGGAGGACGGGAGTCGCTTGTTGAGGCCGGAAAAGGGGCGAGTCAGGGATGCCGTGATGATTCTCAGAAGATGCATTCTCGTGAAAGGTAAAGAATCTGGAGATACAGAGTTAGAATCAAAAGGATGAGATTTTTCCTCAGTTGAGGACTGAGAGTTAGATGTAGGAAGTACATGGGAAGATGGATGTACAGAAGAAGAGGAAGAGGAATGGAATGGAAAGATGGATGTACAGAAGAAGAGGAAGAAGAATGGAATGGAAAGATTGTCTCATAGAAAACAACATCCCTAGAGTAGAATATTCTATGTGTGAGTAAATCATAAACCTTGTAGGCCTTTTTTCCATGAGGATATCCTAGAAAGACACACTTTATATCCCTAGGAGAGAACTTGTCTCTTTTAGACTTGAGAGTAGTAGCATAGCACAAGCAACCAAGAACTCTAAGATGATGATAGGAGGGAGGTGAGTGAAGAAGAATTTCATAAGGAGTTTTATTATTTAACAAGGGTGTAGGTGTTCTGTTAATGAGATATGTGGCTGTTAGCACACATTCACCCCAAAACTTGAGAGGTAAAGAACTATGGAATCTGAGAGCTCTAGCTACATTGAGGATGTGTCTATGTTTCCTCTCTACCCTACCATTTTGTTGAGGGGTCTCTACACAAGAACTTTGTTGTTCTATACCAAAATAAAGTAAAAAAGGAGAGATAGTAGTATTAAAGAATTCTGAGCCATTATCAGATCTTATGGCTTTTACAGTGGTGTGAAATTGATTCTCAACAAATTTGAGAAAAATAGTGAGGTAATGATAAACATGAGACTTAGAAGTTAACAAATATGTCCAGGTAGTCCTAGAGAAGTCATCTACAATAGTAAGAAAAGAATGAAAACCATTATATGTATGAGGAATGTAGGGACCCCATATATCACAATGAATCAAAGCAAATGGAGCAGAAGCATGTGAAGCACTCAAAGGAAAAGGAATTCTATTTTGCTTGGCTAAATGACATGCATCACAAGGAAGTTCAGATTGTTTATTACAGATAATAGGAAAGTGTTTAAAACTACTATGTGGTACATGACCCAATCTACAATACCGTAGATCCGCACAATTAGAGACATTATGAGATGTGGAACAAGATGCAAAGAATCGTAGGGACTTCAAACAATGCAAGCTTATACGGGCCACCTTCCAATTTACTCCCCAAAGAAGATCTTGCATGTCAAGTCCTGTAAAAGACAATAAGTGGAAAAGAATTGAAAGCTAATTTTACTGTCTGCTGTAAGTTTATTAACAGACAAGAGATTAAATGTGAAGTGAGGGGCAAACAAGACATTATGTAGGGTAATACAGTTAGCAAGGTTAATGGTGCCTCTGTGAGTGATTTTAGATGTGTGACCATTAGGAAGAGTTATGAAGGAATCAAAAGGAACATAATCAGTGAGTAAGCTAAAGATCAAGTAATATGGTGTGAGGCACCGTAATCAATGATCCAATCGTAGAAGTCACAAAGATGCAAAGCTAATCTGGCCGAGCTTATCATACCCGGAGAGAATTTACATGCAGAGTTTGAGAAGAGAAGACCGTAGAATCTGTAGTTTCATGAGCAGTAGTGGCCTGCTCAGAATCTGTGAAGGTTGCGCAATTCACTTGAAATGATGAAGGTTTTTGCTTCAAATTCTTTGGCATCCTAGCTGGATCAGGCTTTACTCCATACAATTTATGCCACTGAGGAAATCCATTAATAAAAAAACAAGTATCCTTACTATGTCCTAATCCTCCACAATGAGCACAAGAGAAATTAGCTTTAGGATTCACCTTCCTGCTATTATTTTTAGTATTGTATTGTTGAGTATTGGTCTTAGCATACAAGGCTGAGGAATTAGCTTCAGGCTTATAAACATAAGCAGTAGTACATTCCTTAAGTTTCTCATCTTGCATCAACAAAGCCAAGGTATTGCTAATATTTGGAAAAGGATGTTTGGCTAAAATAGAACTTCTAATTCCTCCATACGTATCATTCAAGCCAATTAAGAACTGTGTAACCTTATGCAGATGCTCATATTCCTCCAATTTTTGATTTGCACCACATGAACACACACATGTGCACTTAGGTATGCCACTAACCTCATCAAACTCATCCCATAGAGTTCTGAATTTTGTGTAATAGGTTGAGACATCCATATTTCCTTGTTGCAAGCTCATTAACTCCTTTTTAATGGTGAAAACTTGTGGAGCATTGCCTTGTGTAAATCGAAACTCCAAATCATTCCGATTTGATGAGCGATTTTAGGTAGACAAGACTAGAAGAAATTTCAGGTGACACAACATTTAATAACCATGAGGTGATCATATCATTACACCTTTCCCAATGTAACAAGTATTTGGACTGAGCATTAGGTCGTTTATTCTTTCCAGTGACAATACCTAGCTTTAATTTGGATGAGAGAGCTATACTCATGGCTCTTTTCCATTGATTATAGTTGGTGTTTGTAAGAACTTGAGTCACTAATGTCATTCCAGGATGATCATTAGAATGAATGTACAAAGGATGTGAGGCAGGTAGAGTGAAATTTACCTCAGCAGAATCGTATTCATCGATTTCAATTGGTTCTTTATTTGTCGTTGAATTTGCTTCACTGTTTCCTGTGTTTGATCCAAAGATCGCTTCCTCGTGTTTGATCCAGCTTTACCATGGCTCTGATACCATGAAAGTTTTGGTGAAGAATTGAGAATGAACAAGACGAACAGATCAGAAAATGAATATCACAAACTGAAAGAGTTCGATTGATTTTTGTCTTTCACTCTAACACAACTAGGATCACAGATCACACTTATATATCTGAGAGATACCACTCCAGTTGGGACCACAAGAAGATCACTCCATTTTACAGCCTGGACCACTAACAGGACCACTAACAAAAGTTGCAGCCTCAACAACAACCTGCAACCGTTTCTTCCTCATCTTTTGTATTGTTACACTCGACACCCTTGCCTTTTACAGTAGTATCTTCGGTTGTATGACACTCGACACCCTTGCCTTTTACACCAGTGGTGGTAGTACTCATATCAGGTTTAGGAGCTGTTAAGAGGAGATTTTGCGAAATTGAAGGATTTTGATTTGTGGGTTGGGACTGGATTTGAAGATGAGGGGTTGTGTCAATTGCAAAAGCTTGGGGAGTAATGGAAGAGAAAAGGAGGGCAACTAGAGTGGCTTGTGTTGGGAAATTCTTTACGAGGGATTGGGAATTGGGGTTTTTGTTGTGAATTGATTGTGAGATTACAAAACTTTTTCTGGGATCAACCTTTGATGAATCAGAATCTCCTCTTGGCAATTTCATCTTTATCTGTGTCCCAGGTTGTTAGGTCGTTACTACTAATTCAATCAGTTTACTCTTAATTGAACAATCTTCATCGCAGTTGATGGCTTTCCTTGGATTTCTTTGATTATTTAGACGCCGGGTACAGACGACTGGGTTGTTATGTGTTATACGAGTTTAGAGGGTGAAATGTTATATGTAGCTGGGATTCGTAAATAAATAACACTTGTCCAAACAGTCACTAACTATGTATCTAATGATATATCATCTCATGAATCATTAAGTGTAAAATAACAACGGAATAAACAAAGAACAAATAAACTAATTTTTTTTAGTATAAAAGTGTGAGTTGTTTTTTAGAAATTAATCTATGAACAAAATTAACATTTCATCTAATAAATCATCCATCATTTATTTAAAGACAAATAAGTAAATTTATATTCTTTACTATAAAAATGTGAGTTGTCTCTTAGAAATTAATGTATAGACAAAATTAATCTTTCATTTAATAAACCATCCACCATTTATTTAACGACAAACAAGTAAATTTATCATGATAAAAAATAATATTTGTACAAAAGTAATGTTTAATAAATCACTCCTCATTGAATAAGGTCAAATAAATAATTTATCATTTGCTAATCAATTCCATAAATAATTACCAAAATAACCATAAATTTAATAAATCACTCACCATTGAATAAGGTCAAAAAATAAATAAGTTAATTTCGGATTTAACATTAATTCTAAATCAAATCTCCAAGATGCCCCAAGTGTCTATCTTTGACCACACACACACACACACACACACACACACATATATATATATATATACAATTTTGAATTATTTTGGTGTATATCTCTTTTAAACCTTTAAAGTGTTTTTCATCTTTTCAATGTGGGACAAAAGCTATCACTAATTATGCATCTTTTTTTTAACCTTTAAGGAGGGGTTAGTTTGCTTGTTGGTGACATATATTTTTTTTAAAATAGTATTTTTTTTTTCCTCCTAAGGGGGGCATGGGAAGGGATCGAACCTGAGACCTCACACTTTATGAAGCTCCATGTTTACCACTGGGCCACCCCCTTAGGGGCGTTGGTGACATATTCTTCTTCCAATATTTGATTGTAATTGTTTGTAATTTTCATATGACCCTCTGGTTTCTATGATGTTACAAACAACCCATATTTTTCTAACTTTATGGCACATCAACTAACGGATTTAGGCTTAGGGACTATCGGTGTCCAAAATTTGCATTCTTTGGTGTGCGGCGTGCATTTGCGTTGTACGGTCCCTAATGGACTTTCTTAAAGTTTAGGGACTAATGGTCTAATTTTCCCTTAAATAAAATTTTATTTTTATTTTTGGGATATTTTCTTAACTTTAAAGTTAATTATGAGAATTTTTTAATTATTTTTCTGATTATTGAAGCAATTATTCATTAATTTTTATTACAAACATATCTTAAATATCAAATGGTTAACTAAATGATATAATTATAACTAAATCCATCTTCACACCCAAGGAAAATGACCAAAATAATCCTTATGTCATATACAATGTGTCATTTTCCATTAGTATTATTAACGTTCATGGACGTGAGGGGGTAAAGTGGGATGAATAGCAAAATTGTGTATGAAAGTGAGACACGTAATTTACAGGTTACGGTGCAACGTGAGATTTAAGTAAATATTTCCAGGAGCGAATCGTATTTTGGCCCCATAAAAATTAGGCCAAAAAAACAAATATCCCATCAAAACTTCTGTCAAATATCATTGGTTTTTTTATGATTAATTTAATTCATAGGAGAAATACACACACACATATATGTATGTATGTATATATTTACATATGTATAAATATATAAATATTTATTATTTTTGGTGAAAAATGTACATTAAAATTTCATAAAGGACAATTTTCAGAAATATATATAGTTTTTTTGTATTAAAAATAATAATTAAAATTAAACAAAAAAATGAAGACAAAGCATTTCGCAAAAATTATTAAGAACACGTGCAAGACACGTGTACCTAACTAGTAAAGTAAAAAGAGAGTGACACAAAGCAATGGTTAATGTCTACAAGTGAAAAACTTGTAGACGATGCCTCATGATAAAACTTCCACTAGACTAAAAGATTGTAAATACTTACAATATGAAAACAAACCATTTAGAGAGTGAAAATCATTACAAAAACTCCTATGAGAGAAGATAGATCTAATTTATGCTAAACACTCTTGAATACATCAGCAAATCAAAAGAACACGGAGAGTGTAGTGCAAAACAGTGAACATCGAAGCAATGAGTCTTCTGATGATGTATCATTCAATGGCTCATTGGCTTAATGACATCACTTCTTTGTGCAAAACTCTCTTTGAAAATTCTCTGCTTGGGCCACCAGACGTCCAAGGCTGTTCACTTCTTATATAGAGCTCTAGGAAACATGTCTTCCAAGTAAAACACTTAACAAGACAATGTTAGGATTAAGAAATAGTTATTATGGAAATAAACCTCTAATTCCTACAAGCTAGGTCATGCCTTATTTGAGTCCTTATAAAATGCATCTACCAAGCTTCCTAGCAATTACCTAGAAAAGCAATAACAACATGTGTCCTAAATGCTAGGACACGACAAAAGGAAGGGGAAAATAGCTGTGAGTTATTTTACTCCAACAATCTTCCCCTTTGTTGCCGTCTTTCTGGTCAAAGCAAAATACCATGAGCACCTGTGAATAAGCTCCCCCTGAATATAACAATTCATAATATCCAAGAAAAGTCCAAGATAAAATAAATTATCAAAAACAGTTTTAAGCAAACAAAAATCCAACCAAACCACAAACTCCCCCTTCATCCAATATCTCCCATTTCATCTACTCCCCCTCTTTTAAGCAGAAGAGACAGCAACATGAACATCAAACTATTCCTTCATAGATCAGCGATATTAATGGCGGAGTCTGGAATTGGAAAAATAATCAACATGGGTTGATGAGGCAGTGGATGACGCATCACTGGGTGCATCATCGACTGGAGCAGCAGGCACTGGACTTGAGTTGGATTCTTGAAGAACGAAAATCAAGGAGCAGCTAGGGCTTGGAGGTGAAGAAGGGCAAGAAGAGACGGATAATGTGCAGAACAAGTGATCCCTTTTCTTGACAATATATGCAACCATTAAGCCTAGCCAAAACAGTTAATACAAACCCAACATAATACAAATACAATTTAGAATACGAGGGATTAAAGCATGCAACGTTTATAAGCAATTATGGAGAGTTTAAATTAAACTCAACTACTTACCATCCAATGTATCATAGGCATGCAAAAGAAATCTTCTTGGACATAGAAACAAGATGATGAAAGCCAACACAAATTAGGAAGTTTTCTTGGTCAAAAACCAAAAAAAATAGGATTCCCAAAATTAACCAAGATAAAATAGGAAACACAAGTAAATGCTAACTAGAATACCTTGACAAACCCTAGGCGTGCTTCCACCATATTTTTTAGTATCGAACAAGCTCTTTCCAAACAATCAACATTCGACATCAACCATTCTTGAACAAGAGAGAGAGAATCACTTGTTTACACATAATTATCTAGGGTATAATAATTAGAAGTCTGATATAATCACCAAATATGCATGCCCTAGTGTGTATGCCTAGAATGATATAGGAAGAATTAAAGACAAATGTGCATACAAGTGAGGGACTGAACTAACTGATGAGCTACCCAATGATGCTTCATTTGGTGCCTCATCGAAAAATCAAAGTTAATGAGTCAAAAATCTTTTCTCCCAAAAGCATAATTTCACACAAATTTCTCTATGGGAATTAAGTTTTACTTTATTTCAAGCTTCTTTTGGCCATTAACTAGCTTTTACATTTTTCCAAGGATAACCCTCTTTTACAAGATTAACTAATGGGAACATGAATCTCGTGCATGCACCACATGCAGCACCAAGTGAAAAGCTACAAACCTCATACACATGTAACTCTTTCCTTTATGGGTTTCAAAACATGGGAGAATTAGAGACCATTGAAAGATGAATCACATTTGATTTATCAAGAGATGGTCCATAAGCAATCATATACACATGGTAAGAAATCAGTTGAAACAATCGTGCAAACCTAAATGCAGGATGCTTATATATATATATTTTTTTTCAAGTGTAAAAATCAAATGGCACACAAAAACAGAGATTTTCTCAAGATTGAAAATCTCTCAAAATAATATGTTCTGGTGAGTATATTGGCCAACTGATTTTTAGGCGTAACAAACTCAATGCGAAAAATGCATTGCTCAATCAAGTCTCGAATAAAATAATATTTAATGTTAGCATGCTTGTTTCGAGAATGTTGAGCCAGATTTTTCGAAATATTTATCAAACTGGAGTTCTCACAGTACATAGTCAACACATCATTGTGTAACCCAAAATCTTCAATCATATGGTTTATTCACAAAATTTGTCTACAACAACTACCCACTGATACATATTTAAATTCAGCAGTTGATAGTGAGACACAATGATTGTACTAAGAAACCAGTAAATTTTCAAAATAAAAACTACTATTAGTTGTATCTTTTCTATCATCAATGTTTCCAACCCAAACAAATACACTAAAAATAACCAAGTAGACATTAACTTCCTTGGCATTGTATCTAGCATACAAGCACAAACTATACATGATAATTGGGTGACTAGTAGTTAAGTACAACAAACTTCATACCATAGTCCTACACAAAATGTGCGATGACCCGATTTGGGTTTTCAAATGTAATTCACTCTCAAGATTAAATTTATTCACCAAGTCATGGGTAAATTTCGCTTGAGAGATGAACATCCAGTCACACATTAAATTTCCCAACTCGTCGGACTTATTTTTGAAAAAATATGTTCTAAAAACATTGAAGAAGTTGGGGCTAGGTACCAAATACCACATACCATTTTTGAAAAATTGATTCAATTTCTCATGTATGACATTTACCCAAAAATCATCAAGAAGGGCTTCCTTTACATTCTTAAGTTCAATTTTAGACACAAACATATAATGTCTTACCCTCCTAAAAGTAGCAGTCATACAAGCCATTTTTCAGTAATCAACCTTACTTTTGTTCCTTGTAGCTCTCCCACTATGAATGCTACCAATTATCTAAGAAGTGGGATGAACTTTCTGGATTTTGCTGGGGGATATTTTTGCTACGATCAATAGCAGCTTCATGATCAGATCTGGATCAGACAATTTTTCCTGGACTTGCGGAACTGATGATACATTCGATGATGTAGCATCGGGTGCATTATTGACCAGAGTTTTAGCAGAATTTGTAATTTTTGATTCAGTTCCAGGAACAGTTTCAGAAGCAGTGAGTACTGGAGTTTCAGGTTCAGGGACTTTTAGATTCTGAGGTACAAACTTCTAGATGTGCAACAAGGCATGTCATGTTAGTGCTAAAACAAGTATCTTTGTTACCAACCAAGTAACAATTATCACATGATCTCATTCGTGCAAGCACACACTTGTTAGCATTATCAAAAACTTCACAAGATTTTTTTTTTTTGAATTTCACATATAAGTCATCATCGCACAATTGACTAATGCTAATAAGATTATACTTAAGCCATTCAACGTGATACACATTTTTGAGCTTAGGTAATCCATCAACATTCAAAGTACCTTTGCTAATTATCTTTCCTTTTGCACCTCCATCATAAGTAACCCTACCTCCATTGCAAATTGTGTAATTTGTCAAGTTTTCTCTAGTACTTGTCATGTGGTGAGAGCAGACACTATCGAAATACCAAGTACCTGTGACATGAGAGTTTAAAGAAGTAAAAGAAACTTGACAATTTATATCAGCTTTTGGAACCCACACGATTATGGAAAACTTCTGTACATGAGGTTTTGTTTGTTTCAGCGGATATTGTTCCTGATGTGCTACCCGATGAGGTTCCCGATGATGCATCATTGGGTACCTCATCCTGTTTTGGACAACAAACAATTTTTTATTTCTAGTAAAATCCTTAGCAAGATCAGTCATTCTTTTGTGACAAAAGTGTTTGATATGACCTGGTTCATAGCAGTAACGACTCACAAACCTCCTCTTCATAGGTTTAGAATGTTTTACAAACCATTCCTTTTGTTTTAGAGAAGAACATGAAGAAGATTCTCCTCCTTCTTTTACAAACACAATAGGTTTAAAACCTAATCGAGTAATGCACTCTTGACCAATACTATCAAGCTTGGTCTTCCCTCTATTCCCTTTTGACAAAGTCTCATTAGTCTTTTCAAGCTCGGATCTTAATTTTTCAATCTTAACTTCCTTTTTGGTGAGCAAGGTTTCCAATCTAATTAAAGATAATTAATATTCATCATTCTCATTTAAGAGAAAATAAATTTGTTTATTCATAATTTTCATTTTTGGCACACTTTTTTTGTCAATTAGCATATAAAACCTTATACTTCTCAATTAAATTAGTCTCCTCACAATCAGATTCATTATACTCGGTGTTCTCAACTATTGAGGAGTTGAAACACCAAAGATCTAACAAGCTGTCAACCGATGAGGCATCCGGTGATGCTTCATTGACAGCCTCATCAAAGACAGAAAAAGTAATCAGATCTCCTACATCTTTTTCTTCTTTACTATCATTAATAGTGGAGATAAAATTCAAACTCTAGCATTATTGTATTTACGTTAGAATCAATTTGTGTTTCTTAATCTATGGAGTATTACTTTTTAAAGATTTTACACAACTGAAGTTGCTGAACTCAACTAAAAATCTGCTCTGAATACTTGGAGTTGGCCAATTAACTCTCGTTTTTCATAACTCAAGCCACAAGAAAACTATACTAAGCAGCTCAAAACTTCCATAGAATCCATATCATAAACTAATATCCCGACCGTTCATACATTCATAAATGTCTATTTATGCCTCCCCATGCAATCTAGTCAAAGGCGACCCGCTATAAATATCCCGTCCGCCGATGATGTTGGCATGCAAGAATGCGCTCTGCTATCTGTATCTCGGGTCAAACATGTCTGTGGAAGGGAAGCATGTCTAGCCAGCAAGGGCTCAACAGAAAATCAGAACAAGGTGCGGAGCCAAATCCAAGCGGATGGTCTACAGACCAAAGTCTAACTCGGCTCGCTTCAACACATATGTTACCCTGCTGAAAAAGTCTGGCTCATTTTCCTTTACATCTTCAAGTGTCCTTGATTCATGTTCATCAGCCTATGATGAAAAGCAAAATGGATGCAGTGGAGCAAAAAAAAAAGGATCAGAAAACAGAAACATATAGAACTTGATAGTTTGCGTTGTCTAGGGGATAATTTGTTTACGATCTAGTGGGAAAAGCATCAATGAAACAGACTTCCAAAATAATCTTCAAATATTTAGAAAATGGAGAGGGAATTGGATTTCGCGTACAGATAATTAAAATAATTATAGAGATTGCATATTCATGTGACATCCTACTAACACATGCATTTGCCTCAAGAGCTAAGCAGCATGACAACTAATACTCTAATAGTCACCACGATCAATTTCGTAAACAAATTAAAAAAACCTAATGCATTGCGGTTGAAAAGATACCAAAGGAGATTGATTCCAGTACGTATGATTTTCCTTGTATGTTTAGATATTCAAAAGACGATACCTCTTTAAATCGCAGTAGAACTAGATTGGATACAGAAGCCGCCTTTGTTTGATCCCATCTGCCAGAGAGAAGAGCACGAGCACATTAATGAAAGTGAAATATCACGGTACGTCGATATCCATGACAAAATAAGCTTTAAGCCTTCAGTCGGATGTCCAAGTGGGCCGAGTTCCTATAGAGTATAGACAAGCCACAAACCCTCTTCCTCACCACAAGCCCAAATAATTATGGGTCATTTCTTTTCATCCGTGAAAGTACATAAATGTTACTTTGTGCCCAATCCCATAAAATAACAGCATGGAATAACATTTGAAACAACCAAGTACATTTTTTCTTTATAAGGAACAAGATTCTACTTTATTAAAAAATTAAAATTGTTTCGACTCTATTTCATAAGCCGATTCAGGATTAAATTGATTAAAAAGGAACTCTGGAACTCATCGATTTGTGTAATATTTCATGGCTTAAAAAGTATAACAATGAGATTGAGTTCTGGGGCAAATGTTTGATAGTCAAAAAGTGTTGCACAAAAAGATCCAAGAAGGAACAAAAAATCTTTTTGAACAAAGGTAAATTACGTCTGGAACGTGCTTTCAACAGTATTTTTGAGCTTTCCTAGATAATGTCCATACACATGCATACCTTACGAGCATCAACTCATTGACAGATCGCCACATACCACGCCCGACCTCTTTTTTAGACTGATCTCTCGCACTTCGTCCATGCCACAACTCTTTGACAATATACACGACTTCTTCAACATCAACCTACAAGAGTGATAGACCAACGACAGAAAAATAAAATAATGCCAATAGATAATCAAGACAACATAGTTCCTGTATAGAAAATAAGCAAGCGATGGAACAGCACATATGTCCCAACTACAGATGTCCATACATAAACACGGATAACTTTCAACTGAGATCATGAGAAGCAATCAACCCATACGCAGGCACACACTTGCTCTACAGTGCCAACACAACTCTCAAGCTTACTGACAAGTCAATCAGTCGGGAGTCAGAGTTGGGACAATGTGTTTGGTCTCTAGCATGACTGAATAATAACTATGGGATCATTTCTCTTTTGGGTGGAAAAAGAAACTTTATTTAAAGAGGAAAGGATACAGAGAAGTACAAGAAATCCACCTTAAGAAACTGAAATGGAAAAGAGAAAAAGAAAGCAGGTAAAAACATACCAAAAATGGGCTAAGGAAATAAGATAAAAATTCTTATCATTTGAGTAACAGATCACACCACTAACATGAAGTTGGGAGTCAAAGTTAGAGAATTTGTTGGGGGAGAGGGGGTGGAATTTCCTTTTTCACTTAGACATGGGAAGGACTCAGAGACAAAGGACAAGAAGTTCACCTTACCAAACTAAAGTACAACCAAAACCAGAAGAGAACCAGAAAAATGAAGAAAGAAGAAGAGTCCTGCACCAAGTCACAAATAGCGGTGCCATAACAATTCCCCCACTCTATTAGGGAGCTTCTCCTTGGTTGGTCGCTGTACCAGAGAAGGAAAAGAAGCAGGGTCTAGGATGTATCCCCTTTGGCTGGGTGCTGCACTGGGTGGAAAGAGAGGAATCAAAGAGCATTTGATAACGAAGAGCTGAGTACAGAAAAACTGAAGGAGTTGATTTTGCAGACTATATTCTTTTGGATTGAAGAGTCGGATTTGTTTTGGGATGACTCTTTTGTGGATTTTGTGGATAATATTTCTTTCAGTTCTTTAGATCCCATGTAAAGGATGTCACCTGTTTTGATGCTCTTTTTATATATATTCTCACTTATTAGAAAAAAACCCACAAGCCTTGGCACAACGTCAAGGCATAAAAACTACACGGCCTCCACAGCAAATGGCAGAAACAATGTTTCATCCCAATATTCGTAAATGGGTAAGGAAGCTTTTTCTTTCTGGCTGATAGAACTAAGAACAAATTTAGCAACTTAATATTTCCACTAATTAATTATTTTTGACTCCTGATTATTGAATATTTGAGTGTAGATCAATGAGCCAAGTCAAGGCATAATGCAGGAGACTAGGACTCACAATTTATGACTGATGAGTGATGACCATGTGGGTAAAACAGAAAAGGAGGCTCATCTATATGATATCCAGAAAAGATGGCAATCAAATTTCAATACACAATAGTAAGACTACCATAGCTTTGTTTTGCTAGATCAGTTCTTTCTGCTTCCAAGTTATTTTCCTTCCCTAACTAACCTGTAGTTTATTGTATTCAATTTCACCATAAAAAAAGAGCTTAATATTAGGAAATATTGCTCAAGACAGTTTGAAAAAACATATGGCGCAAAGACTAGATCAATAGATCAAGAAGTGCAACAATTACAAAGATTGATACTACTAACATCTACGGAAGTGCTAGGAGTATGTAATAACTAAAATGGAATATATGGAGGATTAAAAGGATATGATAGCCTGTGGTGTAACAAAAAGACCTAGTAGTGGATAAAAAGGAATGGCAAAAAATAAATTCATGTAGTGACCCCAGGTACTTCCTTCTGATATAAAAAGCATCAATTCATTATATTGAAAACTCAAGGTTACATGAGATAAAACCTAACATAAAAATTTCAAAAAGCAACTTTCTCATGCTCCTGTAACATATGTACAAAGAAACAAAGAGAAACATCTTAGTTAGAACGCAGGCCACTGTACCTGAACTTGGTTGGATGTGCCATAAATTAACTCCTCATGCTCAATAAGACGCTGATGTAGCATGCGGTAGTGATCCGTATCAAAATTAACAACTGGCTCCATGTGAACTTGCACCTCCGCCAATTGCGTCACAACATATGAAGCCATGATCTGACCAAAAATTGCTGGTATGGTTCCCAGAACAGGAATTATGCGAACCCTAAACCCTGGTACAATCTGTTCTCACGATTAACAAATTACAATATTGAACATCGTAATGTGTTCATCGTAAGACAAAGTTAGCGAGTATACATCCAAGATACAGCCTGAACTAATGAGAAAGATGGGTTTGAAAGAGAGGCACGGGAGAAGTTCCCAATCTTATTTGAATTATTCTTGGACAACATGTTTTCAAAAGTATCTTGCTGATAAAGATAGCATCTCTAACTTCAAAGGTGTAAAGATTCTCACTTGATAATCTGAAGGATTTTCCTCGTCTCCACTAGGTCCCTTAAAGGGAAGCAGTTTTGCCTTTGGTTTCTCCAATGAAAAAACTACAGGAATGCCACCTTCAATACCATGTTCTCTCCTTAAACGATGTCTTACCTACAAAACAGATTTCCAGAGGGAGTTTCTTTCAGTGCCACATGTATATATCAAAGGGATTAGGGATATTAATGAAAATTATACCATCTGTGCATTCATTTGATTCGATTCCACATACCAAGTTAAGAGAGAGATATTTGAGGTAATTCATGGATTCACATCAAAGTGAAGGCATCTATCGATCAATGCATTATCAAGAGAGTGTTTTTTCAGAGTTTAATGTTCATATATGTATACTAGAATATATGATCTATATGTCTGATGGCAGATTTCTTAAATCCATGGTCAATACAGTTTATGTTGAAATTCTGCCCTCGTGTAAGTTGCTGAATAATTGTAGTTTCCTTGTGCAGGCATTGAGCAGCATACGAATCTAAAGACCAGTCGAAGATATTCTGCTCAGTCATGCTCTAAGCATTCAAGCATAAGAACATGCAGAGGGCAAGAGGTAATGAGATCACGCGTCGTCCAGAGAAGTCGGAAAAAAACTAGAAGGGAAGGAATCAGGTCTGGAACTGAATCGCTAATCATTCCCCACAATATTTTCCAGACAAGCAAACTGAATAATTGAGTATTGCTTTAAAGCATAAGACTGAGACCAGGTGAGGTAAAATATCTCCAAAAGGAAAGCCTTCAATAAAACCTTCCCAAAACAAATTAACTCAGTCACACAATTTTAGAACGATATGGTAAGTAAGATATCTCTTAGCCAAGTCAGCATAACATCTTTGGTGAGAGGACAACTAAAGAGAAACCAGTTCTAAAGTCACAAGACTTGAACTGTAGGAAGTTAATGTGCCAAAGTAGATATAAATCACTTTGGAATGGAGAGGTAGCTAGTAAATCTGGGAAGAAGCAAGGAGGGTGATACATGAAGGAGAGCAAGAACTTCTGCAGCCAGTGACTTATACAGCAGTTGGACCCTGCAACACCATTACATAATCTGACATACAGACTCCTAGAAGTACCTTGGGTATGAGCCAATGCAAGTTGGAAATCTACTGTGTGTTGACCCTGGAGTAGGGATAATGGGATCCTATCCTACAACTATCATCCACACATGTCTTGGTATAATCTTTATAGAATTTACATACTACTACCAAAAAACAAAATTTTACTCCCTCCGTTCCTTGGTATAATCTTTTGAGAACTTACATACTACTACCAAAAAACAAAACTATACTTCCTCCGTCCCTATATTATTGTCCTCCTTTGCTTTCTTTTTTCGTCCGTCCCAAAAAAATTGCCTTATTTGTAAACTTCTTTTTGAAAAACACTTTTACCATTTTCCCTCCCAAAAAGAATTCGTTCTCTTATGTTTATACAGAGACCACCTCTAAGCAACTCTACAACAGATGTTGACATTGCCCACGCAACACCAACCAAAAGAAAAAGTAGCTCCAAAGATCCTTTGCTACATCACATTGCAATAACAAATGATTAACTATCTCCTCGTCCCCTTTACACATGAAGCACCTGTTGACATATATTCTATTCCGAGCTCTCAAATTATCACCCGTTAAGATTGCTTCCCTTGCTGCCCCCCACATAAAAACCGCTACTCTTCTAGGAGCCTCCGTTTTCCAAATAGCTTTCCAAGGGAAATTGTTGCTGCCACTATCACATAAGGATGAATAGAAAGATTTCACTATAAATTTCCAGCTCTTGGATCCATCCCAAACCACCATGTCCATGTCCGACCCTTTTCTCTTGAAAGCGTATAGCTTCTCGAAAATTGAGCTACTTCTCCAATCTCCCAATCATGTAAGCTTCTCCTAAATGAAGGAACACATATGTCTCCACCATCAGAAGTAACAAACATCAAGCTTACCAAACCCTCCACATTAACCGCAATATTATATAAGCTAGGAAACTCATACTGAAGAGTCACAGCTTCGCAACACTTGTCCTGCCAAAACCTAAAACCTGACATGATCCGCACTTCCTACTTCGAAGGATATGTTATGACGAAACTTATCCCACCCTTTCATAATACCTTTCCACACTCCTGACCGATGCAAACAAGTAACCTCCCCGGGGAACCAAATCTGACTCCTCACCCCATACTCTCCCGCCATTATATTCCTCCACAATGCCTCTTTATCCACAAGGAACCTCCACAGTCACTTACCCTGTAGGGCACAGTTGACTTTCCTCAAATTCTTAACCCCCAAGCCTCCCCTACTAACCTTAGAGCACACGGAACCCCAATCCACTAGGTGATACTTTCGTTCCTCCTCGTTCCCCTCCCATAAAAATCTTTTTCCAACTTCTCAATCATTTTTTTATATAAGTAAGAAAGTATTATAAATATGCTAGCGTCAAAACAGGTGACACGTCCTTTGTACACATGGAGTATACAAGAAGAAAATTAATTACACTGAAAGCTATCCACAAACTCTACAAAAGGGTTTGCACCAAAGAGAAACGACTCGTGGCACCAAAAAATCAGAGTATGCAGAATAAACTCCTTTGTCTTCTCTAAGCTTCTCTCCACGTTCTAAAAAATTATGGTATTTCTTTCCAACCAAATAATCCAGCATTTGCCATTGGGGCAGCCTCCCATAAGTGATTTCTCTGTTTCCGTTTATATAGGGACCACGATCTCATCAAATCCTTCACTGAATTGGGTATAACCCACTCCACTTTAAACAAATTGAACACAAAGTCCCAGCACCTTCTAGCAAACTGACAATGAAGTAGCAAATGATTTACACTTTCCCCATCACATTTGCACAGGCAGCACCGATTGACAAAAAGTCAAAAACTTTACCGCGACGCTGGAGATTATCGCATGTTAACAAAGCTTCATTAGTTGCTTCCCACATAAATATACCCACCCTTAAAGGGCCTTTGACCTCCACACATTCTTCCAAGGGAACGAACCATTACTACCCAAGATCTTTTGATAACAGGATTTAACCGAGAATTCCCTGTTTTTTCCACCTTTCCACACAACATGATCTTTTCCATTTCTGGCCACTTTCTGATTGTACAGCAGCTCAAAGAGTTGCCCAAGAGAGTCCAACTCCCAATCCTGCAGATTCCTTCTAAAAGAAGGATTCCAAGTTGCAGTCTCTCCATTGAAATGCATAACAGATTCCTCCTTGTGATTGGCAAGGATGTATAACATAGGAAAGGCCATCCGTAGCTCCGTATCTCCACACCAAATATCATTCCAGAACTTAACCAAATTCCCATTACCAACATCATAGGATATGAATCTCTTCATAATATCCCACCTCATTCTAATTCCTTTCCACACTCCCACCCCATAAGAAGAGTGGACCTCATTCGGATCCCACAGGTCTCCTTTGCCATATTTGCTCAACACCACCTTCTTCTAAAGGGTATCTTTTTCGCGCAAATATCGCCATAGCCACTTACTCAACAAAGCCACATTGAACAATTTAAGCCTTCTAATCTCCAGACCACCATCTCTCTTACTCGAACAAACCACCTCCCTTCTAATCAAATGGTACTTCCTATCCACCGCTTGTCCCTCCCATAAGAAATCCCTTTCCAACTTTTCGAGCCTCTGCACCACCAAAACCGGCATAGCAAACATTGACATAAAATAGAGCAAACTTGAAAGGGTACTATTGATAAGAGTTAATCGACCACCCTTTGAGAGATATTGTTTTTTCCACCCCGCTAGCCTACACTCGAACCTTGCTATAATCGGATTCCACAACTCCTTGTTTCTAGGATTTGCACCAAGCGGGAGCCCAAGATAAGTCGTTGGAAAGCCACCTATTTTGCATCCAAAAAACGCAGCCAACTCATTCACATCCTCCGCCTCACCCACAGCCAGTAACTCACTCTTCTGAAGCTGCCTGGAAGAAAAGCAGGATCATCCTAAGATAACCCAGTTGCTCTGTCTTCGCTTTGCAAAAAACTAGAGAGTCATTGGCAAAAAGCAGATGTGAGACCATCACCCAAGAGCCTTCCTCCCTACCAATAGAAAAGCCACGAATAAAGCCCTTAGAAATAGCAGCCTCAATAATCCTACTAAAGGCTTCCATAACAATGATAAACAAAAAGGGGTACAAAGGGTCTCCTTGACGTAGTCCTCTCAAACTAGCAAAAAACCCCGCTGGCTCACCATTCACTAGAACTAAATACTTAACCGAAGAGATACAAAACAGAATCCATTCCCTCCATCGCTCCCTGAAGCCCATCTTACTCAAAGATAAACATCAAAAAGTCCCAATTTACGTGATCGTGTATGCCTTCTCAATGTCCAACTTGACAAACACTCCTTAATCCTTTTTGCCAGTGAATAGAGATAGAAAATAAGTAGGCAGATTAAATAACGTGCTTTTAATCAAGGTCAGTCTCCCACCACCCTTCGATAGATATTGTTTCCTCAAACCCGTCATTCTCCTTTCAATCCTTTCAAACCTTTCAATGACTGAATTCCACATAGCCACATTCTTGAACGACACTCCCAACAGAAGACCCAAATAGGATGTGGGAAGACTACCAGCATTACATCCGAAGAAAGAAGTAAGATCCCCCAAATTATCCACCTCCCCCACCGGAATGATTTCACATTTGACAACATTTATCTTCGGCCCCGATGCCGCTTGGAAGAATAAGAGAACCAATCGGAGGAAGCCCAACTGAGATCTCTTAGCCTCACAAAAAACAAGAGTGTCATCAGCAAACAATAAGTGAGATATCGAAACATTCAGAACAACATCGTTAGCCACCTTGAACCCCTGAATGAACCTACAAACCACTGCCTTATCAAGGAGCCTACTCAACGCTTCCATCACCACAATGAAAGGAAAAGGAGATAGCGGGTCCCCTTGTCGGAAGCCTCTTGAACTCTGAAAAAAGCCCGTTGGCTCTCCATTGATCAAGACGGAGAATCTCACTGATGAAATACAAAAATGAACCCACCTTCTCCACTTCTCTCCAAAGCCCATCCTAGACAGGAGTTAAATCAGAAAATCCCACTCTACATGGTCATAAGCCTTCTCAATATCCAACTTACAAAGCAGCCCCGGCACACCGCTTCTAACCCTTGCACCCACCATCTCACTAGCTATCAAAGCTGCATCCATAATTTGTCTATCCCCCACAAAAGCATGTTGGACTCTGAGATCACCTCCCCTATAACCCTCTTCAAACGGGAAGACAACACCTTAGGTATTACCTTAGCTATTATCTTGTATATACCCCCAATAAGATTGATAGGTCTGAAATATTTCAAATCTTCAGCCCCTTTTTTCTTTGGGATAAGAGCTATGAAAGAGGCATTGAGGCTTTTTTCAAAATATTCCTCTTAAAAAAAGAGTGAAACACCTCCATAACATCAGCCTTAACTCCCTCCTAACATTGCTGAGAAAAGGCTAAGGAAAACCCATTAGGACCCAGAGCTTTATCACCCTTTCAAACTTCTCAACGCTGCCACAACTTCATCCTCACTAAAATTCTGCTCTAAAGCTCCCTATTTTCCTGCGATAAAGTTTTAAACGGGACTCCATCTAATTCTATATCCCCTGCTTACCTGCTCGAATAAAGCTCCTCATAAAAATCTACTACCAATATTAATAATCGAGTCTATTGTTTTTTCATAATCCGTGTGCCAGGGTCTAATAACGAAGCAAGGATTTCTCCATGAGGGGGACAAAATTAGTAGTGGAATCTTCTTTCAATATATATAAAGCTAAACATATGAGAATTTCTTACTTACTTATTGAACTGTGTTAACTTACCAACTAATTTAAAAGCTTGAGCTATTAGATAAGGGCTCAACCATGTATATCAAGCTTAACAAACCCCATATGAAATCAAACTTAGGTTATCAATTTAAACTCATTAGCGATAAGTAAACCACAAATATGAACATGTAGTGTAATATTTTTGTCAATTAAAATGTCCTAAACACAAAAGGAAAAACTATCAGTTTAAGAAATTTTTAAATTCAACAGGAGGCAACTGCCCCCATGTCGTGACTTTAGCTTCAGCACTGATAGTTATCCTCTGTGGTCAACCACATTTAACTTGAATCCAGGCATGAATCGTAGTTCTTAAAATATTGAGTAGGTACCTCATAAACCGATGATTAGGCCCGGCAATTGGGTGGGTTGGGTTGGAATGGGTAATGGGTTGAAATCCGTTAGAACCCAAATGTCAAGAAATGGTCTGGGTCGGAACGAGCCTGGTCGAAACGGGTAACGGGTTAAAGTAGGTCGACCCGTCTCGGCCCAACTTTTCCCCTCAAAAACCATAAATGTATAGCATAAATAGTCACGGGCCAAAATGCGTTCCGTCATGTGTTAACCCGACCCAACCCGTTAATATTATTGTGTCGCAATGGGTTACCCGTTTCAACCAAAAAATTATTAACGGGTTGAGTAATTAGTGGGTGGGTTGGGTGGATTAATGGGTAATGGGTTGTAATTGCCATACATTGTTTTTTGATAAGTAATATATTGCCATACATTGAAATTCAAAACTGAAGAATAAGAACCAGCTTTCACATCATGAAAAAATATGTCATCAAAACAAAAATTGAATAATAAATTAGAAAAAGTTGACGCGGGAAATGGATTACCGAGAACCACATGCAGTCATAGAATATCGATGATGAAAGGTCTTCGCAGGTGAAATAATTGAGTAATAATTGAGTAGAAACAAGTCAACAACAAACTTAGAGTGCTTGAGAATGACACATCAAAAATGTCTTAGGTTAAACATGAAATGTAGACTGTTTAACCAAGAATGCAAAGCGCAAAGCACAAAGCACAAGGATAGACAAGAAACAAGTATATCAAAATAGAAAAAAGAAGTGGGATGATAAAATGATCACCGATCGAGACAGTGGGTCATTCGTTGACTCTCTTAAATCAGCCACGCGAATTCTTGTTGGATCAGCTCTTGCCCCAGCTCCTGTTGCAGACAGAACTTTCAAACCCCTACGTACACATGCAGCAAGAAGTGCCACCTATTAAAACCAATTAAGCAAAGCGTTTTAAAACTGAAAAGGGAAACTCCGACATATCACTTCTTTTGAAAAAGACATAAGATTATTCCAATTACTATAAGGCAGTTGCTTATAAAATTTCCCAGTAACCTTAAACCAGGCACAATAACCAATAACTAGCATTATCCTTATGTACATCTAACAACTTACTGCAGATGCAACCTCTGAAGTCTGAATGATAAAGAACAGTGATGTTTTAATCTTTTGCATGAGAGCTCTTCAACATGCATTTCATGCATATATGAGGAGGTATAGTCAATTTAGGAGGAGCTAACCAGGTTATTTCTTAGTGCACTATCAATTTCAGTGGAACTCAAAAAGGGAAAGAAAAAAAAACATAGGAAGTATGTGTTCAAGTGTACTAAATTTTAAACAAACTAGTATGATGCTCAGTTAGTGATAAACCAAATATACAGTCTGTAAGCGTTGTTGACCGCGTATTTTATATTAGATGATCAAAACATTTACGCCAGGCCTGAGATCTACTGTAGAAGAAGTGGAGATATTAAAAGTACATTGTACCAAAATGAATGCATGCAATTATCAACTACTGTTACACTAAACCAAAACAGCACACAAGAAAGTTACCTTTGTATCAATGTTGTCAATACAGTCCAGAACAAAATCGGGAACACCAGTGAGAATTTCTTCTTCAGAGGATGCATCATATAATAGCACTTTAGCATCTATTTGACACTCTGGGAAAATTGACGAAAAGTGCTTCTTAAGGCACAGGGCTTTTGGAGTACCAACGTCCTCTCTTGTTGCAACAGCGTGTCGATTTAGAGATGAAAGTGAAACCTACTCATGTAACATGTAATTACTCAAATAAGCACTAGCACCTCAGATAAAAATACATAAGCAGCACAGTGCTAGTAAAGTCAAAGAAAATCAGAAAGACTCCAACCATTAAACAAGTTGAATACAATTCTTTTTTGTAATGGTCTGAATCCCGTATCCTAGTCACAGAACTTAATATTAAGAGTAGGCAGAAGAAAATTTTAGAACTCTTTATTTCAGGGTGCAGCTTGCATATAGGAGATGTAGGAATTCCCCAGTTATCAGAAAAAGGTAAAATTCCAAAGCAACAGCTTAATATATGAAATTTCACGGCTAACTCATTAGTAAATTTTGTGAATAGCTTTTCCATTGTATAGATAGATATTTTGGTAGTGTATACTTCTAGTCTACAAAGGATGTATCACATGTTTTGACGCCAGTTAGTATAAAATTTCTTACCTATCAAAAAAATATATACTAGCATTTCCAAATGTGGCTACAGTACAACCTTTGCACAGACTACAAGTCTTTAATTATTAAGTGTTCCATAACTCTACTTTGGAGGCACCTTACATAATTATTTGAGCTTAAGGTGAAAGTAATCTGAAATATTTAATGAAATACAATTGGGAGGAAAGAACATGAGACTGACTTAATAATTTGAGCTTCTTTATTTTTAATAGTTGGGAAAACCAAGTTATTTCATATGGCATAAAGTTCTTCATTTCAAATATCTAAAGGAGTTTCTTTTTATGTTTGTCCCAAAAAAAAAAAGTAGTATTTTCACATTTAGGCTAAAAGTTTTTTCTTCTAATTTCTTTCTTTCTTTTCCAGAACATGATATTTCTCTAGCATGTCATACAAATAAAGATACATTTTAAGTTTAAATTGAAATAAATATAAAGAAGTGTACAATTTCATAAAGTTGAGACGGTGGGAGAATGAAACATGCACCAAATATTTTTAAACATAAATTTTGAATGTTGGTATTAAATTGAATAGGTTTTTATCTCAAGGTGTTTGATTGATAGAAAAGAACAGTGCGGACCCAGGATCAGTTATTTATTTATTTATTATTATTTTATTTTAGGGGGAGGGGGGAAGTATGCTACAGAGTTAATAGATTGGTCAAGTTTTTCATATTTTTGTTAACAAATTGTGTGCTTCTATAGATGTAATTATACACATTAACGATGTATCAAGAACAGAACTTATAATATGCACAAATTTGAGTAAGATGATTAATCCCACAATCTTTGCATTGCGTTAAAACAGTATGCATCAACCGCATCTGCTATTTTCACGGTCACTGTTGTGTACCAAAGGGAAACTGGTGCAACAGATGTCTCTTGCATGTCATTATTCCAGTCATAAAAATAGAAGTGCAACATGCAACATCAATATGGTACGTAAATTTGAAGCCCTTAACTCACATCTTAGAGGATCATCTCGTGGTCAATGGCTGGGGCATAAGAAACTAGTGGCAAAATATGAACACTATCAAGTGACTTTAACCAAGCGGTGTTTCAGCCGCAGGGAGTAGTAACAACAATCCAGCCGTTATTAAATAGAATTTTTAAAAAGGGTGTACCCAGTGCCGAAAGCTCCCACACAATGTGGGGTCTGGGGAAGGGAAAATCTAAGCCACCTTACCCTTGTTTTTGCAAGGAGATGGATTCGAAACCAGACCACTAGGCCATGAGGGGAGAGACTCCACCATTACGAATGAAAATTTAATTTTGCTATAAAAAAATTGGTTCGGTAGGATCATTTTTTTGGATAAAAGGGACTCTTTTTTTTTCTAACTAGAAAAGATATGGCGTCCCTTGAACCATAACAGGGAAAAGTTCATTAAACTAAGATGGATTGAGGGAAAACTGCTCAGCGTGACAACTAGGACAAAGAGTAAATAATAATAATATGCGGTAGGTTTATCATAAACCTGTGAAACCACTTCTACAGCGACCCCAAATTTGTTCAACAAATAAAGCTCATTCAAAGTGAATAGAAAGGAAAATGATAGGAATACCAACTTTTTGTCCAAATTTCTCATCCCAATCACGATGTCAAGCATGTGAGGGGATAAAGGGTAAACATCACATGTTAAATGTTGTCATTCTAACCAATCATATGGTTGCCACCTAGACAGGGATGAAAATTTGGACAGAATGCTTGAATCCATATCACTACTTTATTGAAAATAATCAGTAGAAAAGACTCCAATGTGGAATAAAGATAAAGTGACATAAAGATTTTTCTTCTTCCAATTGGAATAGATAAAAATAAAAACTGTAAGAATAGTTTAGGAAGCCAAAAAAAAAAAAGAGCAAAAGGAGAGATGTAATTACAATGAAATTGGTCACAAAGTAATATTCTCCCTACAGGTGCAATCATACCAGGTCGCTGAGAACATAACAAAAAAAAAAATTGCTTATGCAGCCAGAAAATAGCTTCAAAAGAGGAAAAACCTGGTCAAAATCCACAAGGAGGAGCCTGCCCACCCCTGATCTCAAAAGCATAGATGCAGCATGACTCCCAACGCCTCCAAGGCCAATTACTATAACATAAGATGTGGTTACCTTCTGTTGCGCCTCAAGGCCAAAGAACTGTGCATTCCTAACCACATCAAATAATAGGAAATATGAAGCGATGCTCAGAATATATAAATATGTAAAAGACAAAAAGCACGTTTACGCATCCCTGACCCTTTCCCAGAAAACTTGAAACGTTATAAATTTGCATTTTCATGACATCAAATTGGTATGTGGACAACAAGCCTTAAAAACCTTCAACAAAGGTTTCTTCAAAGGTGATGTAAAAATGAAATCCAAAAGATTCATCAACCTGCCTTTCAATATACATATTTTTGGATACGATGAACTCCATATAAGAAGAGCACAAAAGAGAATTTAACGAGGGAAAAATGTGCCCTAGTATCTATTCAGAAGCTTCATAATTAGCCTTTGAAGCTTATTGGAAAAAATAGTTACATCTACTTTTTCCATTCGTCTACTGGGAATTTTCTAACAAGTCTTTGTCTTCAAGTCTTTCAGGGCTCGGGTATTTTTAAGGTGTATCGACTGAAAACCCAGATGTACCTGGTGAGCTGTTCAGAAACTATTTCATCTTTTAACAGGTCTAGAGCAGCCCTCTCGTAAATTTCCTCACCAGGACACTTTTTGTTTTCTGTAGTCGTCTCAGATACAGATCCTTTACCTGTAAAGAATTCATTAAACTCTGAGAGCATAACCATGATCTATCTTTAATTGAAACAAAAAAGAACAAGAATACTTGCAAGGGAAAGCTGGTTAGAAGACATTTGGTGAATGGAGCAATAGATCAGACCATGTTTGTGGAGTTTGAAGGTTATATGTATTAATAATAGATGAAAACTTTGACTCAACTTGGAGTTAAGTTCAAATTGTACACCAGAAGGCACTAGATCCAGGGACGCATAACATATGATTTAAAGGGTAAAAAGGAAAAAAGACAGAGAAAGAGATGACCATAAAAAGGAGGGAACACTGATCATACATATGATTGAAAAGGAAAATCTAACACATGTGCCTAGGGAAGATCTCATGCAAGCAGAAAGAATATTTCGGCTGTCCAGGCCGTCACCTCTAGCCTCTAGGTATCAATGGAGCACCCTTATAGTTGCAACAGCCAACAAGGCTAGCTTCTAATAAAAGAATGTGTGTTGGCTAGAATAATTGGTTTAAACCCAGAACTTGCAATATACTAAATGAATCTTCGGAATTCGTCAACAAAATAATGAACATTCACGAACATAGATGGAAAGTTATTTCTAAAACATAAAAGACAGTGTGATCTCAATGCATCAGAAGTAGGCATTTATCTAAATGTTTAAAATTTCTAAGGAACTCTGGATGCTTTAGTATAGTCTTTTTCAGAGGATAATGCAGAAATATAGCTATTTTATCTAGGCTTGCAAGTCGTGGTATGTGTCCACGAGTCATACTCATCTATCTCCCAATTCAATGCTAGATGGCAAAATTTCACTATTTTAGATTTCAGTTATTATATGATGAAAAACTGCACGTGTTTAAACTGTGGTATTACTTGCGATACAGCTATTTTATCACAGATATGAGCTGTTGGATGTTCTTGAGAATAGCATATAGTGAGTGTCCAAACCATATCCGGTACTCTTCTCCGAGAGTCAATGTATATGGAATCATCTGATAGAAAGGTTTCAAAAGTAGTTGGCAGGGTGGAAGAAGCAATATTTGTTGAAGGCGGGTCGTCTGACTCTTGTAAAGAGTACTCTTCCTATTTATTTCAAGACCCTCTTTGTTATGCCTGCCTCAGTCTGCCATAGATTGGAAAAATTGGAGAGGGATTTCTTATGGGAAGGAGCTATGGTGGATCATAAATATCACTTGGTCAAATGGGATAGGGTGTGCTTGAGTATCTGGGATGGGGGGGTGTAGGGATCAAGAAGCTTAGAAGGGTGAACAAGGCGCTGATGGGTAAATGGTTATGGAGGTTTAAGACCAATAGAAACGCTCTTTTGCGGAGAGTGGTGGTGAGTAAATTTGGGGAAGAGAATCACTGTTGGTTTCCAAAGGATGTTGCTATGTCGTACGGTTTGGGAGTATGGAAAGGGTGGGATTCGTTTGCTCAGAATTTATCCTTTGAAAAAGGTAGTGGGTCTTCTGTTGGTTTTTGGACAGACAAGTGGTGTGGGGATGTGGAACTGTCTAGAGCCTTTCCCAATCTTTTCAGTATTGTAACTGATAAAGACGCGAAGGTTAGTTTGTATCTTCAGTTCGAGAAAGGAAGGGCCCTTTGGAATCCTACCTTTAGAAGGAATTTTCAGGATTGGGAATTTGATTCCTTTGTTCAGCTCTCTGAGTTAATTTATTCGCAGCAAATCGATAGGAACATGGAGGATTGGCTCATTTGGAAGAGGTCTAACGATAAAAGTTTTACGGTTAAATCCCACCTTTTTGCCTTGGGTAATCAGAATAGGGGCTTGCTCCCATGGAAAACTATTTTGAAGTCGAAAGCTCAGGCAAGGGTGGCGATTTTTACGTGGGAGGCGGTCAAGGATGCTATTCTCACAAGTGATAATTTGCGGAGGCGTGGCATGGTGTATGTGAATTAGTGTTACATGTATAGAGGGGATTGTGAGAGTGTGAATCATCTCTTACTTCAGTGTAAGGTGGCGAGGGAAGTGTGGAGTTTGATTTTTGGCCTTTGTAATCTGTCTTGGGTTATGCCTGATTCTCTCAAGGAGTTATTCTCCTGCTGGTCTTTGTATCGAAAAGGGAAAGGAGCTTACATTTGGAATCTTATTCCCTTGGGAGTCTGCTGGGTCATTAGGAAGGAGAGGAATAGAAGAGTTTTTGATAATGAGGAGAGGGCTGTTTCTGTTTTGAAGAATGAAGCTCTTCATTTGTTGTTCTTTTGGTGCACAGATTCAGCTGGGCATTTGGCCAATTCTTTTGTAGAGTTTATGGATAGCTTTAGTATTTTGCAATTTCTTGCGTATACTTCCAGTGTACAAAGGACACAACACCTATTTTGCTGCTTTTTGTTTATAATACATATTACTTATCAAACAAAAAAAAGTCCACGAAACATGTAAAGATAGTATAAGAACAACCATAAATTGGTTTAATCAAACAACTAGACATTAGCTACTCCAAGGCCGGCACTAGCAGGCTCAAGATGAGCAACAACTGCACAGGGCCCCATACCCCTCCTATTACACTGTGTATATATATATATATATATATATATATAATCCAATACCTATTACACCTATTAGCCCAACCCAATAGTCCAATACTTGATGATATGGAATTGTTCTTTCAATCTACTTTCTTCCTTGTTGTGGTAACAACATGAGAGAACGCTTTCTAATAAAATTGCATTGAATCTCTTACCCTGGTCCGAGATGACCTGGTCACAGGTCAACTTTGGATGTATGCATTTATTTCTTCATTGTCTTTCACTTTTAGCTTTTGCAGAAACTAACCCCTTTAAGGTTTTCTTTCTTTTTTGGATGCTTACTTCAATTACTTGTAGGTGGTACTCCCTCCGTCCTAAAATAATTGTCTTGCTCTTATTTTTCGTCTGTCCCAGAAAAAAAAAATTTTGTCTTGTTTGAAAGCTTCATTTTTTAGGGAAATACTTTTACCATTTTACCCTTACTTTTTCTTTATACTTTAATTATGGGCCACATACACATGGACTTTAAAGGAAACTACACACTACACCAATATTAATAATAAAAAACAAATGTTTTTTTAATCCTTGTGCCGGGTCAAAGAGGACAATAATTTTGCAACCAAGGGAGTATTTTGTTTCCTAAAATAGGCTTATATTATTCATATTGTAGAACTGAAAGCCATTTGAGATTTTATGACCAAAAATGTTCTAACTCATGTAATTCAAGGCAATTGAAGCATCTACACACTTATTAGTATATCAATACTTTAACATCAACCTTAATAGATGTGATATATTGAACTAATTGGATTAATCTTCAATAAGACAATAAAACATCCTGTCATCCTCTTTGGTTGCATTACCCCGGTTTCTTTTTATGTAATTTATTTTTACATTTTGATAATTATCTTTTATCAATTTTAGGCCCTAATTTAAAATTTAAGACAGGGCCCTAAAAATGTCCTTGAGCTATTCCTCTTCAGAATGAAGCAATGCTTTGTGAATGGACACAAGTACTGAGTGTCATCAACACTCGGTGTCAGACACGGCAACCTTCAAATCCTAAGACACAAATACACGCTCATATGTATAACATATATATATATATATATATATATAACGTACGATGGAAGTACTTCTAAAAGCTCTAGCAATCTCTTTTCATACTATAATCTTAGAACATCTTAATTTGATATAAACAACCAAAACTTCAGAGAATTTGGTATCGGTCTTCCATGAAGCATTGTCCTACTATCTTAGAACAAAAAAAACTTGCGTGCTTGACATGTGTGTCCAAGCGGACAATACATGGCACACTAGTCAAAACCATGTAAGAAGAATAAAAGTAAAGAGTCCTCCCAACTCTTGTGACACCTTCATGCATCTCTCTTCTTTCATGTGACATGTGAACTTAAGACCCATTTATTTGATGTCATGAGCTGCTTTGCAATCACTTTATAATACTATTTGGGGGCTAAGGAAATTATATAAATTTCTGCAGGTCCTCCACATATCCACTAGGAATGGTAGTCATCCAAGATATAACTACCCAGAAAATCTCGTCATCATGTATGATTATAGTCGAAACACTTTCTATTCCTTCCTAGTCAGTGCCGATTCATTTGTCTAGAACTTCTTTTTCATATAAGTGATAATCCCACTTCACTTGTCCTACGAAGTTACTTTGAACCTTATGAGTTTGCTAACTGCATTCAAATTCATACTTTATTCTGGAATTGCAAGGACTTCTTGTTTTCATATCATTCATACTGACTTGGGGCTTATCTTAATACCTCAAGTTCATTTTTTCTTCAACGTGATTGGGCTTGAGAAAGAAAAGAGACCATGCAAAGCCCTTCTACTATATCGCTGAACCACTTCATTCCAGACCATGTGCGTGTAAGAACAAAATTTTGATTTGTCTACCTCTCTCTCTCTTTTTAAAAAAATACAACAAAGGTGCTCCTTACCCCTTTTATATGATCTTAAGGCCCTCAACTCCTCGCAAGGTTCTTTATTTCCTGAGCATGAACCTTCAAATTTTAACTTACTGAGCTCATGTGATCCCTTCTATGAATAAAAAGCTATCTCTTTTCAATTTCTGCATGAAAATCACCTTGGGAATAACAACCGCAACAAATTTGTCTATACAGGAAGAAATGTTCAACACAACGCCAGTGTCCTAATATGATCTCCTTCTGCCAAAAAAAAATTATAAGCTCATTCTGCACCTTTGTTCAAGAATCCTAACTCGGCAGCTAAAATATTAAATACAACAAAATTATGAAGGCAAATAACATTGGACGGTGACACTCCAAGCAAGACATTCAGGCAATGAGCTTCACATTTTCATTTCATTTGGGGTCAGTTACTTCTAGAATTCTACTACATAATTTAATACGAGAAGGTACAGAAGTTTTAGCTTAGTCAAAATTTCAGTGAAAACAGTACATGTGCACTTGTAAACATGTACTTATGCTCAAATATACTCAATGAGCCTTTGCCCCAATTACCTGGCAGGTAAAAGTAAAATTCTACTGCCAGAAGTCGGACCTGGATAAATAGACAATAAGTAAACACATACTTATGCTCCAACATGTTCTACTTAACTGTGATCCAATCTTACTCGTGGAGCGCGCCAACACTTGACTTTGACACTGTTCACCGCAGTATTAGAAGCATGAAATCAAGTGCAAAATTACAGTTTCATGTTAAAGCCAGAGGAAGATCAATTTAAGCTTTGAGGATAATTTTAAATAAGCGTTAAGCTTGTTTGAAGCTAGAGAGCACTAAAATTCATTTTGTAATTAGGTCATCAATGAACTCACCATTCAATTCTAACAGGCCTTTAGTGCACTGATTCGTGACTCTTCTGCACAATACACAAACATGCACCACATGAACATACATAAATTTGAACTGATTGGGCAGATTAAAGATATTTCCTTTTTTCCTAATTAAACTCCTGGTTCCACACATTCCATTAAAAAAGTTTAAGTTTGGAAAAAGATAGCTTAACAAATTTATCCTTATTGGCTATTGAATTAAACTTAAAGCTAAGAAAATTACTTTGATTTATCGAAATATCAGGCTTTTGAACGTAAAATTATCTCAGTGGAAAAGAGGGTTTATGAAACGAAATATTGAGTTGAGGGATACAACTCCAGCTACTCCAAATAAAATGAAGTTTCACAAAATCAAACTGATATTTGTTTTGGTAAATTGGGATTATAGTTGATATTAGGTACTACTTATATCCAAAATTCCAATCCTTCTCCTTCAATGGAAAGGGAATAATGTCTGGTTCTTAACGATAATGATGATCTTGATAGCTACAGTGTGTGTGTGTGTGTGTGTGTGTGAAAGAATGAAAAGTAACTAACCTGGGGAGAAGCTTGAGAAGAGAAATGGTTGTGAGTGAGCCCAATATAGCTCCTGCTCCAATCAATGCCATATATTTCACTCTCCCCTCCATCTCTCTCTCTATCTCTCTCGGTTGCTCCGCCGTCTGCACGTTCGAACGTTTAAACGGAAAAAGGGGGAGAGGGGGAAACGGACGACAACATCAAAAAACCATCGCTTAATACAGACACCACTTTTACTTAATACCGCACTCAATTTAATAAGATTTCCAATTTCACCCCTCCAATTTTCCATGTTTCATTGACTATTTAAAATTTAAATTTAAAAAAAGTGATCGTTGTCAAACGCACGAAAAATGTTACGGAAAACGATATATGAATAAATAAAGAAGGTATATTCTAACATTAATACACATTGAATATAAAATAGTGTTAAACTTTAAGTAATTTTCTTTTAATAACCATCAATTTATCATTAATTATGTCAAATCCATAAAGTCAATCTTTTTTCAATCTCATAAATACAAATACAAATTTGATGATTGATATGAAAAAAAAAATTAAAAATAAAATGAATAATATTTGGGATGTCCTTAAATAATATAGTGGACATTAATTTTAGGATGTAGTGAATATTTATTAAAATTATAATTTACAAAATAATGTCCACAAACACCATTATTTTTCTAAACAATTTATTTGTCGAGTAAAATATTGTGCGTGTATGTAAATATGTGTTATTGTGTAAGGACGTGGATGGGTGCTCGAACATTCGGAAAATGACTTACGAAAAATAAATTTCGGTAAGTCGTTTTCGGGAAAGAATGCTTCATTTTCTGTTGACTCGGAAAATCTTTTACGTTGACTGAATTTTCCTAAAGTTACCAAACATCAGAAAATAAGGAAAATGTTTTTCGAAAGTCATTTTCAATTAAACAAACAAAGCCTAAAGGTGATTTGATGTTTGCTATTTTATTTATTTTTGGAATTCACAACCCCTTTTCCTAGCTCATTCTTTCTATTCTCTCGTACACCAAATGATGTAGGACGAGGTATGAAAAATTTAAGTCCGTTAACGTACGGACGGATGCTTGATTTCGTTCAATCGGACGATAAAATAACAAGAAAACAACAACTAAGTGATTGCTTTCTAAAGAAGAAGATGATTTTTTTTTTTTCATAAGTTGTTGCATTAACACTTAAAAGACTTCTCTTTATATAGGCTGCCAAATAGGGGGTCTTGGGCATAGGAAAAGACAAGATACATGAACATGTGGAGAAGAGGGAAAATCAAAAGACTAACGGCTTGTTTGGTAATCGGACAAGGATAAGCAGTATTATTAATCTTAGTACTATTAGTGCCCTCACTATTAATCATCACTTGTATATCAAGGGTGGTTTTAAGATTACAAATGTTAATCCCAATTTTTTTTAGTGAGGGCGCTAATAATACCACCCTCCCCTTGGTATTAATAGTGAGGGGATAATGACTTTATCCGGATAACTCGAGCTATTAATCTCGACTACCTGTTGCGTACCAAACATCAGGAAACTTGTCTTATTAACCTAATCTGGCTTTAATTCTGACTACCAAACGTCACCTAAGGAAAATCAAAAGGCATGTTGAAAAAAAGACCGAGGAAAATCAAAAGACATGCTTTAAAAAAAGTCTTGATGCACCTCATCATTCCATTCCACTTAGCTAACAAGTCGACCCAGAATTATGAGATCAGCAACATTGAATGTCTTAGAAATCCGTATGTGATTAGGTAAATCTAGGACGTATGCATTATCATTAATCTTCTTGAGAATCTTAAAAGGACCAATTTTGTTAGAAGCAAGCATGTGTTATCCCCCTCCTCATTCTTTGCGCAGATAAACCATCACCATATCACCAACTTGGAAGAGCTTTGTGCGATGGTGCTGGTCAGCTGCAGCCTTATAGCTAGCAATCGCGTGCTCCAAATTTTTCTTTACTTCTGCAATTGTATCCATATGATGACGAGTCAATAAATCTGCAGCTTCACTTTTCTTAAGATCCTTGGGAAGCTTGATAAGGTCAATAGTGGTAGCCGGAGCTCTTATGTAGACAACGGCAAACAGTGACATGCCTGTGGCTCGATGTTGTGCGCTATTATAGGCAAATTATGCTTGAGCCAAAGCAACATCCCACTTATTTTTCTTCTCAATACACAAGCATCGTAGCAAGTTTCCCGAAGTACGATTGACTACCTCAGTTTGCCCATCTGTTTGGGGGTGGACCTACTAAATTTCAGCGTTGTTCCAAAAAGTTTCCACAAAGTAGTCCAGAATACAACAAGAAACTTTGGATCACGATCAAAAGTAAGGGTGCAAGGTATACCTGTATACCATGTAGTCAAACTATTTTTTGAAAAAATATCTTGGCAATATGGGGCGCATCAGTAGTTTGCTTGCATGGAATGAAATTGCCCATTTTTGAAAAATGATCCACCATAACAAATATAGAATCAAAGCCTTGTTGTATACACGGCAGACCTAGAACAAAATCCATAGATAGATCCTCCCAAGGTTGTTCTGGAATAGGCAATGGCACATATAGTCCAGTGTTCTGGCTATGTCCCTTTTCATTTTGACGTATAGACACTTCTGCGCACAATCCTCTCGGTATCCATTTTTCAATTAGGGCCAAAAATAACTCTCCTCAAGTCGGCCAATGGTTTTGTCCCGACCCAAATGAGCACTAAGTCCTCCAGCATGAAGCTCACGAATAAGTTTTTCCCGTAATGAAGTCCACGGAATACACGGTCGATTCCCTTTAAACAGATAACCATCCTGAATCAAGAAGTCTTATGTAGGTTGCTTGGCAAGATGCTTGGACCAATACCTCCAAAATTTGGGTCATCAATATAAAGTTTAGGGAGAAAGTCAAACACAATAACCTCATTGCTTACAGTGACAAGAAGAGCTGCACGCCGACTTAAAGCATCAACGAATCTATTAGATACACCTGACTTGTGCTTAATCACATAAATGAACTGATCAAGTAAACTACCCATCGAACATGTATTTTATTTTTAAGATCCCACTGAAATTGAAAATGCACTTATGACTAATGATCAGAATATAACACAAACTCTTTAGGCAGTAAATAATGTTCCCAATTTTTAAAGGCACGAAGAACAGTCAAAAGTTCTTGATCATAAGTAGGCCAACTTTGGCGTGACTCATTGAATCTCTCACTAAAAAAGGCAATGAGGCAACCATCCTGTGATAGAACTCCTCCTACACCTATCCCACAAGTGTCACATTCCACCTCAAATACCTTGTCAAGATTAGGTAATGCAAGTACATGGGCTGAAATGAGTTTTTGTTTGATCTCCTCAAAAGCTCGTGTGGCCTCGGGGATCCATGCGAAAGGACGAGACTGTTTTAGACAGTCCATGATATGTGCAACAATGCTAATGAAATTCTAAATAAAATGCCAATAAAATGTTGCCAACCCATGAAAATTATGTACCTCAGTGATGGTGGTGGGGGTAGGCCACTCAACAATGGCCTGAATTTTCTGCTTATCAACCTCAACACCATCCTTGCTGATCACATACCCCAAGAATAAAACACGATCTACCATGAAATGACATTTCTTTAAATTAATGTAAAGTTGATTGTCTTAGAGAGAAATCATAACTTGTATAAGATGGCCCTCATCCTCCTCAATATACTTTTGCTTTATATAAGAATATCATTGAAGTAAACGACAACAAATTTATTGAGAAATGGTTTAAGCACATGATTCATAAGTCACATGAATGTGTTGGGTGCATTAGAAAGGCCAGATGGCATCACGAGCCATTCATATAACCCCTATTTGGTCTTGAAAGCAGTCGTCCATTCATCTCCATGGCGGAAACGAATCTGATGATAACGACTCGTCAAATCAATTTTGGTGTAGACAATTGAACCTGATAGCTGATCCAGCATATACTCCAATTGGGGAATAGGAAATCTCATATTGCAAAAAATCAAACAGTCATACGGTTGATAGCTCGGCTATCCACACACATACGTTACTGGTTACCCTTCTTTGGCACCAACAAAGCAGGCACTGCACACGAGCTCATACTCTCACGTTCATACACAATATGTCATAAATCCTCCACCTTTTCTTATAGAATTTTGGCCTCCTCAAGATTAAGATGATAATGGGGTAGGTTGGGTAATCTTGGACCAGTATTAAAGTCAATGTGATGCTGAATATCACGCAAAGGAGGTAGCTGAGAAGGTTCTGCAGTGAGCTGTGGATATTCTGATAATAGTTGATGAGCAACTTCAGGAATCTCTGATTCACCATAATCAGGTTTAACAACCAAACCGTAGGCACCATCATTGTCTTTCACATCCGCCATAAAAAAACTAGTAGATTCAGAGAAAAAGAGAGAGAAAGCGAGAGGAATGTATGCCCTTCCATTTTAGAAGGTAACTTCAGACTACTTAACGGTGCAATTACAATCTTCTTGCCTTGCCACTGGAACATGCAAACAATATCTTAATCCTTGTGAGTATCATCGACATCATACTACTAAGGACGACCCAATAAAATCTGACATGCATCCATATAAATAACATCGCAGAAGACATCGTCTGAATATAACTTACCCATGACCAATGGGACTTGCAAATACGATTTACCTGTAATTTTGGACCTTTCTGGATCTAACCAATCTGATACGAAGTCGGGTGTGGTACAGTTGGGAGTTGTAACTGGTCAACCAATTTTTGAGCAATCAAGTTCTCACTGCTACAATTATTAATGATCAAGCTCCAAATCATTTTCCCCACTCAACATTTTACTTGAAAAATTCATATGCGCTGACTTAGGTTCTCTTGTTTGGGCGAACAAAAAGTGCACTGAACAACAAACACATGATCATCATGCTCGTCACCACAGACATCATCAACTTCATAATTCTGCTCTTCATCACCTAGGTCTCCTTGTGCATCCTCAATTGCGGTATCAACCACTTGAACTGGCCTGCGACTATGACACTCATTAGACTTGTGACCTAGCTGATTACATTTGTAGCATTTAATCGGTTATGGATGTTGGTATGGGTTACGGTTAACTGGTCTACCGGTAGGATGGTAATTTATTCGAGTCTGTTGGGTGGTTTACAGATGGGCCACGTATGACCTCAGTACCAAATGACACAGATAGTCGAACAGGTGCAAATGTAGGTGGACGCTGCTGTGCAACTATGGGTGGGTGTGGTTATTGAGTATCTGAATGAGTTTGTCAATGATAGGTAAATCATGGTGGTGGTTGAGATAAACGAGCCTCTGCTCGAGCTACCATTTCTCGAGCATCTATTAGGGACATAATGGCCTGGATACCAATAGGTTTCTGAATTTCAGGTTTTAATCCCATAATGTATCTAGCAACATGTTGATCGTCATCTTCTGAAATATTGCACCGAGCTGTCAATCACAGAAATTCTTCTGTATAATCGGCCACTGAACGATTGCCTTGATAGTAATCGAGCAACTGTGTGACAGCCCGACCCGGACCCCAATGCGAGATCCCGAGTCGTGCCGTCCAAATAGGCAAGATACAAGCATGCGAAAGTAGGATTATAAAATTCATGTGGCGCAACATCGCATACAAACAACAACTCGGCTACACTTGGCCGGAAAATAACTTAAAAATAAACAAGTCATCGGCGACGTTACAGCCGGAACCCAACAACTACTCCTACAATTTTTAACACATGCATATAATATCCTCAACGGCCACAACATGCCGGAGACAACAACAACAATAATATTTTAAAGAGCTTTAGCGGAAGAAACTGTAGTGAACCATTAACATATAAACAAGCTCGACCTATAAGTCGGCATACAAAAGATTATAAGTATCAAGTCATTAAGTTATATTACAACAACAAAAACCCCAAAGTCAAGTCTAGGTGACTTGCTTCCCAACGTCCTTGCCAAAATAAAAGTCTAACTACAAAAGTTCCAAAAGAGCAACCTTCTAGCTTGCTAGCAACCAAACGCGGTATGGCGAATCTAGCGTGAACCGTCTCCTCGGCTCGGATCTAAGGAAAACAAAACAAACAAATAGGGTAAGTCGAAAAACTTAGTAAGTTACTAAAAATGCATGTTCATGATATAGCATGGCATTTATCACAATTATGACTCATGTTCTTCATATAGCACTTAGCACATTATTCACATAAGTGCGGAAAATAAATCATACAAGTAGGATATGATATAGGCACGGCCGCTTCGTAGCTCCTGCAATAAAGTTGTTAACCCAATATCGTGACTACGATGCTCGTGACTTCGCATCGATATACCGAACTCCGCCGGCTAATAACAGCCTGTGACGCACGTATTGTTACAGCAAAGGGGCTACTTCCCCATTGCGGCCTACAATGGAGGGGTGTGTGAGGTCCCAGGTACGGCGATCCATAGCGAGCACGAATCTCTCAATTCGTGAAGGCGATGCATCGTCCTACCCTGACATAAAAATCAAACCAAATAGTGACAGTTGGACTTAATGCAATGCACAAGTAGATGTTTACTCGTCAAGACCAAATAATGATCGAATTCGACAAGAGCGAACTCGACCGACCAAGTAGGGTATTAATCTCTACAATAAATCATGTCAAGGCAATTAATTGCTCATAACCAAATAATCACAACGGGTTCAAATGCACATAATTAGACTCATCTTAGACTTGAGTAAACCCGACCAAACGATGTCCAAACTTCGTAGGGAGTGAAATTAGAGTTTAACATGTTCAAATCTTCCCTGGAGTCGACTCCGTTGAGTCTTTACTAAAAATTCCAAATTTCGGTTAATTGAAGCTATGTGCTTCATAACTCAACCTAGGCCATTACTAAGCTCATCTAGGTCATAAATTCATCAAGGCATTATAATGTGATTCATATTCATCATAGGTTCCAATTTTGAGGATAGAACACATAACAACTTCACAACATATCATGTCGGCTTAAATTAGGGCATTCTCATATAGCACTTCTTCAAGCAACACATATAATACATGTTTCTAACATGTTCATAATCTTAAATAAACAAGATGAAAGAGTATTACAACTTTTACTAAGCATAAAATCCTCCTATACATGCTCCTAGCAAGTTCATACTTTCAAAACACAAGAAGGCATAGGAAGCATATATGTGTCCTCATTGACCTCAATCATCATAAGCTTTGTTTCCTTAGGGTCAATGAGAACTAAAACAAAGATGAAAGGAAGTAACTTACTTGTATTCTACACCAAAGAAAGCAAGGAAGAAAACTATTCGACAGGAAATGATCTACTCTTCAAGCTCTACTCTTCTATGGTGGTGGCTTGAGCAATTGAAGAGGGGATGAGGGAAGACCAATATGAATGCTTCAAGAAGCCATGGGAGAGTCTTGGAGAAGAGTAATCTCGTTTTTGGAGAGTGAGGGAGAGAAATGAGAGTCAAAATCTGCAGATGTGGTGTATATTGAGCTAGAAACTTAGTGGGACAAGTGTCATGACATTGTGGTCTCTTAAAATCAGATTTTGGTAGCTTAATTGATCACTAAAGCCCTCTTAATCCACTCTTAAAACTTGTTAGAGATGTTAGGACATAAGTAAGGAGGGTTAGGGAGGTTTAGGTGGGGTTTAGAAAGGGTTTTGGATAGGGGTTTAAGGGTAGAATTCAAGAAACATCGAAACAGGGCAGACCAGTCTCGGGGGACCTTGCGGTCGCATGGTCCCCCTACCCTTGCGACCGCATCCCTCCTGGATGCTCAACACTTCATTTTCTGTCTACCTTGCGGGGGCAAGGTCATTCCACCTTGCGAAGGCAAGCCCGGCATAACCAAAATGGCTCAAAACTCAACCTAAAAGACCCCCAAACACTTAGCCAAATCAAGGGGGTTTCAAACCCCAACAAAAATGAGTTTAAAGCTCATCACAAGCACCCTCAAACAACACCCGAACGATCTAAACGAAGGAGGGAAAGAAGAAGAACTTAACAAGCAATTCAACCGGCGATTAAACAAGCATGTAAACATGATTCTAAACATGCTAAGGGCTTCATGAATGACTTATGAATGTTTCTAAATCATATATAGACTAAGTAAACATGCTCATGAACATCAAGAATACATGAAGGCAAGCACACAATGCACATGCAAGAATCCGGGGTGTTACACTCTCCCCTCCTTTAGGAATTTAGTCCCTAAATTCTTACCAAGTTCATCAAACAAATGTGGATGCTTCTCGCGCATCTCCGCTTCCGTTTCCCAAGTCGCTTCCTCAATGTTGTGATTTCTCCAAATGACTTTGACTAAGGGAATTCTTTTGGTTCGTAGCACTTGCTCTTTGGTGTCCAAAATCTTCACGGGCTTTTCAACATAAGACATATCCGGCTCAAATGTGATCTCCTCATACTCAAGTACATGGGACTCATCTTTCAAATACTTCCGCAACATGGAAACATGGAAGACATTATGAATCTCCGAAAGTGAAGGTGGTAATGCAACTCGATAAGCGAAAGATCCAACTTTCTCAAGAATCTCAAATGGGCCAATGTACCTCGGTGTAAGCTTCCCTTTCTTGCCGAATCTCTTCGTACCCCTTCTTGGTGACACCTTCAAGAATACGTAGTCTCCCACTTGGAACTCAAGATCCCGTCTACGATTATCCGCGTAACTCTTTTGTCGACTTTGAGCGGTGCACAATCTATCTCTAATCAACTTCACGCTCTCTACCGACTGTTGCACTAACTCGGAACCCCAAAGTTTTGCCTCTCCAACTTCGTCCCAACAAATTGGTGATCTACACTTACGCCCATACAATGCTTCATACGGCGCCATCTTAATACTCGACTGATAGCTGTTATTATACGCAAACTCGGCTAAAGGTAAGTGAGAATCCCAGCTTCCTTTAAAATCCACGGCACAAGCTCGAAGCATGTCCTCCAAAATCTGAATCAATCGCTCGGACTGATCATCTGTTTGTGGATGAAAAGTTGTACTGAATTTCAAATCCGTTCCCAAAGCCTCCTGCAACGATCTCCAAAATCTAGATGTAAACCTCGGATCTCTATCGGACACAATACTAACAGGTACGCCATGAAGTCTCACGATCTCCTGAATGTACAAGGCTGCCAACTGAGTCAATGAATAAGTGATCGCAATCGGAATAAAGTGTGCAGACTTAGTCAATCGATCAACTATAACCCAAACTGCATTAAATCCTCTCCGCGTGCGCGGTAACCCCATCACAAAATCCATAGTAATAAACTCCCATTTCCATTCAGGAATCTCAAGTGGTTGTAGAAATCCCGCAGGCCTTTGATGTTCAGCCTTAACCTGTTGGCAAGTCAAACACTTCGATACATACTCCGCAATTTCCCTCTTCATGCCTTTCCACCAAAATTGTCTTTTCAAATCCAAATACATCTTTGTGCTCCCCGGGTGAATGGTATACCTCGTTTTATGAGCCTCATCAAGAACTAGCCTCTTCAATTCATTATTAGCAGGAACACAAATTCTACCTCGAAATGTCAAAGTACCCTCACTATTAATCACAAAATCAGGCGATACATTCTCGGCCAACCCATCAATAATTTTCTTCAACTCCGGATCATTCCCTTGCGCTTCTTTAATTTTCCCAAATAAAACTGGCGTAGCACGAACATTTGCAAAAATTACACCTCTATCATAAATGCTAGGACCCCAATCTCGCAAATCTTCCAACATCTTCCATTCTCTAACCATCATACAAGACATGTGAACTTTCCTACTCAAGGCATCCGCTACTACATTTGCCTTCCCCGGATGATACAAAATAGTACAATCATGATCCTTTAATTTCTCCATCCATCTTCTTTGCCTCATGTTCAACTCCTTTTGAGAAAACAAATACTTCAAGCTTTTGTGGTCGGTGAAAATCTCAAACTTAGCCCCATACAAGTAGTGTTTCCATTTATGCAACGCGAAAATAATCGCAGCCAACTCTAAATCGTGTGTCGGGTAATTCTGCTCATGAATAGACAACTTCCTCGACGCATAGGCGATAACTCTTCCATTTTGCATCAGCACACAACCCAAACCTTCCTTAGAAGCATCGCTATAAATCACAAAATTATCTCCTCCATTAGGCAAAGCCAAAATAGGTGCCGTCGTCAACCGCTTCTTAAGCTCTTGAAAACTAGCCTCACATTTCTCGCTCCAAACAAATGGCATATTCTTTTGTGTCAATCTAGTCATAGGAGTCACAATCCGAGAAAATCCCTCAATAAACCTCCGGTAATAACCCGCTAGACCCAAGAAACTCCGAACCTCGAATGGCGAACTAGGTCTCTTCCAATTCATCACCGCTTCAACCTTAGAAGGATCAACGGCTATCCCGGCGCTAGAAACTATATGCCCCAAAAATGATACTTCCTCAAGCCAAAAAGCACATTTGCTAAACTTCGCATAAAGTTGTTTCTCCCGAAGAATAGACAAGACAATCCTCAAGTGTTTCTCATGCTCCTCCCGAGATTTCGAATACACTAAGATGTCATCAATAAAGACTACCACGAAACAATCAAGATAGCTATGAAAGACACGGTTCATCAAGTCCATAAACACTACTGGTGCATTTGTTAACCCAAACGGCATCACTACAAACTCAAAGTGTCCATATCTAGTGCGAAAAGCCGTCTTTGGAATGTCTTCCTCTCTAACCTTCAATTGGTAGTAACCCCATCTCAAATCAAGCTTAGAATACACAATCGACCCTTGCAATTGGTCAAAAAGATCATCAATATGGGGTAGTGGATATTTATTCTTAATGGTCACCTTATTCAATTCCCGATAATCTATGCATAACCGCAAACTCCCATCTTTCTTCCTCACAAATAAGACCGGTCCGCCCCAAGGCGACACACTCGGTTTAATGAAGCCAATCTCTAAAAGTTCTTGCAACTGAATTTTCAACTCCTTTTAGCTCATGGCGCCATCCTATACGGTGCCTTAGAAATCGGTGAAGTCCCGGAATAAGCTCAATACAAAATTCTATCTCTATCGGGTGGCATAGCATGGTCGGTAGAAAATACATCGGGAAACTCACATACTACCGGAACCTCTTCTAAGTTTGGTGAAGACTTCCTCTTATCAACAACGCATGCAAGATAACCCGTACACCCTTGAGACAATAATTTTCTAGCCCTTAGAGCAGAAATAAAATGCAAGCCACTCGATGCATGATCACCCACAAATGTAAATTCAGGCACACCCGTCATAGAAAAAGTAACCCTCTTTTTATGGCAGTCAACTATAGCATGATAAGCACATAACCAGTCCATGCCAAGAATCACATCAAAATCACGTATAGGTAGAACTACCAAGTCCATATGCAAAGTGTGGTCACCCACCAATACATCACAAGATTTAAACACTTCAGATGCGAGCATATATTCCCCGAGCGGGGTAGACACTTCAAGCAAATATGGCAAAGGTTGAGGCAGCACACATAAATTCTCAACAAAGTGCGAAGCAACATAAGAATGTGAAGACCCTGGATCTATGAGAACTCGAGCCTTATGATCAAATATAGAAAGAGTACCTCCTATCACTGCCGTAGACCCCTGAACCTCGCGCTGATCAAGCGCAAACACACGGCCCTGCACCTTGGGTTTCCCATCTACACTCTTTTTGGCTCCAGACTGAGCCACATTCCCCGGTTGAGCTGCCCCAGCTTTCGGGCACTCCTTCCTAAAATGAGTACCATCTCCACAAAGAGTACACTTTCCTAGCTTCGCCCAACACCAATCAATTGTGTGTCCTAGCTTCTGACAATAACTGCAAGTCATACTCCCACTACGCTGACCTTGTTGCCCCTAAGAAGAAGAAGTATTGTTGCCCTGCTTCCCTGACTGTGGCCTTCCTTGGCCTCCACCTCTCCTATCACGGTTTCCTTGGTATCCCCTTCTGTTACCTGAATTATTTCCCTGATTAGTGCTCTGAGTAGTCTGTCGTGCATTACCCGAATTATTCTTGACCCGGTGCTCCTTAATATCCTGCTCCACCTCATAAGCTCTATCAACTGCACTCCGATAATCAGTGAGCTTAAGTGCTAGAATTTGCTTCCTAAATTCAGTTCTCAACCCCTTAACAAACTTATGTGTCCTCCGTGCTTCAGTAGGAATCAAATACGTGCAATAACGGCTCAATTAAGTGAACTTCGCGGAATACTCCGCTACAGTCATGCTACCCTGCTCAAGATCATAAAATTCTTTCTCCCTCTTGTTGCGAACTACATCCGGCACATACTCATTTTTAAACTCCCTTTGAAAATTAGCCCAAGTAATAGGAACTTGTTGAATCTCCCAGCTTTCCTTCAACACATTCCACCAATGCTCGGCGGCTCCCTTGAACTTAAATGTCGCTAGCATGACTCTCTCCTCATCGGTACAACCCAACATAGATAGTAGCTTGATCATCTCTTCCATCCATAACTCAGCCTCCCTAGGTTTCGGCTCCCCAAGAAATGTACTAGGCTTCAACTTAAGGAATCTCTCTAAAAGAGTGGTGTCATTCCTCGGTCTCGGTGGTGGTACAACTTCCTCCTGACGAGGTGGTGGTGGTGCTCCCTCAGCTTGACCTCCCTGGCCTGCCCCTGCCAGAAAAGCCATCAATCTACGATGTAACTCTGCCATATCCGACCCACCGGATTCGGCGGTACCTCGGCCTCTGGCCGACCTCTCTGGGCCTACCTCTACCACGGCCATTGCCATCCCTAGGATTCTCCATCGAACCCCTACAAGAATTCACTCGATGTTAGAATCAACACACAAATAACCAACCCACCTAGGCCATGGAACCTATCCTGGCCGACAACTAACCTGGCTCTGATACCAAGTGTGACAGCCCGACCCGGACCCCAATGCGAGATCCCGAGTCGTGCCGTCCAAATAGGCAAGATACAAGCATGCAAAAGTAGGATTATAAAATTCATGTGGCGCAACATCGCATACAAACAACAACTCGGCTACACTTGGCCGGAAAATAACTTAAAAATAAACAAGTCATCGGCGACGTTACAGCCGGAACCCAACAACTACTCCTACAATTTTTAACACATGCATATAATATCCTCAACGGCCACAACATGCCGGAGACAACAACAACAATAATATTTTAAAGAGCTTTAGCGGAAGAAACTGTAGTGAACCATTAACATATAAACAAGCTCGACCTATAAGTCGGCATACAAAAGATTATAAGTATCAAGTCATTAAGTTATATTACAACAACAAAAACCCCAAAGTCAAGTCTAGGTGACTTGCTTCCCAACGTCCTTGCCAAAATAAAAGTCTAACTACAAAAGTTCCAAAAGAGCAACCTTCTAGCTTGCTAGCAACCAAACGCGGTATGGCGAATCTAGCGTGAACCGTCTCCTCGGCTCGGATCTAAGGAAAACAAAACAAACAAATAGGGTAAGTCGAAAGACTTAGTAAGTTACTAAAAATGCGTGTTCATGATATAGCATGACATTTATCACAATTATGACTCATGTTCTTCATATAGCACTTAGCACATTATTCACATAAGTGCGGAAAATAAATCATACAAGTAGGATATGATATAGGCATGGCCGCTTCGTAGCTCCTGCAATAAAGTTGTTAACCCAATATCGTGACTACGATGCTCGTGACTTCGCATCGATATACCGAACTCCGCCGGCTAATAGCAGCCTGTGACGCACGTATTGTTACGGCAAAGGGGCTACTTCCCCATTGCGGCCTACAATGGAGGGGTGTGTGAGGTCCCAGGTACGGCGATCCATAGCGAGCACGAATCTCTCAATTCGTGAAGGCGATGCATCGTCCTACCCTGACATAAAAATCAAACCAAATAGTGTCAGCTGGACTTAATGCAATGCACAAGTAGATGTTTACTCGTCAAGACCAAATAATGATCGAATTCGACAAGAGCGAACTCGACCGACCAAGTAGGGTATTAATCTCTACAATAAATCATGTCAAGGCAATTAATTGCTCATAACCAAATAATCACAACGGGTTCAAATGCACATAATTAGACTCATCTTAGACTTGAGTAAACCCGACCAAACGATGTCCAAACTTCGTAGGGAGTGAAACTAGAGTTTAACATGTTCAAATCTTCCCTAGAGTCGACTCCGTTGAGTCTTTACTAAAAATTCCAAATTTCGGTTAATTGAAGCTATGTGCTTCATAACTCAACCTAGGCCATTACTAAGCTCATCTAGGTCATAAATTCATCAAGGCATTATAATGTGATTCATATTCATCATAGGTTCCAATTTTGAGGATAGAACACATAACAACTTCACAACATATCATGTCGGCTTAAATTAGGGCATTCTCATATAGCACTTCTTCAAGCAACACATATAATACATGTTTCTAACATGTTCATAATCTTAAATAAACAAGATGAAAGAGTATTACAACTTTTACTAAGCATAAAATCCTCCTATACATGCTCCTAGCAAGTTCATACTTTCAAAACACAAGAAGAAGGCATAGGAAGCATATATGTGTCCTCATTGACCTCAATCATCATAAGCTTTGTTTCCTTAGGGTCAATGAGAACTAAAACAAAGATGAAAGGAAGTAACTTACTTGTATTCTACACCAAAGAAAGCAAGGAAGAAAACTATTCGGTAGGAAATGATCTACTCTTCAAGCTCTACTCTTCTATGGTGGTGGCTTGAGCAATGGAAGAGGGGATGAGGGAAGACCAAGATGAATGCTTCAAGAAGCCATGGGAGAGTCTTGGAGAAGAGTAATCTCGTTTTTGGAGAGTGATGGAGAGAAATGAGAGTCAAAATCTGCAGATGTGGTGTATATTGAGCTAGAAACTTAGTGGGACAAGTGTCATGACATTGTGGTCTCTTAAAATCAGATTTTGGTAGATTAATTGATCACTAAAGCCCTCTTAATCCACTCTTAAAACTTGTTAGAGATGTTAGGACATAAGTAAGGAGGGTTAGGAAGGTTTAGGTGGGGTTTAGAAAGGGTTTTGGATAGGGGTTTAAGGGTAGAATTCAAGAAACATCGAAACAGGGCAGACCAGTCTCGAGGGACCTTGCGGTCGCATGGTCCCCCTACCCTTGCGACCGCATCCCTCCTGGATGCTCAACACTTCATTTTCTGTCTACCTTGCGGGGGCAAGGTCATTCCACTTTGCGAGGGCAAGCCCGGCAGAACCAAAATGGCTCAAAACTCAACCTAAAAGACCCCCAAACACTTAGCCAAATCAAGGGGGTTTCAAACCCCAACAAAAATGAGTTTAAAGCTCATCACAAGCACCCTCAAACAACACCCGAACGATCTAAACGAAGGAGGGAAAGAAGAAGAACTTAACAAGCAATTCAACCGGCGATTAAACAAGCATGTAAACATGATTCTAAACATGCTAAGGGCTTCATGAATGACTTATGAATGTTTCTAAATCATATATAGACTAAGTAAACATGCTCATGAACATCAAGAATACATGAAGGCAAGCACACAATGCACATGCAAGAATCCGGGGTGTTACAAACTGGCTGTAAATATTATTATTGTCCGTTAAATATTAGTAATAGTTGGTTTTTCTGTCTTTCTTATATTTGCAATGTAAAATATATTTTTTCTGTTTAGTTAGTTTTTATATCATGTAAATAATTGTTATTTCTTTTCCATTTAAAAGTATGTTATTTTGTTCATAAAAGTAACCATAAATAGTGTACGTAAATAGTTCATTTTGTTGCTATTTTTTTACTTTGTTTGTATAGTTAAATAAATATAAATCATCTTTTATTTCCCTTTGTGTGTGTGTAGATATATATAGACTAGAAATATAAAATAAACCAAGCATGTTGGCAAACTCATTGTGAGACCGAAAGGGCGAGTTGGGTGACTAACCCTTCCTAACACGTAACTTAGCCCTCAAACCTATATTTTATAGTATTTTTTTGTTTTTCTCTGCTTAACCTTAAAATAGAGATAACGACTTTGTAAATACACTTTTGAGTCCACAACGAGGCCAAGCATATTCCACGCGCTTAAGTTTTGAAACCACTCGCATCTCACGCGAGGGGGGTCGAAACGGGGTTCTCACACCTGCACCTCCCCGTAATTTAAAGGCAACAATAGACACCTTTCTTTTATCTCAAAGAACCGTTCAACCTCATTAAGCCAATCTAGGAACGATTCTATCTCCAAGCTACCATGAAAAATTGGAATTTCAGCCTTGATGCGATATGCATCATAACCGTTCAGCCTTGATGCGATATGCATCATAGTCGCTGGCACGCGATGTTTGGGATGGGTTCACGAGCTGCTAGATCTGGATTGTCACGTGGCTGTCCTACAAGACGAAGGGCGGCCAAAACTTCCTGAATAAAAGCACATGTCTCATCTGTCATTGGTGTAATTCGCTGGTCTAGAGTTGCAAAACCCTGGTCCGTGTTGAGTTCTTCAGTCATTGACGCGATGAACCAAAAAGATTGATGAAGTGAAGGCGATGATCGAAGGGATAGATCAGTAGTAGCAACGAGGGTGACATGACCGCAATCTTTAGAAAAAATGCAACAACCTGCTCTTATACCAACTAATGTAGGACGGGTAGGAAGAAGTTAAGTTCATTAACGTATGAACGGACGGGTGATTGATTTCGTTCAATCAGATGAGAAAATAACAAGAAAACAACAACTAAGTGTCTGATTTCTAAAGAAGAAGATGAAAATTTTTATTTCATAAGTTGCTGCCCTAACACTTAAAAGACTCCCTTTATATAGGCCGTCAAATGGGGGGTCTTGGGCATAGGAAATAACAAGATACATGAACATGCGGAGCAGAGAGAAAATCAAAAGACTAAGGAAAATCAAAAGAAAGGCTGAAAAAAGACTAAGTCTTGATGCACCTCATCACCAAAACACTCCATGTTCGTGGTTATCAATCTCCCGTCAAAGGTATGTTTTCTACTCTTATTCTTTGTAATAATTTAGCAACTCCAAGTTAATTTTTCTTCCAAGTATTTTTGTGTCAAGTTTGATTGTTTTGAGTTAAATATGCATAAACAAAAACAACCACCAGGTCCACCACGACTGGGCCACCGCATCGCTGCATGGGAAAGCAACCAGCTGTATATTACTCCCTTCGTCCCAAAATTATTGTCATGCTTTCATTTTTTCGTCTGTCCCAAAATAATTGTCTTGTTTGAAACTTTCTTTTTTAGGACAACACTTTTACCACTTTACCATTATTTTTTCATCCTACTTTAATTATGAGCCACATACACATGGACATAAAGTAAACCACACATTAAATCTATACATATATAAAAGGAGAGATGCATAATTTGGAAAGTTCCCGCCAAAATAAACTTTCTAAATTTGGAAGCACTTCACTTTTAATCTCTATCATATTTATTGAAAATTGAAAATAAAAAATGTCAATTAATGTGGTTGACTAGATAAGTAAATCTAGAAACCTTTTGAATTTTTCCTTAATATTGGGATACTAACTTTTGAACTTTTGAACTTTTGAAATCTATCTTCAATCAATTAGATACAATATATATTCATACTAATCGACAATATGAATATTGACATGACAAAAATTCTTAATTATTCTTGAATTTTGAGATTATTAGAATGCGTAATTCATATTAAACAAATTCATTGATTGTGTCAATGATATAGATAAATCCAAGATTATTAATTCATATTAAACAATTAATGTGGTTGACTAGATAAGTAAATCTAGAAACCTTTTGAATTCTTCCTTAATGTTGAGATACTAACTTTTGAACTTTTGAAATCTATCTTCAATCAATTAGATACAATATATATTCATACTAATCGACAATATGAATATTGACATGACAAAAATTCTTAATTATTCTTGAATTTTGAGATTATTAGAATGTTTAATTCATATTAAACAAATCCATTGATTGTGTCAATGATATAAATAAATCCAAGATTATTAATTCATATTAAACAAATCCACCTTGGGAAGTTCGATAGTTTAGTAGTTATTCAATTCTCAAGTTATTTAAATGATAAAAGCATTATAAATTTGTTGCAATTTCATTAAAGGTCAATCGAGTATAATCCAAAATCGAAGAAGCGATCTCTGCAAAATGGCCCCTCTTTTCAAATGAATAAAGGATATCAGCTCATTCAACGTTGAATGGTCATTAAAGTTGAGATTAGCCCAGTTGTATAATTTCTCATCATTTGGTGAACAGTTTAACTGTATTACGTAGTATCATCGTGAGGCATGTGTTACAAAGATATAACTTTTTCCTTTTTGTTTTGATTGTTTTCAATTACATGTGCATTTTTTTTATTGCAAATTCATGCTACATTAAGACGACAACAATGGACAACTTCCAACCAGTGCTCAAAAAGAAGAAAAACATTTGTATGCTGTGAATAATAATCTGAGGCTCGGGCTCTGGCGCGAGCGTGGCGTGCACAGACACGTGAATAGTAATCTGAGGCTCGGGCTTTAATGCGAGCATAATCTGAAGCTCGAGCTCTCTAGCGCGAGCGTGGCGTGCACGGGCACGTGAATAATAATAATATGAAGCTCGGCATTAGCGCGAGCATAATCTGGAGCTCGAGCACAATCTGAAGCTCGAGCTCTGGCACGAGCGTGGCGTGCACGGGCACGTGAATAATAATATATGAAGCTTGGCATTAGCGCGAGCATAATCTGGAGCTCGAGCTATGGCGCGAGCATGGCATGCACGGGCACGTGAATAATAATAATATGAAGCTCGGCATTAGCACGAGCATAATCTGGAGCTTGAGCTATGGCGCGAGCATGGCGTGCACGGGCACGTGAATAATAATAATATGAAGCTCGGCATTAGCTCGAGCATAATCTGGAGCTCGAGCTCTGACGCGAGCGTGGCGTGCGCGGGCACGTGAATAGTAATATGAGGCTCGGGCTTTGGTGCGAGCATAATCTGAAGCTCGAGCTCTGGCGCGAACGTGACGTGCACGGGAACGTGAATAATAATAATATGAAGCTTGGCATTAGCGCGAGCATAATCTGGAGCTCGAGCTCTGGCGCGAGCGTGGCGTGTGCGAGCACGTGAATAGTAATCTGAGGCTCAGGCTTTGGCGCAAGCATAATTTGAAGCTCGAGTTCTGGCGTGAGCGTGGCGTGCACGGGCACGTGAATAATAATAATATGAAGCTCGGTATTAGCGCGAGCATAATCTAGAGCTCGAGTTCTGGCGCGAGCGTGGCGTGCGCGGGCACGTGAATAGTAATAATATGAAGCTCGGCATTAGCGCAAGCATAATCTGGAGCTCGAGCTCTGGCGCGAGCGTGGCGTACACGGGCATGTGAATAATAATAATATGAAGCTCGGCATTAGCGCAAGCATAATCTGGAGCTCGAGCTGGCGCGAAGCGCGTGCACGTGACGTGATTATAATAATATGAAGCTCGGCATTAGCGCGAGCATAATCTGGAGCTCGAGCTCTAGTGTGAGCGTGGCGTGCGCGGGCACGTGAATAGTAATCTGAGGCTCGGGCTTTGGCGCGAGCATAATCTGAAGCTCGAGCTCTGGCGCGAGCATGGCGTGCACGGGCATGTGAATAATAATAATATGAAGCTCGGCATTAGCGCGAGCATAATCTGGAGCTCGAGCTCTAGCGCGAGCGTGGCATGCACGGGCACGTGAATAGTAATCTGAGGCTCGGGCTTTGGCGCGAGCTTAATTTGAAGCTCGAGCTCTGGCGCGAGCATATTATGCGAAGATACTAAGTAATAGTATATATTATTACTAATACTCCCGGTCTGTGGCCCTGTGGCCAATATGAATGAAAATGCCATGAATTTAGCTATAATGACCGTGGGTCCCTGCCATATAAACAAATATGCTGTAGGATCTCTCATCAGTGGTAGTGGTAGCCCCCTACTTCTTGAGCGTAGAAGTGTATATGTAGATCGAGAAGTAATAAAGATTTGTGTTTCCTTCATGCCTCAGTACCAGCCCCCCAGTTAATGATTGTTATTAACTGCGAGTAGTAAAAATGTAGGCATATAGCCTAAAATGTGACCTCGGCGAGGTGAGGTAGGCACGTAACCTTGTAAATAATCGTGTAATAGTTTGCAGAGGAACAACTTGTGTTATTGATCGTGGTTGCCGAGACTATGCCCGTTTGTATTTTGTACCTGAAAGTTTTAGGAGCATCTTTGTATAGGCAAAAATCACGTTTTCGTCACAATTATTTTCGTCATACAATGTGTTGATTATTTTGTTAGATTTATATCTGTTCAGTACATTACATTTGTTTTATACTTCAGTGGCTAATCGGGCTGCGTATCGATTAGCGTGGCAACTGTGTATAGAACTTTGCCAAGTATAGTTTTTATAGGACTTTTGATGAGCGCAAGATTTCCACGAATTTTTCCGGGAATTTTCTTTTATTTTGTGCTATTTTTGAATTAATTATGCTTTGGAAATATTATTATTTGTGTTTTTGTGCTTAATGTAGGTTTCCAAGTATAATCGAGCTTTTATACGGTGTTTAGCACGAAGTTCGAGGCAATTCCGGGCTTAAAAGTTGTTTTAGAAATTAATTGGTCAACGTCCGTTAAGTCCGTCAACGAATCCAAGGCAATTTGAGGCTAACAGAGGCAAACGGTGGCTGAAAAAGCTAACAAATGACCAAATTGATAGTCTGGGAGGAATCAGGCCGGCGGCGCCAATTTATGAAGGCTTAGGGGTACCGGAGCAAATTACATAAGTTCAGGGAGGCCGCCACAATTGTCTGAACTCGCCTGTGTGTCCGGTCGGAGCCACGTGGCGACTCTCGCCGCTTCTCCACTAAGCGAACCCGCGGTCTTCTTCACGGATCCGGGTATGACCCGCGTGCTCCAGCCCATCCTGACCCTCCAGCCCACCATTTCACCCACTACCTCTCACACCATCAACCCACTTTCAACCTGGATCAACCCGCGCTTTCTCCCTTGATTTGCCCAGCTAATCTTTTTCTTCCATTTCAGCCCTCAACTCTCCATTGCACTGCCGAAAATACCCCTGTTCTGTTCCGGCCTCTTGCTGCCTCCTCCATTTTGTTTCCAGGCAGCTCATCAATTCGAATACACACAGCCCCATTTACGGGCATTAGCTCTAAATGGGGCACCAGCCCCCATTTCCATCATTTTCATCCAAAATATTTGATGCTTGATCACCATTGAAGGTTTGGAACATCAAATCAAGGGCCAAGGACGCACTTGCAAAAGATTTCAACCCCAGATTCGCGATTCTTCGGTTCAATTCTTTCTACTTATATTTTTAGATATTCATTATGTTTTCTTGGGTTGATTGATTTTGTAAATGTTGATTTGGTTTGTGCTTAAAATATTCATGGAATGCAATTATTTTTATGTTAAATGTTGTATTTTAATTTAATTTATTTCTTTATTTAGTACACAAGCATGTTGGTTATTATTTTGTGAAATTAATGCTTTTAATTATCTGGCCAATAATTAAATGATTTTAGAAATATTTAGGATCCGCGAGAGCTACCTATTTATTTCGGACCAATCAATTTAATAGTTGGTGTTTTGTGACACACACCGATAGCCGTAATGAGACTAGGTTTGACACGCGATTGAACCACCTTAGCCATTCGCGAGGTCGGGGAGATTAGGGTTGACTATAAGATGCGAGAGCCCGTAGTTAGCCAATTTAGTTGTCTCGGCTACCAACATGACTTGTAGAAAAATATAGAGAGTTTCTTTTTGCGAAGTATTACCCATGCGCTTGGTTATTATTGTGTTTTCTTAATGCTTTTAATGGCGTAACGAACCATTAGATGATCACTAGAATGATAGGATACGAAGCGAAAGCCCTTCCTATTATTCCGAAAATCACAATAGTAGTTTGCGTGGCGTGAGACCGAAAGGAGATCGCGCGTAGATAGTCTTTGGATGCTTGTTTACACATGCAGTTATTTTCTCCCCTGTGTTATGTGTTGCGATGATATGAGCCCGTAGCAAGGTTGAGAGATAGCTAGATTTGCTATACGTAGCGAAAGCCCGTAGCGAATAAAATAGCGCGTCCGACTACCAAGACTTGAGTTAAAGAAAAGCAAAAAGAGAATTAAATTAAGCATCGGCTAGACTAGAAATAACGCGTTCCTATATTTTTATCTTGATTTGTTGTTGCCAAACCACATCCGCGTTAGTTTAGATTTAATTGCTTTCTAGGTTGTTTATATTTTTAGATTTTAATTCAATTTATTTTCGCTCAAATATAATTAGTTAGCATAATTTCGGTACTTAGTTGGAGTGAGAATTTCGCGCATTCCTCGTGGGATCGACTCGTACTTACGTACTTTATTACTTGATACGGCCGGGTAATCTTGCCCGAGATGCGTTTTAACGCACATCAACTTTACAGGTTCAGCGGAAGACCTCTTCACAGCTTCACCGGAAGACCTGCTCAAAGCTTAATTAAGAACGACATACCTTGTGTCCACCTAGTCTCTTATGACGTGTCCTGTCCAGCAATAACTCATTAGATTAATTCAAACTTATCCTAATCATTGTTTGAATTAACCTAAGACATTCCCTGACATGTCAAGCCGCCGAAAGCAACTTTCCGAAAAGCAGGAAGACTTTTCGTCCTGAACATTGAAAGCAGGAAAAGCAGACTGGCTCTTACTTTCTGCAACAACTCTCAGATCTGACACCTAAATCGCTCACCTTTTGAAGATCTCATAAATCATTTTCTGCCCTAGATATCTGTGAAGACGATAATCCTTGACTGACAGCCCCATGCATTTAATGCATTCATAAAAGAGCTGTTGAAGTTTTCGTCTTCTCTCAACGGATCTTTTGATGTGCACCTGCTATAAATACTGCCATTGAAGACTGAATAACAACAACTGTACAGAATCAATCGAACACTAAAAGGATTGCTCTGAAACTCCATAACTCCAAGTCTTACAGCTCATTGCAATCAAGAGATCCTAAACAGATCTAGAAGTCCTCATCAACAACAAGAAGCTGCTCATCAACACCTATTGTTTTATCTTCTTGTTGTTCACATTCATTAACTATACTTCTGCACGAATTAAATATCTTGTATTTACAGATATTTAATTCCATAGACCCCAAACACAAGTCAATATTTTGTACACGATCCATTAGGAATATTCTTGTAATAGAACTAGTGGAAAATATAGTGCACTATTTAAATCCAAGGTTGACTGCCTTGGTGGTGGACGTAGCACTATTTATAGTGTGAACCATCTCAAAATACTTGTGTTATTTCTTTACTGTTTGTCTTTCAATTGAACTGTTTAATACTTATCCTTATCTTTATCCGTTTACAGCAGAACTTAAGTATCTTGTAAAAGGTCTACCGGTAATCCTTATCGGCAGACCTGGAACAACTACCTTGAAGGTCTTCCGCTGCTTCTATCTTTTATATAGATTGCAAGTACCCTTCAAAGAATTCACTAAAAGTTTTAAGTGTTTAATAAGCTATTCAACCCCCCCTTTTAGCTTATTATTGTGCCCATTGAGACCCACACAATGTTTGTCATAGTCCAAGCATATTGATCACATAAGAGAAGATTTTTTTAATATGGGCCTATTATGAGAGAATAGGAAACAATTATTGCGGCGACACGTCGCGCTATTAACAGATACGATGAATTTTTAAGATGTAAGTATTTGAGTGTGAAGCATGAGAGAATAAATGTGTCGTGCTAACATATGATAGGTAGATTGAGCATGTTATCGTATTATATCGTAAAATAGTTGTGTACATAATTTTAGCTCTGCTCATAATTTTATCTCGGCACATAATTTTAATATCATGTAAGCTCGGCACATATCAATTTCAATTTGCATGTTATGTTTCTAACTGTCACGTTATGCCAACAAAAGTTAAATAATATAATATTTAAGTTGATGAGGCTAACGAGCTCGTGTGCATTTCACCAAAATAATGTAGTCAAATTTGTAAGAAAATAGTTTTACTCGCTACGAGGATCATGTCATCACATAAAATTGTAAAATAGTTGCGTACAATGAATCGAACTCGTTATGGTAATTTATATCGTGTCCAATGTATTTAAATCATTTTGTTGCTTGACATATAATTTTAAACAAGTAACTAATACCCAGCTCTGGCCATATATTAGCTTAGTGCATTCAAATAAATTGATAATATATGCAGGTGAAAAGAAATGACTAGTATCAAACTTTTGTGACATGGGCTTAATAAAATTCGGTCAACTTTATTATTATTATTATTAATATTATTGCAACTTGAATGAAATGTTGTGCATTAATTTTTTTTCTTTTTATTCCATGATGCATAATGGTCATAATCATATAAGTCAATGAAATAGGCATTCAGGCTACTGCTTATGACTTTTTGATGTGTCTTTTGCGTGTCTGAGCAAACAGGTATAAATGAAAACGTGAGTAAAAAATAAGGGGCAATTGTGGAAAGGGATATTATCTGATAATAGTGATAGTAACAAAAGCGGAGGGTGAAATCGGAAAGTCTGCACCTGATATTTAAATTGAGTGGAGGTTGGCTTTAGCCATGTGATGATGACTAATCATGAAGCAACATCAAAATCAGAAATGGTGATGAAGTGACGTTACTTTTATTGCTTTGGTCGATACAGAAGGTAAGGTGTTGCTGGCGCGTGAACGGACGGTGACGTTCACAGTTGTTTGTGGTGGAGCGTGACGGCGCGTGGAACCTCCTTTGGAAGCACTCTTGGCGGCGTTTGCCTCGTCTTCTCAAATCACACCTTCTGGTGGTGCTATTTTTCTGTTTCGGCGGCTAGAGGTCAGATTTATTTGACCGTTGTACAGTCGGCGTGTGAGATGACTTAGAGAGTCCGGTCGCCTCTGTTAGCGGGTTGAGGGGTGTGGCAGCTCGGGTGGAGGCGATTCAAGTATCACCGGCTTCGTCTCTTCAAGACGCACATTCGTGTAGTGTTTATTTGCTGCTTTGTGTACATCTTCTTAGTGTAGTCCACACCGAAAGTTGACGTATCCTCATTCTTTGATCGTTTCCAGCACCCTTGAAATGGAGCTCTGCCATGGCTGACGAAGTCAGCGTGCAGAGGGAAGAAAATAAAGTCGATTCCCGACAACGGAACCAAACTGATCACGCCAAAAATGTGGTGACCTTGTCGTGTCGTGTCCGGGGTGCCGAAAGTGACGTTATGTCGGGGTCGCCGGAGTCGTGGTCCGACGGTGATCGTCGCGGTAGGATATCTGGCATGTAATGTCTGCAAAATAAAGCATCGTGAGTGGGTGGGGTGTCCCCACAAACCCTCCGGTGTGATAATCAGTATATGTTATGTGTATCATCGCTAATTAATAAAATAGAGTGTGTGTATGTATGTGTATAAACCGGCAGTAGGGAGGGATGAAAGAGAGTTCTTGTTCTGTTTTTTGGAGGGAAATAGTCACCGACCTTTTTCATAGGAAGTTTCCTACTATTTATATAAATGTGGTCTTTCCATACTGGGCTTTAGTATGTGATTGGGCTTGGGCCCTTCTTTGGATATGGGTCCGGGCCTCCTTCCGGGTACGGGCTTAGCCCAATCTTCTAAGTATAATTTCGGAGTACACTTTTGGGTTACATGTTCGAGCCTGATATTTTGGAGCACTTCAACTATATTTAAAAAATCAAGAAAATTAAATAACTATTTACTTGAAATAAACTGAATATAATGCTAAATACTTGAAATAATCCAAAACAATGTCATTTTATATAACACAGATTTAGAAAGAGATACGATTTATATATTATAAATCATAATTTTTTAAATAATTATCTTAATTGCTCACATCTGATAAATATACGTCTCTAAGTTTAGATATGCATTTGTTATAAAAATATTAAAAGTATATACTACAAAATAATTGACTTACTTGGAAAAAATCGCAAATAATATATTAAAAATAAAATCTTAGGAAGTCGGAGAAATCTTGACTATCTAAATCTGTAATTTTTAGATGAGAGACAAATCGATAAAAATATACCTCATGAGCTATAATTGACTGTCGTGTAGGGAAAGTTAACGTTTAAAAGTATTCTTCCTTCACCAAGGCAGAAACAAATTTTACATGTGGTTTGGACTAATTTTGCTTGAATGGATGGTCAAACAAAAATAGCATCCAAATTTTTCTTCCCTAGGCGAAGGGCAAAGAAATTGATATGTTTTTTTTTTTAAATTTTGTCTTGAATGTTTGATGAGTGAGGAGAGGAAGAGGACGTGTATTTAAGTTTGACCATGATACATATTAGGTTTTAGGTCTTCTCATTGGGCTGATTTTCTTTATTTATTTTGGGCTCGTCTTATAAAAACTAATTTCGGTTTTGGTCATTTTATTAGTTTACGTTATGAAAAAGAGAGAGGCTAATTCCACTACATTTTTTTTCTTATCTACTACATAATTAGTTATTTCATTAATTGATGACATGTTTGGACAAATTTACCCATAATTACTTGTTCATATTAAGTTGACTAATAAAGTTATTTTTCTATTTAATTACCTTCTAACATTATTTTTTTAATGAATAACATAGTTATAATATTTTTATTTTTTGCTTTTTATTAAATTCTTGATCAATTAATCTTATGATTAAAGTTATCTTGTATAAACAATAAATTAATATCTTAAGAACATCATTTGTTTACCAAACTTTGAGAAAATCTGTACTATTTGGATATTAAAATAATGGGATAATTGCATAAAAAACCCTGGCCTATTTTAGGTTTTGCAAATTGAACCCTGACAATTGTTTATAGGCATATTGAACTCCAGATTATTATTTTCATGCCAATTCAAACCCTCCGTCTAATTCAAGCGTTAACTCCTAACGGGAGTAGGATGCCTACGTGGCATCCTACGTGATTTGGCGGCACAAATGAGTCCCCAACGCTCGCTTCCCGCCAAATTTAATCCTAGACTAAACCTTGTACAATTTTCCTGATTGCATGATGGACCCCGATTGCTACAAAGCTAAAAATTCAAGATATAAACTATCTCCTACATCTATAAACATACACCCACTGCCATTTCTATATAAAAAACAGAGACATATGCTAATGATGAATAGAGAAGTTTTATGTCATTGTGGAAGGATCACTGTCATGCGGACATCCTGGACTGATCAAAATCCAGGCAGAAGGTTCCTAGGTTGTGAAAGATTTGGGGTAAGTTTATTTTACTTATTTTTTGGTTAAAAATCAGAATTATTATTTTAATCATTTTGCTCACTGTTTTTTTTTTCCTAGCAGAAACAAGGGGCATGTGGGTTTTTTCTTTGGTATGATCCACCTCAAAACCAAGGTGCAAAGTAACAAATGCCTTTGGATTTGTTTGGTGTTATCATGCTTGTTCAACCTACTCTTCATCTTAATCATAATTGGGCAAGACTAAGCTATATTGTAATGAATGGGTGGTATGAAAGGAATGTATTTTGTATGTTTTTGTATGTTCAGGTAGAAATGAATGTAATGGTTGTTATGTTCAAGAATGAACTCTTTGTAATTTTGTTTTGTTTTGGTGGAAATGATAATTTGGTATGAAAGGAATGTTTAATGATCATTTTGTATCTTACTTTGATGTCACACAAAACAACACAGTTGATCATATAATACCCTTACCACTATATATTATCATTACCATTACATATCAACAATGCTTAATGATAATTCAAGGCCCGCCACGCTTGATAAAAAAACTATACATACATATTTTACTTGTGTCTCCACATGACATCAAAACATTATAATCTCGATCAAATACAAATTATACTTGTGTCTCCACTGTCCAAAAAGCTATACCCCTACATTCATATACCACTGTCTACTGTCCAAAAGCAATATACCCCTGCATTCTTCAGAAATCATATACCACTGTCCAAAAGTATTTTTCTTCATTACATGGGAAAACAAAATAACTCAAAAGTCCTGCATTCATCATAAAAGTCATTTGTAAGCAATAATCAATTAATACTTAAAAACATTTAAATAGCATATAATACAAAATACCAAATATACCCATGACTTAAAAGTCTTGCATTCTTGGCAGGCCAATGTTGATTCTCCTGAAGTGATTACTACAATAAATTAAAAATTCATTAAAACCATTCAGACATCATAAATATACACTACTAAACCAAGAATAATAAAAAAGTTACCTAATTATTCATCAAGGACAATTTTTTCACCAAGTGCTTGAATCCGTAAGTTTTTGAGAACCTTTCATTCAAGAGTCCGAATGACCTCCTAGGTGTTTGTGTTGGAGTTGGAGAGGCTCTTAGCTTTCTTGGAGTCCTTTTAGGTTGGCTTGATGTGATTGGAGAGGCTCTTGGCTTGGTTGGAGTCTTTGAAGTTGTGTTGGTGGTGGTGGTGTAGCAGAACATGGGATGTGAGTGGAGAGGCTCCCGGCTTGGTTGGAGTCTTTGAAGTTGTGTTGGTGGTGGTGGTGTAGCAGAACATGGGATGTGAGTGGAGAGGCTCTTGGCTTGGTTGGAGTCTTTTCAGGTTGTGTTGGTGGTGGTGGTGGTGTGGCAGTAACAGGGGAACTCATTGGATCAGGCTCTTGGTTTTGTTGTGGTGAATCATATAGTTGGTCATGCTTATCCACATTCAGGAAATCAAACATATTTTCCTCATCTTGTAGATCTTTGAGAATATCTTGAAGCTCTTTTGGACATCAAACACATTTTCAGCCGGGATAGGTTGCCTTGATTTTTGACCGTGGGATGTTGGTTGGACATTTTCTTTTGTTATGCCCAGCTTTGTTTACAAATGGAGCAAGTGACGTGTTTTTCATCTCACTTTGAAGATCGCAGGTTTAGTTGGACATTTTCTTGTACTATGTCCAAGTGACTTCAAGAAGAACAAGTAAGAACCCCAAGTCCTCCCCACCTCCTCTACCTACCTTCTGAATGCCATCAACCGTTCTTCCTTGGTTCTCATCATTTCCATCTAACCTCCTTTGCTTTTTAGGTCTCCCAGCTTTCCTCCTTGTATTAACTGGACAAAGGATAGGAGGTAGCCCGCTTTTGTCCACATGTTCGCTCCATGAATTGCATCAAGTGTGTTCTTTGTAAGTCTTTATGTACAATTCTCTCTTGTACCAATGTGCCACAACATCTTCTGCTTGCAAGCCAATATAAGACAAGGCAGAGATGGCATGACTACATGGTATTCCACTCAACTCCCACCTTCTACAAGAACATGTCTTATTTTCAGTGTCAACAATATACTGTATCCCCCTACTTAAAACCTCAAAGTGTGAGCTGTCTGTCCAGGAAGGTACATAAAGTGTTGACTCTGTCTTGGTCTTTTCAACTATGGCTTGAATCTTAGGACATAACAACCCTTTTTTTCTCTTCATCTTATCCCTCAACACATGTGTTCTTTTCATTAATATACCCCTAATCCTTTCCAAAGATAGTTATTATAGGTTTATCCCTTGCTTCTAAAATTGATGCATTAAAGCTCTCACACAAATTGTTTATGACAATGTCACACTGTGGCCATGTCCTTGAAATGTGACCTGGACCACTGTTGAGGTGGTTTAGTATTAAGCCACTTAAATGCCTCTAAGTTTGTTGCTTTTAAGGCATCCATGCATTTCTCAAACATGGTAGGGTTTGAAGCCCTTGCACAATCCCATAATCTGTCTTTCAATATCAACCCTTTGTGTACCATCTTAAAGTTGTTGTACAAGTGTCTAACACAAAACCTATGATCTGAGTTAGGACATAGTAATTCAAGTGCTGGAACCAATCCCTAGAAACACAATGAAAGATATCAAAGAATTAAACAATGCTTGTCAAACAAAAAAAATATTAAAAACAAATAAGAATTAAACATTGATATCTATCAAAGAATTATACCTTCTGCTTATCTGACATAAAATTCCAATGGTAAGAGTTCCCCATGTTGATATCATTCTTCAACAATTCAAGAAACCAAACCCATGATCGCTTGTTCTCACTTTCCACAACAAAGATACACAAATGGATAAGTACAATTATTCCCATCTATGCCCACAAAGACTTAGCAATATACCCCCAAATAGACCCTTCAAGTGACAACCATCCAAATCAATGATTGGTCTACATCCTTCTAAAAACCCTTCTTTAATGGTGCAAGACAAACATAAAGCCTTTTGAATGTGTTATTGTCATCCGTCAAGAATCAGTATAGTTGAACCGTGGCTCCTTGTCCTTAGTTCATGGCAATAATCATTCACCTCCTATATTGCTCCTCCTCCGACCTTGGATCAACTTAATTGCTTTATGTTTAGCTCAAACATTTGGTCCTAGACACATTTACTTGGTGCTCAGTTGAAATTGCACTTTGCAATGCATGTAATGGCATATGAGGATCTGATCTGATTCTATCCAAATACTTCTTAGCAATCCAGCTTGCTGTGACATTTTTATTCTCTAAAGACCTATAACAATTACTGTGGGTTGGATTGTATGACTTCACTTGAAACCGGTTCTTACCTTGAACCTTGGATACATACACCATCCATTCACACCCTTCCTTGCATATAGCCCTCACCCTAGTCTTTTCACTTTTGGCATACCTTATCTGCTTTCCCCCACTTGATAGAGTGTTGTCTAACAAAGATCCTTAAACTCTTCAATTGAACTAAATGTCATTCCAATTTCAAACTTAGGGTCGACATATCGGTACCTTTGTTGAATGAACTAAATGTTACAATCTTCTTCCCAGCTTTCTTCATCACTTCCATCCATGCTATCTAACTCATCATCAGTAGCATCATATTTGTCCATAAAGTCCTTATCACCTACTTCCACCCCTTTTCCCTTTTCATTTGTATTTTTGTTTACCCCACCCCATTCAACATCCTTATCAACATTGTCATCAAATAAGTTATCATCCTCAACATCATAGTCACTATCAATGAAATTATCTCCCAAGTCAGTTGACGTATCACTATCATCAGCATTTGACACATCATTATCATAACTCTTACCAACATTAACATTTGACACATCCCCTACATCCCCTGTATTGACATCCCCTGCATTGACTTGGCCCTCATCTAGATCAAGGTCCATACCAACACCTACATCAAACTCTAGATCAATCCCAGAAATATCATGACTTTGACCAATATTATGTGTGATAAAGTACAAAGGCAATATCTTGTTTCCAAACTCCAAATTTAACACCTCCTTATCTGACTTTATCTGTCTGAATTCTTTCCCATTTTCACCACCTATTTTGTAGTAAAAGTCTACTAATTGTGGATCATATGCTAAAGTTTCAGCAATATCTTTCAATTCAATTAGTGACCATTCATCTTGGTCACAGTTGTCAAAATAATTAACAGTTCCCCCAACATATTTGTCACACTTGATCTGACCACCATGATGCACTTTTACAGTGAACAATGACCCATTTTTATCTGAAAAGTATAAAATAAAACAATTTAATATATAGGGTAACATGCATATCATTGCAATGGACCACATACCATTCTAGTGGACCACAAACAAACTGAAGAAGATCACATAAATGACAGAATACAGAGACAATATATGGTAACTTTATTTATATTTGCCCCACTTAAATATAAACATAAATTGAAAAAAACTTATACATGCCAACAAAGAATACAGAGACAACAAAGAACAAATACAGAGACACTTCAACAAAGAACAAAGAACAAAGAACAAAGAACAAATATATATGAATCATTTACATTTTCAACTATATATATGAATCAATTATAAAATCTGTCATATGCTTGTTGAAGACATTTTTTTTAACTTATAACTCGAATACAAATGATTATAAACAGATGAGAACATTGAATCATTTACATTTTCAATAAAAATTTTAGGGTTCGTATACATACCGTAATTGGGTGTAGGATAATCGTTGAATAGCCTCAGAGACCGCATTGCTTTGATTGTTTGAGTGTTAATGTTACTGACAAGGTAATCTTCAAGAACGAATTGCACTTTTCCGGGTTAATTTCTGAGCTTTGTTCAAACCCCTAATTTCAAGCACGAATGAATAAAGCCCTAATTTTCTTTTAATTCGATTTTGATACATTTCCCTCAAATTATGAACGAACCTTCAACAGGCGTGCTATTCACGTGATTTCATTTGTGCCGCCAAATCCACGTAGGGTGCACGTAGGCATCCTACTCAGCTTCCCGTTAGGAGTTAACGCTTGAATTAGACGGAGGGTTTGAATTGGCATGAAAATAATAGTCTGGAGTTCAATATGCCTATAAACAATTGTCAGGGTTCAATTTGCAAAACCTAAAATAGGCCAGGGTTTTTTATGCAATTATCCCTAAAATAATTTTTTAAAAGTGAGATTTAAAGGATATAATAGTAAAATATTTTTTTCCAATAGTAAAATAATAGTGTGAAATAGTATCGTAATTTAAAACCTTTTGTCTATCAATAATAATGATTTACCAATTTAATTATTGAGTTGAGTGAAGCAAATATTAAATATAATACTTAGCATATTGCAATTATTGAATTGATTTTTTAGAGTAATACTTTTTTCATTAAATTAAATTATTTATTCTGATGATAAATATCCAATTAATATTCTCTATGGTTTTGGTAGACAAATGTCTTGATAATATTATTTTTACGATAATGGAGTATGAGACACGAATCATAAACAAAATTGATTAAACATAATTATTACAAAAAAAACATTGTTTGTTGAGACTTAAAAAGTATTTTGGAAAAAATAAAAAAATAGAAAATAACAAATATCTTGTTTGTTAAGAATTAAAAATTAATTTAGAAATAAAATATATACATATATGAGTACTTTACTTCAAATGACAAGTATAGAAAGAGCAATTATGTCCAACGATGCAATTGTTGATAAATATACACACACACATACACACCATAATTATTCATTAAAACAAAACTTCATACATATTTGATTTGACTTGACATAATTATAATTTGTTAGTAATCTATATGCATGTGGAGACTTGGTATTTGCTGATGCAGTTTTCAATCTATAATAGTTTATTTTAGTGATTATAGATAATAAGTGCATCACAATAAAAAATTTAGATGATGATGGATCTCCAGTAAAATTTCAGATCTTATAAATACAGATCATCCATCAAGAATTAAAATCTAAAAATTACTAATATATATTTTAAATTGTATTTTCTTAAATACATATCTATAATTTAAAATTATTAGCCTAAAATTACAGATCCAAAATGATCTGTATTTGTTTTAAAATAGATCTAAAAATTACAGATTTGTATTAATTTTAAAATTACAAATCATATGTATTTTATTAAAAAATTAACAAACTTCATACACAAACGGATTTGTATTTTAAATAAATAAATACGTCTAAAAATTACAAATATGTAATATTAAAATTACAAATCTAATAATTTCGTAGCTAAAATACATATATACATCAGTAATTTCAGATGTGATAGTGGTAGTTATAGTCGTACATGTTAACGACAAATTGTTGTATATAAAGAAGTATTCCAAAATTTATAATAACTTTTTAAAATTTATGTGATTTTTTATCTTTAAATTTACTATTTGTTAATCTTTTTTTATTTTGTCCATATTAAAATTTTTAATTGTATATTAATTAATTTTAACTGAATATATAATTTTACACGCGTATACAAACCGTGCAACGCACGGGGGCATCACTAGTTAATATTAATAATCCAGTCAAATATATTTTCTTAAATTGTGCGCCAAGTCAACTCAGACGATAATTTTGGGATGAATAGAATACTATATGGGAGAAATTTGGGTTAGTCCCCTTTCAGTAATCTTCAACATGTGCGATAAGTACCCTCCTTTTTTTTGGTAAATCGGAAAAAGACACTTTTGGGACGAAAAGATGATTTGTGTGCATAAGGCATGCGGTGCCTCGTAAATCCAAAGTCGGTGCATTGCAATTTAGGCACTCGATGCATCACAAATCTAAAGTCGGTGTATCAGTGCATCAGGCATACGATGCATCACAAAATCAAAGCTGATGCATTGCAATTCAGGCACACGCTACTGTACAATTCTTGCTTGATTAATTGCACAATTTTTCCTATCATTGGAAGTTTATCATGTTGTATCATTATCTTCTTCTAATATGCATAAACGAAGTACTTGTTTTGGACTATGTACACCATTCTGCAACTAAGAAGAATCAAACATCACTAGCATAGTAGCATATCAAATGAAAATCATAATCACACTATTCAAACAAACCACAAGAATGAAAATGAAAATCATAATCACATTATTCAAACAAATCAAAGGAAAATCACTAGCACAGTAGCATATAAAACGAAAATCGTAATCACAGTATTCAAACAAATCAAATGAATGAAAATAAAAATCATAATCACGCTATTCAAACAAATTAAAGGAAAATCACTAGCACAGTAGCTCAATTTCACAATTCCCATTTTTGCATCGTAAATCCAATTGTGCATCAAGGTTTCCGGCATCGAAAATGCGATGTGTGCATCGTGAAATTCAATTTGTGCATAAGAATTTACTTTGGTATATTAATACCAAATTGATCCATGACAATTCCAAAATAGTTACATCGCGAAACGATGCATTCTAATACCAAACTGACACGGAGTAATGTAGAATGGGTGTTGAAATCGTTGGAGGTGTGAGCATTTAAGAAGAGTTGGAATTCAGGTGTTTGATCTCATCCTAGACTTCTATACCTGAGCCCCACATAATCGATAATATTTTGTACCTTGACTTTGGAATCAATGAAAGGAAAGGGGAGCCAACAACAAAGTTTCCATGTGCCTTTAGAGATGCTCGAGCATATCCTCTTTCGTATCCATATCTTGCAAAGCCCGATTCTTTGATTACATATCTAAGAGAGTGTTGTCACTTTCTCGTATGTATCATAAAAGTGGGAGACAAAGAGGGGGACGGAGATCTCAAGAAAAGGAAGATGAAGATTGTGCATTATTGGAATAAATTTATGAAAGTGGACTTATGTGGTTGGAATAAAAAGTACTTAAGTGGATAAATATCTGGAAAAGTGGACCGCTTGCAATTTATTCTCCATATTCGTCTCCCATTTTTACGATAAAAACCGGGAATGGGGAAACACTTTCTCAGGTATGTAATCGAAGAATCGGGCTCTGCGAGATATGGATATGAAGGAGGATATGTTCGAGCATCTCTAAAGGCACATGGGGAATTTGTTGTTGGCACCTTTTTTTTTCTTTTATTCAATAGTCAAGATACGAAGCATTATCGATTATATGGGGCTCACGTACAGATGCGAAGGACGAGATCATACACCTAAATTCCAAGTTTTTTTCAATGATCACACCTCCAACGATTCCAAAACCCATTTTACATCACTACTTGTCAATTTGGTATTAGAATGCATAGTTTTGGTTCGTGATGCAACTATTTTAGAATTGTGATACATCAATTTGGTATAAAAATACCAAAGTAAATTCCGATGCACAAATTTGATTTGCGATGCATGCATCAGATTTACGATGCAGAAAATTATGATGGACAGTTGGATTTGTGATGCAAATATTGGAATTGTGAAATGTGAATTTGAGCTATTGTGCTAGTGATTTTTCTTTGATTTGTTTGAATACCGTGATTACGATTTTCATTTGACATGCTACTGTGCTAGTAATTTTCCTTTGATTTGTTTGAATAATGTGATTATGATTTTCAGTTTCATTCATTTGATATGTTTGGATACTGTGATTACAATTTTCATTTGATATGCTATTGTGCTGGTGATTTTTTATTCTTCTTAGTTGCAGAAAGGTGTATATACTTCAAAACAAGTACTATGTATATGCATATACGAAGAAGATGAAGATGATGATGATACAACATGATAAACTTCCAATGATGGAAAAAAGTTACAATCAATCAAGCAAGAATTGTATAGTACCGCGTACCTAAATTGGAATGCACCGATTTTGCTTTTGCGATACAACATGTGTCTATTGCACTGCATATCTAAATTGGGATGCACCGACTTTTTTGCACCGTGTGCCTGATGTAGTGATGCACACATGTTTTCCTTTTATTAATGGCAGAATCATTTTTTTGGCCCAAAAATAGTATTGGAAAGGTTGAAAATTATTGAAAGAGGACAGGCCGAATTTATCCAAACGGTTATGTGCTGGGATTTGGGCCCTGGGGATGTCACCAGAACCCTCGAGTAAAAGCCCAAGCGACTTTGCAATGACTCAAGCTTTTGTTCTAAATTTTGTGGGCCTTCCTTTTAAAACCCTAATATAACAGCCCAAGCTATAAACTACATAAACTAATCAAAAGAAGCTCTATACCTGTCTCATTTTCGTCTAGGGTTCCGAAGACCAGCCTCCTCATCCTCCATTGTTAGACAGGCGCCATGGGTAAGCCACCCTCCGACCTCCTCTCCCATTATCGTGTTTCGTTTCTATTGTTTGTTGATTTTGAGTTACTGAATTTGTTGCAAAAATTGACTGATTGATTGGTGGAAAAAACAGCGAGGATCAAGGTACATGAGCTGAGGAACAAAGCGAAGGGAGATTTGCTTAGCCAGTTGAAGGATCTCAAGGCTGAGCTCGCCCTTCTCCGTGTCGCCAAGGTCACTGGCGGCGCCCCCAACAAGCTCTCTAAGATGTATGCATTCTCTCTCTCATACAGTCACACACATACAAACACCAAAACTTAATGGCTAACCTGAATTAATATGGCTTAGTTATGAACAATCCTTATGTACGCGAAGACCACTCATTTGTTCTTATGTCTACTAAACCTCATAAGTAGGTAGGTCTTTTAGGCTAGTAGAACCCGTGAGGACTGCGAAGCAACTTTCCTTTGGATGTTATCTGAGGTTTTCTTTGGAATAGTGTGATTGTCTGTGTTTAGTCTGTTGCGTTGCCTGTAATCCAGTGTTATTCCCGTCTAACTCCCCTTCAATTGCCTTTACACAAAATGTTATATTATAATTTTTGAAAATGCTTTAGCTATATCTTTATGCCCAAACTCTCACGTCAGTGTTTAATATTGCCCTGTCTTTGTTGGTTCATTCCAGGAAGTGTTATATTTCCCCTCCCCCAACTAGGAAAGAGAAAAAATGTTAGGAAGATGCTGGTGGACATCTTACTGAACTCAAATGTGTTTTGTATTGGACTATTGGGTACTACATCCATTCTGTAGAACGAGCCATAGTTTGACCATTGTGAGCCAATTTGATCATTTCTCAAATGATGTTTTGACATTCAAACTTCAGCACTTGCAGTTAGTTGTACTATGTATGTGTTTTAGTTTATGATAAGGATTGAAGGTGTGCATCAAAGTCTGATCAGCTATGACATTTTGTGTGGGTATAGCAGACGAGTATGGGCTCTTCAAAGTTATTAGTTTTGTAAAGTCATCTAATTTACATTTATGAGCATTGAAAAGTAGAGGTTGTTTTTATTTTTGTGGTTATAGTTTAGTTATCCTTTGTAGCTTTGTTAGAAAATTTGGTTTGAAATGGTATTTGAGATGATATTGAGGTTACCTTGTGTTCTTATTGGATCTACTTTTCCTTGTTTTTATGTGGGTGCAGCAAAGTGGTGAGAACTTCTATAGCGCAGGTGTTGACCGTTATTTCCCAGAAGCAAAAAGCAGCTCTTAGGGAAGCCTACAAGAACAAGAAGTATCTGCCACTTGACTTGCGTCCCAAGAAGACCAGAGCCATCCGCAGAAGGCTTACCAAGCACCAGGTAACATCTATTAGTCGAGTCCTTTTATCTTTCAATTGAATATCTGTGTATAATGTGTTGTGTTCTGCTTCCTGCTTGACAATGTGAATTTGACCAAGTTAGTAAAAGTAAATGATGCCACATCTCTTGCTTAGTGCCCAAAAAATAAATGGAATCCAGTTTTGACCTATTAGCTCTTTTGGTTGGTGTAAAAGAATTGGTGAGTAGAATATAACGTTCTTCAGATCTTGACCTGGCCACTTAGTCTCAGATGTTTATGGTCTTCTGTGTTGAGCTCAGCTTTTTGATAGGAGAATTGTAGGATGTTATGGAAAGTGCTTTGAGAAATAAATGGATGTGGTACTCAAGTTGCAAAGATCTTGGTGCTATTGTAATTTATGGGGATTTATACAAGTATATGGTAGCTGATACTTGCTCTCAAACTTGTGTAGTATTGTGATATTTGGGTGTGATAGTAGAGTACCAACTAATTGTTGGCTAACTTAGTAAAATTAAATCATGTAGGCTCAGTTCTCCTTTGCAATTTTAGTTACTTGGTTTTCTGGTTTCCATCTCTTTGATCCCACCAGCTCTCTTACCTGTTTCTTAATTTTCCTTTTATCATGAATTCAATTACCTGGGGCATTATGAATTCAAATATTACCATCTTATCTTCTGTGATTTTGGTTGATGGTACTTCCTAGCTGTAATCATTCAGTTTTTCTACATTCCTTCTCTTATGGAGCTGTTGTGTGCATCTAGTTCAATATGTACACTGAACTTGTTGATGGGCATTGCTCTCGGTCTGTTTCCCTGGTCTCAAGTCCTTTACATGCTTTTGTTACACATGCATGTCTGTTTACTTGGTCTCAAGTCCTTTATATGCTTTTGTTATACAGGCATCTTTGAAGACTGAGCGGGAGAAGAAGAAAGAGAAGTACTTCCCGTTGAGGAAGTATGCGATCAAGGTTTAGGCTATCGGGGCAGATTACTGTTTGAATTAATCTCATTCGGATTTTGAACATCTAGGATTGTTTACTTTCAATTGCATTTTTGTGGGTCAAGTTTCAAAAACTTATATGAGAATACTCCTGAGAACAACCAGTTTACATTGATATTTGAAGTGCACCAGTTCAGAAGGATCTGTATTCCTGTGTATTTAATTTTGATGAATGCACTTTCTAAGCACGCCATTCCAACTTTGGGTTGAAAGTTAAGCTTGAAATATTTCTACTTATTTTGTGGTTTGAAGACCCTACCTTTGTGATCATTTGGATTTTGCCTAAACAAGAACAATAAAAAGCGTCGAGTAGTGGTCCAATCATTACCTTTTGACATTTTGTGGGTTCCAGTATTTCAGTTAATAAGAGTGTCACATCATAGAGTATTCATATTTTGGTGCAAAATAAGAGTGATCCAAGCATTACCCTTCTTTAAGCTTGTTTAACTCGAGAATTCTCATCTTAAAAGCTTTGGCTTGTTTTAATTGACAAGTCTCAGTTCAAAACATATGGATTGGGAAAAATTGAACCCGAAAGGAGGTGGGTCAAATGAGTTGAATGCAGGTGTGGGGTGGGTTTAACCGTCGTCTCCAAGTTGAGCAATACATATAAGACGTATCATATGATCAAAGTTCAAAATCCCTTGAAGTCTCAAAAGTCAAACCCTTGGCTTGTCTCACAGTCTCTCTGCATCTCAAAGGAGACGCTTAGTGTTCGAGATCTCACTCCCTCTCTCACCATATACGCCTATATAAGGCACTACTACCAATCTTCCTTTCGTCGATCATCACTCATCACGGCCGATCCACCGCTCTCTCTCTACCAGTTTACTTCACCGGCCACCGCCTCTTTCTCTCTCAAGTCTCACCTCACAAGAGTCACCTGCATCCTCTCACACCACGATAAACTATCTCAGTCTCTCTACATCTCTCTTAATTTTCTTTGAAGTCTTTTCTCTTCAGAAATTCTCAATTGTAATTGAATAGATCTCTTGTAAGACTCGTAAGACAGAGTCGCACTTTCTCACAACTCAACATATCAACACACGGCAGGTTGGGTAAAGAGAATCCGTCTTACATAAGTATTTGCCATTGTGATTTTGCATGTGTTACCAAATAAAGTTGTGACTAGTGAGCAGATTTTTAAAATTGTTATTCCAGAATGTTAGAAGAAAATTCAAAATCAACTTGAGCAACTTTTGAAGCTCAACAATAAATTTTTAATTAGCAATTTATATCTTGGCAACTACTGTGTGACTTGTTCAATTAGTACTCTTTCCGTCTCCAAATTATTGTCCTGTTTTCATTTTTCGTCCATTCAAAAATAATTGTCTTGTTTGAAACTTTCTTTTTTAAGACAACATTTTCATCATTTTACCTTTACTTTTTCATTTTATTTTAATTATGAGCCATATACTGATATACACATGAATTTTAAAGTAAACTACACATCAAACCAATATTAATAATCTAGTTAAATGTGTTTTCATAATTGGGGTTAAATGCTTATTGTTCGTAGCTATTATTGTTATTACAACTTAAAGATACTAAGGTGAACTAAGTTAATTTTCTGACGGTCATTTCTAGTTATTTCGTTTTGAGTTAGAATATGTAATTATTTGCGTTAAGGGAAGTTGAGAATAAACTTTGTGTCATCAAAATATGTAATCCGATGATTATTCCATTGGTGGGACAAATATATGTTTTGTAGAAAATTTATTTAAACATTTAAATAAAGAACCTTTAGTTGCTTGATTAATGTTTAGATTTGTGGTTGGCATTTTCTATTTTCTAGCTCCCTCAGGACCAGAGGCGGACGCATGCATTAGACTTGGGGGGCAGGTGCACCTCTAAACTTTTTTTTTTTTTTTTTTAATTTTCACTATGTAAAACGACGCCGTTTTACATAAGTGACACCGCTCAAGTTTTCCAGATCTAGGGTTCGCACTTCGCACACCAAAAAAATCAAACGACAAAAGAACTAAAGAAGTGAGCAACTGCGACTGTCTGCGAGCGAATACGAGAGACGGAGAGAGCGAGTGAGCGTCGACTCCGTCGAGCGACACCGGAGGTCGAAGGCTCGAAGTCGAACTGTCGAAGCACAGCCGGAACTTGATTACTTGAAGCCGGAAAGCCAGAGCTTGACTGCTTCTTTGATTTGAACCTTGAATTTGGTCTGTCGAAGAGTCAAAGAGGAGAGTGGACTGGAGAGTGGAGACTGAGACTGAGGACTGAGGAGGACAGAGTACTCACTGACCGACCGGTGACTGCGAGGAGGCGACGGCGAGTCGGTGACGGGCCTGGCAGACGCAGAGGCCGATGTAATTTCCTTTTTATGTTTCTCACTTTCTCCAATTCTTCAATGTTCATGACTTCAGTCTTCATTCAATCATTCTTCAGTAGTTCATTCAATTTCTTCAATCTTCACAGTTTCACTTAATTGTTATTTGTTAATCATTTCAATTCAAGTCTTCAATTCGGCATTTCTGAATTCTGATTTGTGAATTGTGCATAGGAATTAGGAAATTCCGAAATTAGGAATACCAATTACAAATATTTTGGGTTCTTCTGTTCTGTTCATGTGGCTAGTGGCAGTGGGCTGTGGGAATTGCCGAATTGGGATTGAGATTTTCGGATTTCAGGATTTGTAATTGTCATTTGTGTTTGTGTTGTGGGGTTTTTGACTTTTGAAAAAAATCACAAATTGAAATTGCATAGCAGCATATGTTATTATGATGAATTTGCTGGAATTTGGAAAGTGGAAAGATGCTTCTCTGCAATGAATATTGTCAAGACAGATTTACGAAATCGAATGTCCGATCAATTTTTAAATGATTCTCTTGTATGTTTTATTGAAAATGACTTGTTAATGAGTGTTACAGATGACGATGTAATTCAACGTTTTCAACGTATGAAAACGCGTAGGGGACAATTGTAATTTTCAAAAAAATTATGTAATAGTATTAATTTGTGACACCATTGAAGTTTATGTCTGGATCCGCCACTGCTCAGGACCCTCACCCTCAGTGGGTGAGCTTGCCCCAATGCCCCGCCCCGACAGCTTTATCCCTTTGTCGTTCCATAATTAAATGATTTTCAAAGTGCAAATATGATGAATAATTTTTTTTATTTTTTAAACATAATATATGTAGTTTATACTATTTTAAAAGTACAATTTACGTGCTTTATGTTTTTTGAAAAAAATATACATATAATTTGCACTTGAAAAACATCCTTTGGACCAAAAAAAAATCAAATATGATAATAATTTTAAAAGTGAGGGAATTTATATATATATACTTGGAGTTGGAGTTGGGTCTATAGTTAAAATTTGTTTGGTTTGAACAAAATGCTTATATTGAATTTTAGAGTTAGATTATGCAAATTGTATTAAAAAATAGAAGGGTACTCTTTGCATGGAGCCTCGTTTGCATGAGCAAAAGGAAAGAACCAAGTCAATGGTGAAATAGGAACATGATTGAAAACCTCGCTCACGAAGGGAAGTTTGACTTGAAAGCGGATGAAATGCTAATTATGTCTTTCCGCATTTCTTCTTAGATTATTTTTCAGTGGTGTGAATTGGTAGTGCTTTTAGTAGTCTAGTCTCAAAAACTAGAAAGATTGATCCCAGACAAATATTTCCTTTTATAGAAATATTAGTGCACGAATTCGATAACTTACGAGAATTGCTTCGAGAATATAGGCAAGCAAATAAGGGATGAGAACATCTTATTAGCTTCCGCCTTACACACAATCGAGACCTTGATGGTGCTTTCTTTCTTGAGTCTCAAAGTGAGAAATGCACCTTATTTTTATAAATAAATATGATGTGACGGAAGAATGAAGGGAAGGAAAGGAAGTAAGAGCATGTACGATGGGGGTTTTTCTCCAAATCAAACTCAAATCTTCTCATCTAATAGAAAATTTAAAAAAATCTTCTCCAAATCAACCAATGATTTTAACAAAAAATAAAAAATAAAAAAAATCATCTTTTGAACCTCAAAGTCCCCAAATCCTAGGCAAGTGGATAAAATTTTATTTTCTTTCATTGCCTTTCTTGACTAATTTTTAGCCAAATTTTTTTAATTATTTATTTATTTTTTTCCTGAATTAAAGTACACATTTTTACCTATAAATAGAGACTTGGTTTGTTTTATTTTGATATCGAAAAAAATTTCTATGATTTTTTCAAGTTTCTAGTTAATATTAATTGAGATAAATATGATAGGGTATGTAAATGTGTTGAATTTTGTATCACCATTGGCAAATTTTTTTGGTTTTAAATCAATTAAGTATCTAATGAATTATTTTATTGATTTTTAATGAATTATATTTGATTTTTGGTTTGATTTGACAAAACCATTGTATATAGGAGTCCAGATCTCCTGTACCACTGATGTACCATTTTTCACCTCAATCATTGGTTGAGATCCGAACTCTGCACACAGAGGAATTTGACTTCATCCACTCCGAAGTTTTGAGTCTGAAATTTTCAACAGTGTTAGTTTATAATCATTTGAAGAAAGAAGATATGAAAAAGCTATATTGAAACAAAAAGCTAGTGCACCAGCCGGGAATCGAACCCGGGTCTGTACCGTGGCAGGGTACTATTCTACCACTAGACCACTGGTGCTTGTTAATTCCTCGATGGCTGAAGTTTAAATAATTATTTAAGCAAACATAATGTACATAAAGTATAAACATTTATCCAAAGATACACACAAAGACAAGAAGAGGATTCATAGCCAAGTTGAATACTTGCGAAAGTGTCCACATAATTAGAAGAAAGCACGTAAAGAAAGATGGTTATGGGTTCTTAAAGGAATGACAAAAAAAAAAAAAAAAGAAGATAAAATTCCACAAAAAAAAATTATCCATTTAATGAGACACTAGTGATGTACCCGTGTGTTGCACGATTTGTACTTGGGTGTAAAATCATATACTCAATCAAAGTTGAATAATATACAATTAAAAAGTTTAATATGAACAAAATAAATAAAAATTGATAAACAGTAAAATCAAAGAAAATCACATAAATTTTTTACGTTGAAGATGTACGATTATCACAACTATTACTATCACATAAAAAATTTAAAGACCATTAAGATTAGTAATTCTATACAAAGCAACATACTGGTCATGACTAAAAATATGATTTTTCAAAAGAAGTCTGACGCTAGACACTTTTATTTATAGACATTTCGTAAGACACTATTAGCGTAATTTGTCTTTTTTGAAATTTGGATGGAATTCTATGATCAGAAGGTATCAGTGCTATTTTTGAAATAAAACTGTATCACTAGAATGCCAATTTGAAAGAATTTGACCTTCTAAACATAGTTTCTTAATCTTGAAATAATTATTACGTGCTAATATATAACTCAAGGAAATGGTCAATGTTACGAAGCAACATTAATGAAGTTCCAACCTTCAAATTCAACTCATGATTTAGGATTTCAGAACATGAAATTCCATTTAAAACTTTACGAATATCTATATCGTTCAAAAGATCAACATTTTTATCAAAATAAAACTGAAAATCTGAACTCAAAAACAATATTCCTTTTGAATTGTTCTTCAATACCGTATAATCATTTATTGAATTAACCACATCAAGAGTCAGATCTAGAATAACTCTCTTTTTCAGAAACGATGAATCATCGGGACAGCTTCCAAATGAAGGATATGTGTTTTGTACAATTGGAGCGATTGGATCGTTGAATTTCTTAAGCAATAGTTGATTGAGAATATCAATATAAACACAATTATCATTTGGTTCACCAATTTTACCATCGTCAATCTTTGTAATCCAATCGACAAAAACTTTCAATTATTCGGAACTCTCGCTGGACCCATACTTTGTATCTCATATTCGTTGTCAACCTCAATACAAGTGAATCTCTCCACAAATACAATGAATTAATAGTGAGATGAACTATGTCTTGTGTACTTCCTTTTGGAATCACATGCAATATCTGTAAAAAATCTCCACCAAACACAATTGTCTTACCTCCAAATGGAATATTATAATATGATATATTTAAATAAAACTGAACATATCAATAGAATAACATATACTTAAATAAAACTTAATATATCAATAGAATATGATATACTTGAATAAAACTGAATATAACGATAAAATATCATATACTTAAATAAAATTGAATATAATATACAATTAAGAACTTCAATGTGAACAAAATAAAAAAAATTACACTAAATTAAAGCTAGAAAATCACATATATTTGAAAAAATATTATAAAATTTGGAATACTGCTTTATATATAATATTTATTATTGAAAATGTACGATTGTTACTTTTAATTCTAGAAGGGGTGGTTTTAAAGCATGAAGTTGTATTTATCTTTGCATACGATATAAACTGTACTTTGAATTGCTAATATTAAAACAACGAAATAATCTTTCTTGCTACCAAATAAAAGCACCACAAAAAATTACATTTAAATGTTGGATTGATAATTTTCAAATAACCTTAAAAAATCACAAATGTTTATGTTATATATATAAATAAATATTAAAATAGTCAAATATCAAACAATTTGTTATATCTAATAAAAAAAAGAATTGAAGTCGAAATAACAAACTTTAAACATAACCCTCATCACTAAAATGTTAGGAATAACATATTATAAAACATAATTTTTATATAACTATTCAATAACAAAAGTTATTGAGTCTAGATTCTTAGTGTGTCTTGGGAGAACTCGTATAACATATAGTTGATATTTCGCTATGTCCCCTTCCTTTTTTTGGAATACGTAGCCATATCATCCCCCAATAAACTCTAACCTTGAATACTTTCAAACCATTTCACAGCTAGATTTCTTAGATTTCCTTTTTATTTATTTTTTAAATTAAATAAAATTTTGAGAGAAATTTGTATGATACAAATTTGAATTTCGATTATTATTAAAAAATTGAGAGTTTAATTTAACTAAGTATTGAAAATATACAGATCTTATAGTTAATTAATTATATCCAAGTGTATATCAATATGCATCTTTACTTTAAAAAACAATTTATAAAAATAGAAACTTAAATCTATCATGTCTAAGAAATTTTTTAAGCATATGATTTTTTTCCAATTTGTTTTTCAAAATGGATAAAAAAAATCTGAGCCCAACTTTTTATGTTGGACATTTGTTTTATAAATTTAATTTTGGCAAAAATGGAAAAATAAACATCAGTTATGCACTTTTTGACTTCGGATCAGATGAAAATGCAGAAAAGCATCCTAAATCTGTATATTTTGGTAAATATTTGTAAAATTAAAATTCAAATTAACCTTGGCATATTACCGATTAAGTTGAGTAAATATATATCTTTTGTAAACTAAATTTAATAGGTTAAAGTTTTTTTGCAAATATTAGACATGAATTTTTAAACATGTAGGCTAGAAAAATATATTAAGAATTTTATTTTTAACTTCAGATTTGATTAAAATGGAGTAGAAAAAATCTCATATGTATGTATATATTTATTTATTTATCTATTTTTTGATAGGTAAGTGTGACCCCTAGTCTTGCAATCTCTTCCACCTCTTGGGTAAGATATATATTTATTTTTCTTATAAATTTAACAATTATTTGTTCAATCTAACCTTAGCTTATATCCGGTCTATAGATTTCACATATAAAAGTGTTTGAATTTTTATAAATATTTGACAGTTAAACACAAAATATTTGAATGACAATAGGAGTAGTGCATATGCTGATACTTTATACTATAATTATTTTTCTGGATTATTACCATTATCGGTGGCAAGTAAATGTTAAGAGTAAATTTATTGTAGATACTCGGTTACTAATTTGTTTTTTTATTTACCAATTTATATGAAAGTATCTGTAAATTTCATAATATGTTATAATTATGTATGTTTATATTACTATTGTATAGAGTAAATTATTTGAAATCTGACTGTTATATAATTTATTGATATTATTGATATATAAACTTGTTATAAAATATATAAAACATTTTTTTAGAATAATGAAAATACCTAAACACCTCGAACAACAAATTGGTTCTGAAAAATCTTTAAATTTTAGAACTATAATAATCTAAAATTTATAAGAATGAAGAAGAATTAAACTTTTCATAAAATTACTCATATTACTCATAAATTAAGCTTCAAAACATCTAAAAAAAATGATTTGTTTCAAAATATTTATTGCATTTAGTTTATACACTTCATACGGTTGCAAATAACTGTGGTTGACAATCATTTTATATACTCCTCGGAGAAACTTTAATTTAATGCATGTGTTCTTTTACTAATTTATCTTTGTCTATTAACAAATTTATTTGACATCCATCTTTTATATTTCTTATTACATCGATGAATAACTTTTAAATAAAGTTACTTAAAATATTAAAACTTTCATGAGGTAATGATAATATTCTATGTTGAACAATACATTATTTAGTAAGTCTGATAATGTAATTCGTTTTTTACTAAACGAAAAAATATTATCATTCTTTTGGACGTTTACCAAAAATATATCTTTAGTAAATCATTAACTAATTAATTAGTGATGGGAAGTAACTATGTTACTTTGATTTATGGTTTTAAACTTGTTTGAATGATACTACATTGTAATTATTTGTCAAAACTATTATTAATAATGGTGGCAAATAATTTATATTGAATCGACTGTTTCATCATTTAATCTTTTTTTTTTGGAATTTATATTACTGTGGTGAAGATTTAGAAGCCAATATACCAATTACAAATGCAAAAAAAATTAAATTAACAAAAATAAATGTGAAATCGGATATTGAATAAATTATTCAATATTTGATATTATTTTGATATTGTATTTCTTGTCATTTCGTAAATCATATTGAACTATATTAAATATTATTGTTTACGTTAAATGAACTAAAGATATTTGTAAAATCATTTGAATCTGAAAAGTTCTTGTCAACTTCATTAATTGATTTTCATTTCAATTTCCAAAAAAAAAAAGACAACTATACAAATTATAAATGTTTCTAAATTTGGAAAGTCACTTTTGATGAGATATTTCCATTATTTGCTCTTATCTTTTTATATATGTATAAATTTGTCGTAAGAAAGTTAGAATACCACCAATAATATCCATGCATACATTTCAAATTTTGCATTCAAAAGATTCTTATCTACGAACAAGAGGCTTCAAATCATCTGTCCTGCTCTCTGTCACATCCTCTGTCCCATTGAATCTCAGCCTCACATGTTTTCTTATAAAAAGAAGACCGACTAAAATAACAAGGAATGTGTACAGCCGAGATTCAACGGAACACTGAATGTAACAGAGAGTGTGATAGACGATTTGGAGCCCGAACAAGATAGAAAAGAATTGATAAATTAGAGTTATATTAGAGGTAAGAGACTAAAGTTACCATTTTTAACACACACTGCAAAAATAAGACTATAATAAATACAACATTTAGTAGAGTTTCAAAGACTTTATAAAAAAAATTAAAATAAAGACTACTCCAGCGATTTGGTAATTAAAATCTTTGACTTAAATATATATATTAAAACTTAAATAACAACAATTTAGTATGCCATCATGAAAATAAACTAATGTTACAACTTACAAGGTATCAATTGATTTTTTGTAATACTCTCATCCCACATCGGATAGATATAAGAGGAGATGAATAAGAACAAGATATTACCAAGGTTAATGTACTAGTAATATAATGTGCTCATAAAACCAAATTGGTTTTAAATGTTAAAGCATGAACCAACTCAACCGTAGAAGTATTCGAGCAATTGCACAAGTATGCATAACGATTAAAAATAAAGAAATGCTACAATAAGAATAACTTATTAGATAGTATATGATTTCTTGCTTTGTAAGTACATGTAACATGTTACATGGACTCTTTATTTTTACCAAAGTACTCGCGTTGATACGATATTTTAAAATAAAATCTTAGTATAAAACGCTTTCATTAATTGGCCGTTAAACACCTTCATTCAGTATGAAAAATTAAAATCTTGAAAAGCCAAAAACGTATTATGTTTTTGTACCCAATGTCATGTAACATACATAAGAAAGCACGTAACCTTCAAACACAAGTCAAAAACACAAAGCTCTTATCCAAATAAAGTATTTCTTCTTCATAGAGTTGATTTCATAAAAATAGGATTGTAGTACGATCGATAAGTGATCCGTGGTTCATATTTCAAACCCAAAAGTTCTTGTTAGAAATGAAGAGTTCATGTGTGGGAACTTTTATCAAACAGCTGATGTGCAACAAGTTTCCTGAATTACAATGAATGAATGCCCCCTTTTCTAATTGTTTAAAGATTATTAAATGTAAAAAGCAACCACAAATGGCCTATTAGCTCAGTTGGTTAGAGCGTCGTGCTAATAACGCGAAGGTCGCAGGTTCGAGACTTGCATATAGGCCATTTCACTCATTGAGACTCTGTGGCCCAATGGATAAGGCGCTGGTCTACGGAACCAGAGATTCTGGGTTCGATCCCCAGCAGAGTCGTTTTTTTTTGTTTATAAACTGAACAGCAAACATAGACTCAAAGATGTACAAAGTAAATACAAATACTCATTCCATTCCAGAGTCCACCATACTAAATTTAAAATGTTTCACTTTAAGAGTTCACCTTCCAAAATCATGTCTAACATTTTCGTGCTTTGCACAGGTAGGTGTTTATTTTTATTTTTCACTAAATTTATAAATATATGGTACATTCTTATTTTATAAAATAGGGAAAAATGATATTTTAGCCAACGTACTATATGCTAGTGACACAATCAACCACGTAGTTTGTATAATACAAATTTACCTAATGTACTAAAATTTGAAACAAAATGTATGAAGCGTACAAACAATTCATTCAAAATGTGACAAAAATCGTTAAGGTGTCGTCTAACTTTGTCAAAAATTCGTTGATGTGGCTATCAAGGACTGGATTCGTTGGTGACTAGATATCTTAGACCCTTTGTGCGTTTTTAACATTTTAGAACATATATAAGGGATTTTGGAAGGAAATTTTATCACTATAAACCAGAAAAAGGATGAAGAGAATCCATCTGTTTGAAATAGCTTTTTCTCATAGTAGTTGCTGGTACAACTTCATGCGACGGGAAACGCTCTTGATAATTAAACTCAAGATTTTTCAGATTTAGGGATTGCAAAGAATCTGAGGAGATGGTAAAAGGGGGAAAAGTATCTCCTCAAAGCGACAGACCATATTCAGTAAGAGGATGGTGGAACCTTCCATTCAAGTCAAGGTGAGGTAGTTTCTTCTTTACCTAATAAGAAGCAATGGTTTCAGAATGGTGGATTCTCCGCACAGATCAAAAGACCCTGCCGAAGCTTTCAATGCAATCTTTGTTGTTGGAAAGAAGGCGTCAATCTTCTTTCACAATCGCTTTAAAATGTGTCAAAGTCCTCTCGTCTACCGATCTGGAAGCCCTACAAATTTACCTAATGTACTAAAATTTGAAACAAAATGTATGAAACGTACAAACAATTCATACAAAATGTGACAAAAATCATTAAGGTGTCGTCTAACTTTGTCAAAAATTCGCTGATGTGGCTATCAAGGACTGGATTCGTTGGTGACTAGATATCTTAGACCCTTTGTGCGTTTTTAACATTTTAGAACATATATAAGGGATTTTGGAAGGAAATTTTATCACTGTAAACCAGAAAAAGGATGAAGAGAATCCAGCTGTTTGAAATAGCTTTTTCTCATAGTAGTTGCTGGTATAACTTCATGCGACGGGAAACGCTCTTGATAATTAAACTCAAGATTTTTCAGATTTAGGGATTGCAAGGAGTCTGAGGAGATGGTAAAAGGGGGGAAAGTATCTCCTCAAAACGACAGACCATATTCAGTAAGAGGATGGTGGAACCTTCCATTCAAGTCAAGGTGAGGTAGTTTCTTCTTTACCTAATAAGAAGCAATGGTTTTGAGAATGGTGGATTCTCTTGCACGATCAAAAGACCTCGAAGCTTTCAATGCAATCTTTGTTGTTGGAAAGAAGGCGTCAATCTTCTTTCACAATCGCTTTAAAATGTGTCAAAGTCCTCTCGTCTACCGATCTGGAAGCCCTACAAATTTACCTAATGTACTAAAATTTGAAACAAAATGTATGAAACGTACAAACAATTCATACAAAATGTGACAAAAATCATTAAGGTGTCGTCTAACTTTGTCAAAAATTCGCTGATGTGGCTATCAAGGACTGGATTCGTTGGTGACTAGATATCTTAGACCCTTTGTGCGTTTTTAACATTTTAGAACATATATAAGGGATTTTGGAAGGAAATTTTATCACTGTAAACCAGAAAAAGGATGAAGAGAATCCATCTGTTGAAATAGCTTTTTCTCATAGTAGTTCTTTACAACTTCATGCGACGGGGAAGCCTCTTGATAATTTAACTCAAGATTTTTCGATTTAGGGATTGCAAAGAGTCGAGGAGATGGTAAAGGGGAAAAGTATCTCCTCAAAGCGGCACCATATTCGATAAGAGGATGGTGGAACCTTCCATTCAAGTCAAGGTGAGGCAGTTTCTTCTTTACCTAATAAGAAGCAATGGTTTTAGAATGGTGGATTCTCCGCACAGATCAAAAGACCCTGCTGAAGCTTTCAATGCAATCTTTTCTGTTGGAAAGAAGGCGTCAATCTTCTTTCACAATCGCTTTAAAATGTGTCAAAGTCCTCTCGCTACCGGGAAGCCCTATGTTTACCGATCTCTCGTTCGAAGCTCGATCCGATCACTTTCGGAGAATCGTCCTTATGAAGAGGAATTGGATGTTGAGATGCCCTCTCTTCTATTTTTTTCTAAGATAAAAACACAGACCATACTTGATTGATGTTTGCCCTCTACACTATGGATTCTTGGGCCTACACTTGGGAAGGCAATAGTAGTAGTGGGGTATCCCTTGATCCAGAGAAGTCCTTCTTTTGGTACAGTGGTTTAGCTCCGTTCGGAATTCATTCCAAATTCTTCGATCGCGTTGGGGAAGGAAGTGATCTTGCTCCGTCAAGTGTTGTACTTTATGAGAGAAGGCGTAGTGGGAGATTGTATCCAAAATTTGGGTATTGAGTCTGCCCGGTTGGTTGAAGTTGAAGGTGTTGATTTTCATTGTACCGTTGTGGCTATCGAGAACTTGACGTACAAATTCATGGAAATTGGGTAGACTTTTGAAGAGATTGCTGTCCAAGTTGAGATTGACGAGTTTAGTCCAGAGGTTTTTCCATTGTTTAGATAGGATGGAGCTTTGGACGACGTATTTTGTGTCCAACGATGAGAGGATTTCCAAAAGGATACCGTCTAGTAAATAGCTGATTCTGTCTACTCCATCGCGGCAGCCGGAGCCGGAGTAGGTGGTTTCTTTCGTTATCTTTGAACTCATCTTCCCAGGTGCCGTCGGGTTTTGCTTCTAAAAGGATCCTGCCTGCTGCGGCAAAGGAAGAAGATCACGTGCCTCCATCGTGCCTTTTTTTACTGTTGAGGATCCACGTAAGCAGCCACGTCGTGTCCAGATCATCGCTCCATGACGGCTTGCAAACGGCCGTTACATATTTGGTTTCATTTGCCTTCTAAATATAGTATATTAGGTAAATTTGTCTTATACAAACTACATGGTTAATTGTGTCGCCCCCAATTAGTACGTTGGCTAAAATACCATTTTTCCCTATAAAATATAGTATATGATATAAATGGCCTATTAGCTCAGTTGGTTAGAGCGTCGTGCTAATAACGCGAAGGTCGCAGGTTCGAGACCTGCATGGGCCATTTCACTAATTGAAACTCTGTAGCCCAATGGATAAGCCGCTGGTCTACGGAACCAAAGATTCTGGGTTCGATCCCTAGCTCAGTCGTTTTGTTTTTTTTGTTTATAAACTGAACAACAAACATAGACTCAAAGATGTACAAAGTAAATACAAATACTCATTTCGTTCCAGAGTCCACCATACTAAATTTAAAATGTTTCACTTTAAGAGTTCACCTTCCAAAATCATGTCTTAAATTTCCGTGCTTTGCACAGGTAGGTTTTTATTTTTATTTTTCACTAAATTTATAAATATATGGTACATTCTTATTTTATAAAATATAGTATATGATGAAAATGACCTATTAGCTCAGTTGGTTAGAGCGTCGTGCTAATAACGCGAAGGTCGCAGGTTCGAGACCTGCATGGGCCATTTCACTCATTGAGACTCTGTGGCCCAATGGATAAGGCGTTGGTCTGAACCGAGATTCAGGTTCGATCCCAGAGAGTCGTTTTTTTTTTTGGTTTATAAACTGAACAACAAACATAGACTCAAAGATGTACAAAGAAAATACAAATACTCATTCCATTCCAGAGTCCACCATACTAAATTTAAAATGTTTCACTTTAAGAGTTCACCTTCCAAAATCATGTCTAAAATTTCCGTGCTTTGCACAGGTAGGTTTTTATTTTTATTTTTCACTAAATTTATAAATATATGGTACATTCTTATTTTATAAAATATAATATATTATAAAAATGGCCTATTAGCTCAGTTGGTTAAAACGTCGTGCTAATAACGCGAAGGTCGCAGGTTCGAGACCAGCATGGGCCATTTCACCCATTGAGACTCTGGGGCACAATGGATAAGGCAGTCTGAACCGAGATTCAGGTTCGATCCCCGAGTTGTTGTTGTTGTTTTTTTTTTTGGTTTATAAACTGAACAACAAACATAGACTCAAAGATGTACAAAGAAAATACAAATACTCATTCCATTCCAGAGTCCACCATACTAAATTTAAAATGTTTCACTTTAAGAGTTCACCTTCCAAAATCATGTCTAAAATTTTCGTGCTTTGCATAGGTTTTATTTTTATTTTTCACTAAATTTATAAATATATGGTACATTCTTATTTTATAAAATATAGTATATGATATTAATGGCCTATTAGCTCAGTTGGTTAGAGCGTCGTGCTAATAACGCGAAGGTCGCAGGTTCGAGACCTGCATGGGCCATTTCACTCATTGAGACTCTGTGGCCCAATGGATAAGGCGCTGGTCTACGGAACCAGAGATTCTGGGTTCGATCCCCAGTAGAGTCGTTTTGTTTTTGGTTTATAAACTGAACAACAAACATAGACTCAAAGATGTACAAAGAAAATACAAATACTCATTCCATTCCAGAGTCCACCATACTAAATTTAAAATGTTTCACTTTAAGAGTTCACCTTCCAAAATCATGTCTAAAATTTTCGTGCTTCGCACAGGTAGGTTTTTATTTTTATTTTTCACTAAATTTATAAATATATGGCACATTCTTATTTTATAAAATATAGTATATAATAAAAATGGCCTATTAGCTCAGTTGGTTAGAGCGTCGTGCTAATAACGCGAAGGTCGCAGGTTCGAGACCTGCATGGGCCATTTCACTCATTGAGACTCTGTGGCCCAATGGATAAGGCGCTGGTCTACGGAACCAGAGATTCTGGGTTCGATCCCCAGCAGAGTCGTTTTTTTTTTTTGGTTTATAAACTGAACAACAAACATAGACTCAAAGATGTACAAAGAAAATACAAATACTCATTCCATTCCAGAGTCCACCATACTAAATTTAAAATGTTTCACTTTAAGAGTTCACCTTCCAAAATCATGTCTAAAATTTTCGTGCTTTGCACATGTAGGTTTTTATTTTTATTTTTCACTAAATTTATAAATATTTGGTACATTCTTATTTTATATAATATAGTATATGATATTAATGACCTATTAGCTCAGTTGGTTAGAGCGTCGTGCTAATAACGCGAAGGTCGTAGGTTCGTGACTGGCATGGGCTATTTCATTCATTGAGACTCTGTGGCCCAATGGATAAGGCGCGGTCTACTGAACCGAGATTCAGGTTCGATCCCCAGAGTCGTTTTTTTTGGTTTATAAACTGAACAACAAACATAGACTCAAAGATGTACAAAGAAAATACAAATACTCATTTCATTCCAGAGTCCACCATACTAAATTTAAAATGTTTCACTTTAAGAGTTCACCTTCCAAAATCATGTCTAAAATTTTCGTGCTTTGCACAGGTAGGTTTTTATTTTTATTTTTCACTAAATTTATAAATATATGGTACATTCTTATTTTATAAAATATAGTATATAATAAAATGGCCTATTAGCTCAGTTGGTTAGAGCGTCGTGCTAATAACGCGAAGGTCGCCAGGTTCGAGACTGCATGGGCCATTTCACTCATTGAGACTCGTGGCCCAATGGATAAGGCGCCGTCTACGAACCGAGATTCAGGTTCGATCCCCAAGAGTCGTTTTTTGGTTTATAAACCGAACAACAAACATAGAATCAAAGATGTACAAAGAAAATACAAATACTCATTCCATTCCAGAGTCCACCATACTAAATTTAAAATGTTTCACTTTAAGAGTTCACCTTCCAAAATCATGTCTAAAATTTTCGTGCTTTGCACATGTAGGTTTTTATTTTTATTTTTCACTAAATTTATAAATATTTGGTACATTCTTATTTTATATAATATAGTATATGATATTAATGACCTATTAGCTCAGTTGGTTAGAGCGTCGTGCTAATAACGCGAAGGTCGCAGGTTCGAGACCTGCATGGGCCATTTCACTCATTGAGACTCTGTGGCCCAATGGATAAGGCCGGTCTGAACCGAGATTCAGTTCGATCCCCAGAAGTTTTTTTTTTGGTTTATAAACTGAACAACAAACATAGACTCAAAGATGTACAAAGAAAATACAAATACTCATTCCATTCCAGAGTCCACCATACTAAATTTAAAATGTTTCACTTTAAGAGTTCACCTTCCAAAATCATGTCTAAAATTTCCGTGCTTTGCACAGGTAGGTTTTTATTTTTATTTTTCACTAAATTTATAAATATATGGTACATTCTTATTTTATAAAATATAGTATATGATAAAATGGCCTATTAGCTCAGTTGGTTAGAGCGTCGTGCTAATAACGCGAAGGTCGCAGGTTCGAGACCTGCATGGGCCATTTCACTCATTGAGACTCTGTGGCCCAATGGATAAGGCGCTGGTCTACGGAACCGAGATTCAGGTTCGATCCCCAGAAGTCGTTTTTTTTGGGTTTATAAACTGAACAAACATAGACTCAAAGATGTACAAAGAAAATACAAATACTCATTCCATTCCAGAGTCCACCATACTAAATTTAAAATGTTTCACTTTAAGAGTTCACCTTCCAAAATCATGTCTAAAATTTCCGTGCTTTGCACAGGTAGGTTTTTATTTTTATTTTTCACTAAATTTATAAATATATGGTACATTCTTATTTTATAAAATATAGTATATGATAAAAATGGCCTATTAGCTCAGTTGGTTAGAGCGTCGTGCTAATAACGCGAAGGTCGCAGGTTTGAGACCTGCATGGGCCATTTCACTCAACGGAACCAGAGATTTTGGGTTCGATCCCCAACAGAGATGTTGTTGTTTTTTTTGGTTTATAAACTGAACAACAAACATAGACTCAAAGATGTACAAAGAAAATACAAATACTCATTCCATTCCAGAGTCCACCATACTAAATTTAAAATGTTTCACTTTAAGAGTTCACCTTCCAAAATCATGTCTAAAATTTCGTGCTTTGCACAGTAGGTTTTTTTTTATTTTTCACTAAATTTATAAATATTTGGTACATTCTTATTTTATAAAATATAGTATATGATATTAATGGCCTATTAGCTCAGTTGGTTAGAACGTCGTGCTAATAATGAAAAGGTCGCAGGTTCGAGACCTGCATGAGCCATTTCATACATTGAGACTCTGTGGCCCAATGGATAAGGCGCTGGTCTACGGAACCAGAGATTCTGGGTTCGATCCCCAGCAGAGTCGTTTTTTTTTTGGTTTATAAACTGAACAGCAAACATAGACTCAAAGATGTACAAAGAAAATACAAATACTCATTCCATTCCAGAGTCCACCATACTAAATTTAAAATGTTTCACTTTAAGAGTTCACCTTCCAAAATCATGTCTAAAATTTTCGTGCTTTGCACAGGTAGGTTTTTATTTTTTTTTCACTAAATTTATAAATATATGGTACATTCTTATTTTATAAAATATAGTATATGATAAAAATGGCCTATTAGCTCAGTTGGTTAGAGCGTCGTGCTAATAACGCGAAGGTCGCAGGTTCGAGACCTGCATGGGCCATTTCACTCATTGAGACTTTGTGGCCCAATGGATTAGGCGCTGGTCAACGGAACCAGAGATTTTGGGTTCGATCCCCAACAGAGTTGTTGTTGTTTTTGTTTTTTTTTTTGGTTTATAAACTGAACAACAAACATAGACTCAAAGATGTACAAAGAAAATACAAATACTCATTCCATTCCATAGTCCACCATACTAAATTTAAAATGTTTCACTTTAAGAGTTCACCTTCCAAAATCATGTCTAAAATTTCCGTGCTTTGCACGGGTAGGTTTTTATTTTTATTTTTCACTAAATTTATAAATATTTGGTACATTCTTATTTTATAAAATATAGTATATGATATTAATGGCCTATTAGCTCAGTTGGTTAGAACGTCGTGCTAATAATGAAAAGGTCGCATGTTCGAGACCTGCATGAGCCATTTCATACATTGAGACTCTGTGGCCCAATGGATAAGGCGCCGGGTCTGGAACTGAACCGAGATTCAGGTTCGATCCCCAGCAGAGTCGTTTTTTTTTTGGGGTTTATAAAATGAACAGCAAGCATAGACTCAAAGATGTACAAAGAAAATACAAATACTAATTCCATTCCAGAGTCCACCATACTAAATTTAAAATGTTTCACTTTAAGAGTTCACCTTCCAAAATCATGTCTAAAATTTCCGTGCTTTGCATAGGTAGGTTTTTATTTTTATTTTTTCACTAAATTTATAAATATATGGTACATTCTTATTTTATAAAATATAATATATGATAAAAATGGCCTATTAGCTCAGTTGGTTAGAGCGTCGTGCTAATAACCCGAAGGTCGCAGGTTCAAGACCTGCATGGGCCATTTTAGCACTCATTGAGACTGTGGCCCAATGGATAAGGCGCTGGTCTACGGAACCAGAGATTTTGGGTTCGATCCCCATCAGAGTCGTTTTTTTTTTTTTGGTTTATAAACTAAACAACAAACATAGACTCAAAGATGTACAAAGAAAATACAAATATTCATTCCATTCCAGAGTCCACCATACTAAATTTAAAATGTTTCACATTAAGAGTTCACCTTCCAAAATCATGTCTAAAATTTCTGTGCTTTGCATGGGTAGGTTTTTTTTTTTATTTTTTCACTAAATTTATAAATATTTGGTACATTCTTATTTTATAAAATATAGTATATGATATTAATGGCCTATTAGCTCAGTTGGTTAGAACGTCGTGCTAATAATGAAAAGGTCGCAGGTTTGAGACCTGCATGAGCCATTTCAAACATTGAGACTCTGTGGCCCAATGGATATGGCGCTGGTCTACGGAACCAGAGATTCTGGGTTCGATCCCCAGCAGAGTCGTTTTTTTTTTTGGGTTTATAAACTGAACAACAAGCATAGACTCAAAGATGTACAAAGAAAATACAAATACTAATTCCATTCCAGAGTCCACCATACTAAATTTAAAATGTTTCACTTTAAGAGTTCACCTTCCAAAATCATGTTTAAAATTTCTGTGCTTTGCACGGGTAGGTTTTTATTTTTCACTAAATTTATAAATATTTGGTACATTCTTATTTTATAAAATATAGTATATGATATAAATGGCGTATTAGCTCAATTGGTTAGAGCGTAGTGCTAATAATGCGAAAGCTGCAAGTTCGAGACCTGCATGGGCCATTTCACTCATTGAGACTTTGTGGCCCAATGGATAAGGCGCTGGTCTACGGAACGAGAGACTCTGGGTTCGATCCCCAGGAGAGCCATTCTTTTTTGTTGGGAAAAATGGTTTTTAAGTCAACGTACTAATTGGAGGCGACACAATTAACCACGTAGTTTGTATAAGACAAATTTACCTAATGTACTATATTTAGAAGGCAAATGAAACCAAATATGTCATGGCTGTTTGCAAGCCGTCATGGAGCGATGATCTGGGCACGACGTGGCTGCTTGCGTGGATCCTCAATGGTAAAAAAAAAAAAAAGGCACGATGGAGGCACATTATCTTCTTCCTTCGCTTCATTACAGGTAATAATTCTAGGGCTCAAAACCTAACATCGATTTCCAATTTCTCATGATTTTGTGCTCGATTTTCAAAGCAATCATTGCAAAGTCATTCATGTTGTCAACTAGAGTTGATTGCTCACAGTTTTACACATCAATTTCAGTGGAAGCATGGAAACCCCAATTTTCGAAGATAAACAACTTGAGAATGACTACAATTTGAATAGAGTTTGCCATTGTGGTGTTCGAGCTCCTATGTGGACATCTTGGAGTGATGAAAACCCTAGTCGAAGGTTTATAGGATGCCCAAACTATAAGGTTTGTATTTTTATGTTTGCATTTGCATTTCTTCTATGTTTGCTCTTTAATTTTTTTTTACAATTCCATGTCTTCTATTACAGGATCGAGGCAAGCATTGTCATTTTTTTGCTTGGATCGACCCATCATTACCTGAAAGATCCAAAAAATTAATCATTTGTGAGCGGTTGAGATAAAAAATTGTGGAATTGAAGCATCAAATTAACAAAACAGGAATTGAAGCCAAACAAATGGTTGAAGAAGCTGAAAAGATGAAGAGAAAGAAAGAAAGCCGAGGTACATCCGTGAGGTTCAGGGGTGCCGCCCGCCAGCGCCTTGGTTAGAGTCGCCAGCACGTGCGTGCGGATGGCGGGACACCAACGCTCTCGCTCCACCCTCCCTTGTTTAGGGAAGACGAAATCCAAAGTGCGAGAGGAGTGCTGTCTATATTAGCACGTTGGAATGTGCCTCGGTTGCCTTGAGTGGATTTTGTATCCAAAATGGGAACTAAGGGTTTCCTCATGTCAGTGCCTCCAAAATGGGAGCTTTTCATAATCAGTGCCTCCATCTATCATACCCAGAAAGTTGTCTCCTAGACCGTCATCATCTAGCAGGGCCAGTGCATAATCATCTTGGTCTATAGACCAAGCATTTTCAATGGTGACAGTCTTATAATTGGTGCTACTGAGGCTCGTGGTAACTTGCTCCATATCATCTCGAGATAATGCCGACATCATCAAAGATTTCCCAACCAAGGCATCTTTTCCCATTCTGGTCTATCCAGGGCTCAGAAACATAAGATAGGCTTCGGTTTCCCTTACACACAAAATAACCATTTAAGGTTTTTCGATAGGGCCGAGAGGGGGATATTCATAAGGAAGTCGCTTTTCATTTACGCCTTTCTTTTCTTACGTTTCTGTTTCATGACTGCGGCTACTTCGCTGGAGTAGGCATGTATCCTAGACCGAAAGGAGGGATACATTCCTTAAGTTCATCTTGGACTAAATTAACTAGCCCTGGCTGATTTCCGAGACCTGGAGCCGGGCATATAATTCATTTTCTAACATGTTTAAAGGGACCATGTTTCCTAGGGAGGTAACTTTCTTACCAATGATGTCGGTTTCGGCCATATTCAATGGCGTTAACCACGCTTGGGGATAACCTCAAAGCCACTGAGGAAAATACCAGTGTCTTCATGTTCTATCTCGAGGATTGGGACATCCTCGCTTTCCTTATTTTCCACGATCTTGTCGGCCAGAATAATTACTATGTGATCATCGTGGATGAATTTGACACGCTGGTGTAATGAAGAGGCTACCCCTTTACCCCATGAATCCAAGGGCGTCCCCAACAACAAAAGTGGCCGGAATATCCGGGACTTGGAATTCAACGGCATGTTTAAGGGGCCAACAGCTTAACATTAAAGTGACCACCCCAAGACACATCGATCCGGTGTTGTCGTATGCCTTAACCGCATGCGAGGAAGGAGTGAGTTCGATATTTTTATCCCCGCTTGGCTAGTGTAACCGGCAGGACATACATTCAGTGAAGACCCGTTATCTATCAAAACTCGGGGAATTCGTTTCTCCAAAATTCCCACAGTGATGTGAAGAGCATCAATGTGGTTAGTTCCTTCCCTTGGCAGGTCTAGATCGGTAAGCATTATCACGTTCCCAAAATGAATGTTCCCGATCATCTGAGTAAGCTCGTTGGGGGAGGTTTCGATAGGAACGACCGCTTGGCTTAGCGACTTAGCCAGTGTATCACGGTGGGTCTTGGAAGCACACAGTAAGCCCCAGATGGAAATGTTGGCCTGAGTTTTCTTCATCTGAGCTAATAAGGAATCTTCCACCGTTTTAGCCCCAGTATCTGTTATTTGATCCTTTCCTAATGGTCACCTTTTTCGGTGGTAGGCTCGGCGGATCGGGTAAGGTGGCTAACATCTCCACCAACCCAAGTGGCTTTTTCAATGTTACAGGTGTTTTGGCTACCAAGGATGGTGTCCCAAGAGAGCATATTACAGCTAAGCTCTTTGGATAAGGGTGGAGGAATAGGAATGAGAATATATGGAAGTGGATGTTTATTTATTTCAAACTTGGGCAAAGAAGGGTTTTCATCTACCTCAATCATATTGATTTGAGGCAAAGGGTTATTGACTACATTTGGTCTGGGTGGAGGCTTTTCAATAACCTTGTCATCTATTAGGTCCTGGATAGCATGTTTGAGGGTGTAACATCTGTCGGTGAGGTGACCATTGGAGCGATGATATTCACAGTACTGGGCATGGTTCCAAGTCTTGGGCAGGGGATCAGGTGGCTTATAATTTTCTAATGGTTTCAACACTCCTTGTGCCATTAGCCCCCGTAGTATCACGCATCGGGAGCTTGCGGTTCATCAAAATGCCGGTTTCCCCTTCGATTTAAAGTTTCTCGGCGGCCATTATTTGCTCCCATGGCATTGACAGACTGCCGTCGACCCATAATACCATGGAGCAGCTACTAATTTTTGGGTAGAAAATGGGGTTGAGGCATTCCCTACCATATTGGCGGAGGGCGTGCGGTTGTCTTTCCTTTGGAGTAACGGAAAGAACTGGAAGACGTATTGGTTTTTAGTTGGCCGGTCCGTATATCGTCATCAATACGGGCTCCTATCTCCACTATTTCTTTGAAATTGGTACAGGGGAGGTACCGCATGTGTTCCAGGTAAATGGGTTGAAGGTTTTTGATGAACATCCGGCATGACTTCTACCGGATCGAATGTCGAGTGCGTGCCAACTTTCTCTTCCACCCGATTTGCAAACTTCGGCGCAGTTTCTTTCCGTTGGGTGCACGATTCAAGGTCCCTCCTATTTTCAGGACTGGTATTATCTTTGTATCTTTCGAGGAATGCTTCGGCTATCTGGTCCCAAGTGTTCATGGTACTGCCTGCTATCAGACAGCATTAACCATTGTTTGGCAGCTCCTACCAGGGTGAGGTGAAAATTGGAAGCCATAGCTTCAAAGCTAGCTCCCCGTATTTGCATCTTGGGTGGAATAAGATCTTAAATGGGATATGGGGCATCGGTCCGTCAAACTTTCTATGTCGGGCATTTTGAATTTTGAGGGAAGTATTGCCGAGGGCCCGAGTAGAAAATGCAATCCCCTTTAGGCCCGAGTTGAGGAGCTTTAAGCATCATGGCCTTCATATTTTCCATGTCGGCCTCCATTTTGGTGGTGGGGGAGTTGTTTTTGGTATATCCGGCCGGATTTGGGAAGATTTGGGTTATTTTCGGTTGAAGGTAGGGATTTTGGTGGTGGGTTTTGGACGATATATGGGTTAATGCGGGTTAATGGAATTTGGGTATTATAAGGATTCTTGGCCGGATATGGGTATTGGGTTGGATAAAGGTCTTGGGTTATTGGGTTTTGGATGATATAGGGATTTTGGATTGGTTGGCTTTGGGTAGTATATGGATTCTGGATTGGTGGGTTATTGGTGGCTTCAGCCGGGCGACCAGGATCATTAGGAGGTAAACATGTGGTAACTTGGCCTGGCGGGTTAAAGCTTTTTGGGTCCATGTGTGGGCTATTTAGGAGTGGGTTAGTCATAGGAAAAGGAAGGTCATTTGGGTTCTGGGTGTTTGGGAGAATATATTGTGGATAAGGCGGATAAGGGTAGATATTTGGGTAATAGGGACTTGGTGGAGGATTGGGATTTGGGATAATGGTAGTATTTGGTGGGTTGGTGTTTGGCTGGGGAGTTGGGTTAGGAAGCACCTGAGATGTGGATGCTTCTTGGGAATAGTAGGAGAAGAATTCACCTCACCACCGGACTTTTAGACTACGTACCGGACTAGCCATCGACTCATCGCTGCACCCAACCTTTGGTCAAACCATTCTGCATTCTTGGGAGGCGGAGCATATCTGGAGCCCGAACTGTACCCATAGCGGCTTATTCACTTTCTTACGCCATCTTTGCTCGGATCTGTTTCCGCCGATTACGCCCTCGTCGATCGGCCCGATACCCTACGATCGATTTACGTACTATCTTCGAATCAACCGGCCGGTGCTATCTCTGCGTTTCCAAATTCGGGCAGTCTCGAGGAAAATGGGGGTTTGGTAGGTATCGAGAAGGCTAGAATGGAGGCTTATGGGCTTGAAATCAGCGTGCCTTTTATTAGTATTTTATTATTAATTTATTATTTGCATTCCTACAATTGGCCAGGATAAGCACACGCTTTATTTTGGCGATCTCGGGACTTTCTGGAATAGTGGATTCTTTCTCGAGTATAGGACCAACGTATTCCACGCCTTTCGACTCCCGGGGTGGTCCCGAGCGAAGGGCTATACTCTTTCGGGATCCACCATTCGAAATGGTCTAGGTCGAGCATCTAAGAATTATAAGTCGCCCTGTTTATTGTTTATTGTCTATATATTTTTTTTTGTCTTACTATTATTTTTTCGAACTTGCGCATTTTTTTTTAACATATATATTTTCTTTTTTTTTCGATTTTTTTTTTGATGATTTTTTTGGAGGGTGACCCACAATTCAAAAATGCAAAAACCGATCGATGCAGAAGTGTCTGAAAAACTATATGCATTCTAACGTTGGCTTATGCGGGGGTAGTGGCCATGGTGTAGACAGATTCGGAATATATTTACATGCGTGCACGTGTGTGCGGTATCTAAAAAAGCGATAAAATCTTTATTTATTTACGGTATATAGAAAATAAAATAAATTATGGCTGTCTTCTTTGTTTGTGTGGATTTTCTCGGCTTTTTAGTTTGAAGCAATAAGCACACATTTTAAGAAATAGAAAGAAAAGTGGGGAAACTATCTATCCTATTAATTACAAATTTTGGTCCTATGCCCCCAAAATAAAATGACATAATGAATCTTGAGATGTACAAATATCTGAGTTCTGAGAATAAAGTGAAAAAGAAAAATGGACGAAAGAAATAAATGAAAGAAAATAGAGTGAAGTAAAGCCCGACTCTTTTGTTGTCTTTGCCAGGAATTTATTTGTAAAATATATAATATATATATATTTTCCTTTTTTTTGATTTTTAAATTTTTTTTATGTATATATATATAATAGTGTTTGAAGGCTTTTGATCGGCCAAATGGCGGCGTTGTGTGCTCGGCGATACCACACTCTATTCGAGAATGCTTTAAGGGTATCAATGGAGTTTCCGGCCAATATACTTAGACCGCCTTATATATATATATATATATATATATATATATATATATTTTTATATATATATATATATATATATATATATATATATTTTTTGAATTTTTTGATTTTTTTATTTGATTGATTTTTTTTTTTTTAATACTCTCGAACATGCACATAACAGATATCGGAGCGAGGCTGGCTGCGCGGATGGAGGATCATATCCACAAATATAGCCCGGCGGCGTAATGGGAACACTTTATTGAAATCGTAAATTAATATAACGAGCATATTGCGGCCAAAAACAAAGAAAAGCCAAAAAAGGTTTTATTTTATGAGTCTAGCCCTCCATTTTATTTAAAATAAAACAACTCCCAGCCAGTCGCCCTGTGAGGTTCAGGGGGTGCCCCGCCCCGCCTTGGATAGGGAGTGCGGCGTGCGTGCGGATGCGGGACACCTTGCTCTCGTTCCACCCTCCCTTGTTTAGGGAAGGCGAAATCAAAGTGCGAGAGGAGTCTTGTCTATATTAGCACGTTGGAATGTGCCTCGGTTGCCTTGAGTGGATTTTGTATCCAAAATGGGAACTAAAGGTTTCCTCATGTCGGGTTATCCCTTATTTAAGTGGATAACGGGATATGGGAATGCATTACCTTTCCATTCTCATTCTCCCTTTTTTCGTCGGGGGATAATAGAAGTGCAAGAAAAGATATTGCGGCGCCCCACTTATGGATTTATTAAAATGGCCTTATGGCCCAATCGGATCGCTATGGGAGCTATGGGTTTCCCGCATCAAGTTATCCCTTGTTTAGGGGATACGGGATATGGGAATACATCACCCCTCCATTCATATCTCCCTTTTTTAGGGAGAACAGGGAAAGTGCAAAGAGAATGTTGCGTGGCCCATTTGGATCTGAAAGTTTTTAGAGTCGCCACCTTTATTTTAAGGCAAAAATAAAGGAAAACCGGAAAGAAAACCGAGAGATTTTAGAAACGGGTTCGGGGCTAAGTTACGAGTTGGGAAGGTGCTAGGCACCCAACTCGCCCTTCGATCTCAAAGCGTTTTTGGGTGAAATATGCTCATTGTTATATTAATCTAGCAAATAAATAAGGTCTTATTTTGACAAGGGAAAATTAAGCAGAGATACATTCGTGGCTACATTATTCTGGGACTCGCATAGCCTCCTTCCAATAATTACAAACACATTTAAGAATATTTGGCCATTATAATGGCTCTTTTACATAATTTTTCTAATCTAATCAAGGCGACTACGGCTTATATTGGCTACATTGTGCGGGATTTAAAATACAACTTTTGAAAATAAATAAAAGAAAAAAAATACAAATGAAATAAAATAAATACGCTCTTAAAGGTATTACCTTTTAGAGCGGTGGTGTCTCGCTACGTCCTCTTCGGGAGAGGAGTCTTTTTGTTTTGAATTGAGCTGCTGGAATTGAGCTGGATTTGAGCTGGATTTGATTGATGTTTTGAGGCTGGGGCTACTCGAGGCGAGTGACTTTTTATTTGGGTAGGTTTTGGCCTTTTCGATTGGGCGGAACCTAGACTTAAGTTTTGACTTTTTAGCTCGTTACTCGAGGCGGAGTAGCGGAGGGTATATGTTATGTGTATTTTTGTGTGTGCGTGTTTGTATTTATTGTGTGTGTGTGCGGTATTGTGTGTGTGTGAGTGGAGGCTAGGGATCTTGGGTTTGAGGAAGTATATGTGAGTGTGGAGTGGGAAATTTTGGGGAGAGGACGGTTGAGTGAGGGAGTATATATATGTGAGTGTGTGTGAGTGAGGAGGGAGAGGAGAGGAGCTTGGGTGGTGAGGGCTGGAGTGAGTGATGGATGAGGGATTATGAGGTGTGGGATTATATGTGAAGGAGAGGGGAGTATTCTTATTTGGGTGGGCCGGTAAAAAAATTGTGGCAGATTGATCGGAGAGAGAGTATGGGAGTGATTGTTTAGTGGGTTAAGAAAGGGGGCAACCTTTTTGGCAGGGTTTTTTCTTTTTAAGTTTTTTCTTTTTTTCTTTTGCTTTTTGGTTTCTTTTTTTTTTTGTTTCTTTTCTTTCTTTTTTGTTTTGTTTTTCTTTTTATTTTTGTTTTACTTTATCTTTTCGTACCTTTGTTCTGAAATATACAAAGAATAATTAGTAGTCCATTTTATATTTATTGGACAATATAAAAATAGAGTGAAGTTTGGGGTGTCTGAGCCCCTCAGCGATGGAGTTCGGGTAACCTTTAAACTTCTGAAGGCGAACATCGTTGATTACAAAGACTAATTTATCGTTCATTTAAGAACAGGAGAATGCAATTGGTAGATTATAGAGGAACATATTCGAGATAAGAAAATATTTTTTATGTTTTAATGACGATGGTCGGACCTACTGATGTAAGTGGCGCTACGTATTCCCTATTAAAAAGGAAATCGGACCAAGCGTAGTTCGAGGCCAAAACCTTAAACTACAATGGAAAAAGATTTTTGTGTTTTTCGAAAAAGCCGTATTCTTAGGTTCGAAACCGTTGTCAAATCACGGTATGAAGATTTGAATGTTTTTACATTACCACCTTTCAACTAGTTGAAGCGTGTTAAGAAAATTTTCTAATTATATACGGGCCTTGATCATTGTCTTGTTTCAGACATAATCAAAACTTTCAAATATCGAGAAAATTGTGTTTGACTAAAGATCGTTGCCGAGCATTGCAAATCTGTTACCACAATTTCAACCGGTCAATACCTTGGCATTGAAATGTGTTAAGAAAACTTTCTAGGTATATGCGGGCCTTGATCGTTGTCTTGTTTCAGACATAACTCGAAAAATTTCGATATCGAGAAAATTGTGCTTGACTAAAGATCCGTCGCCGAACACGACGAATGATCATTCTTCAAGTTTTTTCGAAAATTGTGAAATGGAAAACATTCTTTTTCCTTCCATTTTTTTTTTTTTTTTCTTTATTCCTCTTTTTTTTGTGTTTTTGAAATATTCCTCTTTTTTTGTGTTTTTGAAATATTCCTCTTTTTTTTGTGTTTTTGAAATATTCCTCTTTTTTTTTTTTTGAAATCAAAACTCAATTTGAAAAAGAGTTTTTTCTTTTGTTTGAAAATAAAACAAAAATTTTTTTTTTTTAAAAGGAAATTATTCTAAAGTCGGGGTAGGAATACTATACGACTTACCTTTTCTTCAGGGCAGGTGGTATGCTGAGTTCGGTGATTTGGTGTTCGACATTTTTGCCACTCTTTCTTTGGGGAATTTTTTTTTTTTTTTTGTTTTATGATTGTGATGGTCGGACCTCTTGATGTAGAGCGCCTCACGTATCCTTTTCAAGGAATCGGACCAAGCGTAGTTCGGCGATCTTGGGGGGATTTTATTCTTGCTTGCTTTTTTTTTCTTTTGATTTTTTTTTTTGATCTGTGAGGGATTTTTATTTTTATCAACTTTCAGGCCTTATTTGGAAAGTCTTTTCCCTTGTCCCACTTTGTTTTCGGCTTTAGCTGGAAAATTTTCTTGATGCTGCTGCATTTGTTTTTGTTGCTCCTTCTAACCTTGGCCAGAAGCTCCCTTTTTTTCTTGCTGTAGCATCTTTTGGTATCAGCTGATGTCATCTTTTCTTTGCTGTTGTTTTCTTTTTGCTCCATTTTCTAGCCGATCGAAAATTTCTTCTTCACTTGCCGCCGCATTTTCCTTGTTGCATGTACCTGAAAAATTTTCTCTTGTACATACATCTTCCCAGATTTTTTTATTTTGTTTTTTTTTTCTTTTTTTTTTGGAGGATGTAAAGAATTTTTTTACAATATATACAATTTTTTTTTATGAAATCAAATTTTTTTACATTAAATTTTGTTTGTTTTTACATATTTAAAAAAAATGGCAAGTTTTTTTGTAAAGAATTACAATTTTTTGTTTTTTTTTTTTTTGTTTGTTTTTTTGTTTGTTTTTTTTTGTTGTTGAAAACTGTACAAAAAACACATTTACAATGCAATCTAATTTTATATGATGCAAAATTTATAAACACATGCGGACTCAAGAACACGCACAAAGTAAAGCTATCTTGGGTATCCCAAGGGTGATGGCACGTTGTATCTGAAATGAGTTTTAAAGGGGTATACCTTCGGGGCTCGGCGGGCTTCTTCTTTTTTTTTTTTTTTATGAGTATATGCGGAAAGGAGAGGAAAAGACAATCACCTCGCTTGGCCATATAATTGTTGCGGGGCTATACTTGACATAAGGCTATTCTTCGATTCTGCATTTTCTTTGTCAGACAGGCGGCGGTGAATGATCGGGATCAAGTCATCGTCAATTTGTTTCGGGACAATGACAAGCTGAATGATGAATAGAGGCGAGGGTACCACGGTGTTTCTCATCTGATGGGAGGCTCGAGCTTTGAGCCTTGCGGAAGAAGTATATGGGGCCGGAGGCGGGTGCCTGCAGAACGATGATGGACTCTCAGGAGCTTAAGGCGCAAATGAAGGATAGTTTCAGGGGAAAACAACGAGGTATAGGCCGGTATGTAGATATAATAGAATGCAAGTAATATATAACCTAATCTTAATAAGTACATTCTTAAGTTGCACCTTAGGACCAAAATAAAATTATATTTTAATGTTTTAATGTGGCTGTCGTGGTTTTTTTTTTTTTCTTTTGTCAGTAGAGTCTCTTGCTATCA
>CM028377.1:106184606-106243536 GCA_013146195.2 Codonopsis lanceolata | reverse complement strand
AAGTTGCTAACAAGTTGCTTCGTTGCTGGCTATTAACTTGGGTTGCTACACGCCACGCTGGGTTGTTGTTGCTGCTTGCCACGCTACGCTAAGTTTTACGCTATTTTAAGCTGCTGCCAAGTTGCTGTTGCTGTTGCCACGCCACGCTTAAGTTATTGCTATTGCCTGCTGCTTACCACGCCAAGCTTGTTGCTTGCTGTTTCGCTGCTAAGTCAAGCCATGTTGCTGTTATTAAGTTGCCAAACCAAGGTGTTGCTGCTGCTGCTGTTGCTGGGTTGCCACACCACGCTTGCTTGCTTGCCAAGTTGCCAGTTTCGCTAAGTTGCCACGCCACGCCTTAAGCCATGGCTACTGCTGCTGCTAAGTTGCGAAGTTTCGTTAAGTTGCTTGCTGTTGTTGTTGTTGGCCACACGCTATTTGCCAGTTAAGTTGCGTGTTGGGTGTTGCTTTAAGCTGCTGTTGCTAAGTTGCTGGTTAAGTTACGCCACGCCAGCTGCTGCAAGTTAAATTGCCACGTTTAAGTTGCTAATACACGCCACGCCTGGCGTGCAAGTTAAGCTAAGGTGTTAAGCTGCTTAAGTTTGCTGCCGGTTGTTAAGTTGGGTTACTTTATTATCGCTGCTGTTGCTAAGTTGCCACGGTATTGTTTGCTGCTGGTTGCTGTTGCTGCTGCTTAAGTTGCTTAAGAAGTTAAGTTACGCCACGCTTAAGTTGCTTGCTGCTGCCAGTTACGCTACTTTTGTTGGTTGCTACGTTACGTTGCTTGTTCAGTTGCCACGCTATGTTGCTTAAGTTGCCCGCCACGTTGTTACATTGCTGTTGTTACGTTAAGTTGCTGCTGTTGTTGTCACGCTTTGCTTAGTTGCTAAGTTAAGCTTAAGTTAAGCCAAATTGTAAGCCAATGTTGCCAAGCCAAGTTGCCAAGCCAAGTTAAGCTGCTGGTTGTTTTTGCTAAGTTAAGTTAAGTTGCTGTTGTTACGTTACGCCACGCCACGTTGCTTTAGTTTATTTTCCACGCTATGTTAAGCTAAGTTTTGCCATGTTATGTTACGCTTGCCAAGTGGGTTGCTACGTCACATGTTGCCACGTTGCCACGTTACGCTTAATGAAGCTTGTGGGTACCACGCTAAAAAAAAAGAAAAGAAAAGAAAAAGTTGCCACACTTACGTTAAGTCATGTTACTTAAGGTAAGCTGCTTGCTAAGTTGCCAAGTTACATTAAGTTGTTACGTTGCGCTGTTGTTAAGTTACATTAAGCCAAGCTAAGTTATGCAGTTAAGGTAAGTTGCTATTCTAGTTGCCAAGTTGCTGTTGCTGGGTTGCCAAGTGTTGTTAAGTTGCTTGCCAAGTTAAGCCAAGCTGGGTTGCTGTTGCTGTTGCTGCTAATTCTGCTTGCTGTTGCTGCCACGCCACGGGTTGCTGCTGCTTGCCACGCTACGTTGCTGCTGCCAGCTGCAAGTTGCTGTTGCTGCTTTGCTGTTGCTGGTTGCTGTTGTCCACGCCACGCTGCTTGTTGCCACGTGTTGCTGTTGCTGCTAAGTTAACTTGCCGGTTGCTGGCAAGATACGCCACGCTAATGTTGCTAAGGCTGCTGTTAAGCTGTGCTTAAGTTGTTAAGTTACGTTATGTTAAGTTACATTAAGTTACATTACGCCACGTTAAGTTACGATATGTTACATTAAATTACGCTACATTAAGTTATGTTACATTACGCTAATTTAAGCCACGCTTACGCTATGTTACGCTATGTTTCGTTGCTGTTGTTACGCTAAGTTACGTTAAGTTGTTGTAATGTGCATGTTTTAATTTTTGTAATTATATTGATGCTAATCATTTTAATTATTGATATTATATTATTAAATTAACATTTCAAATATTATTTTAATTTAATTTCAATTTAAGTTAACGTTAACGTTACGTTAAGTTAAGTTAAATTGTTGTAATGTGAATGATTTAATGTTTGTAATTATATTGATGCTAATCATTTTAATTATTGATATTATATTATTAAATTAACATTTCAAATATTATTTTAATTTAATTTTAATTTAAGTTAACGTTACGTTAAGTTACGTTACGTTAAGTTACGTTAAGTTAAGTTAAGTTAAGTTAAGTTGTAATGTGAATGTTTTATTTTTTGTAATTATATTGATGCTAATCATTTTAATTATTGATAATATATTATTAAATTAACATTTCAAATATTATTTTAATTTAATTTCATTTAAGTTAACGTTACGCTACGTTAAGTTAAGTTAAGTTGTTGTAATTTGAATGTTTTATTTTTGTAATTATATTGATGCTAATCATTTTAATTATTGATATTATATTATTAAATTAACATTTCAAATATTATTTTAATTTAATTTCAATTTAATTTCATATATTTTTGATATTTTATATTAATTAGAATTCAATTTAATTTTGCATTATCAGTGACGGAAATTTCCGTCGCTGAAATTAAAATTTATTATTTTTTAAAAAATAAAAATTATTATTTTTAAAAATACTTTAGCGACGGAAATTTCCGTCGCTGAAATTCAATTTTAATTAAATTTTAAATGCCTTTAGCGACGGAATTTTCCGTCGCTGAAATTAAATTTTAATTAAATTTTAAACGCCTTTAGCGACGGAATTTTCCGTCGCTGAAATTCAATTTTAATTAATTTTAAAAATCTTTTAGCGACGGAAATTTCCGTCGCTGAAATTCAATTTTAATTAATTTTTAAAATCCTTTAGCGACGGAAAATTCCGCTTAAAGTCACCTTTAGCGACGGAAAATTCCGCCACCGATAAATTCGCCCGATGTTCAATTCCGTCGCTAATGCTTAATTCCGTTGCTAAAGGTGGCCTTCAGCGACGGAAAATTCCGTCGCTGATGGTCAATTCCGTCGCTGATGCAAAATTTCGTCGCTAAGAATTCTGTCGCTGAAGTCACTGTTTCTAGTAGTGGCATTTGCCCCAAGTATATAGCTCTTTGACGAAGAGCTTCTTCCCTAAACTCATGTGCCAAACCAACTGCTTCCACGACACTTCTAGCCAAAGAATCCACTCCACATCTTTGGTTGAGTTGATGGCAAGCATCATGTGGTGGAGGAGGATTGTTCCCAGCCAATTGATTAAGACTAGGAGTTGGTTGCACCTCCTCCCGATGGCTTCCACTAACACCATTAACACCATTTTCTGCCATTGTCAAAGCTTACGAAGAACAATTATCAAAGCACGAAAAACTGCTACCGCAAAACTACTACGTTTCCCGACAACGGAACCAACGGATGCGTCCAAGATCTTCCGGATGCACTGGACTTGTCCAAACTGGATACCTAGCTTTCAACGTATCCGATAAGCTCCAAAGCCCAACTCTGCAATCAAATGAAATAACTTGTGAACTAGGCAGGGGCACTCCCTGCAAAGGCCCTCGGCGTAAGAATTAGTCCAAGACTAGCAAAAGAGTATTCAATTTAGCAGAGTTTTGACTAGAGAGTGAAAATCATGTACCTCTCCCCTTCATTTTTCGGGGATTTTATAGCTGCCGGAGGGTGTAACTGCTCATAACTACCCACTAACACTCATGGCATTAATGGCGGGCATATTAACTGCCCCATTAACTGTCCCATTAACCACAACGGTCAAATGGAGGATTTTCCAGACATAACCGTCCTCAACTGATTGTAACTCTTAAATTCTCGAGCATAACACCTCGTGCTCGCAACATACTCTTGCTCGCTGGTTAAGCCCCCAGCTCGCTAATAACTCTTGCTCGATAAAAGTAGAAAACTTGCTCGCGATGTAGCAGAACCCCTTAATCTTCTCTTCCCAGTCCTGACTTTAGGATGCTCACTTGGCTAAGTTGCGAACATGTGCCGGGCATGTGGCTTATGACTTGGGCCAATTGGGCCGGGCAATCAAGTGGTAACAAACTTTGATATAAAGCAACTTGATCTAAATTCAAATATTACTTAACAACACGTTATGTATCTATTTATTATTATTTTTAAGTAAAGAGCATACAGTGGTGATGGTGGCGGCAGTGGGCATTGGTGGTTGCCGGAGGTTGGATGTGGTGGCGGTTGCCAGAGGTGGGAAGTGGCGACGGTGGGCGAAGGTGGTTGATGGTGGTGATATTAGTTGATAAACCCAATGAATAACCGGTTAATATCCATAATTATCTATTTTGTTATTGGTCTCTAATGTGTATTATCCATTAACTTAATTGAGTGTTAATTGATAACACCCAATAAGTCTTTTATAATGGATATAATAGATAACCCAATGAGTTAGATAAATTTTTGTCACCCCTAATGCTTAAGACCATCACCGACCCTAAATAATATGAAAGAAATTAAATGTCACATAAAATTTATATCATTTGAAAAAATATCTTCAATACAAATGTGGATGAGGATGTGGATATGACGTATCAACCAAATTTTTTCACATTGTGATAACAATGTCAATTTTTTACATTCTACTTGAGGGTGTGAATACATCATTTCATTAAATTTCTTTTTCAAAACTTTTTCTATTGGTTGTTTTTTTTTTGTTAAATTTCATTTTAGTGGTAGAATGTATGCCTCATAAGATCAAATTCATATTTGCATTGAAAAAATCAATTTTAATTGAATTTAAATGAAGAGAGAGAAATTTTAAAAAATATGATGGAATGTTAAATACCAACGGCTACATAAGATCAAATTCAAGATTGCATACTGAAAGCGTATAATGGACACCCAACCCTCCCATCTATCCTCAAAAGTCAAAACTCACCAAATCTCTCTCTCTCTCTCTCTCTCTATATATATATATATATATATATATATATATATATATATATATATATATATATATATTTATGTATAATAATAATTTGGTCCTTAGATATGTCGAAAAGAATGTTTTGGTCCTCAGACATTAAAACTATTTAATGTGATCCCCAACCTATTTTGTTCGATCAATTTCCCCCCACCCACCGTTAACGTTAGTTTTACCATCTTTTTTTAAATGATGAGAATACCCTTGGTTTAAACAAGTGGAAAATGAAGAAGGGGTTCAACCCTAAAATCCTAAATTATCCCAAGTCCTGTTCAATTGGCCCTAAATTGGCTCTCTCTCTCTCTCTCTCTCTCTCTCTCTCTCTCTCTCTCTCTCTCTCTCTCTCTCTCTCTCTCTCTCCAACAACGATACAGAAAGGGGTTTGATTTCATTGCGTTAAAGAGTTGACAAATCGAAGTCATTGACGACGTAAATCCAAAAAAATGAAGTCAGTAGAGGCCGATTGAAGGCAATTGGTATGAAATTTGGAAATTATACTTTGATTTTACGGTTTTTTGTTTTGCATTGATTCTTTTATGCTTTTGGTAATTCATATGATGTTACATTTTAGGGTTTTATAGTTCTTCTACTAAATTATATCTTTCACTGTCTGATTTTGATTTAAAGGTCAAAACATACGAATTGACCCACATACTATGTATAAATGAAAAAGTTTTTATGATTTTTGTTGTGACATGGGCTTTTTATGGCTGACACTATGATATGAATATTGTAATTGTCTACTTATTTTATTGCCTTCTGACTTGTCTGCTTATGGTTTATTCCATATTATTGTTGTGATAGGTTATTGTCTGCTTATGTAAATTTTTAATTGATAGTATTATTGTCTAGATAACTTAAAAAATATGACTTTTCTTACCTTCTGACTTGTCTACTTGTGTTTTAGAAGTATAAAATTCTAGGAATCAGTTTGTATGGTCCCTATATGCCCCATATGCATTAACGGATAGTTGGGGACAAAAAGTATACATCATCTTCATGCTTTGTCTACCACCATTTAGTGTAGTCAGTTGCCTCATGTGGATCCATCTTCTTTGCAAGATGAGCATCTTTACTATAATGGTCTACTATGGGGGTAATTTTGTCAAAGAGGGGGAACACATGAAATACATTTGAGGGACTTATGATGTGTTAGATGATATGTACACATATTACATTTATTTTATTGTCTTAAATGATGGTATTGAAAAACTATTAAATTACTCAAAAATGTATTGAATAAAAATAAATGACTGATGGAATGTATAAAGAAATTATCCTAGTTCTCAAATATATATTTCATTTGTTTCATGAAAAATTTTCTTTGGATTATTTTCTCAAAATTAATTTTGCAAAAGAAGTATTTTAAATATCATTTTCTTTAGAAAACATTTTGCTGTTTTAAATTGAAAATGTTGACATATTTGCTAAAGAGAAATCTTTTATACTGACAGAAGTTCATCTTCTCAATTGTCAGTAGAAAAGAAAGTATCTGCTAGTAGCTCACAGTTTGAAAGTTGAAGAATCATCAATACTCTGTCTCCAAAATATCTTACTTTTCAAAAGGTATTTATGATTTCCTTGACAACATGTTTTTACAAGGGAGATGACTGATATAATTACTAAAGTTCATAAAGCTGATATGCTGAATATAAGTAAGATATACATGAAGCCCACTTACAATAAGAAAGTTCTTAAATTCTTTCAATACTCTCCAAGATATTCATGCATATCTCAAATGTTCATCTCTCCCTCAGAAAGTTAACTCATTCATATGCTAAATTTCATTCTTTTTGACACGATTTGAACATCTATTTTAAAATCTCACTCTGCTTAGCTAAGTTACTATTTTGATGTTTCATCTAAAAATTATTCTTGAAAAACTTTGCTATTTATATATCATCTATGAACTTCATCTTTGTATTAAGAAACCTGATCATAATGGTTATTTCTTTTAGTTGGTTTTCATTCCTAAGTGATTGAAGTAGGTCTATTGACTTACTGTTGGATGAATCACTAGCAGCTATATGAAGGCTATTGTTTCAAATCTTTAGATTTATCTTATCATCTTTATGTGTTTTGTATGCTTTCAACACTTCAATACTCTTTTATTTCAAAACTGTTGCTCTTGGTCTCATATCTACTTAAGTCTTGTTACTTATATATTTATAGATAGATTTGTCTAAATCTTTTGAAATTGACATATCAATATATTCATCTGAGACATTCTTGAGATCTTACTTTTCGAAAAAGAGATTACATTCTTGGGTATATACTTGAATTGTTATGCAACATGTAGTCATGTAAAACTTGTGTAGTGTTGGTGGTGCTTGTATAACATTTCTTTGATACTTACTAGATTTATCTCTGCAACATGTAGTCACGTAAAACTTGTGTAGTGGTGGTGGTGTCTGTACAAAGATCCTATAAACTCGGGGTACTTCATATTTAAGGAATGGGTGCACACTTTCCTACCTGCATGCTTTTATTCATAATTCTTTGTTCTTAATACAAGAGCTCTCAAGATTTTCTTCAATGCACATGTATTATTTTGTCAAATCAACTAAGATCTTTTGATTTCTATCTTATCATTTTTTACTTAACCAGTTTCTTGTAAGTTCATAATACGTGACATGTATCTCTTGACTTAATGAAAAAACACTATGAAGGAAGTATACAAAGACAAATCAATTCTGCTGATGGCAAGGCAGACTGATCTCAAAGTTCAAATCAAACACTTCTTGAAAAGAGATATACATATGGAAAAGAGATGCTTAAGTTGAGGAGTAGTTTTCAAAACAGATCTTAACAGATCAACACATAAATCATCAATCACTGATGATATATTTTCTGTTGATATGATCTTGATTTTTCCTAATTTAAATGAAAGGCTTAAAGAGTTTATATAAATAATTGTTGAAACATTTCATATTATTTTTTGATAAATTGTCTTTACTTGAGTCGAATGAGACTTAAGATGTTTCTAACAATTTTAAGATTCTTGTGACAGGAAACTCTGAATAGCTCAATGTAAAACAAATCAGCATCATCAACATTACCTGCTAATAATCTATATGATCAAACTTCACATCAGCAAGAAGATCATACTCATTCTTATAAATTATTATCTTTTGATCTTATAGAAGCTGATGCCTCACAGGCAGCTGGATCACCTTTCTCATTGCTTGACCCATCTACTGATAAATCTAGATAAAGCTTTGAACGATCTTCAAAAGATTAAGGCTATGTAAAGAAGCAACTAAGCAGGAAGTCTCTAAATTAAGGAGGAGACAATGATTCACATATTTGGATCTCCAAGTCTCTAATCTCTTAATCCCTGCATCTAATATATTTTAAGACCTGCTGCTTCTAACATCTTATGTAGGGACAACTTTCTTTAAAAACTTGTCTCTTCGTAAAATATGTCTATTATATGCTAACATCTACAAGACTTGTATCCATACCTCCAGCTTATGGCCAACAACAAATGAATACAACTCTTCAGTCTCTACCTACTGATGGTTACATTGGAAATCAAAACCTATCTTCAACATCAGCAGATGATTCTGTAGAAGCATTGTGCTTTTATTAAAAAGTCTATTCTCTCTAAAAGCTATTTATTCCCCCCCTTGCTGAACTCTTGTTAGGGCTGAAATTCATCTACCTACTGAAAAATTTCACCTGCTGAATTTATGGATAATTCATTGTTCATCAGCTGCCACATCATCTACTAAAAATATCTTATCGGCTGTTGCTAAACAATGAATGTAAGTAAGCTAGTGACACGTCGCTAAGCAGGTAGACTCTAAATTGAGACATCAACTATAAGTATCACTGTTGATTGTCTACATTTGCTCATTGAATATATTAATCATTTACATTAAGGATATTTTGGTTTCCGCCTTTTCTGTCTTGAAAATTCAACCGTTCCCCACTAATTCACTATTTCACTAACGGTTGACAAGACACGTTGGTACAAACCGCCTCCAACATTAATTAAGCAAACACTTTTTCAATACTCATCATTAAACTCTTTAATGTTGGTTCAAAAACCCAAATTTCTTTTGTATCTCATAGACAAAAATTACACCTATGCCTTTGATATCTTTACCCCACTGAATCCATTTGTATCATCTTTAAAAGAAAACACTTTTACTCTGTATCTCTACTGCCTGCTCTTCGTCTCCATCTACTACAAGTTTATTTCTTTTGAGACATAACCCTAGCTTTTTACCAGTTGACTCGCTCTTCATTTTCGCATAATCAATCTGGTAACTTGACTAGCATTTAGCTGTAATTGTGTTTCATGTACCTATTTATTCTAACATCACGAAAATTTTTCAAGTATAATGGCTGACAATACAAATGTTGGGTGCCTTTTGGACATAGCCTCTCTGAACCAGACCCCTATTGAACAAAAATTGGTCCAAATAGCTCAATGATTCTGGACTCCTCCCTCTCCTATCTTTCAACATCAACAACTATAGCCAAACCCTTACCGAGCTATTCTTCAACCATATGAACCTAACCCCCAATACATCCTTCTCTCTTTCAGGCTCCATTCTTGGAGAACATGTGGTATTCAATACAACCTTTATTGCAAATGCCTTCCCAAATCTAAAAATTGTTGGTTCAACAAGCCTGACAGTACCTCACGGCGTACAAAATGGAGGATGGGTAACCGTGAGGGACACTCACTGATTGGAAAAAGAAGATGATAGATTCAAGAATAACTTTCATCCCCTGCAATATGCTTTGGCTACTGTAATCGGCAAATTTCTTATTGTCAAGTCTGGAAGCCACGACAAAATCACTGAAGCCTAATTACAAATGATGGAAGCTATTTGCAGAACCATGGGATGAACTGGGCTGCAGTTGTAAACATTGCAAGAAACAACGAAAATCTGGGAACAGATAAAGAAAAATTAACTCATCACCTGATCATCACTCAGTTTCTAAGACAATATCCAGCCATCATCGATGTTTTTGCTGCTGCTGATGTGATTCTTTCTATCAAAATCAAAAAATTCTCAACTGGAGATATCACAAGGGCCATTAAATCCAACAAGTATATACAAGAAGCCCCTCCAGTTGCCCTAGTAAATGTAGTTGGTCCAAGCTGAAGAAGAAATCTGCTTGAAGATTTAGAGGAAGAAGAAACAGATGGCATTGTTGAAAAATCGGCAAATTTATCAACAATTGTTGCTCCAGTTGCTACTGTAAAAGCAGCTACTGTTACTGCTACTGATCCAGTTGGTACTCCACCCAGAAGGTCTTTAAGGAAAAAGCAGAAGGTTACACCAGAACTAAATACCAGTTCATTTATCCCTTTCTCCTCACCTACTGAAGTTGTAAGCCCTCCACCTTCACCACCTGTTGAAACAACCTCTTCAGACCAACCACCTGCTCCATACTTCCCTCTTATTCCTAACCCATCCTACCATCCGTCCTACTCCATCTACTGTGAAAATCCTAAACCTATATCTCGAAATTGGGTATTTCCCATTGACCATTTACATTTCTTTATCTAAGTTCTTCTCTCTTTTCATGAGGAGAAGAAAGAAGATTAACCCTTGGTCAACCCAGTAAAATACCTGGATGAAAACTATAAAAGGAAAAGACATGTTCTTTATCCTACAGTCCCTACAAACATGACCTCAACAGAACTTGCCTACAACTTTGGTAAGTACTTTGGCCTTTTGCCTAGAATCTGGAATGCATTCTACTTGGAAAATGATAGATTTATTCAAGATAAACTCATCATGAATGTATGGGACATTCACATCCAGGTCTATGGTCTTCCAAATCTCCCTCCAAATGACCCCTATCTAATAGGAAGACCAGCTGATGAAACAGATGAAAGGATAAATCAAGACATGGAACTACCTTCTCTTGATCCATGAAACTTACTGCAGATACAGGAGAAGGCACTAGTGTTTAATTGAAATTGTGTTAAAGATGCCAAGGCAAACTACCTTGCTCTTCAACAAAAGGGCATCACAAGCAGAAGGAACATCTACTTCACATCAATAACCTTGTGATGTTGTTGATATGAAGTAAATGTTCCTCCTGCTTGTGATGCCCTTTGTTGAAGAGCAGGGTAGTTTGCCTTGGCATCTTTAACATAGTTTCAATTAAACACTAGTGCCTTCTACTTGTGATGCCCTTTTGGAGACTCTCCAGACGCTGAAGATCAAGTAGAATCAGAACCAACCTCTAAGGTTCCTCTTGCTGAAACTCATACGCCTGCTCCCTCAGCCTATGAATTCCTTCAATTCCATGATAGTAAAATGTGAATGACAAGCTGGATATTCTGCACATCCATTATCTTCACATGACCACCAGAATTAAGAGTGTTTCTACTAAACTAGATGTCATGCAATCGCAGATGAACTCTATCCTTCCCAACCTTCGTAGCACCATTGCTACTGAAGTTCAAGCTGCAATAGCTATAGGATCTCCAAGAGAAGCTAACATTTATGACTAGGATGCTATTCTTGACTTCCAAAATGAGCATGTAGAGAGAGCAGAAAAGGTTGAAGCGGGCATACTTCAAGCCATTAAGGAGGAGAAGAAGCAGATACCAAGAGCAGAAGCTTACAAGAAAGAATGCTAGATTTTGAGGACGAGACTTGGCCTCAAGGACTTTGCCGAGGCTACTACTGCTGCTGCTGATCCTACTAGTGATAGCGATAATGAAGAAACTTCTGCTGATAACACATCCCAAGCAGACAACACCACTTCAGGATCTTCAAGTCTTTAAATGACTAAAAACTATATCAAACTCTTACCTTTTATGCATCTGTATTTAAATAGGTTTTATTATGGTTTTGAGTTGCTTTAAATATCAACCTGCCTCATTCTAACATTTCCTGCAGGGACCAATCTCTAAGTTCAGCTTCTGAACTTACAACTTACTTGCTTATCTTCTTGATTTCTCTCTACTTAGTAGTTAATGGATTTAAGTAATTAGGAGGACATTGTTGAAACATAAAATGTTTAAAATTACGACCCATTAATTAGACTTTAGGAAATTAGTAAGGACTCATAGAAACTCACATACTAAATTAAGATCACTCTAATAGATATATCTAAGTGAAATTCAATAGGTTGAGTTAATTAAGTCGTGCACATTTAGAACAATAGTTAGTTGTTGATTAAAATCAAATTGATTAGACTTTAGCAAGTCTAAAGTTCTTCCTACCGAAGTTCAACAGGTAAACTTACAACTATTGTTTTATCACTTTAAGCAAGATAAAATAAACTCAGACTAAGGTAGGTAGCTTTTACAAAGTCATATTCATCTATCTACCGCGATTTAGTCATCAGCAGCTAGCTAGCTAGCTAGCTGCTGATCCCCTCACCTAACAGTTACAGTTTCCTAGTAATAGTTTCTTACACCTACTTTCCTAATAATAGTTTCTTTCGCTAAAATTCAGTTTTCAGCCGCTATGCTTTCCTATACCTAAATCTCTATCTACTGGAAAAAAAATTGTACTTTGTTGAAACAATGCGCTCCAATCTAATCACGAAATTAATGCTTTCAAGATTTCCAAAAAAAAATATTTTCGAAAATATGTGGACTTTACTTTAGTTTAAGCACTTAACTAAAAATCAGTCTTTCGTTATAAGTCACCGTTTAAAACATACTCTATCTACTTACACTTTTTGATTAAAATACTTCAAAATTTTCTTATATATATATATATATATATATATATATATATATATATAGTATATTAAACAAATGTCTTTTGAAAAACACTTTTGGCCACTCTCACGCATTTAATTCTTGGCCATCTAATTTCAAATGTTAAACTATTCACAAGGATACTTTTTGTAAATTCATTAAATTACTCAACAGTTTACCATTGCATTAAATATTCAATAGTGTATCATATCTTCTAACTAAACAACCTTATTTATTACTACATGCTAAAGATATCTACTCTCCTTATTTTATGCAAAAAGATATCTAACCTCTATCTATGAATTTATGATCTTATTATATGTGATATCTTCCGTATTAGAAATCATCTTCAAAGATCTCCAAGCTTTAAAAGATAGATTTTATCATCTCTCTTCAAAAATCATCTTTGCTCTATCAACGACTATATTTCAAGGATCTATATATAAAGCAGTTTGGAGCAAGGGTCAAAGACATGAAGAAATGGGTAAAAACATTTCGCTTATCCCTTCAAGCTACTCATTCCTTGAAATGTTCCAGTTCTCATGATAGAAGATATAAGAGAACATAGGATAAAAGGGTTGAAAAAATCATTCATCACTCAAATGATATTCCTTCTTCGATTTGTGATGTGCTATAATATACATCGCAAGTGCACGAATCAACAAGAGTATAGTTGTGCGGAAGCAAGGATCGAACCAATGAGATTTGAGTTTTGATAAAAGCTAAATTTAACTAATATAACAAAATAAAAAACAATTAATACTAAGGGGGTTTTGGTTTTATTAAAATAAACTAATTTAACAAAACATATAAATATGAGATAAATCAAAGTTTGTAAAACGCCCAGAAATTAGGATTTACTTGTATATCAATCTTATGTTCATTTATCTTATGTATCAATCAATTACAGGTTCGGTCACTAGTGTAAAGGATTGGGACTTACGGAGCGAGATTTGCAACCCTTAGTACCCCGCTTTGGCTAAGCTTTCATGATCCGTCCACACAATAATTAAAGGTCCATTAAGTACTCTAAGAACTCACGTGAACCTAGATCTAGACTTTAGCTCGATCAGGAATTAGAAAGATCTATTTATCAATTAGGGTGGCCAATATATAACTTACGCATGATCATGCAGTTCATTATACACAAGAGCCTACAAATTCACCAATGCAACTATTATGCGATAGTTTCAATGCAGACCAAAGATAATCTAAATTGATAAACAATAATTAATTGAATATATAGAAATTAATAATTAGAACAAAAAAATTAAATACAAGTTACCTCAAATTCCTAGAATATGGGGTTAGTTCCCCATAATTAAAAGTACAAAAACCTTGAACCATTTTTTGAGAATCCTTCTTCATAGAAAAAGAAAAATAATACAGAACTTCTCTCTATCTTTCTAATCTAAAAGGGATATATTTATGCATAATAATTCTACATCAAATAGGGTAAAGGGGATACAAAACAATAAAACCCTAAAAAGGAGACACAAAGTGGCCGGCCCACGTCAACGTAGAAGGAACTATGCGGCTGATCACACTTAGAAAAATCTGATTTTCAGCAATTGTGTCTTCAACAATTCAACATTTGCACTTTGGTCCCTGAAGTTCTTCAATTCAGGATAAAGTGTCTTTATTTCGTACAATTATTCCCAAAGTCCTTGAAACTATAAAACAACACTAAAACAAATATTAGACAACAAAAACCCTGAGAAATAACAACATTTAAGCCGGAATAATACCCAATAAATGAGTATAAAACTTATTCATTGATTTGCTTCAATCCAGGGTTGGATACTCATCTGATTCCTTCAAGCAATTCTTCCCTTAATGTGTTCCAGTCCTTAAACAATTACTAGATCTTCTTTCAATCTTATTCATTTCTAGTTTTTGTTTAGACAATCAGTGTATTGTTCCTTACTTCTTCCTTATCTTAAAAGAATACTTGATTGTTGCACGAGTGTGATTGTTGCTCAATCATACTCCTCAAACATAGGTTTTTGTTGTACACAAATCCATTAGTGATCACTTAGAATTTCAATATATTTAGTGCACTTCAAAATCTAAGTTTGACCAACTTGATAGTGGACGTAGCCGTTTTAACACTGTGAACCACCCCAAATACTCTGTTCTTCTATCTCATGTTTTTACTGTTTATACATTAAGAAGCTTCTAAATACTTAAGTGTTTAACAGTTACATTCCTGAATTATTTACATAGTTAATATTATATATTGTACTTCAATTCAGTCCCTATACTTAAGTGATAAAAAGAAAACCAAATCAAATTGTTTTAAGTTTAGCAGCTGCTACCTGCTAATTTTACATCAGTTGCTGAAAAGTTATCTTTTTCGCTGTAACTTTTAAAGGTTTTCAAAACAACCCTCAAAGTTTTTAAAAGGCTATTCACCCCCTCTAGCATTATTTTGTTGCCAACTGGACTTACATGATATTCACGATGATGTAAATGTTAATGGTCAGGATGGTGTACATGTTAATAATGGTGAGGATGATGATTCTAGTGAAGATGAGACTTATATGGTAGATAGTAAAGAAGAATAAAGTGGGTATGAGTACACTGTTAATGATGTGATAGAAGCAAATGATACGGAAGTGGCTTACGCTAGAAACACATGTATTGATATGAAAATAAATGGAAGGAAAAACCCAATTGAAATGACCGAGAATAAGCATGGTACACCTCATGTTCAAATGACTGAGGATGAGCATATTGCCTTGGAGGAGATATTCATTGCTGACACTGATTCAAAGCTGAGTAGTGATTGCAGTGAAAATGAGGCCATTGACATCAAGAAGAAGAAGCAAAAAAGGAAAAAATATGGATCATTCAATTCATACACCGATCCCAAGGATATCAACTTTAATGTAGGCATTAACTTTAAGAATGTGGTGGAGTTTAAGGAGACAATAAAGGCACATGCAATAGAGAAGGGGATAGACTTCAAATTTTTGAAGAATGAACAAACGAGAGTGTGTGTAGTCTGTATGAATTCCACTGTATGCCCGTGGAGGATTTGGGGATGTCAACCCAAATGAGTGAAGAGTTTTAAGATAAAAACCTATAATCCAAAGCATATGGGCAGTAAGAATTTAAGGAGTAGACAACTCATTTCACAATGGATTGCAAGTACATATTGGAAGCTTGAATAAATGAAGAATGAGATTGAAACAAGGTATGGTTTGGATGTCAGTTTGGGTACTTGCTCAAGGGCTAAAAGAAAGGCATTGGGTGTTGATGCTGGTTTAATGAAGGAACATTATTCCAAGATCTGGGATTAGAGAAATGAGCCGAGGAGGACTAATGAAGGAAGTACTCTAGAAGTATATTGTATCTTGAACAATCTTGCATATGGTTCTGCATTTCAGAGGTTTTGTATGTGTTTTGATGCTCTGAAGAAGGGTCTATTAACTGGTTGTAGAAAGGTCCTAGGATTAGATGGGAGTTTTCTAAAAGGCTATATGAAAGGAGAATTTGTAATTGCAGTGGGAAGAGATGGGAATGACCAAATGTCTCAAATGGCTTGGGGAGTTGTGCAAGTGGAGAACAAAAATTCTTGATGTTGGGTTCTTTCTCACCTAATAAATGACTTGCAAATGGAGGATGGTGGGAGATGGACCCTTATTTCAGATCAACAAAGGTACCTTTAATGTTTTTTTTATAAGTGTATATATATATATATATATATTCCATTGCATGTACTTTAATATCTTGTCATTCCCTATTTAAATTATTATGTTATTCTTCAATTTAATATGAACTTATAATATCTATTGTTGAGCTGCTACCTTTATCTGAGCATGGCATGTGCTAGACATTTCAAAGTCAACTAACATGGATAGCTACAACACCAACTGTGATTTGATGCATAGAAATCCAAGTAAGTGGTGCAAGGCTTTCTTCTTAACTGAGATTAATTGTGATAACTATGAGAGTAATATATCAGAGGGGTTCAGTGGGTCCTTAATGGAAGCTAGGTCTAAACCACTAATTTATATGTTGGAGCATTTGAGAATGACTATGATGACTAGGCTACATAAAACAAGAGAATGGATGACAAATCATTGGGATAGGATATGTCCTAGGATTAGAATTTTTTTTTGAACTAAACACATCTGAAGCTAGGCTATGGACTTCGACCTATAATGGAAATGAGAAGTTCCAAGTGGACTACATGAAATGGGGGTATGTTGTTGACATTCAAAATATGACATGTACTTGCAGATCATGGGATTTAAGTAGAATTTCATGTTGTCATGCCATTTCTGGCCTGGTGAGTATTGGCAAGAATGTAGATGACTCTTGATAGATGTGTTTTATACGCATCTATTGGGTACTTTTATAGCTTAGAAATAGCAATTCCACGATGTTTTTGGCTATTAATATGTGTTTTGGAGCTATATTGTGAGTTTCAGGGTTTTAGGTGAAATTATGGGACTTACAAGGCTTTTATTGAAGATTTCAAGGAAGGGTACAAAGTTCAATTCGTGAAAAGAAGTTGGAATTGTATTACGAAACCCCTTGCGGACGCTAGGGTAGGAGGCCTTGCCCCCGTAAGGTCTCCAGCGTGTCTGCCCAGCCGGATCAAAGGCCTTGTGGCTGCATTACATTAACACCTTGAACATCGATTTTAGCGTGTAATAGATAGTTTTAGTATTTGTAATTATAGTTTGAAGATCGATTCATGTATTCTTTCATTCCACTGATACGTTCATCTTCAAGGATGAACTAACCGTTCATTAATCTAGGAATTGGGAGGTTACTTATATCGAATCTATTGCTCAATATATTTTTATTCAATCAAAACTTGTTGATCATGATGTTTATCGATCTCTTTATTATCTAACTTTGACCAAATGAATGGAATCGCAAATAGTAAAGACCTAGAGGTGCGGATAGCTGCACGGTCAAATGCATATGTCGTACACTGGCTCACCATTGAGATAAATTGACCTTATCGATGCATGAGAGTGATAAGTTAAGGTCAGGTTCATATATATGATCCTAAGTGACAGATAGGAATTTCATATGTTCTTGTTCTTAGGATATAGATTGGTGTGGACACCCCAATTTCGTACCCCTGGTATGTGACATGACATAAAATATCAAGACCTGTTAAAACATTAACAAATGTCAAGTTACAGGGTCAAAAATGCAAAAGGACAAAGCAGGATGCGCAAAAGGACGAATTGCAGGGACCAAAGTGCTCAAAAAAGGCATAGTTTGGGAAATGGGTGTGGCCACCATTGAAATTGGGCATGGCTCCCAAATTTTTGGGCATGGAGCCCAAATTTCATGGGCTTGGCGGCCAAATCCTCCTTTACGGCAAATCTTCCTGCTACAGTTGCCGCAAAACACAACATTTCCAGCACAATGTACACCCATTCGATGCAATATTTGGAAAATGGGCGTGGCTCTCATGATATTTGGGCATGGCGCCCAATTTGATAGGGGATGGCGCCCAAATTTCCTTCTCTCAGTGCACAGTGCGCAAACATTTTCCGTAAAATGCAACTTACTCAACGCAGTGTACAATCAAACGAAGCGCAGAGAAGGAATTTTAATTCCTCCGATGTCCCTGATTCAGCCTATAAATAGAGGCTTCAGTCGATCATTTTCAGAACTCCTTCCTTCGTAAAGCTTCTCCGCGTTAACATTACGCTGGAGAATTAGAGAGCGGTGTGAGATAGTGAGAGATCACCTCAAAAGCCTCGAAACCCTGCCAAACTTCCTCCAAACACAAAACCAACCGATAGAAGTGTACCTTAGCCCCCCAGCTAGGTATCCACCCTTTTTCCCCGGTCCAAAAATCGTGGAAAGAGCAGTTGCTCTGCCCGATTTAAAAGACCAAATCAGCCAGAAATAAGCCGTTACTCTGCCTAATTTCAGCCAACCTCAAAGCCAACAAACAACCAAACACAAACAGTTACTCTGCCCAAATCCCTAGGCCAAAAGTAACTTTCAGAAGCAGTCACGCTGCCCAAGTTCACACAACACACAACACACAATAACAATAACAAAAAAGTCTCCCTCTCCCGAGAGGACAGATCGAGCACACCCTAGGCTGTCTGTAAGTTTATTTTAAAGTCTTTCATTTTGTAAAAGTATTATTTCCAATCCGACCCAATGTAGTCATATAAGCAGTTGTGCTGCCCGGATTTAGTTAGGAAATAGTACTAAATATAGCCGTTGTTATAGTTAAATATTTTCAAATATATTTGTAATTATTTGCTTTATTTATTCATTAAAGTCTTTACTTATAAAAGTATTATTTCCCAATCTGGTCCAATGTAAATATATAAGCAGTTATGCTGCCCGGATTTAGTTAGGAAATAATACTAAATGTAGCCGTTATTATGGCCAAATATTTTCAAGTATATTTGTGATTATTTGTAAAAAATATGGTTGCAAATCTGTAAATAATATAGATGTAATGGATGTATTTGTAGGCAGTTAATGCTTTATTTATCTGTTAAATAAATATAACAAAAAGCATAATTTAGCCAAAAATCGTTTTGAGACCGAAAGGGCGAGTTGGGTGCCTAGCACCTTCCCAACTCGTAACTTAGCCTCCGAACCCGTTTTCATTATCTCTGGTTTTCTTTTTTGGTTTTGCTTTATTTTTGCCTTAAAATAAAGATGGTGACTCTAAAAACATTTTGGATCCAGTGGGGCCTCGCAACATCTTTCTTTGCACTTTCACGTTCTCCCCTAAAAAAGGGAGAATGAGAATGGAAAGGTAATGTATTCCTATGTCCTGGTATCCCCTAAACAAGGGATAACTTGACGTAGAAAACCCAAAGCACTCATAGTGATCCGAAATAGGCCATAAGGCTATTTTCATAAAATCCATAGTGGGGGCGCTGCAACATCTTTCTTTGCACTTTCACGTTCTCCCCTAAACAAGGGAGGGTGGAACGGGAGTAGTGGTGTCTCGCATCCGCATGTACGCGCACCCCTATCCAAGGGCGCGGGAGCACGTTTCCTGGGAACCCACAATTGGATGAATTATTTAGGATGGAGACTGAATTATAATTTGATAATATATATCAATCTTTAGTGAACGAACCCAAGAAATTAGTTGATACTTTAATTAAAAGAGCAATAGAGTAGATAGAAGTGAATTCATATTCCTAGATTTCCCTCCCCCATAAGATCTTCATATCCGTAATTGCTGCTTAGACTATTAATTAGATTTCCTGTTTTCGTAGAATAAATCAGATTAAATAAATTAAAAACCCCCCTTAGTTTAATTGTTACCGGTTACCTGCTATCTGATTACTTTTTGTCTCTGTGGTTTGACCCTTGCTACCGTACTATTCTATAATAATCTTCTGCACTTGCAAGGTATAAATTTAAGACACGATCAAGTTTTTGGCGCCATTGTCGGGGACAAGCTAGTTTATTGGTAGCGCTTTTAAATTCATTTTTTATAAAAAGAAAAATACAAAAATATTTTTAATTTATTTTTAGTTTAATTGTTTATTTGATTTTAATTTTACTATTTTATACACAGTCGTAGATCTTTAAATCCTAAGCTGGCATATTTAAATCAAAATATAAATAATTTGGTAAGAATCAAGAAGATCTTGAAAATTTGGAAAATCCACTAGTTAATCATGAACAAATAAATAAAGAGGATCATCTGGCTGATCCTCCAATGGATAATAAAAACAATCAAAATTCTGAAAATCTGGTTCCTCCAGTAAATCAAAGAAGGGAGGAACCAACTGATCAAAATATGGAAGTAGTAATAAATCAAAGAACTATAAATGATTATGGTCGACCAATGTTGAATGCAGCCCCATCATGTCTAGTATTATCGTAAGCGGTAAGAAATTTCGAACTTAAAGGTCCTTTCTATAATATATTGCCTTCATTCCATGGATTGTCATTTGAAGACCTAGTAACTTTTGTTAAAGAGTACAGTTTCATGACTGATAATTTTCCATTAGGAGGTCTGACGAAAGATCAATTAAAAATGAGAAACTTTCAATGTGCATTAAAAGATGTAGCAAAAAGATGATTTATGAACTTAGCACCTAGAAGTGTTTATACTTGGGCTCAACTATATGATTTGTTTATGAGAAAATTCTATCAACATGCATCTCTTTCGGACTATAGAAAGCAAATTATAGCTTTTCAAAAAGAACCAGGAGAAACTTTCCATAAAGCATGGGATAGATTTAAAAATTTACTTATCATGTGTCCCCATCATAATCTATCTCAAGATGTGTTAGTAACTCAATTTTATCATGCTCTTTTACCTGCTTTGTAAACTATGGTTGATAGTGCAGCCGGTGGTTCTATTAGTAGAATGACACCAGCTGAATTAGAAAGTTTGTTTGAGATGTTAAGTGCTAATTCCCAACAGAAAAGTACAAGAGGTAAAAGTAGAAGTTTGTTCCAAGTTCAAGATAGTTCAGATACTCAAGCACAAATAGAACAATTGAAGGCACAAGTGGAAGTCTTATTTCAAAATAGATCACAGATTCAAGAAATGTGTGCTATTTGTGGATTAAATTCTCATGCTACTAACTTTTGTCCGTCTAGTGCTTTGTATCATGAACAGGCTAATTTTATGAATACGTACCCTCCAAGACAAAGGAATGATCCCTATTCCAACACATATAATCCAGGTTGGAGGAATCACCCTAACTTTTCATGGGGAGGAAACAAGCCCTTGCAATCTCAACAATTTCCTAAGCAAGGACAATTACAGATTGAAGAAACAAAATTTGAAGGATTTGAAGGTAGGCAGACTGCTTTAAACAAACATATGATGGAAGCCATTGACGGCTTTAGGAAAGACCTTGCACAAGTTTTACAAGGAAGAGAAGAATGGAAGTTCTCTAGTCAAACAGAACAAGCAAAATCAATCACTACTCTTCGTAGTGGTAGAGTCATTGGAGAAGAGGTAAGTGATCCAACTCCTTCTGTTGATGTTCCTGATAATATAGATAACTCAGGTAAAGAAATCCAATCAAAAGATAAAGAAAAAGAGTTAGAAAAAGAAATTCAAGATAAAGAAAAAGAACAAGATGCAGAACCTCTTGAGGAACCATATGTTGCTCCTCCACCATATGTTCCACCAATACCATTTCCTGGTAGGTTAATGAAAAACAAGATTGAGAAACAATTTACGGAAATTAATAATATGTTGTCCAAAGTTAATATTAATCTTCCTTTGCTCAATGTTATTAAAAATATTCCGTTATATGCCAAGTTTTTCAAAGATCTCCACTTTAGGAAGCACAAATTCGAAAAGAATGAGAAAATAATTATTTTTGAAAACGTTAGTGTAGCATTACAACCTGAACTCCCCCTAAATTAAAAGATACATGTAGTTTCAATATCCAAGTTTCCTTGGGTAGTTCGAAAAAGATGAAAGCAATGCTTAATTTAGGAGCGAGTATCAATTTAATGCCTTTCGTTATTTACAAACAATTAGGATTGAGAGAATTAAAACCCACTACTATGTCCTTACAGTTAGCTGACCGTTCAGTCAAACATCCCTTAGGAATAGTAGAGGACATTTTAGTTCAAGTTGATAAGTTGATCATACCAGTCGACTTTGTGGTTCTAGAGATGGAAAGGAAGATATGCACTAATAATGAAGTTCTTATCCTGTTAGGAAGACCTTTTATGGCCACGACCAACACCATGATTAATGTGAAGAATGGTAAGCTATTGATGTCAGTTATGGGAGAAACTGTAGAGATGAATGCCTGTTTTTGATGCATTAGACAGACCAAGTGGCATGAATGCCTGCTTTTCAATTGATGAAATTGAAAATCTTATAGCCCAAAGCTTTTAAGCAAATTTAAATGATGACGAGTTAGAGAAAGAAATGTTTGGAGAAGACTATGTTCATAGAGACTTCCCCGATTTAGCACTTGATATGGAAGAATTAGAAAGAGAACTCCTTGAAGAGGATGCCAAAAAAGAGAAGGAGAAACTAGAAGCTCCTAAAGATGAAAGTGAAAGTAAAGAAGAAATAGAAAGTCCTAAAATAGAAATTGATGAAGATTTAGAAAAAGAAGAATCCAAAATTCCTAAGGAGGATCAAAAAGAAAAGGTTAAACTTGAAGTTCCTAAGTTTATCTCATCTATTAAATCTCCTCCTGAAGTAGACTTAAAGCCATTACCATCCCACTTGAAATATGCATTTCTTGGGGAAGGCAAAACTTTACTCGTTATAATTGCTGCGGATTTAACGTAAGAACAAGAGGTAAGCTTGTTAAAAGTATTATGGACACATAGAGAAGCTATAGGTTTGTTCTTAGAAGACTTGAAAGGTATTAGTCCTTCTACGTGTATGCATAGAATTCATTTGGAAGAAGGTACCAAACCTTCTAGAGAACGACAAAGAAGACTTAACCCTTATATGGAAGAAGCAGTTAGGAAAGAAGTGCTTAAGCTTCTTGATGCAGATATAATTTACTCGATTTCTGATAGTAAATGGGTTAGTCCAGTTCAAGTAGTTCCTAAGAAATCAGGAATTATTGTTGTTAAGAATGAGAATGATGAGTCAGTTCCCACAAGAACTATTACTGGCTATAGAATGTGCATTGATTTAAGGAAACTAAATACGGCTACAAAGAAAGACCACTTTTCTTTGCCCTTCATTGACCAAATCCTTGAAAGATTAGCTGGCCATGACTATTATTGTTTTCTTGATGGTTTTTCCGGTTACAATCAAATTCCACTTGCACCGGAAGATCAAGAGAAGACTACATTTATATGTCCCCTTTGTACCTTTACATTTAGAAGGATGCCCTTTGGATTAAGTAATGCACCTGCCACTTTTCAAAGATGCATGATTTCTATATTCTTCGATCTAGTTGAAAGATGTGTGGAAGTGTTTATGGACGATTTTTCAGTATTTGGAAAATCTTTTAATAATTGCTTAGGAAATCTAACATCGGTCCTTAAAAGATGTTTCGAAACTAATTTGACCCCAAGTTGGGAAAAAAGCCATTTCATGGTTAAATATGGAATAATTTTAGGTCATATTGTGTCTAATAAAGGAATTGAGGTCGATAAGGCAAAAATTGAAGTTATATCACAATTACCACCCCCAACTACAGTCAAGGGTGCTAGAAGTTTTCTAGGTCACGCAAGTTTTTACATAAGATTCATAAGACTTTTCAAAAATCTATAAACCTCTATGCAATCTTTTGGCAAAAGATATCGAATTTATTTTCGATCAAGAATGCTTAAATGCATTTAATATGTTAAAATAACAATTAACAACAGCTCCTATTTTAACCAACGATTGGTCTCTCCCTTTGAGAATCATGTGTGATGCATCGGATTTTGCAGTTGTGTTAGGACAAAGGGTAGATAAGAAACCCCATGTGATTCATTATGCGAGTAGGACATTGAATGACGCACAACTCAATTATACAACCACCGAAAAAGAATTTTTAGTAGGTTGTGTTTGCATTAGAAAAATTTCGATCCTACCCGTTAGGTTCTAAAGTCATTATATTCTCCGACCATGCAACCCTAAAATATCAATTGAGCAAAAAAGAGGCCAAGCCTAGGCTCATTAGATGGATGTTATTATTACAAGAATTTGACATTACTATTAAAGATAAAAAGGGAACAGAAAACGTTGTTGCTGACCATTTGTCTAGGTTGGAATTTTTACCTTTGCTTGAACGTCAACTTCTTGATAATAAAATCCCTATGAATGAAGATTTCCCCGATGAACAATTGTTAGCAGTTAAAAATTTCGAACCTTGGTATGTTGATTTTGTCAATTACCATGTTGCGATATTATTAATCATGATTTTGATTTTTATCAAAGAAAGAAAATTTTTGAAAGATGCTAAAAAGTATTTTTGAGGAAGAATCCTCATTTATTCAAAATATGTTCGAGACTTCTTAATCAGAAGATGTATTCTAGATCAAGAACAATAAAGTATTTTGACGTTTTGTCATGAATACTCTTGTGGTGGTCATTTTAGTAGTAGTAAAACTGCTAGGAAAATTTTACAATCTGGTTTATACTGGCCTACCATTTTTAGCGATTCTGAAATATTTTGCAAAACATGCGATAAATGTCAAAGGACTGGCGGAATTAGTAAAAGGAATGAGATGCCCTTGCATAACAATTTAGTTGTTGAAATACTTGATGTATGGGTTGTTCACATTATGGGTCCTTTGCCAGTCTCGAATGGTTGTGAATATATTCTAGTTGATGTTGACTACATGTCGAAATGGATAGAAGCTATTGCTGCTCGAAACAATGATGGCCAAACTATTGTCAAGTTTTTGGATGATCATATATTTGCTCGGTATGGAGTACCGAAAGCAATAATTAGTGATCAAGGAACACACTTCACCAATCATTTGATGAATTCATGCCTTAGGAAACATGGTGTGACTCACAAGTTGGTTACACCATATCATCCTCATATTTCTGGCCAAGTAGAGGTAGGTAATAGACATATAAAGGTAGTCCTTGAAAAGACTATTAGGCCAAATCGAAAGGATTGGGAACCAAAACTTAAAGATGCTCTTTGGGCTTACCGAACTGCTTATAAGACCCCAATAGGTATGAGTCCTTATAGAATGGTGTATGGCAAAGCATGCCATCTTCCAGTAGAAATTAAACACAAGGCATATTGGGCCATTAAAACTCTTAATTTTGACCTAGCTTTGGTCGGTGAAGAATGGCTTTATCCGCTAAATGAGTTACAAGAGCATAGACTAAATTCATATGAGAATGCGAAAATTTATAAAGAAAAGACCAACATATGCCATGATATGAGAATCTCTAAAAAAGTGTTACGTCCTGGTTTAAAAGTGCTTCTTTTTAATTCTAGACTCAGATTATTCCTAGGAAAGTTAAAATCGAAATGGTCTAGTCCTTTCATTATAGTATGAATTTACCCACATGGAGCAGTTGATATTAAAAATCCAAAGACTGATGAGATTTTTAAAGTAAATGGTCACCAAGTCAAATCTTATTTTCAACCCATGTCAGTAGAGAGAACAATTGAACTCATTAGTCTCTCTGACACCGAGCCCCCAAAAGATTAGGTTTGCAGTTAGGTCGAGCCAAAGACGTTAAACAAGTGCGCTAGGTGGGTGGCAACCCACTTTGATGAAAATTTTATTTGCTTTCATAGTGTAAGTTAAATATGTTGTTCTCCATCTTATTTGATTATGAGCATTTAAATTAAATGTTCTCCAGTATTGGCATAATTCAAGTTTGGGGGAGAAAAGCATCTTAGTGTTGTATCTGCATGTTTTCTAATATTTTAGTGTAGTAGTTTTGTAGAAATTTTCAGTGCAGGAAAGAAACGACCCTAACGGAACGTAATGGAATGACTAAAACCGAGACAACTCAAAACTGTGAAAAAGTATCCCAAGGCGAATCTTTGTGACCCTTGCGGCGTAAGGTCTTAACGCCTTGCGACCGCAAGGCCTCATTAATAACAGAAAACGAGTGACCTTTGTGGACGCAAGCCCCCTAGGTCATGCCCCCGCAAGCCCTACCTTTGCATCAGTGTATGATGACTGTGACTCTTGCGGACGCAAGGTATACACACCTTGCGGCCGCAAGGCCTTCTTTATAAGCAGAATCTAGGCGGCCACCAGCATTCACAGAAATTCAAGGTTTCAAACTTCTCACAACTTCCAGTAATCTCTCTCTCTCTCTCTCTCAAATTCTGGTGAAGCCCTCTCATTCCGGCCAAGACTCAAGTGCTAGCTGCTCATCTTTAAACTTCCATCCTCATCGCCACCCTCATCTCACTCTTTTAAAGTTGTAAAGAAAAGTTGCTGACCATTGCCGACGTTGAAGCTTCAAAAATTTCGGCAACCCTCCATTACAATCGAATTATAAGCACAATCTAAGTATCTTCTATCCCTTTTCTATTTAAATTTTGATCCGTCAAATTTTTGCATGCTAGGGTGATAGGAATATTTTATGTGTGTACGTGCATGCTTTTATTGTTTTAGTTGGGTTATTTGAATTTTAATTTTTTAGAGAGTAGATAATTTTTAGTGTCTCTAAAATGGCCCCTAAGCCTAGAAACCTCGGACTTTCTTCAACCCACTCCCAAGAGGAGGATCAAGAATATGATATGTTCGATTCATATCTTTTGAGGCTTCGGAGAGCTACACTAGGAAGCTCTCTAAGAGCATAATCCATGAAAGGGGATTTAAGGTTAAAGACTTTGCTCTCTTGCCCACTTCGCCCAGCGAGGATGGGCATTTCTTTGTGCGACTCCGGGCGTGGCCATCGTGGCCATTGTCCATGAATTCTACGCCAATGAACGTATCTCCATTTCGGGGGAGGTGCATGACGCCAGTTCTGTTAGGGGTAGGGATGTCGACTTTTCGCCATATAATAATATTAACTGTTATTTCGGCACCCCTAATTTCGTGAGGGATACTGACCAGTACAACATCCATCTCATCAATAATGTCCCTCTCGAGGATATTAATACGACTATCGCAACTCCTGACACGGTTTGGACGTTTCATCAAGGTCCGCTGTTTGGCCCCCGTACCATGGAAGAGTTCCATGTGACGAACACGACCAAAGCCATGTTCAAATTTATCTGTGCACGCCTTATGCCATCCAGCCACCAGCACACGGTGTCTTGTTATAAGGCCGTTTTGATCTACACCCTCCTAATCGGTGGGTCTATTGATGTTGGGCGCCTGATCAACGCCTAGATTCAGACCCTCATTAGAGACAAGACAAACTCGGGATTCGTTTTCCCGAGTTTGATTACATTATTGTGTGATGGGGCTGGAGTCGTTTGGACTCCAGATTCAGAGAGAGTTCGGGCAGTACCCGACATTACTGCGGTGCTTCTTTTTGATCACCCACTCCAGCCACGTGAGGAGCCTCATATTGAGGAGGAGGCGAATAGTTTGAAGGCTATCTCCAATAGGCAGGAGGAGATCTCGTTAGAAAACCAAATGATCAATCAGCAGTTGGCGCAAATGCACGCAGACCAAAATCACTTTTATGGTTGGATTAACCAGGTGGGGAATAATGTGTCAACATATTTTGGAATGTCACCCAGTACGATTCCCGAGTTTCGTCCTCCTTCTTTATTTCCTCCCAACTCACCATGAGTCGAAGCCCAAGTTTCTTCCTCTTTCGTTAGGCGGGCCTGATGTCCTTTTGATATTTCTTCTCCATCAACCCTATCATAGGATAATCCTCAAATTTGAGGACAAAATAAAACTTAAGTTTGGGGCGGGGGGGGGGGGAATTCTAAGCCCAGGGCCTTTGCAGGTCCCAGCCTAAGGAAGAGTGGAGTTGGGCCACGTTTTTAAAGGTGAGGAAAATTTTTTGCCCCTCTATCGTCTCTTCTCCTCACTCTATTTTCTTGCTTTTTATAATTTCTTATTTTAGGAGATGTTGCCTTGACCCGAATACACTAATATTTGGTTCTTTCCGGTACCCATCAAAAGAGTCATCGTCATCAACCATCTCCATTTTATTTATATAAAAATTTAAAAAGATAAAAAAATATAAAAAATATTTAATTCAAAATTTTCATTTTCGAGTTTCTGAGTGGTCACTTTAGTCGATGATGATTTAGTGGAATGAACCACATAACTTTTCCATAGATCATTCTGGAATATACTTGATTCTACAAAATTCTTGATTTTCTCCAAATCTCTATGCACTTTTACCGGTCATGATTATGGATTGATTTGAATAGTTTTACTAAGTTTATAGCACACATTTTGTTTTTGCAATAATTTAAGATATGCACAAGAATATGATGAATAGCCATCCTGACATGTTTGTTACATTGAATTGTAACTTAGGGTCAATTGCATGATAGTTAGATCCCTTGGATTTTTTTTGCTAATATATCTCAAGCACACTTTTGAACCGTGTCTGCGTGTTAGTCTTGATTTCCCCTACCACTTTTCTAGCGAATGCTTATGTGAAATCCAGTGATGATAAATCTTCAATTCCACAACCTTCATGATGGATAGGATATTTTATTTGTTCGACTTTTTTAAAAACTGGCATGAGTATTTTGGTATTAAGATAGGATATATGCCATCTTTGGATCATTTGAGCCTAAATTTTTCCCAACCTTACTAAAAATATCCCTAGTGTCCCCTTTAAGCTTTATTAAAAGAATGGAGTGTGGTAAGCACACATTGAACCCCCATTCGACTTCGTTTCTTTAACTCACATTAACTTAACCCCTAAAGCTTATACGCTTTAGCCTACCCTTTGAGGGAGTAGGATGTGGGTGGAAAATTGATTTTTAAGGGACCATTATCAGTTAGAAAAGTTTTCTGAAGACTTCTTCTTCCCCGTCGTAATAAAAAAAAAACAGAAGAAGAATAGTGCAAGAAGATTCAAATGAAAGAATAGCTTTCAATAGAAAAATATGGTAGAAAAGTTCTTCTGAATATGGAACACTAGTTATTTTTAGCTTGATATATTGTACAAAACAAGTTTGGGGGAAAAGTTCCTACTTGTGGTGTTTGCAGATCCTAGCCTAATTGGGAAAGACTTCTTTTTGTTTTGGAGTAATTGGGGAAAAGGGTAGTCTTGGTCTCTCACTTTGTATTCTATTCTCTTTCCATCGTATCCCCCACCAAGGCCTTACATTACAATCTTAATTAAGTCCTATTGATCTTCTTGCCAATGCTTGTGTTGGTTGATTCGATTCTAATACATGTGAATTGATCCCCACTTCATATATTCATATTATTCGAAAGTTCATTGTGTTAGCATAATCTTAGCTAATGCAAGTAAATGGGGGGGGTATGAAAGTATTATATGTCATACATAGGAAGTGCATGGGATGGATATATGAGTATTTGAAATCGATGGTGTTCTCTCTGTCTATGATAGACTGGGTTCGGATGGTAGATCGCATACTCTGTGTTGCATTTGTTTTTATTGAAAATCCTGATTTTTAGAATGAATGTTGTGCTTAGCTTAATAAAACTGTTTAAGTTAAGATAGTTTCTATGACTGGCTAGCACACACCCACGGAGAAGTTAAGACCGGTCGTGGTTTGAGTATAATTTAGTTTGTTATGTGAATAAGTCTGCACATATGTGGTGAGCATCTTTATGAGACAAATATGATGCGCCATGCTAGTGTGACTTGAGAATGAATCCAAAAAGATTTTTGTTATTTATTTTTTATTTATTGTTTTTAAAGTAATCCTAGTTTGCTTTTGTATTTATTAGTTTTTTGTATTTATTTGCGTAGTCGAGTCGCTCGTAAAAGTCTCCATAAGTTTTTGGGTTTCTAAAGGAGTATAAATAGTGTCACTCTCCAAAAAGATTTTCTTATTTTTTGTAATTTTTATTGCTTTTGCATTTATTAGTATTGTTTACTTGTAGATGAGCAAATTCTAAGTTTTAGGGTATTTGATAGATGTGTTTTATACACATCTATTGGGTGCTTTTATTGCTTAGAAATAGCAATTCCACGAGGCTTTTGGCTACTAATATGTGTTTTGGAGCTATATTGTGAGTTTCAGGGTTTTAGGTGAAATTATGGGATTTACAAGGCTTTTATTGAAGATTTGAAGGAAGGATGCAAGGTGCAAACATTGAAAAGAAAGTTGAATTGGATTATGAAACCCCTTGCAGACGCAAGGGTAGGAGGCCTTGCCCCCGCAAGGTCTCCAGTGTGTCTGCCCAGCCAGATCAAGCACCTTGCGGCCGCATTCCATCAGTACCTTGCCCTCGCAAGCCTCCCTGTAACCGCCTTATGTGAATTTCACCCTGACTGAATTTCCTTCCTTCTCTCAAACACCCTAGTATATATAGAAAACATGTAGCCTAAAGCCAAGGACGGTTTTTAACACTGATTTTAGTGTGTAATACATGGTTTTAGTGTAACGCCCAAATTTGGTACCAACACCGTGGTCCCACAATTTGGCCACGTCACTAACAATCATAACTTAAATCATAAATGTTCCAAATCTCATAATAATTAAATCTTAAACATCCTTAACTAAAGTGAAAAAAAATTAAACCCAAAGTAATTCAGTACAAAATTCATCCAATACATAACATGAGTCTATAATTTAATCAATGTACTATCAAGTGATTCGATAAAAAAAAAGACTAAATCGGAAACCATCATTTTGGTCAACCCGAACCAAAATCCTCTAATAAATCTTACTCATTAACCTAAGAAAGAAGAGTATGAAGGGGTGAGCGAACAATGTTTAGTAAGTTCATATACAACCCCTCTGATTACTAAGGAATACTTGACCAGAAACAAATTAGAGATGAATATTTTTACAATATTCAAAATTTATTATTCAAATATCGATAACCAGAAGAAATTATCAAATTTCAATTTAAATGAGTAGGAATCCAAATGAAAATAAACGCACAAAGGTGACTCGAGTAATCAACTGTCATCAACCGTCCCATACCGATTGGAGACAATTGACTACTCACATAATCCCATAATCACATAAGAAAATTTGATATTTACTCTAAAGAGTTTCGATAGTTCGATAACATTGGTATATCCGGATAACCATGCCACGGGCCAAGTGGAGTTCACAAGCATCATAATTCATAATGTCATAAACTCAATTTAGTGATCATGGTAGAAATTCAAGTAATCAAATACTTTTACAAAATCAGGCATCGTCAAAAAGCTTACTTTTCATATCAAAGGCATCTCATATGAAATTTAATAATTATGTGAGAATTAGCAGAAAAATCAATTCATGAGTTCGAATGAAGTGTAAGCGACGGAGTTCGAATTCAAATGCCGATTTAAAGTTGACGTACATTTCTAGAAACACCGATATCAAGGAAGTAATTAAAACCTAACAAACGGTACATAAAAGATTGGAGACCTAAAAGAGGGATAATCCCGTACATCGAAATGCTTAGCACAAAAAATAATTCACATCACATACGATTGTCCTAAGCTCGTTTGTCCAAATCTAAATTCAAAATATACAATAACTACTAAGCTATATTTATATCGATTAAAACCTATTAATTTCTAATAGTAATAATAATAATAGTAATGCTTCTTAATTAAATTATTTTAACCACTATTCATGTTCACATACTAATCATGCACACACACAATTCACTCACACACACAATTTACGCACACAGACATACACTGTAACACAACCCATATTAGTCTATTACTCCTTCCAGCTTACTCATCTCCCATTCTCACTATTTCACACGCACAGAAACAAACACATAACATTGTACACATGCACGGTCAACACCCACTAACACACACATCATCTATTATATGTATATATATATATATATATATATATATATATATATATATATATATTGCTTTAACCCTAATAGAATGTATACATATGGTTACAAGAGGATTTTTTTTCTCACCTTGGTGTCCGAGTCGTCTTCCCTTCTAACAGCCACCGCTGCCATTTTCCCATCTTTTTTTGAAGTTGTTGGTGAGGGTTTTCTTTCTCTCAATACCCTATTTATATAAGACCCTATTAGGTTTTCTAACCCTAAAGTTAAATGGAACAATTTTAATTAGGTAATATTAGTATGGAATTATAATTAGATCTAGCCACAGGTGGGCTAAGCCCAACCTAATTTAATTTGTTACTAAATAGGTTCAAACCATCAAATTAACACAAAACATTTATAACATTAATTATATAGGTCCAAAACGATTGTAATATTAATTAGCGTCAATTAATGTTTTAGCTAAAATTATCGGGGTATTACACTCTCACCCCCTTAAAAGAAGTTTAGTCCCTAAACTTAACGTACCTAATCAATCAAAGAGGCTTGGATGTCTTTCTCGCATATCTTCCTCTAATTCCAAAGTAGCCTCTCTCTCGGTGTGATAAGTCCACTGTACCTTCACGTATGGAATGGTACGTCTTCTAAATACTTTATCCTTCCGGTCCATTATACGAATTGGTTATTCCTCGTATCATAAATCTTCCCGTAATTGTAAGGGTTCAAAAGCAATTATGTGGCTTGGATCTACGACGTATTTCCTCAACATCGACACATAGAACACATTATGGACTACTGAAAGCGTAGGTGTTAATGCAAGCCTATAAGCGACTTCCCCCACCCGATCTAATATTTCAAGAGGACCTACAAATCTCGGACTGAGGTTTTCCTTAATGCCAAATCTCATAACTCCCCTTGTCGGTGAAACATTGAGAAACACATGATCTCTCACTTCAAACCCAAGTTCGCGACGACGCTTATTGGCATACGATTCTTGTCGACTCTGGGCCGTAAGGAGTCTCTTCTTGATCAATTATATCTTATTCGATGTAATCTGCACAAGTTTTGGCCCTAACAGTTGCCTCTCGCCTACTTCATCCCAACACGTAGGTGATCTACATCTTCTTCCATACAATGCTTCGTGCGGTGCCATACCAATACTCGTATGAAAGCTATTGTTATATGTAAACTCAACCAATGGCAGATGGTCATCCCAATTCCCTTGTAAATCCAAAGTACAAGCCTTAAGCATATCCTGCAACGTTTGTATGGTTCATTTTGACTGGCCATCTGTCTGTGGATGGAAAGTCGTACTCATGCTCAAATGTGTGCCCAGGGCCTTCTGTAAGCTACCCCAAAACTTCGAAGTGAAACGAGCATCACCGTTTGAAACTATAGAAACTAGAACTCCATGCAGTCCGATGATCTCGTCAACGTACAATTTTGCTAGCATCTCCAAAAAGTCATTAATATTGAAAGCAAGAAAATGAGCTGACTTGGTCAATCGATCTACGATAACCCAAATTGCATTGTGCCCCTTTAGTGTTCTAGGTAACCTTACCACGAAGTCCATAGTAATGTGTTCCCACTTTCATTCAGGAATCGGTAGTGACTGTACCATTCCACCAGGTCGCTGATGTTCACTCTTAACCTATTGGCACACTAAGCACTTAGAGACAAATTATGCAATTTCTCGTTTCATATTTTCCCACCAAACTATCTCCTTCATGTCTCGATACATTTTTGTACTCCCAGGATGTACCGCAAACCTTGAATTATGAGCCTCTTCTAACACTTTCCTTTTTAACTCTGGATCCAATGGTACACAAATCCTTCTTCTGAAACGTAAATACCATCCCTTCCATGTCGAAAATTTATCTGAGCTCCCATTTCTACACCTTCCCTAATTTTCATTAACTCTGGATCAACTCTCTGAGTCGTTTTTATCCTTTCTAGTAACGATGATTGAAGACTCAAATGAGACAAATAACCTTTTCCTCCTTTTACCTGCACTTCTAGACCCAAATTCTTGATCTCTTCGAGAAATCTCTTCTCCTTTGTCAGCATCATTGCTAATGTTCCCCTACTCTTGCAACTCAAGGCATCAGCCACTACATTCGTCTTGCCTGGGTGGTATAAAATGGTGCAGTTATAATCCTTTAACAATTCTAACCACCTTCTTTGTCTCATGTTTAATTCCTTTTGGGTAAAAATGTACTTCAGGCTCTTGTGATTTGTGTAAATCTTGCACGTCACCCCATATAAGTAGTGCCTCCAAATCATCAACGCAAACACCACTGCAGCCAGCTCTAAGTCGTGGGTCGGGTAATTCTTCTCAAAATTCTTCAACTGTCGTGATGCATAGGCAATCACCTTTCCATCTTGCATTAGAACGCACCCCAGACCCTTAAAAGAAATGTCACTATAGATCACAAACCCGTCCGTTCCTGATGGTAAATTGAGAATTGGTGTTGAAACCAATCTTTTCTTCAATTCTTGAAAGCTGGACTCACAGTCCTCTGTACATACAAATTTCATGTTCTTTTGAGTCAACATAGTCAAAGGTGTCGTGATCTTTGAGAATCCTTCAATAAAGCGACGGTAATATCCTGCTAAACCCAAGAAGCTTCGCACTTCTGTCGCGGTCGTTGGCCTTTCCCAACTTACAATAGCTTCAATCTTGGCTGGGTCGACTGAAATTCCGTCCTTGGTCACAACATGTCCCAAGAAGGCTACTTCTTCCATCCAAAATTCACATTTCATAAACTTGGCATACAACTTCTCCTCTCTTAATATTTGCAGCACTAACCTCAAGTGTTGCTCATGTTCTTCCCGGGTCTTCGAATAGATCATGATTTCGTCAATAAATACGATCACACACCGGTCGAGGAACTTCTGGACAACCCTATTCATGAGATCCATGAGGGCAGCTGGAGCATTTGTAAATCCAAACGGTATCACCAAAAATTCATAATGCCCATAGCGAGTTCGAAAAGCGGTCTTCAAAATATCCTCCTTCTTATCTCTCAACTGGTGGTACCCTGAGCGAAGATCAATTTTTGAATAGTAACACACCCCTTGTAATTGATCAAACAAGTTGTCAACCTAGGCAATGGGTACTTATTCCTAATTGTAACCCGATTGAGCTCACGGTAATCGATGCACATTCTCATACTCATATCCTTCTTTTTCACGAATAACACCGGAACACCCCATGGTGAAACACTCGGTCTAATTAGATCTTTCTCCAATAATTCCTGTAGCTGTTCTTTTAACTCCTTAAGTTCTACTGGTGCCATTTTATATGGTGCTTTATAAATAGGCATCGTCCTAGGTGCTAGATTGATTCCAAACTCTACCTCCCGTTCAAGTGGAAGACCAGACAAATCCTCCGGAATTACATCCTCAAACTCCTTAACCATGGATAGGGACTCCAACTTAACCCCTTCCTTTCAATTATCGATAATTGAGGCTAAATAGCCTCGGCAACCCTTCCTTAACAATCTTCTTGCCTTCAAGGAAGAAATAATACAAGATGGAACTATTGGTTTAGACCCCGTAAAGCGAAATTCTGCCTCACCTGGTATGTAAAATACGACTTCATTCTCCAAACATTCTACCTTAGCGTGAAACATTGCTAGCAAGTCCATGCCTAATATTAGATCGAAGTCTTGAATATCTAAAGGTAGCAAATCAATAGGCATTTCTCTATCCTCCAATTTCAAAGAACACGATTATACACTGTGGTTATGGGGATGGATTCTTTAGTAGGCATGTTTATAACTAGATCAACTTCCAGACTTTGAGAAGACAATTTCATACGATGTGCGAGTGTGGTACATGTAATTTAGTGTATGGCACCAGGATCAACAATGCATATATGTCACGAGAGTAAAGCTGGACGGTACCTACCACCACGTCATTTGTAGCCCTTGCATCTCTAGCTGTCATTGCAAATATCCTTCCTGTCCTCTCGGTTTGGTCTTATCTTCCCCCTTGCTCCTTGATTAGCACCACCCTTCGGTGGTTCTGCGCAGTCCCTAGCCTTATGTCCCACCTTGTTGCAATTCAAACAAGCCCCTTTTTTCCAAAAGCATGCTTCAGTCATGTGATTCTTCCCACACCTAATACAAGTCTGATTGGTATTTAGATATGTACCCTTGTCCTGATTATGCCATTGATTACGTTATCATCCCTGGTTCTGATTGCGCCACTGATTCTACTGATGACCTTGGTTCTGATTCCGCCACTGATTTTGCTGATGGCCATGATTATAATTTCGACTTGGCTGGTTGGTCCCTCTATTATTGTTGTTCTCTGTATTCCTTCTTTTATTTCCATAGCCATTCCCCTCCTGATGGTTACCATGATTCCTGTCGGAACTATCTTCAGGACCCTTCTTTTCCTCATCCTTCTTCCTTTGATACTTGGCAGACTCCAGCTCCATCACACGAGCTTTGTCTAGCACATCAGCATAGGTTGGTAATTGAAGGGGAGTTAACCTATAGCTAATCCGACTGTTTATACCTCTCTCAAACTTCCTAGCTTTCTGACTTTCATCAGTAAAAAGGGCAGGAGCAAATTTTGACAACTCGATGAATTTGGCGTTGTACTCGTCAACCGTCATTTTCCCGTGCTCAAGGTTAAGGAATTCCACTAGCTTCCGTCCTTCATACTTGGTGCAAAATACTTCTTGTTGAATGCCTCCACGAATATGTCCCAAGTGATCACTTCAACACCCTGAGACTCTAGTGTAGTCTTCTCGGAATCCCACCACTAACTAGCTTCTCCTTGAAGCATAAAGGTTGCAACTTTCACTTGTTGTTCGCTGGTGCATGTCATTGTCTTAAGGATCTTCGTCATGTGATTCAACCACTCCTCAGGTTTCTCCGTACCAGGTGCCCCTGTAAACGTTTTTGGGTTGCGTTTCTGAAAACTATCTAACGAGTCTTTACCTGTAGGTTGAGCTAGGGCTACAAGCTGAGCTGATGCTGTGTTCTCCTGGTTCCTATTTCCCACAAGGGCTTATGCTATAGTTTGAAGCAAGGTCAAGAGGGTAGGGTCTACTGGCGCTGCAGGTACATGTCCGTTAACGTTCGCATTCAGTTGGACCACTTCGGGTGCATTGCCATTAACGTTCCCATTTGGTGGGGGCATACTATTTTCCCCTATGATTCCAGAAGTGGAGTCTTCCATGACTCTACCCGCTCTAGTACCCCTTCCACGTCCACGTCCACGAGTTCCAGTGCGACCTCCACGTGCCATTTGGTACTGAGATATAAATGACATGGTGTCAAATAGTGTCTAAAATTCTATCACATTGAAAATGGTTTTTCGCTATTCAGTATGGTGTAAATGGGAACTACTTACATAATTGTTACATAGAATCTTTTCATTCGAAACTTATCTTATGATCTTATGAACTCAAAACATGTATCAATACAGATATAGTTGTAAGGAATATTAATGAACATTCAAATAAATCCTCAAAATTTATTAATTCTAAAAAAAATTCCATCATCTCAAAATTGGATACATTTAGAGTATCCCATATCTTATGACTAGAACAACCATCTAAACAAACTCAATAACTAGGATGACTATAAAATGAAATGACTAGTATAATGTTCTATCTAATTTTATGTCTCCTCTTCATCTTCCTCTTCGATTGGGTCAAAATCATCATCATTTTGGCTTTCAACATTTTTGTTAGCCTCCACACCCACATGAGCTACGGAGTTGGCATCTACTTCAATGTCGACGCCTTCTTCATCCCCAGCCTCCTCCTCAGAGTTTGGATCCTCACCAATATATGGACCATTATCAATGGCCGTCTGAAGTGCGTCCCATACTTCCTTGATATCCCTATGAGTCTTGTCGAGCCTAACACGCATCTCCCAATTATGTGCCTTAGCCTCAATGATTCCATTGAGAGGGTTGTGCAAGCTATACTGGGCATCTCTTAGCGCTTGCCTTTACCCTCGCAGTTGCGCCTCTAACTCTCTTTTCTCTTCTTCCAACTTCTCTATGGTCCCCTCTGCTTCAATTAGTTTATGATGTGTCCTAGCCAGCATTCTCTCGGTAACTTCTAGAGGCGAAGCAACCGACTTCTTAGCTGTTGTTTTATGCGTCATTCCTACAACTAACATGAGTATATCAGTTCAACGAAAATAATCATTTCTTAATCATGAAAAAACACAATAGATCAAAAGACCCTGCCGAAGCTTTCAAAGCAATCTTTGTTGCTGGAAAGAAGGCGTCAATCTTCTTTCACAATCGCTTTAAAATGTGTCAAAGTCCTCTCGTCTACCGATCGGGAAGCCCTATGTTTACCGATCTCTCTCGTTCGAAGCTCGCCATCCGATCACTATCAGAGAATCTGTCCTTAGGAAGAGGAATTGGATGTTGAGATGCTCGGGCACTCCAATGAGCCAGCTTTCTTCTATTTTTTTCTAAGATAAAAACGGGCACATAGACCGTACTTGATTGATGTTTTGCCCTCTACACTATGGATTCTTGGGCCTACGCGGGGAAGCGAGTAGAGTAAGGGGTATCCCTCCGATCCCGAGAAGTCCTTCTTTTGGTACAAGATGGTTTAGCTCAAATCAGGAATTATTCCAAATTCTTCGATCGTGTTGGGGAAGGAATGATCTTGCTAAAGAGTATATGCCTTAGCCTATTGAGAAAGGCCCTTGCTTTACTTACTTAATGTTATTTTACCCTTACAAATCATCAGTGAGATCATAACTTAGCTATAATTGTAACTTAATGCTAGTATCATAATCCTATCGTAGTGCCAATTCTTATTCTTAAATGTTCCTAAATCCTAACACAATCCGGATCTAAGGCCTAAGCTCTGATACCAACCTGTAACGCCCAAAATTTGGTACCAACACTGTAAGACCCTGATTCCCGGTTAGCGTGAATTGCGTGCAATGCTCGCATTTCTTCCTTGGTTGATTGCTCGTTTGACTCGTGAGAGAGTTTAGACATGTATGAGAGACCATATTAAGATCAAAATACTTTTAAGAGATGCTATTTAGTTGTTGACTTGCGAAAGTCACAAGTCGTAACCCGACGATAGTCGAAATGCGACGCGATTGAGAGTTTATTCGGGTTTTGTGTTTCTGACCTCGATTTGGTCCCAGATCTTTACATGATGATTAAATAACATGTTTAGATGTGTTAGACTTCTAATTGGATGTATTCCATAAGTCTCGTGAAGTTTTGACGCCTCGAGAATAGCAATTCTCCTTATCGCGTAGTTTGAGATTGAGCCGGCGAACGTCTCGTCTTCGAGCCTATTTCCCTATCTGTTGAGCATCATCTGGGAGGCATTCAGGCCTATTTTGTAGCCCTAATAAGTGTTTACAATCATGGGTTGTTGCCCGTCGATTTGTGGTTTCACTCGACGTTTAGTTAGCGAGATGTCGCGCCCTACGTCGGTTTTGCGCCGGGTTGTTTCGGGTGTTGTTTTTGGGAGTCTAGACCTACTTTAAAATTGGTTTGAGACTTGGATGGATTAGTTTAATGTTTAAGGACTTTAAGGGTTCAATTGTGAGCCATTTCGAAGCTTTAAGGCTCGAGAATGCATGCGGGAACGACCGAAACCGAGCAAGGAAACAAGAAATTGGAAGGCGCGCATGGCCTAGCAACCATGCGACCGCATTGTGGCAACTCACGGACAGATTTGAGAATTTTGCATTTTGTCCAACTTATCCCCACCCAAACCCATCCTAAACTAATCCTAAACCCTCCTAACTAACCTAAGACATGTCCTAACCATCTATTGTTGTTTTAGAGGTGGATTAAGTTGGCTAATTAAAGAGAACTAACCCCACCCACCTAAACTAAACCCATTTAGTTTCTAACACTTATAAGCCTCCAACACTTCACTAAAGCCTCTCATATTCAGCCATACCTCACCAAAAACGTGGGAGAGCTTGAGAGAGGAGATTTCTAGGGTTCTTGAGGGTTCTACCTTGGAGGCCAAAGCTTGGGACCTTCTTCCCCCAATCTACACCATAGTATTGAAGAGGAGATTGAGGAGAACAACACCCACCTCTTGGAATTTCGAATTTGTGGCTTGAAGGGGCTGAACTAAGGTAAGTTTCTACCTCTCTTCTCTTCTTTTGGGCTCCATTGACCCTAGGGAAACAATCATTTGTGCTATGTGAGGTCAATGGAAGCCATTGTTAGGGTTTGTAGAAGATGCCATGAACCCTAGGTTTCTAATTGATGATAGAGCTTGGTTGGACCTATGTGAGACCTTGATTTATATGAAATTCAAGTGTTTAATGGTCTATTGAACTTGGTTATGTTGGTTATTCATGAGTATTGAGGTTGATTTGGTTGAGATACTTGGAGGGTGTTTTGCCCAAATTTGGTTTAGCTTGCAAAATTATTGATGTGAGCTTGATTACTATGTTTTATATGCTTATTAGAGTATATTAAACCATGTGGTATGATTTAATCATGAATTGGAAATTATGATTGGTAAGGTGACTTGAATGAATTTATGCACAAGATGGCCAATTTGTTCTAAGTTGCATTGTTAAGTGATTTGTGGGGTTTATGTGAGTTTAATGAACATGGGGAGATGCCTATTGATGATGGTTATGAACATAGAAGATATTGAGACTCATGGCTTCTATGCCCTAAAATTTTAGAAAGGGTAGATTGGACTCAGAGTCATTATAAGTTCAATTAAGTGCTAAATGAACTTGAGTTGAAATCCTACGACGCTTGGATTTCGTTTGATTAGTGAAGTGAAGCATATAACTTCCAAATTTTAAATGGTTGGTGATTGTGATGTGTTTTGTGGATTTTTAGTCTTGGGAATTAAGCCCGAATGACTATTGGGATTTGGTTACAAACTTTAAGGAATTATTACGGGGTGAATTTGTAAAACACATAAATAATGAAATGTGTTAGTAAGACTCAACGGAGTCGTTATAAGGCCAATAAAATGATAAAGAGCCTTGGGTTGAAACCCTACAATGTTTGGGTTTGTTTGGGTTATGTTTGTGCACACCGGGTTTTTGGTTGTGTCCTATGGCGACACTTATGTTATGGAGATGAACTAGAAATATATTTTAAGCATGCTTGTTAGAGCATGGGATAATGGAGACCCATATAAGGTCACAAGAATATTTAAGAGAAGATTAAGAAAGAATTCTCTTCTTAAGGATTTTGGTTGCGTGCTTATAAAAGCACTTGAGAAGTGACTACGGAGTAGTCATGATGTTTTGAGTATGAGGTTGGTGTTATTGATCATGTATGACGATTAGGACTATGATTGAGTCCGGTGTACTTAAAATAGAGACTGAAAATAATAAGTCTTGAATTGTGGATATTTTGAGACTAGCGTGGTAGTCTTTGGTTTGATTTGAGTTGAGGATTTGGGAAGACCTCATATTATATTTTATTAAGCTGATAAGCTATACTTGACTGGGTTGATGACTTGAGGACTAATAAGTACCTCAATACGTAGTTTTGAACTAAACTTGTAAGTTAGTTAAACACATTGGTTATATGCAAATATATGCATTGTTCTTGATACTTGGTAGAGCATTATGTCCTACTTGATTATATGCAAATATGTGCATGAGTTATGGAATTTCATGGAGCAGTATGCCCTACTTGTTTATATGCAAATATATGCATGGTTTATGAGTTTTCGTAGAGCATTATGTCCTACGTGGTTATATGCAATTATGTGCATGGTTTATGAGGTTGTTGTAGAGCATTATGTCCTACATGGTTTAATGAGTCCGATAATTATGAATTTGGTCTCATTGGTTTATGCAAGTAAATATTTACTTGATGGTTTGGTTTAAAGTCCAGCTGGCGGGTTTGGTTGTTGTGTCGGCAATGGGACGATTCATAGTCTTTGGAAACAATCGCTATGAATCGTTGCATTGGTTCCCTTTCTCCTCACTATTTGGCCAATAGTGGGATGTGATCTCGAGTTATGCCATCTAGCTAGACATCGAGCTCTCATTTCTCATCCGGAGACTGGATGAATGTAACGAGTACTCATTAAAGGAAATCTGATGAGTTGTGATTATTGGGGACGGAACCCCAGGGTATGATCGATTGGGAATTGAGCCCGGATCTTGGTTTGAGATTTGATCTCATGGTAAGTTGGTTGGGTTTTGAACCCGGATTTGATTGTAACGGTTCGATTTACGTTTACTGTTACACATGATTATTTATGAGCATGTATATGGAAAATAATATGCTATTTGATTTATGTGAGTTTATGTGCTTTAAAAATTAAGTACATGTTTTATGATGGTATACTAGCATGATACCATGATTTTATATGATTGTGCATTTATGCCATGCCTTGACATAATATGCCATATAGTTGCATTTAGAAACTTACTGGGTCATTATGACTCACTCCGTGTGATTGTTTTCCCTAGTGTGCAAGTGATCCCGTTAGTATGCAGCCGGATAACGACTTTTAGCAGGTGGTCTTCCAAGTCAAAAGCTTGGAGTTATTTATTATTGTGTTGTATTTATTGTGAGGTTCGAATGTAAAGTTATGTAGACTTTACTTGGGTAGATTGTAGTGTTATATTATGGTTGTGTATTTGGGAGCCGGTTGTATTACCGAGCATTTGTACCCTTAGTATTTATTTCCTTTGTCGTTTCGAGCATGTGTGGCTCGTTTATTCTAGTTGTGGTTTATTGTTGTTCCTACCTCCGATAGTTTAGTCGTGAGGTTTGGTTGGTGGTTTAGCATTGATTATATGGTTATAGTGAATTGTTCCTCCGGCATGTTATAGCCGTTGAGTGTTGTTTATCAGGTTGGGATTTGTTGCCGGCCTTGGTTGCCGATGGTTTGTTGTCGTGTCAATGTTGCGTCACGCGTCGAATTTTGGGCCGAGAGATTTACTATCTCTTTGGTTGTTTTCATTCAGGAGCTTGATAGCTCGGGTCCCGTATGGTTTTGCTTCCGCAGTTTTAGGTTTTGATTTTCCTGTATTGCCGTTATGGCTTTACCTTCCTGTTTTGAGCTTGTTGGCTCGTCTTTTGACTCGCACCATTATGCTTAGCAGGTGCTTGTCTGTCTCTTAGCTTGTCTTGACGGCACGACCTTGTGATCTCGTCTTGGGATCCGGGTCGGGTCGTCACACCATGTCCCATAATTTGGTCACGTCACTAACAATCATAACTTAAATCATAAATGTTACAAATCTCATAATAATTAAATCTTAAGCATCCTTAACTAAAAAAAACCCAAACTAATTCAGTACAAAATTAATCTAATATTTAACACGAGTGTATAATTTATTCAATATACTATCAAGTGATTCGAAAAAAAAAAGACTAGATCCATAATTCTCGGAAACCATCATCTTGGTCTACCCGAATCGAAATCCTCTAATAAATCTTACTCATTACCTGAGAAAGAAGAGTATGAAGGGGTGTTGGTCCACAATAATGCTCAAATAGACTAGAGGGGATGGGGGTGAATAGCCTATAATGCCAATTTAAAAACTTTTCTTTTGGATATACATAAAGTGTAGTTTAGTTAGCAAATACAGATTATCAAGTTGGGTATGTCTACCGGTAGAGGCTATCGGTAGACTTTCCCAAGGCAGAAGCAACACCTCTGCCGATAAACTCTTTACTCAAATCAAAAGCCTAGTAAAAGATTTGTCCAGCATAAAGTAAAGAGGCTATGATTTGGAGAAGTCATAAGTGGATGTATACGAATATATGTTCAGAACAACAGCACACTTATTTTTTCTTTCAAATGCAGGTTTAGGAGATCAAGTAGAGAGTGGGTTTTCTAAAGATAAATCATTTATAAAAACCTCATAGATATTTAAGGACTGAGAGATAAAACATTAGTAAGAACATATGAATTTATTCAAAGATAAATTACATATTACATCAGTCTAAATAATCTATGTACAATTTCTAGTTTTGTCTTCCTAAGTCACAATCCTTACTTAATTATCCATTCAATGATTATTAACTTGCAAAGGACATTAGGAGATGAAGCCAAGAAACTATTATGAGAAGATGATTTTCAAGGTCGTTCAGATATAAAGATATCTGAATGATTTGAGTGCAAAGCACTCATCCTCCCATGATGATTGATAATTGCACAATCAACAACATTTGTATAGGAATACAAATCTGAAGATATGAATGCAATATCTACAGACAGCTCTTCATTTTCTTCAGACATTGTCTAACATCAATCTTCAGATCTTGATCTCTGCCTTTTGAATTTTCTGAACACTCTTATCTATTCCAAGCTTGTCTTCCAAACAATCCACTGAAAGTGTCTTGCCAGGAGCTTGGATGAGTTCACTGTAATCTGTTGTAGAAATCAGAGATACGTTGGTGAAGACGATCTCTTTGAAGATTTCTTTTCTATGAAGTTCTTGAGCAGATTCAGTTACTCGTTACTCACAGTGTATTGATTGATGATCTTCGATGTAGCTCACACTGTTATTTTGTTGCCATGGTGTTGCACACCCTTTTTTTTGTGTTTGAGCACGATAGAGGGTTTATATAGGCGAAAATCAATATGATCGTTGAGAGATGAGAACTCGAAGATTTCTATCCGTTGGAGATGAAGTGATTGAAGAATATCGGATATAGATCTTTGTCCATAAGATCTTTGACTTATTTGGAACGGAGATTTAGTCTTGTAGATCTTGGAAATCGTTGTCTGTCAGACTAAGTTGAAAATGAACGCTGAAGAGTAGGTTTGATGTCTGTTGCACTGTCAGGTGGTCTGTTCAATAAAGTAATTACTTTTTGACTTTAACAGACTACTTGAGTGAGAGAAAGTCTTGTAGCTTTAAGTATGTCAGGCTTTATGAGGCACAGACATATTTATCTTGATTTGAGCGGCTAGTTGACTTTTCCCTGTAGCACGTGCAGATTTTAAAGTCTGCCGTTGGAGAGCTTCGAACCGGTGGAAATAGGTCTTCCGATGTAGGAGAGTTGATGTCTGCCGGTACGAGCTTTTGAACTTGTGGCATGTCTGCCGCTGAAGGCTTTTGACATAGCTGCAAGTCTTCCGGTGCTACGTGCAATCAAGCGCTGCTTTTGATCATCATATAGGAGGTAGGACTAGATCAGGTCACACCTAATCTAAGACCTATGTGAAATCATACATGTTGCCACACTAACCGGTACGCAGACCTTTTAGCCACTTGTGATGATTCACTTGTAATGGGGGCAAGCAAATCAATATATATGGAATATGCAAGGTCATGATTAAATTATCAATAAGCATATTCCAATAATCAACAAGGGGTGAGCGAACAATGCTCAGTAAGTTCATATACAACCCCTCCGGTTACTAAGGAGGAGTTGACCAGAAACAAATCAGAGATGAATATTTTTAGAATATTTAAAATTTACTATTCAAATATCGATAAGCGGAAGCAATTATCAAATTTTGATTTAAGTGAGTAGGAATCCAAATGAAAATAAATGCACAAAGGTAACTCGACTTAGTGATCATGGTAGAAATTCGGATAACCATGCCACGGGCCAAATAGCGTTCACAAGCATCATAATTCATAGTGTCATAAACTCAACTTAGTGATCATGGTAGAAAGTCAAGTAATCAAATACTTTTACAAAATCAGGCATCGCCAAAAATCATACTTTTAATATCAAAGGTACCTCACATGAAATTTAATAATTATGTGAGAATTAGCAGGAAAATCAATTCATGAGTTCGAATGAAGTGTAAGCGACAGAGTTCGAATTCAAATGTCGATTAAAAGTCAGCGTACATCTCAAGAAACATCGATATCAAGGAAGTAATGAAAACCTAACGAACGGTACATAAAAGACTGGAGACCTAAAAGAGGTATAATCCATTACCTCGAAATGCTTAGCACAAAAAAATAATTTGCACCACGTACGATTGTCCTAAGCTCGCTTGTCCAAATCTAAATTCAAAATATACCATAATTACTAAACTATAATTGTATCGATTAAAACCTATTAATTTCTAATAGTAATAATAATAATAATAATAATAATGCTTATTAATTAAATTATTTTAACCACTATTCATGCACACATACTAATCATGCACACACACAATTCACGCACACACACAATTTACGCAGACAGACATACACTGTAACACAACCCATATTAATCTATTACTCCTTGCAGCTTACTCATCTCCCATTCTCACTATTTCACACGCACATAAACAAACACATAACATTGTACACATCACGGTCAAAACACATTAATAAACACAGGATCAACACACACACGGTACTATTATATATATATATATATATATATATATATATTGCTTTAACCCTAACAGAATGTATACCTATGGTTGCAAGAAGATTTTTTTCTCACCTTGGTGTCCAAGTTGTCTTCCCTTCTAATAGCCGCCGCTGCCGTTTTCCCTTCTTTTTTTAAAAAAAGTTGTTGGTGAAGGTTTGTTTTTCTCAATACTCTATTTATATAAGACCCTATTAGGTTTTCTAACCCTAAAGTTAAATGGACCAATTTTAATTAGGCAATATTAGTATGGAATTATAATTAGATCTAGTCACTAGTGGGCCAAGCCCAAACCAATTTAATTAGTTACTAAATATGTTCAAACCATTAAATTAACACAAAACAATTATAAAATTAATTATATAGGTCCAAAACGATTGTAATATTAATTAATACCAATAAATATTTTAGCTAAAATTATCAGAGTATTACATTTAGTATTTTTAATTATAGTTTTGAAGATCGATTCATGTATTCTTTCATTCTGCTGATCTGTTCATCTTCAAGGATGAACTAACCATTCATTAATCTAGGAATTGGGAGGTAACTTGTATCGAATCTATTGTTAAATATATTTTTATTCAATTAATTCTTGTTGATCATGATGTTTATCAATCTCTTTATGTCATACATTTCTTGTCTCTGTGGTTCAACCCTTGCTACCATACTACTCTACAATAGTCTTGTGCACTTCCAAGGTATAAATTTAAGACACGATCAGCCACCTCCCACAAAATTAGAGGCAGATATCGAGAACCTAAAAAGTATGATGCTCAAAGTCTTGAATAAAGGAGAATTTTCTGCACGGTCATTAACATTACAGCCTTCGGCTATACTACCCTCAAAATTTAAAATGCCCGACATAGAAAAATTCGATGATACTGGATGCCCTATTTCCCACCTAAAATCTTATTCTATCGGCATGCAGTCAAGAGGGGCTAGTTTTGAAGCTATAGCCTCCAACTTCCATCTCACTTTGATTGGGGCAGCTAAGCAATGGCTAATGCTAGTAGACATTAGTACAAAGGGTACTTGGGACCAAATAGCTGAAGAGTTCCAAAAGAGGTATAAAGACAATACTAGTTCTGAAAATAAAAGGGAACTTGAGGCATGCACCCAAAGAGAAAAGGAAATCTACGCTGACTTTGCAGCCATGTGGAAGAGAAAGATAGCTCAGACATTGTTCAAGCCTGATCCAGCTGAATCAGCCAAGATGTTCATGAGAAATCTCCAACCCATTTACGTGGAGCATATGCGATATCTCCCTTATGGTAACTTTAATGAAATAGTGGAAATAGGGATCCATATCGACGAAGATATATACGCACCTGACATTTAAAATTCGGTACGCCTCCTAGTTCATTCCGCTATTCAAAAGGGAAAGCAGCCGTATCAGGGTCAGCTGTCCATATGGTAGGAAATATGCCTACTATGCCACCTACCGATTTCCCTACCCAGAGCTATGGCACTGTACCATGGTCCTATGGAGCAGATAAGTACATCAATACAGTTGGTGGAAATAATGGTCCAAACAGAAACTTTAGGGGACCAAATAGAGGGAATAGGCACTATGGTGAATTGCAAGCTCCTCAGTCATTGATATTACAAGGGCTAATGGCACAGCGAGTGCTAAAGCCATTAGAAAACTACAGTACAGGGCACTGAATCCTCTGCCTAACTCGTGAAACCATGCCCAGTATTGTGAGTATCATTGTTGCAGTGGTCATCTCACCGATAAATGCCACACGCTCAAAAAATGCAATCCAAGATCTTATAGATGATAAAGTTATCAAAAAAAACCTCACCCCAGGCCCAATGTAGTCAACAACCCATTACTTTAAATCAACATGATTGAGCTAAATGAAGAAAGTTGTGTACCCAAGTTTGAAATGAATGAAAAACCATTACCATACATCATTGTTTCTCTCTCTCTACCAAAAAGAGCTTAGCTGCAATATGCTCTTTTGGGACACTATCCTGGGCAGTCAAAATATCAGTAGCCCTGAGAAAACCACTTGAATTGGTGGGGATGTTAGTCACCTTACCAGATCTAGTCGGGCATATCAACCCCACTAAGAAAACGGTGACCACTTTGGCAAAGACAAAGAAATTGACACTGGGCTAAAAATATGGAAGATACCCTGCTATATTAGATGAAGAAAACCCAAGCAAACATATCCATCTGGGGCTTGCTATATGCTTCCAAAAATCATCGTGATACACTGGCCAAATCCCTAAGTCAGGTAGTCATCCCCATTGAAACCTCTCCAAATGAGCTCACCCAAATGATAAAAAACATACACTTTAGAAATGTGATTATGTTCACCGATCTAGATCTGCGAAGAGAAGGAACCAACCACATTGATGCCCTTCACATCATTGTGGGAGTTATGGAAAAAAGGGTTCCTCGAGTCCTGATAGATAACGGCTCATCTTTGAATGTATGTCCCACCAGCACACTAGCCAAACTGGGAATAGAGATATCAGAACTGACTCCTTCATCGCAAACAGTAAGGGCATACGAAAACAATAATCGATATGTTATAGGGGTGGTAACTCTGATGATGACTATTAGGCCACTAACCATGCTAGTTGAGTTCTAAGTCATAGACATTCCCGCTACTTTAAGTTTATTGCTAAGACGTCCTTGGATCCATAGGGTGAAAAGAGTAGCCTCCTCGCTACATCAATGTGTCAAGTTCATCCACGATGACCACATAGTTATCATACTTACCGATAAGATCGTGGAAAATAAAGAAAGTGGAGATATCCCAATCCTCGAAATAGAACATGATGACACAAGTGTCTTCCTTATTGGTTTCGAAGTTATCCCTCAAGCTAGGGTAACCGCCATTAAATATGGGTGAGAAATTGACATCATTGGAAATACAACCACAGTCTTTGGAGATATGGTCCCCCTAAACATGCTCCGAAAAATGAATTATAAGCCTGGCTTGGGTCTTGGCAGAATCAGCAGGGGCTTATCAATCTGGTCCAAGATGAACTTAAGGAATGTATCCTTCCATTTGGTCTAGGATACAAACCCACGCCGACTGAACTAGCTGCGGTCATGAGACAAAAACGTGAAAAGAGTAAGGCCGAACGTGAAAAGCGTCCTTACATAGATCCTCCTCTACAGCCATATAGAAAAACCCTATATGGATACTTTGTAAGGAAAGGAGAAACGAAGGCCTATCTCATGTTCCCAGAACCCTGGGTAGATCAAAGTGGGAAAAGACGCCTTGGTTGGGAAATCTTCAAAGATGTCAGTCTAGCCACCAATGGAATGGAACATGTTACCTTGGAGCCCTGCAGCACTACATATAAAACTATAACAGTTGAAAACACCTTGACCAAAGATCAAGATAACTGTGCCCTGGCCCTGTTTGATGATGATTTCACGGGAGATAGTTTCCTGGGAATGATCGACGGAGGGACTAGCTATGAAAAGTTACCAGCTAAATTTGAGTCCATTGCTGATAACCCCCTACAGAATTGGTATACCACGGCTGTCCCGCTCCTGACGCTTGGAGACTTTATGGACCATTTCAAATATACCATCCCCCTTATTTCCTTTAGCCTTACAGACCGGTCATGTACCAGCCCGCTCCCTGAAATTGAGGACCATTAACCCGGGGACCTCAATATTGTAATCAAACCTGTACAGCCTGCTATTAATAATGAAAATCTTGATGTCTTAGCGCATTCCTTGGTTGCACCTACGTTAAAAGACGAATTAATTAACATAACTAATTAGTCGTTTAACGAAATCGACCCAAAAGACAAAGGTTACTTACTCGAGCTCACTAAGTCCGTCAAGCACCGAGAAAAACACCGATCAGAAGCATCAGAAGAAAAATTATATGTTGTCATCTGGGGCTGAATAGTGAGATCAAAAAGTTAGAATTGGCGCTTATCTGCAAGGGTCAGAAAAGGCAGCATTGGTCAGTTTACTCGAAGAGTTTGTATATGTCTTCGCATGGTCTTACGAAGACATGCCATGGTTGGATCCAAAAATAGTAGAGCACCGAATCCCGACATACCCCGATGCTAGGCCTGTTAAGCAAAAACTCTTCCGAATCAAGCCAGAATGGTCACTGAAAGTGAAAGAAGAAATCATAAAATAGCTACACGTCAAGTTCATCCAGGTAGTTGAATACCCAATTAGGCTGTCAAATATAGTGACCGTGCCAAAACCCAATGGAAAGTTTCGGTTCTGTGTAGACTTCCACGACTTCAACAAAGCATCGCCCGAGGGTGATCCCCCTCTACCTAACATTGATATTATGGTAGATGTTATGTCCTCTCACAAAATAAGATCCTTTGTTGATGGGATGTTTGGCTACAATAAAATCAAAATAACAACAGGAGACCAGGAAAAAACCTCATTCATCACCCCCTGGGGAACCTATTGCTATACTGTCATGCCATTCGGATTAAAAAATGTTGGGGCTACCTACCAAAGGGCTGCCACTACCCTCTTCCACGACATAATATATAAAGAAGTCGAAGTATAAGTGGATGATATGATTGTGCATTCATAAGATACAAAAGGTGCCCATGTCAAGGACCTTCGAAAATTCTTCGAAAGGTTAAGAAAACACCAAATGAAGCTCAACCCGGCCAAATGCACATTCGGAGTTACCAAGGGCAAAGTCCTATGGTTCATGGTAACGGAGCAGGGCATTGCAATAGAATCTGCTAAAGTCAAAGCCATCATAGACATGCCATAACCAAAAACCCCAACAAAAGTCGAGGGTTTCCTGGGCCGATTACAATATATCAGTCGCTTCATCAGGGAGTTAACATTCATGTGTGAATCACTGTTCAAACTCTTGAAAAAAGACACTAACCGAGTCTGGGGTGAAGAATGCCAGCTTGCCTTCGAAAACGTCAAAGAATACCTTGCCAGCCCACCAGTGCTAGCTCTTCCTTATCCTCATAAACCTCTCCTCCTATACCTTACTGTCACAGACACTGCAGTAGGGGCTATGCTCGTACAAGAAAAAGAAGATTCCTACATCGAAAATGTCATCTACTTCATAAGTAGGAAGCTACAAGGAAGTGAGCTAAATTACTCAGCCTTAGAAAAAAGCTGAACTAGGTTAGTCTGTGCAACACAAAGGCTCAAGTCCTACTTGTAAGCCCGGTCCATCAAACTCATCTCCAAAATGGACCCCATGAAATACATCTTCGACAAGCCATCACTCTCCAACCGATCGGCTAAATGGTTGTTTTTACTCAACGAATTCAACATCACTAACGTCACACTCAAATCTATCAAAGGAAGTGTGATCGCAGACCATTTAGCTTATCTATATTTAGAATCAGAAGATGTATCAGAGCCCAGCTTCCCAGACGAAGGTGTCTTAGAAATTACAGATCATGACACCATGTGGCAAATGTTCTTTGACGGGGCTGCCAACAAAAGAGGTTTCGGCATAGGAATCTTGCTAGTTGATCCAGCAGATTCCCACACTCCTCTGGCTATGAGACTGGAGTTTGAATGCTCAAATAATACTGCTGAATATGAAGCCTACCTTGCCAGTCTAGAAGAAGCTCTCCAAAGAGGAGTAAAAGAGTTGGAAGTCTTTGGTGACTCTGCTTTGATCATAAATCAAATTGAAGGGAGATGAAAAACCCAAGATCCCTGGCTACAGCTATATCACACTCGATTAACAGCTTTAGAAAATAATTTGACGACATCTCGTTTCATCATCTCTCACGAGATAGAAATCAATTTGCTGATGATTTAGGAACTTCGGAATTGTTGGTCAAAATTCCCACAGAGATCAATGTCCAGCCATTTGTGGTCGGGAAGAAAAGAACTCCACGCATATGTTATACAACTCCACAGCTACTTGGCCCTTCTCAACATGGGGAATTGATGTCATAGGTCAAGTTCACCCAAAAGGATCAAATGGTCACGAGTATGTCCTGGTAGCCGTTAACTACTTTACAAAATGGGTAGAAGCCACTTCCTACAAAGTGCCGAATGCCAAAAAGGTGTCTGAGTTTATCAGAGCCAATATCATATACTGATACGGGGTAGATTTTGAAATAATTTCCGATAATGGCACACACTTCGAGGGAGAAGTGAACCGATTGCTTGACAAGTTCAAGGTCCAGAGACGCAGGTCCTCCCCATACTGGCCACATGCAAATGGTGCTGTCAAAGCAGCCAACAAAACATTAGAAAATATCATCAGAAAAATGGCTGAAACAGGAAAAGACTGGCCAGAAAAAACTATCGCTAGCACTTTGGGGCTATCGCACATCAGTTCGCACACCTACTGGGGCTACCCCTTATTCTTTAGCCTATGGCATAGAGGTAGTGCTACCAATCGAAATTGAGGTCCCATCATTAAGAGTCTTGATGGAATCAGATATATGGGAAGTTGACTGGGTCAAATAGCGCTACGAAGAATTAGCTCTGTTAGATGAACGGTGACTACTAGCTATAGAACACACTCGAGCATTCAGAAACGAATAGCTCAAGCATTCAACAAGAAGGTCAAAGACCGTAGTATCCAAGTAAGAGACTGTGAGTGCCCCAAATTTTTTTGTATCTTCTCCTCCCTTTTTTAGGGAAAAACAAGATTCATAAAAGACAATGCTCTTTTCATTCCATCTTCCCTTGTTGACGTGTAAATGAAATTAAATGTGCAAAAACAACGTTGCAAAGAGCGCGTTGGAATATTGTGAGTGCCTCGGGTTTTCTGTATCTCATCCTCCTTTTTTTAGGGGAAAACAAGATTCAGATCGGGACCTTTGAGGGATCCTAGGTCTTCGTGTACTCACTTGGATATATTTAGTATCCTTATCCTCATGTCTATAATGTTTGCATTAGGTCACGCCGTTCAAAGTATAGTCGTCGTCGTAAGTGTGGTTTCACGATTTGCATTTCGTAAACGTTTCGCCTTTCGTATTTTTGAGGGACTTAATTCTAAATTAAGTTTGAGTATGAGTTTGAGACTCTTTATTAGGCTTTTAACATACTTTAAAATAAGTATGTATACTTGCTCGATCATTGTTTCGATCGTTAGCTTGTTCCATGTGATTTCGTTGTCATTTTTTAGTTACGGATCAAATATGGTACGCGACTGAATCGTTTTGTTCGAGGTATCATACAAGATGGTGTTAGTTTGATTTGAGACTTTTAATGCTTTTAGTTTAAGTCCTTAGGGTCAGCCTGGCGAAGCAATCACGTCATTTCGTCGAACGGTGTGCAAATGGGAGCCGTCGAAAGTTAGCCGTGCGCTGCTGCCCACCAGCAGACTTCGGGGTTGTTCACCAGCAGACTTGGGGCTGTAGACTTGGGGCTGCTTACCAACAGACTTGGAACTGCACTACCGGCAGTCTTTTATGACATGTCTTGATGAAATTTCCTATTGTACCCTTAATATAAATCCCTCTTTTATCTCTTGTAAGGGTATTTTGAACCTTTGACCTCCCTTTGGGAGTATATAAGCCTCAGGACATCTCTTCATTCATTTCTAATTTGATTTTATTCATATCGTTATCTCTCCAACCGGTCAAACCGAGAGAGAGAGAGAGAGATGGGTTCTTGGAGTGTTCCGGCGATTACCGGAGCTTCGGTCAACCAATCGACGAGCCGAGACCACCGTTAGAAAGATCTCGTCATGTAGATCGTTTCCCCTCTATCTATTTCAAGTTTCATATAAGTTTGAAATTCAGATCTGAGGTACGTTACTAAATCACCTTGCTTGTTTCTTCACAAATCTTGCTTAGATCATGCTAAGGAAGAGTTTTATCAAGTCTATAAAACGTTTTGATGTTTCTATGAAATCTGGAAACATTTCCATGGATCTTGACTTGATGATTTTGGTCTTGGGTTTAGTTTGAAATATGTTCAAGCTTTGATTTGGAATCATTATTGTTCATGAACGTTTTGGAAAATAAACCATACAAATTCAGTCTCTGTTTTGGGTAAATTTTGGGAAAATCTGGTACTAATCTACTAAAGGTATGTTTCTAAAAATTTAGTATGTTATACCTATTCATGTTAGGTAACTCTCTGTAAAGTTTCATAAATTTTGGAGCTCGGGAAGTATTTTTCATTAGTCACAATTCGTGGCTGTTCCAGTAAGCTGTTACCAGAAAGTTAATATGTTAACGTGAGATTGAAGTGGTCATATTTTGATGAATACATATCCTAATGGAGTATTTTAAAATGGTAAACTCTAGCTCAAAGAGTTTAGTTTCTGAAAATATAACGTTTATAACATTTGGAGTAACGAGCAATTTTTGGTGAATTTTGTATGATAGACATGCAGAATGAATCACAACAGATACTCAGGTTTTTAACATGAACTTTAAGGGCTGTATCTTGATGAATACAAGTGATAATGGAGTAATTTAAATGGCTAAAATATAGTCTTAACAGTCTAGTTTCATACTAAACAAGAATCACCTCCTTTGGAGTTGTGAGGAATTAATGGTCAAACTTACAAGTTGACTGTGCAGAATGAGTTATAACAGAAAATCTGGAAAATGACTTGTCTTTGTGATAATCATAAATTGATGATTATTGGTCTAAATTGAATGATTCAAAAGGGTGAATAACACCTTAAAATGTCTAGTATCTAATATGTGTGTGGATCACAATATTTGAACATGCCAAGTGTGGTTTATAAATAATACATGAACCATAATGGACTTGGGAATATAGAATGAATGATCATTCTAGAATGAGTTTTAGTGAATATAATCTGAGTTTTTATCTGATCCTAGACCATCAATGAAGTCTTGGGGATGATATGAGTTGCTACTTGTTAAGTTATGGGTTTTAACCTAGATTCATAAAAGAAATTAATTTCTATGCTTGTGTGGTTTATTATTTGTTAAGTTATCCACTTAACTTGGATTTATGCTAGAAATAAACATTTATGCTTACTAGATATTATGACTTATGAAAGCATAATTGCGATACTTGTTAGGGATTGGGTTTTCATACTTAATGATATGACTTATAAGGCATATTGTGTAATTGACTAGAAACATAATCTCCTTTTGATTACTCTGTGGTTTCATTGAGAATTGAGTCACCAACTTGTGTTGAATTTATATTTCACTAATAGGTGAAATTGTGAACGGTTGATCTAGGGTTTCTTAATGAGACAAGAACCTAGCTATGCTTGAACCGAGAAGTTAGAAAAGGGTTAGAAATGCAAATAGCATTTATAACCTATTTGGGATGAATTGTAGTGAAGACTCAACGGAGTCGAGCTTAAGGAATAATTGAACCTTATGTGAATCGTGGTGAAATCCTACAACTTGTAGAATCCATTTGACTAGATTACTAGCTTTTGGAACTTGGATTGAATTGAGTGGACAACTTGACACTTCTGATTTAGAGACTCAAATGAGCTCCTATTGTGGCTTTATGATTATTGTAAGAATGTGCATAATCGTATGAGTTTAGTAGATATGTATATCTACTTGAGAGTTTGCAAGTAAACATCTACTTGTGCATTGCATATAAGTCCAGCTCGCATTACTTTGGTTTTTACGTTGATGGTGGGACGATGCATTGTCTTCACGAATTATGGGATTCGTGGTTGCAATGTATCGCCGTATTGGATTCGGGTTTCACACACACCTCCACTACTAGCTAAAGTGGGGAAGTAGCCCCCTTTCTCGTAACCAAAAGAGCGCATTGGCTAGTGCTATTTTTCCCGAGTAGAAAGCTCGGACCCGAGAAGAGAGCTCGGTACTTTGATACCCAATCACGGGTGTCATTGGCACGATATGATTAATAGTTGTGATTGCAGGAGCGACACAACGACAGTGATTTGGTACCTTCTTTATCCTTTATGTGGCTTACTATGGGCACTTATGTGATAACAAAGTGTTAGTTGAACATGAGATCTTATTGACCATGTTTTGATGTTTCTATGTATATCCCTCCTATAAGCTCAGGGATCATCATCTAGTTAAAATGGTATTCCAGCCACATATGAATTAAAATGGGGCTGTCAGAAGGAAAGATCTCATTGCCGGTCGAAAAAGCATCAAGGCCAACCAAAGTCTTAGTCAAGATGATCGGAACAATGTTCACCTGGCGCTCCCGAGCTTGTAATACCAGATCAACAACCCGAACATCAATAAATTCGAGTTGGCCCACTAGGAGGTATCTCCCCATCACACATAGAAAAAGGGCAGCCAGCCGGCGCCATGTATATACTGGCTCCTCACTATAATCAGAATAAGGAAGGGGGAGAACAATCAGATCAAAGTTAACTCCATTATAAAATTCTGGAGTTCCAGCACGACTTGAGCCAAAAAGTTCCCTTATCTCCATAAAGAGACTTCTTCGTACAAATGTCACGGTAATGGGTCCGACAGTCGGCATGCCCAACATAGTGCAGAATTCCTCAAAAATAGGGCACATCTCATTTAAAGAAAAATTAAAGAGATGGCTTTGAGTCGACCAGAATCTAGATGTTGCCGGCATCTCCCAATTTATCGATCCAGCCATGAAAGGAGGCGGAAGCCATAAACGATCAAATCATTCCCTTTCGTCCTCCGTAATGAAAGGATCCGATAATCAAGGGAAGTGTCATATATCTCAATATCAGGACGAGCGCTGTAAATGGCTACCATTTCAAAAAAGGGGCAAGATTTATATCTGATTTGGTAAAAGAAAAGTAAAACAAACAAGCAACTCAGAGCTGTCTGAAGAAATACAAGAAAAGAAAAGCGGTGTGAAGAATAAGCGCTGCCCTGAGCTCCATTTTATACTGAAAAATCAAAGAAATGGCTGAAATATCGAAGCTTGATTGCATGAATAGTGCCCAAGCCAGGAGTGCACGAGAGAGAAGTGCAGGCGCCCCCTAGCACCCTTCTGGGCATCGTGCCCAGGTCCTCCATGGGCAGTGCCCACTGCTCCCTGTTGTTCATCCCTAAATTGCTTGGTATCCCGGTTTTTGCCCTGGCTGCTCCATTGTTCACACAATATAGCCCATGTTCGCTCACGAAAGAAGAAGAGTGAGGCTATGTGATAGCCTTCACTAGCGGAGGAAGAAAAACCAAACAAAAGAAAGAGGCGGTTGCCTCTCCTTCCCCCACAAAGCACTAGTAACCCCAATAAAATCAAAGGTGTATCCTCGAAGCCACCATCCTTGAGCAAAGTGTGTCTTTGCTTTAGATAATGGCTTAGTTTCTTTTTATTTTAGGCATTCCTAGAATAATTGAGTTAGTTTTACCATGCATGGTAGAATAAAATAAATTTCATTGCATAAATATATAGAGTACGGTACTAGAAAAACAGAAAATCCAAAATAAAAGTGTAGCTATGAAAGCTAGTGGGCTCGTGAAGATCTGCTCTGTTCGAAGCCTCCACCCATAACTTGGGGTCCGGTCCGCCTCTGTACTCTGTACTCCATCCTCTAGCACGGAGTGCGGCCGATCCACAAAGCCTCATCATCATCTTCGTCTCGGTGTCGACCGGCTCACAACATCGTTCCCAAACGGATGAATTCATCAACATTAGGCGATATAACTTGGCGAGGCCAAAGAAACCCTTCACCACCTTACGGTATGATGAAACATCCACCGAAAAGAAGGTGTCAAAAATAGAGATATCGAGTCCAAGAAAATAAATATATTATTTGGCAAGTCTGAAATACGCGAAGCAATAATGAAGAAAAAATGTATACCGCACGGGCCCGGGGAATGCAAACCGCTCAGGGACCTCGCCATCGGAGCAAAGCTTCCTCCACCAATCGTCCCTCATGAGAATACTAGAAGGTGCAAAAATCTTCACTTGAACAAAGTAATCCGGTGGGCATCGGGAACCGAGGCGTGAAGGCCTCGGCCTATCGAAACATCGATGCATGACTGTCTTTGCGAGGAGCAAAGTGATCTTGTCCTCGGGAACTCCTCATATGGCATAATAGGATACTCCTCCCAGGAAAGTATATCCAAGCAAACAGGGTATCTATTTGGCAAGAGATTGGGAACAATCACCCATGGTGGTAGTGTAGGTGGCGCCACCGGGGCCACAAGATAAAGAGTGCTGGCGATTGACCCACTCGCCCATATACAAAGAGTAGACCAATATCCACATCATTAGAACCGTGATGACTCATCTCCAAAAATCTGATATGGCCCAAACCCCGCCAGAGAAATAAATACATCAGACGTAACGAGCTCGCCACCCTCTCGCATTATCGCCAGCCAGCCTCTATCGCCATCCCCGATCCTCTACCATCATGTTTATGCTCGCGAACTGCAAGAAACGTTCATGAAAGTGTTCTCTTTAATGGGCTGGAAGAAAACCAAAGACCGAGTAGGTCCGCACTCTAAAAAGAAAATACAACCAAGAAAAATCAACAAAGAAGAAATGTCGAAAAGAAAAAAATTAATCGGTATATTCTAGCAAGTATCAAAAGCGACAAGATGAGAAATGAGAAATACCTCCCAAGATGGAGCAAAGCCATTCATGACCGGAGAGTCATTGCAGCCTAGCACGATCCATAGAAGCGCAGAGCTCGCCTAAGCCTCGCCCGCCTCAAATATACTCAGAGACCCGGATAAGTCCCAGAGGCATCCCAAAATGGAAACCCGCCGAGTGGTGGATGAATTGGCAAAGATAGTCATCCCTAGAAAGAAACGTAAATGCCTTGGCTACACGAGAGACACCTCGTAGTCGTCATCATCAACTTGCCCGGCATTCTATTCCAACCCATCTCTTCACGCCGCTTATGCGATCTCATCTTGTAATCTGCTCGAAGCCCAAAGATCCTCGACCACATCATGCTGCCGCCTCAAAGTGGAATCCACCCAAATGCCTACCAATGCCTGGGAGGGACTGCGGATCGCAACAAAATCGCACAGGTCA
>CM028377.1:106053621-106184506 GCA_013146195.2 Codonopsis lanceolata | reverse complement strand
ACCGCTCCCAGCACTTTGCTCTTGCCCCATCCATAAAGATCCCAACGAGGCTGGTCGAGGTTGTGGCAATTGTTTTGCTCGGGCTCTACTCAACACCGGCCGCTTGGTCTCGGACACTCGTCTTTGGGTGAAACTTGTTTCGACCAGGAATCTCAAACTGTGCTTTGATGCTCTCAAGGCGGTAGTCACATGTGAACTTCGGTGAGTTCGATCGACCAGATTGAGCGATCTTCTGAAGTATCGATTTGTGGGACTTTGCTTGGTGGTTGTCTGTGTATACTATGATTCATGTCTTGGAAAAAAAAGCCCCACTAATTTTCGAGGCGGTATGACAAGCGAGTAGGCTAATTTTTCAACATTAAAATAATGACCCTCAGGGGCTGTGGGTAGGGCCTTAGATACATAGTACACATGCTTTTGAATATCTAGTTCCTCCACAACAAAGCAGCTGACCACGCGGTCCGTAGGCTCTTTAGATCTACAAAATAAAGGCTCACGAGACGCGAGGCTACTTGAGGAGAGGTGGTTTGCCAAGGTATTCCACGGCTGCTCGAGGGGCAGCAGCACGATCTTCATTCCACTCGAAACCCTTGTTGCCGCGAACCTTGAAGAAAGGAGGCATTTTTCGGTTTGGCCAGAGATGGAAGCGGCCTAAGGCAATGACTCTGTAGTTTAACCTTTGGATGTGCTTGATGCGATAAAGGCGCTTCATGTCGGCCGGGGCTTGTATCTTCTCGGGTTGGCCTCTATCTGCCCATTTGTTGACCATGAATCCCGAATTTCCTGCTTCGGACCAGAAAGCGCATTTACCGGGTTCACTTCATGTTATGCTTCAAGGTTGGCAAATGTCTCACCAAGTCAAGAGTATGGTCGCGCCCTTTGTTTTGATGACCATGTCATCTATGTAAGCCTCCATATTTCTGCCTATTTGAGAGCCGAACACCTTATTGACCATGCTACCGGTAAGTGGCTCCTCATTTTTCACCGAAGGGCATCATTTTGTAGCAATAGAGACCGCCGCCCCTAAGGTCGTCTTCGCCTTGTCTTGCTCGCTCATTTTGACCTAGTGGTAACCCGAGTACGCTGGCCCAGAAACCGAGCATCTCGAATCCTGCTATAGAGTCGACAAGCACATCTATACGGCAAGGTGGATAATTCTTTCTGGGCAAGCTTTGTTTAGGCCGGTGAAGTCCACGCACATCCGCCATTTATCGCTTGCCTTTTGACCATCACCACATTAGCTAGCCGTCGCCTGCTCGAATCTCCTCAATGATGTCGCCTTTAGGAGTTTCGACCTTCTTGATCGCGACATTCTTCTCGGGCGAATACTGTCTTGGTCGCCGTTGGATGGGCCTAAGCGTGGTCAACATTGAGGTCGCGGCGGCAATGTTCTCACCGATGCCCTCATGTCTTCAACTGTCCAGCGAACACGCCCAGTCGTTTCGCAACAGCTTCAATCAATCCCGCCTCGAAGCCAGAGGCATGGCCTTCCCGATTTTGATTTTTTGCTCTGGGTAGGCCGGATTGATTATGACCTCTTCCACCGCCTCCGTTTGAATATCGGGCTCGTCCCGACTTGCAAGGTGTCCATCTCAATATCTTGTGACTTTTCCTTGGGGCGCTCTAGAAGAGCCCGGGCCGAGCCGAGCTTGTTCGGATGGCTCTACTGGAGCTTGCTCGGGAGACTCTATCTCCATGGGCTCAGCCGCTTCATGTGTCTCCCCGAGCTCGATATTGTTGATGGAAGTGGACGCTGGGGTAGGCTCAGCGGAAACCGCCGCGATCGGAAAGGTCCACAATCGGTTTAGGGATCAGATCTGCTCGATCGGGAATGTCCACAATCGGTTTTTTTTCCTCCGAAGTTTCCTGACATACTCCCACATTGCTCTGGGTTTTTGCTTGAGGATCCCCACTCCATTTTCTATAAAACTTGGCTTTCTCGTGGGGAATGGAGGTGACCATCCGAATTTGGCCATTGCCGAGCACCTAAAATGCAGCTTGTATGTCGATTTTAGGTCGATCACCAAGAATGTGATCATCTCAATCCGTGTTTGGGCCCCATCACCCATGAATACCTCCAGCTCGATCGTGCCTTTAACCCCCACCTGGTGATTGGTAAAGCCTTCGAGCTTTCCCAAATACGGCTTGAGCATGGTGTCTGGAAACTCCAATCCCTTGAAGCAGGAATAGTACATGATGTCCCTGCATGCTCCCGTATCTAGCAAAACTCGTGAACTCCGCCAGCTTGTTGACGAGGCAGAAATAACCGAGGCCGCTCGGATGCCAATGGAGTGCTCGCCATGCGAGAAAACATATGCTCGCTCCCCGCCCCGGAGTGTTGATCGCCTCTAGATAAGGAATATATATGTTTCCCGAGCTGTGTGTTGGACGGGAGCTCCTCCTGAATCATGTTTATCACCCCCCGAATCTGAGGGGCCTGGCCACCTCTTCCTCTTGGGGGTCTTCCTTGATCATTGTTGGCGTTGTTTCCTTCGCCTGTCTTTTTGAAGCGGTCTAACTTGCCCGCATTGATCGCCTTTTGAATTTCCTCTTCAACACCTTACACTTCTCGCTGGTGTGGCTGTCGTGGTGATATTCACAGTATTTCGTGTTGTCCCGAGTATAATCGAGCTTGGGGTCAAGAGGATAGGGGATAGGCAGAGCATCTCCCACCTGGAGCATGATCTCTTCCCGCGTAGTGTTTAACGGGGTAAACTGAGCTTCTCTAAACCTCTGCCCGGGATTGGAGGTTTTCCTCCTATCTCGCTCGAGCCGTTGTGCCGGCTCGGTCACCGGCGTGGCCGAGCCGCCTTGAGCCTTGTCTTTATTCTTGGCTTTATCAGCCTTGACGCTCTCGGTCGAGCAAAAGAGATGTGAGTTTGCTAGCAGCTCCGCCTTGGAAGCCCCCGGGTTCATCGCTAGCATAGTCTTCAGTGGCCCTGCCTTCATGTTGTTGAGATAGCAAAAGGTGATTTCGTGGTCACTTGTCATGGTCACTGCCGAGCATCTCCTCGAATCTTTTCGTAATCGCTGCATTTATTCATTATCCCCCTGCTTGATCTTAGCAAGGTCGAAGCGGTTCTTTGGGGTTGGGCCTGCATTGCCGAATTCTTCCAAGAACTTCTCCCGGAGCACTGCCCAGCTTCCAATGGATCCCCGGGGAACTCTGCCCAACCAGGCTTGCGCCTTTCCTTGGAGGGCTCCCTCGAATGCCCGCATTTTCAAGGCTTCGATATTTGTGACCATCCGAATTTGTGCTTCGAATGATCGAAGCCAATCGCTTGCCCGCGTCTTCCCGAAATATTTGTCAAACTGCGGGAAGATGACTCCTTGCGCGGGTGGCGCATTCTCGATCTCTGGAGTAAAAGGGCTGCCCTCCAGTGGCTTGGTGGCCCCATAGCCGGGCTTGGCCACGGCTAGGCTTGCCATTTGTTTCGCCATGTCTCTTTTCATGGCCTCCATCTTCTCAGATAGCCGTTTCTCCACATCTTCTGTCAATCTTGAAGAATGGGCAGGGTCTGAGTGGTCACCACGCACATGCGGGCAGAAAGTGGGCGCGCATGAGGATCCGGCTTCTTGCGTGATGCGGGCTTTGTATTTTGGCCGCTGCGCTTCTGCCTCTACGCACTCACGACCTCTACGGCAGCCATGACTCTCCTCTCGGGAATAGTGCTCCTGATGATGATGGCGCCGGTGGTAATGATATTCATGGTCATCTGCCACTGGTCGTCACCGCTTTATCGCCTCCACTCGTTCAGACGGTATGTGGACGATAGAAGGCATGCGTTTGCTGGGCGCGGGCAACTGTTGGGAGGCAAGGCCATCTCCAACAGGTGCCGGATTGCTAAGCGCAGGCATTGCCACATCTGCAACTGGCACCGGGGCATGGCCCAAAGCGAGCAGTTGTTGATTGAGAGCATACATCTTACTATAATATTCCGCCTGAACTTGCAGAGCAGCAGCTTGTTGTTCGGGGTTTTGTCCGGGCAGATTTATGTGGCTGCCCTGACTATTCTCCCGTTGGCGGTTAAGCTGCATCCTGAGATCTTGTGAGCGAGCATCGCGCCTCTCATTGATAACCAGTCTGGCATCGCGTTGGCTTGCGCGACTTTGGCCGGGCATTTGGGGAGACTTGCCCTCCACAAATGGCACTTCATTGCCTTGGATGGCTCGCCTCGCAGCCCACCTTTTGGTTTCGGTTTGCACCTCGCGGTGCTCTTGGGGGTTGTTTCCAACTTGGTGGTCCGACTGTTGGTTGCTTCATGGTGGCATGGTGTTTGCTACCCTTTCCAGCCATTGCAATAGAGAGAAATTAAGAGTTTTACCGGAAAAATTCAGAAAGAAACGATGAAACTTCGTTTCCCGGCAACGGAACCAAACTGATGTGGGAAAATGCACAGCTTGGGCCGTCCTTGAAGATGGGTAGGATATCTGGGCTTGTAATCGTCCTCCTTGAGCCTGTTAAGATCACAAACATACCTGAGTGGAAGTGCAAGGCAAGGCCTCGCGAAACCCCTCCGGCGTGAGAGTAAGTATCGAGTGATTGTCAAAAGATGAATTGACAGAGTAACGAGGCTCAAGAAAGTGTGTGTACCTTGTTGATGATTAAGGAGAGGTATTTATAGGCCCTCAAGGTGGTTGAATCCGTCTAGGATTCAGTTTCCATAACTGCCGAGATAATCAAGGAGGGAATCCCTTGATTTTAGGCGAAATGGGCGGTTGACCGCGTAGTGATAGGAGTAGATTAGGCAAGTGTTCCTCCTTAACATGGAAACCTTTGACTTGCCTTGGAGAGCAAGCTGCCAGCGTCTCATGCTTGATGTGCTCGGGCGAGCAGGTCTCTGCCCGGCTGTTCTATTTGTATAGATCCTTGAACTTGTTGTAGGTCTGAGGATCGGTCCCTGGTCGGGCAGGCAAGGCCGGTGCTCGACCAGGTTTTGGGACAAAGTAAGTCTGATTCCCTTGCTAAGCATGTATGGTTCCCGGTCATGGCCCCTGGTCGACAGGCAAGGCCTTTGCCCGCCCAGGTTTGAATAAGGATTATGTTGCTCTCTACTCGCTGGTTCTGTCATTTTGCTCGCTGGGCAGTGGGCCCCGGAGGCATTGCGCTCGTGATTGGCACGTGATGCTAACTCGTGCCCTGCTCGTGACCCGGTTTGGGCCGGGTATATCAAAAACTTTCAATGCAAATGATAGAATTAACATCAAGTGTAGAACCATGGAAACTTGTCAAATCGGATTCGAATGGAGGCATTAAATAATGGCTCCTACAATATGCTATTAGTAGAAAATGACACCCTTGTATTATTATTGACAGTTTCAATTATAATGCATGGATGATTGAATATACTCATCCGTTTCACCCAAATAATTCTCAAAAGTTCTAATAATTATTAAAGATATATTAATATTATTAGAGTTGGTCATAATTAATTACAAAATACATAATACTTTCTCGTTTTAGGCAAAGAGTTTATTATTCCATTTTTGGAATATTTCACTTTTAAAAATTAAAATATAAAAATATCGTTTTATTACTAAAAGTGTCATTTTATTAAAAAGTTTGATTTTCAAATAGAGACTCTTTGGGAGTGACAACCAATATACTCGCAACTACTTCAAATAGATGATAATCAAAATATATTTAATATTCTAATCATGCCGTTTTATTTGAGTATTTCTTCTTTTCCTATTAAAGAAGACAAATGATATTACGAGCTAGAGCTTGTAATATTATTACAAGCTTTAGCATTAGAATTGTTAGATGATTAAGTTAGTGGTGATTTGGAAAGTTCGTGTCATTACTTCAAAAAAACATTTTGATCTAATAATGTAGAAATCTAAATAGATTTGATAAAATAGTACTAACACTAAAATTTGTAATAATACTACAAGCTTTATCTTATAATATCATACTTCAATGCAATAGCTTGCAATTGACTTAGTTTGACTGCTGGTCCACAATGGACGCATTACCAACACTCCAAAATCGATTTTGGAGTTTTTAAGAAAAATGAACTCTCAATTCCACCCCTATCGCAATAGTCTGAATCGCAATATATTGCGAGTCGAACATGAATAAAACTGATCCTATATCTCCTCCTCTCAACAACAAATTGAAAGCCCACCTAAATTCGTTCTCTATACTTCAAATTCCCCAAATCTCCAAAAGCCCTAATTCCCAAACCCACCAAAGCCCCCGAAACCCCGAAATCCGAAATCCCCACACCATGACAGCTTCCTCAACTCCCAACTTTGACTACCGGATACGAAAAGTCGACACACGGTCATGATCCAAATCAAAGAAATCGTCCACTCAAACAACAATGTTGAGGCATGATCCTCCTTTCCGACCTGCCGCATTCATAGTGCCGGCTTGATTAAGGTCCGCGAATCAAATGGTTCTTCGTGTAAATGCGAGAAAGGGTACAATTTTTCATAGAATATAAATTTATGAATATGATTTTTTTATGAATATGGTTCTTCGTGTATTAATATGATTTTTTTTCCATAGAATATAAATTTATAATAAAAATATTTCAAGTGTGTTGGAATAATATAAATAAAAAAATGAAAATTATGTTGGTAGTTAGGTTTGTTAGTTGAGATGAAGAGATTTGAGGTTTTTTAAAGGATTGTATAGATGGTGGTTATTGGAGTGGATTTTTTTTTAGAGTGTTGAAAAAGTGTAAAAGGAACAAAAAACGAGGTAACTAGAGGGTGTTATTGGGTGTATTATTGGAGATGCTCTAAAGGTGATAATAAAAATGACCAACCCTCTAAAATCTGCAAAGCCCCAAAAAGATTGGAATAAAAAAATAAAACATAAAAACATGTTCTCCAACTAATGATATGAATTTGAAAAATAAATTGTGGACAAAGGGACAAGGATAGTGGAAGGCTGCCAATTCCATAGATTGAGATGGGGAACCACAAGTTGAGACTGAGCTTCATCTTGCAGATACTCCATCGTTTTGGATAATTCTTAATTTGAACTATAAAAAATAAATTATTTTACATTTTGAATAGGAGATTTTAATATAATATTTTTTTTTGTGATTTTTAATACTAAAATTTTTATCCACCGACGTTGTAAAATCATTTTTACACAAGTTACTTTTTGGATTATGACACATGTCAATCACAATCTTTATCTTAATTTTTTTTATATTTTAAATGGCCACTTGAAAATTTGTAATAATCCAAATGTCGCTTGTTTAAAAAGATTTTACACCGTCAGTAAATAAAAAATTTATTTTTTAATACTAAAATGTACAACCTCCGTTCCAAAATAATGATAGTAATTTGCACATATATTATGAAAACTTAGTAAAAAAATTATCTACCATTATTTAAGTATAATTATTGTTAATGAATTGCATGATTATTTTCTCTTACCTCTTAATATCTCTTATTAAATCATCCTACTTTTTTTGACAAAATTTGAACATCATATCTTTAATTATAGAGAGATTAATAAAGATCTATTAACTATTACTAAAACAAAAGCCGCTGTTGCCACGTGGCGGTTGTATGTGGAAAACTAAAAGTTTTAAAAAGATTATGTGCTGCTATGTGTTACCTTCGAAATGTAAACGTTTTTTCTTTTTCTAAAATTGATTAGTTTAAGATAAAAATCCTAAATCTAATTAGATAAGAATCATAAATCTAATTGGATAAGAATCCTAAATCTAATTAGATAAAATAAAAATCATAAAGCTAATTTGATAAGATAAAACAAATTTAATATATAGTTTTACGAGCAACTTTATGATATAATAAAGATTTACGAGTAAAAATAACTTGTCAACTTCCTGTAAAATGAGAAAAAATATATTTTTTTTCTAAATATCGCTTAATTAAACTAGATTTTATCCTATGTAATTTATACAAGTTTAATTTGATTGAAACTCTTCAATTCTCATCTCTTTTCAATTTCATACTGTTTAATTTATACAAATTATTCACTGGGCAATTTTATGTTATTTGTTCTTCTACTAATCTATTTTTATTAATTATTAATTACTAATCTATAACTATTACTAAAATAGAAATCGATGCGTGACAACTTTCTATAAAATGGTTGTCACATGTCAGTTTTCTATAAAATAAGACAAGATTTTGATTTTGTTTTTTAAGTATAGTTTAATTTTAAACTAAATTTTATATATTTATTTTATACAAGTTTAACTTGACAGAAATTTTTCAATTTTCATCCATTTTCATCTCCTTATACTATTTTATTTATACAAGTTATTTAAGAGACAATTTTATGTTAACTATTTCTTCTATTAATTTAGATCATTAATTATTAATTGAATAAAAAAAATTCATCAACTGGCGGTGTAGAATCTTTTTTTTTTTACACAAGTGACCCTTGAATTATGACACATGCCAATCACAATCTTTGTATTGATTTGTTTATATTTTTTTGCTAACATGTAGTGTTCAAATGTCGTTTGTGTAAAAAAGATTCTAGACCTCAGATGGATAGAAATTTAATATTAATTACTAATAACATAAGTCACGGCTGCTACATCACAATTTCATTTAAAATGATCAATTTTGTAGGGAAAGATTCTACCACCGCTGGTGGATGAAAATTTAATTCTTATTAATTAATCTATGTCCGTTATCGATTAATTCTTACGCAAATCTTTTAATTACCCATTAGTTGACCAATTTTAATATTTATATTATTTTAGTTTTGTTCAAAGTATTCTAATTTAAAATTTTAATTACTTATAACAAGTTAAAAAAATCATCTTATTATAAATAACTTTTGTAAACAAAAATAGTATTCGAACCGTGTATCACACTGGTATAAACTAGTAATATATATATATATATAAGCAAGGTAGTCTATATAGAAAAAAATTCCGTCAAAACTTTGTTTCTCAAAATAGAAACTCCTATTAACAAGAAGCAATTAATGAATTCTTAAATTAAATAATTCAAAAAACTCTTTGGAACTTCTACCATGAATTATCCAAATTTGCACATTTTTCCAATTCTCAATTGTGTCAAACGAAAATGAATCAACACATTGTAAATGATGATTAATGAAAATGAATTAGTTCACAATCACCATCTCCTTCTTCGTATATGATCAGCTACCTGCAAGAAAGATGAACTCATTAAATATTGCTCAGCATTTATTTCACAATCTCATTCCTCACCTAAACAGTGATTCTTCACAACATGAACCCATCAAATATTGAAATATCATACTAAAAAATCAAGTAAATCAAGAAATATCTAAAATTTGAGATGTAAAAAAACCATTGACAAATTAGAAGTACCATAGAATAAAAACCAACAGAAAAAAATATCTTTCGAAAATTCTAAATGATTAAAACAATTCGGAGATTTATCTAAAAATAAATAACAAAAATCGATGTATAAAAAATATTAACAAATTCACAGTAGATCTAAATGTCAAAAATATTTTTTATATAAAAAAATTAAACTCAATGTTTTTATGTGATTTCACTAGATTTGAATACTCCTCGAAACATTCATCATTTTTTTACAGCAAACTTTATCATTTACAATTGCGTCTCTTATAACATTAAATAGTCAAAACTCCTTGAAACACACACCATATTATTAAACCCCAATTTTTTTTCTAAAAAATTGACTTTATTTTCTCAGATCTTAAATATACAAGTCTCTAATTTTTAAATCAAAACAAATCAGTTTTTTTTTTTAATAGAAAGTAGTTGCCTCCAACATTATTATTATTATTATTTTTAAATTTTGTTTTTCTTCTTTGTTTCACTTGAGTATAAGTTAATTGAAAAAATGTATGACCGTGTGTTTAACACACGAGTGTAAAACTAGTTTTAATAAAATGTGAACAAATTTTGGACACGTGGCACACATATCCACTGCACATGCACAGCAGAATTCTTTGTAGAAAAGAAATTCAGAACAAAAAACAAACATATCCTCTTAAAAGTATATTCAATATTTCTATTCCATCGCTTCTCTCTCCTATTTAATAATTTCATCTCTTTCTCTCTCTACCCTATGTAATATATTAAAAAAACAAAAGAAAAAGATTGAGAATCTATGTTATGTAGGCACGTGATTCTCATCCGATTCTCCAGACCAAAACTTTTGCAACAAATTGAAAATAGAATGAGTAAGTCTCATGTAAGATGATTTTACGGATGTTAATTCGTAAAACAAAATTTCACTCTTTTATAATTCAATTCATCAATACACGAGAGATCGGATATAAAAATATCGGGTAAAATTGAAGATCGGAGAGGTGGGTCAATTAATTAATGAGTCAAAGTTGATCCTCCAAGTGAGAGGGAACTGCTACCCAACTTGTGCAAGTAATGGAAATGGAAAGTAGTGTAGGGGACCATCCAAAGAAACTTCAATTCTTTCTTCACAATATACATTCACAGGCTGCACTAAAGCCAGGTCAAGATTGATCAGATCATATATATATGATAAATCTTCCACTCCTAGTTCATGTGAATTACATCATGTATCCACCTTATTTTGTTTTTGCATTATTTATTAAGTGATTATCCATCCACCTAATTAATTATATCCTTTGAGACTTGAGGGTAGCAGCCAAGAAAGAAAAAAACCACCAACCTCCATTAAATCATCTCTCCCTTGACCAGTTTAACTTGCCTGTTCCCACTTCCCACAACTATATATATATATATATATAGAGAGAGAGAGAGAGAGTCTCTAATTTTGTTTTGTATTGTATTGTTTTTCCATATATATATGTACAACCGTACAAGTCTCGAGTTTCCATCATCCTTATCATTGCCTAATTGTTTCCATGGAAACTCTTATAGTTTTTCTTTGTAAAAACTCCATAAATAGAATAATTTGCTTTCTTCCAAACTTCTTGCAACTTATCCGCTTTTTGACAACTTATTTTCTTCACTTTCTCTTTTCTCAGCATTTATCTATTCTCACTCTTCAAATGAATAAGCTTCTCACGTACCATTGTGTATAATGTGAATAGCTTTGCTTTCATTTATTTATTTAGCTTAGCAAAATAAATACTTGAGCTCCCCTAACCAATAATAAATGAAAGGGTGAAATTTGAGTCGGTCTCTTTTTATAAGTTTTTAACCTCTTAAAGTAAGTACAACGGAAGCTCGTTGGGGAGCAACATCTTGTAAAACAATGGGATATCAAAATAGCAATAAGTTTGTAGCATTTGGGAGCTTTCAATGACAAGGGAGCATTTGGGAGCTTTCAAGGAATTGGCCGACAACACCATTGTGCTCCTTTACACGTGGCAACTTTTGGAATGTCAAAAATTATTAATGATTTATTTTCGATTTTTTGCCCTTTATTCGCCTTAAAAACAAAAATAAATACACATTTTTATCTATAAATAAAGGGTTGGTTTACTTCATTTGGACTCTAACGCAGCTTTCTACAATTTTTTTTTGAAATTTCCATTCCTTTTTCTCTACAAATTTGAGCCTTTTCGTCTATATTAAGTATATAATAACAAAATTTAGTAGTAAAATTATTATTTAGTAGTTAAATAATGGGATTAATAATATTACTATTATTATAATTTTGAATTTATTAATTTATGCAATATAAAATTTGTATTGCATAAAAAAATTATTTATTAATACATTAGATATAAAGATATAATTTAATTGAGATAAAGATAATGATGTAAGTAAAGTTATTGGAGTTTGTGCCACCATTGGAAATTGGAAGATGTTTTTTTTTTTGGTAGCTTAGAGTAGCTTAAGGATGTTTTTTAGTTATTTTTAATCGTGTGGGTAACTTGGAGGAACAACATTTATGCCCCCCCCCCCCAAATTGTACATGGTCTTAAATCCCCTATATTTTTTAAACTGGAAAAAGATATTTTTGGAGTCGAAAAGACTACGATACCTTTAATGAACCTAAGATGCGCTACGGATTACTTACTCGGTGCGTATTGTGCTGCATCAATTTTTGCCCCACGATGCATCGATTTTAATTACATAATCCAAATTTACATCGCGATGCATCAATTTATGTACCTTGATGTATCAAATTTAATTATCTAATCCAATTTGTGCATTGTGATTCAACAAGTCTAGCAACAGCTACAAATATTGATGCATCGCGCTACAAATTATAGTGAACTAGACTTTCATGTCTCTTCTTTCCTGAACACAATCAATAAATAATTTTAAATTGATGCATTTTTCCTACATCTCAAATCCAAATCGATCCATCACGATTGATAAATGATGCAAAGTGATTAAAAATTGATGCACCCAGGTTGAAAAATGGTGTCCAACAACGAACAAATTTATATTCGTTTATTTCATCGAACGATTTACATGTATAGCAATGTAACAAACAAAGTAAATGTATTTTAAATGAAGCACACAAACACAATGCAGAAGAAGAAAATGATACCTATGAAACTGAAAATCAATAGATAAAGAAGAAAAAGAGTGAGAAGTTAGGGTGGTGGATTAATTGAATTCAAGGTGAAATCTTACCATCCTACCTCCCACCATCCTTACTATTCATCCCTCCAAATTCAAGTCGTTCTTTCTCTTCTGCATGCATTTTGAGAACGATTTCATGAAAAGTAGACTTCGGCAGTTGAAAAAAAAACCAAGGTACTTAAGCGATTAAAAATTAGACGATAATTGAGTCGGTCCCTTTTCCAACTGCTCTAGTACGCAATATTGTTTTCAACTGGTATAGGACACTTTTGGGGGCGAAAGGATGAGCATATCCTTAATGAAATTCAATTAGGCATGCACTTCATCACAATTTTAATTTGATCCATCATAATTCCAACTATTGCATCAAAATTCCAACTTTTGCATAAAAAATCCAATTTTTTCACCAAAAATCCAATTTTTACATCGCAAATCCAATTATGTATCATGATTTTCTACATCATAAATCTGATACGTGCATCGCGAAAGGACAATTAGATTGACAACCTGTGGGTTCCCGAGAAATGCGCCCGCGCCCCGCGCGTCTTTGGATAGGGGTGCGCGTACGTGCGGATGCAGGACACCACTGCTCTCATTTCATCCTCCCTTGTTTAGGGGAAGACGAAATTAAAAGTGCGAGAGGAGTGCTGTCTAAGATAGCGCGTTTGAATACGTCTCGGTTGCCTTTAGTGGATTTTTGGTAAAATATGGGAGCTTTGAGTTTTCTACATCAAGTTATCCCTTGTTTAGGGGATAACAGGATATAGGAATACATCACCCTTTCATTCTCATTCTCACTTTTTTAGGGAAAAAACGAAAAAGTGCAAGAAAAATTGTTGCGAGGCCCCACTATGGATTTTATGAAAATAGCCTTATGGCCTATTTTGGATCACTATGGGTGCTTTGGGTTTCCTGTACCAAGTTATTCCATGTTTAGGGGATACCAGGATATAGGAATACATCACCTTTTTATTCTCATTCTCCCTTTTTTAGGAGAAAACGGAAAAGTGTAAGAAAAGATGTTGCGATGCCCCACTGGATCCAAAATGTTTTATAGAGTCGTCATCTTTATTTTAAAGAAAAAAATAAAGCAAAACTAAAAAAAGAAAACCAGAGATTGTAAAACGGGTTCGGAGGCTAAGTTACGAGTTGAGAAGATGCTAGGCACCCAACTGGCCCTTTCGGTCTCAAAAGCGGTTTTTGGCTAAAGTATGTTTTTTTGTTATATTCATTTAGTAAATAAATAAAGCATTAATTACCTACAAATACATCTGTATTTACATTATTTACAGACTTGCAGCTATCTCTTTCCAATAATTACAAATACATTTAAAAATATTTAGTCATAATAATGGTTCTTTTTAATGTTATTTTCTAAATAAATCCGGGCAGCACAACGACTTATATTTTTACATTTGAGCCGGATTTAAAATAACACTTTTTAAATAAAACTTTTAAAAGCTTACCGTATGGTGTGCTCACTCTGTCCTTCTGGGAGAAGGAGTCTTTTTGCTTGTTGTTGTTTGTTGTCTTTTGTTGTGTAGATAGAGTGTTGCGCTTTATCTAGAATGGGTAAAGGCGGTGAAAATTTGGGCAGCGTAACTCCTTGTGTTTGTTGATTTTGCTGTTGTTATTGCGGGGATTCGGGCAACGTGACTGCTTGTATTTGTTGATTTGTTGTTGTTGTTGTGGGGGTTCGGGCAACGTGACTACTTGTATTTGTTGATTTTATTGTCTAAAATCGGACAGCGTAACGACATGATATGTGGTTGTGTGTGTTTAAGTGTATGCGTGTTTATGTATGTGTGTTGTGTGTAGAGATGTTAATAGGGCCGGAAACCGCAGGTCTGAACCTATTTAACCGAGTTTTTTCAGGGTTAGGTTTGCAATTTTAGTAGACCGTTTAAAGCGGACCGTTTAAACCGCGACCGATTAGGGACCGAAACCGACAGGGCTAGACCGAAAACCGACAGGGTTGGACCGATTAAAGCGAACGGTGGTCACGTTAAAATTTAAGTTGTCATTTCAACATTTCATCTGCTTTTTCATACTAACATTTATGTTAGTCTTACCTTCGGTCGTACAATTTAAATTTTATCTTTATAAAAAAAAGGTAAAATTGCTTTATAGTTTTTCTTTTTGGTTATCTCTATTTCATTTTTTCGATCATTACACAATGAAAATCTAAAATTTAAATACTAACCCAAAAACAACTATGCAAGTCAAACTCTAATGAATCAAGTTATTCAAAATTGGATTATGTTTGGTTTAATAAAAGTTTAATTTATGATATTTATGATTCTCGACTTATTTTATCATTTCATGCTTGATTATAACTTTTTAGTTTTTAACTAGTAAAACTTGAAGTCTTGAAGTTTGTTTGTGTTTTGAACTCTATCACTTATGTTTAACGTTGTTGACTCTTTGTATGACTCATTTGAGTCATTTTGTTTTGGATTGTGTGTTGTTGAATGCTGGTTGTCGGCTCGTTGTCTGATAATTACTTGATTTCGAATTTTATATTTATATATTTAAGTTTTTTTTCGTTTAGGTGTAACCCGTTAGTGACCCGTTTAAAACCGAAACCTAGAGGAGTAGGTCTAGGTTTGCAATTTCAATGGACCGTTTAAAGCGGAATGTTTAAACCGTAACCGATTAGGGACCGAAACCGACAAGGCTAGACCGAAACCGACAGGATTGGACCGATTAACATCTCTAGTTGTGTGTGTATGGGTATGAGGGGGAGGGGACGGCTGGAGAGGGAGTATATATATGTGAGTGTGTGTGTGAGTGAGTGAGGGAGTATATGTGACTATGTGAGAGTGGGATTGTGAGGGGGGCGGCTGGAGTGAGAGAGAGAGAGTATATGTGAGTGTGTGTGGGGGAATTTTGGGAAAGGGACGGCTGGAGTGTGAGGGATTGTGAGGGGGTTGGGGCTGTAAGAAAAAATGAGGGTGTATTTTGTGGGAATTGGGGGAGTATATATAGGGAGAATTTATTAGGGAGTAAGGAAATGGGTGGGGGGGAGGAACCGGCGGCCCCCATTTCCCTTTTCTTTTTTCTTTTCTTTATTGCTTTCTTTGTTTTCTTTTTGCTTTTCTTTGTTGTTTCCTTTTCTTTTTTTTCTTTTTTCTTTTTTCTTTTTTCTTTTTTCTTTTTTCTTTTTTCTTTTTTCTTTTTTTTTTTCTTTTCTTTGTTTTTTTTTTGATTTTTTTGTACATTTGTTCCTGAAACATACAAGAGATAATTAGTAGTCCATTTTGCAATATTTATTTGGACAATATAAAGTATGGGTACGAATTTGGGGTGTCTACAGAACCCCTCAACGATGGAGTTTATGGATAACCTAAAGTTTATCAAGTAAACGAACATCGTTGATAAGATAGACTCCCAAATTCGGGATAAGAAATGCTGGGGAAGATGCATATTAGAGATGTAAATCTTTTTATGTTGCAATGGTCGGACCTATCAAGATAGGCTGCCTACGTATCCCTTTTCACGGAATCAGACCGAACGTGGTTCGCATTAAATGCCGACAACAAGTGATGCGATGGTCGCGCCTACTGAAATAGGTTGCCTACGTATCCCTTTTGGGAATTAGACCAAACGTACTTCACCTATAAGCAAGACGAACAACCAACGAGGATGTCATGTCCTTCGGGTCAAAACCCGTCCGAGAACACAACGAAAAAAGATTTTCATGTTTTTCGAAAAGTCGTATTCAACCGGTCAAAACTCATTGTCAAATACGGTATGAAGATTTTTAAGTTTTTCGAAAACCGTATTTCAACCGGTCAATACCCGTCGTTGAAACATATGAAGGGGAATTTTCAAAACTATGTTCACCCGGTCAATACCTGTCGTCAAACACAATAAGAAAATTTTCAAAATTTTCGAAAACTGCACTCAACCGATCAAAATCTATCGCTGAGTACGACAAAGAAAGACTTTCTTCAAATTTTTCGAAAACTGTATCCAACCGATCAAAATCCGTCGCTGGATACGACAAAGAGATTTTTCTTTTTTCCTTCCTCTTTCTTTTTTTTTTGTTTTTTTCAATATTCCTCTTTTTTTGTTTTTTCCTTTTTTCTTTTAAAACAATACTTGAAAAAGATTTTTCTTTTATTGAAGGTGAAATAGGAATACTTTACCTTTCTTACATTTTTACATTTTGGTTGCTGCTGCTGATTCAGCTGATCCTGATATTTCTGCCACTTTTGCTTCTTCAAGCTAGGAACTTTTTTTTCTTTTTTCTTTAATGATTTGCGACATTTTATTTTTATTTTTGCTAAAATGCAGCTATTCGGTCACTAAATGCAAATGATAAATGGCTAATGCATGCATATATTATTTTATTTGTGCAAATGCGACATAGAAAACTTATGGGATGCTTGCTAATATGATGCATGAGTATTTTTTATTTTATCATGGATGCGAAGATGCAAAAATGTGGCATATACTTTTTAAATGCAAAATATACACTTTTTATGATGCCTAAAATGCCAAAATACATGCAAAAAGATGCTTCTTTTTTTTTTTTTTTGGATGCTAAAGATGCAAATTAAAAATTTGAGAATGCTAAAATGCGATAAAGATTATTATTTCCTTCTTAGATACCCGAAAAAATTTTAATGTACAAATGCATTTTTTTTTTCTATATTTCATGATGATACCGAGAATGCAATTAAAATTCTTCGAATGCTAAAATGCAATACATATATATTTTTATTGTCGTGATGCCAAAATATATTTCAAATGCTAAAAGATGCATTTTTTTTAAATTTTATTTATGCATGGATGCCAAATGCTTATTATATACTTTTTTTCTTACATGCAAAATGATTTTTTTAAATTTTTTTTATGCATATATAATTTTTTGGATTCCGATATATCTCTTTTTTTTATGCAAGAATTTATACAAATATTTATTATGCAATGCAATACCATTTTATATGATGCAATAAATTAAAAAATGCAGACTCAAAATGCACACACAAAGTAAAGATATACCGATATCTAATGGGTAATGACACGTTGTACCTCAGAAACGGATTTTAAAATAATACACTTTCGGGCTTGAGCGGGCTTTTCTGATGATCTGTGGGGAGAGGAAAAGGCAGCTGCCTCTTCCTGTGCTGGAATTTTTGCAATTGTCGCAAGGCTATTCTTATAGCTCTTCCATTTTCTTTGCAATCAGACAGAGCAGCAGACGATGGTTGGAGCCGAAATATCAGGATACCAGGCAGCACAACTATTCAGGATAATGGGGATGCTGATAACGGGGACGAGGACACTTCTGGAGGCTCTCATATTGGTGAGACTAGAGCCTTTTTTGCGCCTTGCAGAAGGAGTATATCGGCCCGGCTGAGCGGACGCCGCAAACACTGATAGACCACTTCGGGGCTGAGCTGCAAATGAATGATAGTTGGGGGAAAACAAGGGGGATAGAGGCAGCAAGATAATAGATATGTACAGGCAATAATGCATAACTTAAATATCTTAAGCAGTTATTCCTAAGTTGCACCTTAGGACCTGTAATATTATATTTTAGTATTTTAATGTGAACTTTTGTCGTGGTTTTTCTTTTTCTTTTGTCAGTCGAGCCCCTTGCATGCTGAAGTCTGGAGGTAGGATGCTGAGGATTCAAAAAGTGCCTTCCCTCCCATTTTTCTCCTGATTTTTTTTAAGCTATAATTTTTGCCTAAGCTGCCATTTCCAGTTTTCAACCTAGCGAGCCCTTATTTCTCTTTTTTGTGGTGTTTTTTTTATTTTGCTCTAATTTTTGCCTAGGCCGCCCTTTCGGGTTTTCAGCCTAGCGAGCTGGAGAGGGAAGCAACTGCCAGATAGGTTGGCTCAAGCATAATACCTTTTTAGCTTGTCAAGATTGAAGGGCTGAACGAGATCTTCTCCTTCTTGGTTCGTGAGGAACACAGCACCTCCTGACCGGATTTCCTTAACAACATATGGTCCCATTCACGGAGATTTCCATTTTCCCCTAGTATAAACATAACTAGGGGGTTTCTCTCGAAGCACGAGATCCCCGACTTGGATGTTGCGACCTTTGACTTTCTTATTGAAGGCTCGGGCTATCCGCCTTTGATATGCTCGGGTATGCTTTAGGGCTAGCAATCGTCGTTCATCAATTAAGGCTAATTCTTCAAATCGCCCTTTGACTCAGTCAACTTCTGCTATGCCAGATTCCATCATTACTCTTAATGATGGTATTTCAACTTCTATTGGCAGTACCGCCTACATGCCATATGCTAAAAAATAGGGGGTAGCCCAGTGGGTGTGCGGACTGAGGTGCGATAGCCCCAGAGGGCTAACGGCAATTTTTCTGGCCAGTCTCTTCCTGTATTAGCAATTTTTCTGATAATATTTTCCAGCGTTTTGTTGGCTGCTTCAACGGCAACATTTGCTTGCGGTCGGTAGGGGGAGGATTTATGCCTTTAGATTTTGAACTCGTCGAGTAGATGATTCACGTCCCCTTCAAAATGTGTGCCGTTGTCGGAGATTATTTCGAAAGGCACTCCGTATCGATATATGATGTTGGTTCGGATGAACTCGGACATCTTTCGAGCATTTAGGATTTTATAGGAAGAGACTTCCACCCACTTTGTAAAGTAGTCGACAGCTACCCGGACGTACTCATGGCCATTAGATCCATTTGGGTGAATTTGGTCTATGACGTCGATTCTCCAAGTTGAGAAGGGCCAGGGGGCTGTGGAGTTATATAAGACGTGCGGGAGCACGTGCTGCAGATTTGCAAAACGCTGGCACTTGTCGCAATGACGCACCCACCGAATACAGTCGGTTTCAAGCGTACTCCAATAGTACCCCTGCCGGATAATTTTCTTGGACAACATATGGCCATTCATGTGGGGCCCGCAGGTACCTCCATGCAGTTGATCCATGATTTGCTCAGCTTTGGCCTGATCGACACATAATAAGTTAAGGCCTTGATAGTGCCTTTTATATAGGCTGCCACCACTGAGTACAAATTGTGAGGCCCACCTCCGCAGGGAGACTTTCCCTTTTTTGTCCAGGCTGGGAGGATAGATCCCTTTACGAGCGATTTAGGATATCGATGTACGGGGCTCGTGATGCTTCAGGGGCTGCATTAATTTTGAAGCAGTATGCCGGGGTGACCTTTTTCCCAACTACAAAAGGTTGGACTTGGGTTTGTGTGGGAATTTGGACTAGCGATGCCAGAGTGGCCAATGCATTGGCGAATTGATTTCTATCTCGCAGCAGATAGTGAAACGAGATAGAATCAAACTTGCTGACTAGTGCTGTCAATTTGGCATGATAAAGTTGCAGCCGGGGATCTTGGGTCCTCCATTTCCCTCTGACTTGGTTTATGACCAGGGCAGAGTCTCCATATACTTCGAGATCTTTGGCTCCCCTTTGGAGAGCTTCTTCTAGGCCAGCAATACAGGCTTCATACTCGGTTGTATTATTCGAGCACTCGAACTCCAACCTCATGGCTAACGGAGTATGGGAATCGGCTGGGTCTATGAGCAAGATTCCTATGCCAAAGCCTCTTTTATTTGCGGCTCCGTCAAAGAACATCTGCTAGCTGGTGTCATGGTCAGTGATTTCCAGGACACCTTTGTCTGGGAAGCTAGGCTCGGTTGCATCTTCGGCTTTTAAGGGCAGATCGGCTAAGTGGTCTGCAATTAGGCTGCCTTTGATATATTTGAGTGTGACATATGTTATGTTAAACTCGTTGAGAAGAAATGACCACTTAGCCAGTCGGCTGGAAAGTGATGGCTTGCCGAAGATGTACTTTATAATGTCCATCCTGGATTTGAGCTTGATGGATCGTCCCTGCAGGTAGGTCTTGAGCCTTTGAGTGGCTCAGACTAGGCCGGTGCAACTTTTCTCCAGTGCTGAATAGTTTAGCTCGCTTCCTACTTATGAAGTAGATGGCGTTTTCAACGTAGGAATCTTCCTTCTCTTGGGCGAGCATAGCCCCTACTGACGTGTCTGTGACTGTTAAATATATGAGGAGAGGTTTATGTGTATGGGGCGGAGCTAGCACAGGGGGATTGGTAAGGTAGGCTTTTATTTTTTCGAAGGCTAGCTGACATTTCTCGTCCCAGACTTGGTCAGTATTCTTTTTTAGGAGTTTGAAGAGGGGCTCACATGTGGTTGTCACCGGGATGAAGCGTCGATATCTTTGGAAGCCTAGGAAGCCTTTGACTTCGGTTGGAGTTTTTGGCTGCGGCATGTCTATGATGGCTTTTATTTTTGCTGGCTCGATCTCGATGCCCTGCTCGGTCACTAAGAATCCCAGGACCTTGCCTTTAGTAACCCAAAATGTGCATTTGGTAGGGTTAAGTTTCATTTGGTGCTTCCTTAACCTTTCGAAGAATTTTCGAAGGTATTTGATATGAGCACCATTGGCATCGCTGGAGTGCATGATCATGTCATCGATGTAGATCTCGATCTCCTTATGGATCATGTCGTGAAAGAGGGTGGTGACAGCCCTTTGATAAGTAGCCCCGACATTTTTGAGTCCAAACGGCATGACATTGTAGCAGTAGGTCCCCCAAGGAGTGGTGAATGAGGTCTTCTATTGGTCCTCTGCTGCCATTTTGATTTGATTGTAGCCCAGCATGCCGTCGATGAAGGATCTGACTTTATGGGCAACAACAACATCTACCACAATATCAATATTAGGTAGAGGGAAGTCATCTTTGGGCGACGCTTTGTTGAGGTCGCGAAAATCTACGCAGATCCGGACCTTCCCGTTGGGCTTGGGAACAGTCACTATGTTGGACAACCAGATCGGGTATTCTACTACCCGAATGAAATTGACGCGCAGCTGCTTCATGATTTCTTCTTTGACTTGTAGTGACCATTTCGGCTTAATGCGGCGGAGCTTTTGCTTGACCGCCCGAGCATCCGAATATATGGGGATCCGATGTTCGACTATGGCTGGGTCTAGCCCCGGCATATCTTTATAGGACCGGGCGAATATATCTACGAACTCTTTGAGGAGATCAATGAGTGCTACCCTTTCAGAGCGTTGCAGGTAGCTGCCAATTTTGATTTCTTTGATTTCATTGTCCAACCCCAGATTGATAGTGCACAAGTCTTCAGTTGCTGCTGATGAATGATGATGTTCCTAGTGCTCAACTGACTTTACAAGCTCAAGCAAATAATTTTTATCTTTTGGGTCCAGTTTATCAAATGACTCATTATTATAGTTATTTAATGTGCTTTTCAATGTAGGTGCAACTAAGGAATAAGCAAAGACATTTAGATCATCATTAATAGCAAACTATACAGGGTTATTTATATTATTGAGGACCTGGGGTTTGAGATCCTCAACTTTAGGGAGCGGATCGGTAGATGACCAATCCGTAAAGCTAGGGTAAGAAGTAGGGATAGTATATCTGAAGCGGTCCACCAGATCTGCGGTCGTCAAAAGCGGGCCGGTCGTAGTATACTAGTTCTACAGAGGCTTATTAGAAATAAACTCAAACTCAGCAGGGAGCTTCTCATAACCAGTGCCTCCATCTATCATGCCCAGGAAGCTATCTCCCAGATCGTCATTAGAAACTTCTTGGTTTAGAACTTTGAGCATCATGGTTTTCAAAGTTTCGATGTCAGCCTCCATTTTGGTGGGCAGGAGAGTTGAGTTTTGGTATATGTTGGTAGGATTAGGGAAGGCTGGGTTATTTTCCGGTTGTAGTATCTGGTAAGGATTTTGGGTAGGATAAGGATTTTGGGTTGGATAAGGATTTTGGGTTGGATATGGATTTTGGGCAGGATAAGGATTCTGGGCTGGTGGATTTTGGGCAGTATAAGGATTCTGGGCTGGTGGATTATTGATGGTTTCGGCTGGGAGGCCAGGATCATTGAAAGGTAAGTAGGTAGTAACTTGGCCTGGTGGGTTATAGCTTTGTGGGTTCATATGTGGGCTATTTTGGAATGGGTTGATCATGGGAAAAGGGAGGTCATTTGGACTCTGGGAATATTGGTGCTTGGGAAAGGATATGGGGAATAGGACGGGTAAGGGTTGACATTTGGGTAGTAGGGACTTAGTGGAGGATTTTGATTTGGGGTAGCGGCAGTATTTGGTGGGTTGGTGTTTGGCTGAGAGTTTGGGTTTGGAGGCATATGGGAGGTTGATGCTTCGGGGAACTGTAGGGGAAGAGATTACCTCACCACTGGATTTTGGACCTTGCATAAGACTTGTTATTTGGCTCATTATACGATTAGCCGTTGCACCCAAATTTTGGTCTAGCCACTGCTGTATTACCGGAGTCGGAGCGTACCCTGGAGCCCCTGTATCTGTACCCATAGCGGACTGCTCACTTTCTGCTGCCATACTGCTCGGAAGTGTACCCTCTGAACTGATTCTGCCCTTATCTGATCTAATACTGATACCCTCTGATCTGATTTATGTACTTGTTTCCCGTATCAATCGGCCAGTACTATCTCTGTCTTTCCAAATTCGGGCCAGGTTTCTGAGGAAAATGAGTTTGGAGGTATCAGAAGGCTGGCTAAACGCTTTTTGGGCTTGGAGTACAGTGTGCCTTTATTAATATTTTTTTATTTATTATTATTTTTCCTACAATTGACCGGATAAGCACCTGTTTTATTTTGACAGTCTCGGGACTTTTCCTGAAACAGTGGATTCTTTCTCCAAAGTATAGGACCAATGTATTCCACCTGCCTTTTGACTCCCCAAGATCGGACTGATCCCAGGCGAAGGGCCTATACTCTTTCCAGGATCCACCATTCGAAATGATCTAGGTCGAGCATCAGAGAATAATAAATCAGCCCATGTGTATTTATTTTTTTTCCTTGCGCATCTTATCTTCTTTTTTTATCTTTTTTTTTTGACCTGTGCATTTATTTTATTTTACATTTCTTTTTTTTTTATCTCATTTTTTTTCACAGGGGCTGACCCACGACTCAACAATGCAAGAACTGGTCAGTCTTTTGAAGTGTCCTGAAAATCTTTATGCACTCTAACGATAGCTTATGCAGGGGATAGGCTGGCCATGGTGTAGGGTAACAGTTCGGAATATATATACATGTGTGCGCGTGTGTGCAACCTCTAAAAAGCAGTAAAATCTTTTTTTTAGATATAGAAATGGAAAATAAAACAGATATGACATGTCTTGCTGTTATTTGTGGATTTTCTCGGTTTTTTAAGTTTAAGCACGAGCAAGCAAGCAATCACATTAAGAAATAGAAAGAAAAGCGGGGAATCTATCTATCCCTATTAATTACAAATTTGTCCTATATCCCCAAAATAAAATGACAGAATGAATGCAAATACATACATATTTTGCGGAGTAAAAATAATAAGCAGAAATAAATAATAATATAGAGCCGGGAATAAAGCAGTATTAAAAATAAAGTCTCGACCCTTTTATTGTGCTGCCCGGAATTTTATTACAAATATATATGGTATATATGTATATATATATTTTTTATTTTGAAAATTTTAAATTTTTTTTAAACATACCTGTAACAGTTATCGGAACGAAACTGCTGCAAGATGGAGAATCATATCCACAAATATAGACACGGATGTATAGCATTATTCAAATGCATAAATTAATATAACAAACATACTTTAGCCAGAAACAAAGAAAAACAAAAAGTTTTTTTTTTTTAATGAGTCTAGCCCTCCATTTTTATTTAAAATAAAAACGATCTCCCCAGCAGGGTCGCCACTGTGGGTTCCCGGGAAATGCGCCCGCGCCCCGCACGCACTTGGATAGGGGTGCGCGTACGTGCGGATGCGGGACACCACTGCTCTCATTCCATCCTCCCTTGTTTAGGGGAAGACGAAATTAAAAGTGCGAGAGGAGTGTTGTTTAAGATAGCGTGTTTGAATACGCATCGGTTGCCTTTAGTGGATTTTTTGTCCAATATGAGAGTTTTGAGTTTTCTACATCAAGTTATCCCTTGTTTAGAGTATACTAGGATATAAGAATACATCACCTTTTCATTCCCATTCTCCATTTTTTAGGGAAAAACGGAAAAGTGTAAGAAAAGAGTGTTGCGAGACCCCACTATGGATTTTATGAAAATAGCCTCATGGCCTATTACAGATCACTATGGGTGCTTTGGGTTTCCTGCATCAAGTTATCCCATGTTTAGGGAATACCAGGATATTGGAATACATCACCTTTTTATTCTCATTCTCTCTTTTTTAGGGGAAAACGGAAAAGTGCAAGAAAAGATATTGTGATGCCCCACTGGATCCAAAATGTTTTATAGAGTCGCCATCTTTATTTTAAGGAAAAAATAAAGCAAAATCAAAAAAAAGAAAACCAGAGATTGTAAAACGGGTTCGGAGGCTAAGTTACGAGTTGAGAAGATGCTATGCACACAACTCGCTCTTTCGGTCTCAAAAGCGGTTTTTGGCTAAAGTATGCTTTTTGTTATATTTATTTAACAAATAAATAATGCATTAACTACCTACAAATACATTTGTATTTACATTATTTACAGACTTGCAGTTATCTCTTTCTAATAATTACAAATACATTTAAAAATATTTGGTCATAATAATAACTCTTTTTAATATTATTTTCTAAATAAATCCGGGCAGCACAACGACTTATATTTTTACATTTGAGCCGGATTTAAAATAACACTTTTTAAATAAAACTTTTAAAAGCATACCGTATGGTGTGCTCACTTTGTCTTTCCGGAAGAGAGAGTCTTTTTGCTTGTTGTTGTTTGTTGCCTTTTGTTGTATAGATGGAGTGTTGCGCTTTACCTATAATGGGTAAAGGCAGTGAGAATTTGAGCAGCGTAACTGCTTGTGTTTGTTGATTTTGCTGTTGTTGTTGCGGGGATTCGGGCAGCGTAACTGTTTGTATTTATTGATTTTGTTGTCTGAAATTGGACAGCGTAACGACATGATGTGTGTTTGTGTGTATTTATGTGTATGTGTTTATGTATGTGTGTTGTGTGTGTGTGCGCGTTGTGTGTGTCCGTGTTGCGTGTGCCGTGAGTGGGGGAGTATATGTGAGATTGTGAGTTGGGGAATTTGTGTGTGGGGCTGTTGGGTGAGTGAGGGTATTGAGAGAGGGAGACCGTGAGTGGGATTAATTGGGGAGAGGGACTAATTGGGGAGAGGGACGGTGAGAGTGGGAGTAATTGTGAGAGGGTTGGGGCTGTAAGGAAAAATGAGGGAGTATTTTGTGGGAATTGGGGGAGTATATATAGGGGGAATTTATTAGGGAGCAAGGAAATTTTTTTCTTGGAAATTTTTTTCTTGGGGGGGAACCGGCGGGCCCCATTTCCCATTTCTTTTTTGCTTTCTTTTTGCTTTTTTTTTTTTTTTTTCTTTTTTTTTCTTTTTTCTTTTTTCTTTTTTCTTTTTTCTTTTTTCTGTTTTCTGTTTTCTGTTTTTTTTTCTTTTCTCTTTTCTTTTCTTTTTTCTTTTCTTTGTTTTTTTTTTTGATTTTTTTGTACCTTTGTTCCTGAAACATACAAGAGATAATTAGTAGTTCATTTTGCAATATTTATTTGAATAATATAAAATATGGGTCCGAATTTGAAGTAATTTTGTAAATTGACAACAATTTGTACTTGATTGACACTAAAGGGCGTCATCTAGCTTGTACCTCATGCTGCAATGCTAGAAGTTCACTTTATTATTTGGAAGATGTAGTAGTAACAGTTGTAAGTATCGAAGGAACGAAATATGAATTTTTCTTCTTCAAATGGTAAATTCTCTTTGTAACAGTAACCTGTATGTATTTTTTTCGTGAACGGTTTGCTCCCCAATAAGCCGACAACACCATTGTGCTCTTTTACATGTGGCAACTTCTGGAATGTCAAAAATTATTAATGTTTTATTTTTTATTTTTTGCCCTTTATTTGCCTTAAAAAATAAAATAAATAAATATTTTTATCCATAAATAAATGGTTGGTTTACTTCATTTGGACTCTAACTCAGCTTTCTACAAAATTTTTTTTTGAAATTTCCTTCCTTTTTCTCTACAAATTTGAGCCTTTTCATCTATATTAAGTATATAATAACAAAATTTAGTAGCAAAATTATTATTTAGTAGTTAAATAATGGGACTAATAATATTACTATTTTTATAATTTTGAATTTATTAATTTATGCAATATAAAATTTGTATTGCATAAACAAAATTATTTATTAATATATTAGATATAAAGATATAATTTAATTCAGATAAAGATGGTGAGGTATGTAAAGTTATTGGAGTTTATGCCACCATTGGAAGATGTTTTTTTTAGTAACTTAGAGTAACTTAAGGATATTTTTTAGTTATTTTTAATGGTGTGGGTAGATTGGAGGAACAATATTTGTGTCCCCCCATTGTACATGGACTTAAATTCCCTATATTTTCTAATCCGGAAAAAGCACTTTAGCACTTTTGGGACCGAAAAGACTACGATACCTTTAATGAAGCTAAGATGCGCTACAAATCACTTACTCGGTGCGTATCGCGCTGCATCAATTTTTGCCCCACAATGCATCAATTTTAATTACATAATCCAAATTTGCATCGCGATATGATGCATCAATTTATGTACCTTGATGTATCAAATTTATTTATCTAATCCAATTTGTGCATTGTGATTCAACAAGTCTAGCAACCGCTGCAAATATTGATGCATCGCGCTACAAATTATAGTGAACTAGACCTTCATGTCTCTTCTTTTCTGAACATATCAACAAATGATTGTAAATTGATGGCCCCTAAGGGAGTGGCCCAGTGGTAGACATGGGGCTTCACAAAGTGTGAAGTCTCAGGTTCAATCCCTTCCCATGCCCCTCTTAGGAAAAAAAAAGAAAAAAAGATTGTAAATTGATGCATTTTTCATACATCCCAAATTCAAATCAATCCATAACGATTGACAAATGATGTAAAGTGATTAAAAATTGATGCACCCAGGTTGAAAAAAGATGTCCAACAACGAACAAATTTATATTCGTGTATTTCATCGAACAGTTCACATGCATAGCAATGAAACAAACAAAGTGAATGTATTTTAAATCAAGCACACAAACACAATGAAGAAGAAGAAAATGACACATGTGAAACTGAAAATTAATAGATAAAGAGGAAAAAGAGTGGAAAGTTAGGGTAGTGGATTAATTGAATTTAAAGTGAAATATCACCATCCTACCTCCCACCATCCTTGTAAGGGTAAAATAGGCAAGGCCTATTTTATCTTGTTTTCACCTTTCTTGGTCATAGTATGTTTTTTAATTAGTTAATGTTAATTTAGGAATTAGAATTTTGTATTAGACTTAGTTTAGTTTATTTTTGGTAGCAAAATCTTTCTAAAGATTTCGGCTATATAATTTTGGTAACTAAATCTTGGCAAGTATCTTAGTTATTCCAAGAATCCTGATTTTGATCATATTTGGTAAGATAATCTTGCAAGATTGGAAAGGTGTTGATTTTACCTTTGAATAGCTAATCCATTTCCTTGTAGAATTGTGTCTCTTTGCCGTGTGTTTGTAGGGTTTGCCGCATATATAATGATGGCTGGAATTCGAGCAGGAGGCAGAGCTTGAGTGAGAAGAAAAAAAGGCATAAGTTGAGAGCAATATCATAGAAGTTCAGAAGCAGTCTTCCTTCCAGTCGAACAGCAGTCGATTGTAGCTTATGATGTTATAACATCGGCAGCTACATTGAATTCTGAAAAACTGGTTTTTGTGCTTCCTGCTTCATGTGTTAGGAGGCTGTGTGTTTGTTTATTCCCACGTTTTGTTTAGTTATTTATGTGGGATTTTATTCTCCAAGATACACTGTCTTGTGAGAATTTTTGCTAGTGATTTCACTAAGTATTTCATTGTAAAACATTATTATTTTTAGTGAAATTTGTGTAGCCTTGAGGCTTGGACTACAAGTATTAAACTTGTAGACTGTTTTTGGTTAAAACCTGTTTACAAACCTTTTGTTTGAAGCTGTGTTTTTTAAACAATCTTCCACTGCTACTATTTGCTTTTATTTGCTGTCTAATTGTGTTTGCCATTGTTGCTACAATCACAGCAACATTGGTAATCACATTGACATCTATTGAGAATCTGTGCTACCACGTTCTTTCAATTGGTATCAGAGCCTTCTCTTGATATCACTAAGAGTCGATTCTGGTGAAAGATGTGATGGACTCTCAGTATGAGAACGTTGTTCGCCCTCTTACTCTTACTAATGCTAATTACTCTATTTGTAAAGTCAAGATGCGCATCTTCATCAAATCAATTGACGAGAGAGCGTGGCTTGCTGTTTTAAATGGTTGGAGTCCTCCCAAAACTACAGATTCGGATGGTGATGTCAAGGTCACCAAAGAATCTGAGTGGACCAATTATGATAGGAACACTGTTTCCTTTAACTCAAAAGCCTTGTCTGCTATTTATAAAGCCTTAGATGCTAATACTTTTAGGGTGATAGCAAATTATGAATCTGCTAAAGATGTGTGGGAGGCCCTTCAGACCTTATGTGAAGGACCTGCCAGTGTTCGTGCTTCTAAGTTAAGAATGCTCACCACTCAATTTGAAAACACTAGGATGCATGAGTCTGAGGATATTATGACATATTATGGTAGACTTCTTGATTTATCCAACTCTGCACTTGCTTTAGGAGATCCTATTACCAATGAGCGTCTTGTTAGCAAGATGATGAGAACTTTGCCTGAAAGGTTCAATGTCAAAATATGTGCAATTGAAGAAGCACATGATATTGACAAGATGAGTTTTGAAAGACTGGCTGGAATTCTTCAAAACTTTGAACTGAATCTAAACAATCAAATAAAACAAAAAGGCAAAGGAGCTTCATCATCTTCTACACCCATTGTGAATATTGCTATGCCTGTTCCTATTGATCTCTCATGTGATTTGCTTGAAATTCAAAAGGATATTGATGAGTCTGATTTTGGAGAAGAATCTATTGCTCTATTAACAACCAAATTCAAAATTTTTTGAAAAATAAGAGTCAAAATAGAACTCCATCATCAAGCTCGAAAAACAATTTCAAACCTGATTCTGGAAAATTTATTCCCAAAGAAAATTCTTTCCAAACTCCAGAAAAACCCTTCACAAACCCCTTTGCATCAAAATCATCCTACAATGGTAAGAACATTGATTCTATTCAATGTAGAGAATGTCAAGGTTTTGGTCACTATGCTAACCAATGTGCTAACACTTTAAGAAAAAAGGGCTTGAATTTTTCAGCAACCTTGAGTGATTGTGATGGAGAAGATCCAGATGATCTTATCACTCTTAATGCTGTTTATGACTCTGAATCTGAAAGTGCAAATTTTTCGGCCAATGTGACAACCAATGCAGCTACATCCGGAGTCACATTGGCAGATACAGTGAGCAGAAACAGGGACGAATTCTTCTGCCTTAACTCCACAATTCCAGAAGATGGTGGAGACACAGAGTCAGACTTGTTGGAAGGGGTACAAGGAGTCAGCACAAGGATTGGGAGAAAAGAGCTCACCAAGTTACACTACTTGGTAAGGCAAATGAGTCGTTAAAAAGGCAAATGAGGATAAAAAAGAATGCATAGTAAGGTGGAAAGTTTGCTAAGCGAGAAAGGATGTTGAGATTGAGCAGGTTGAAGGAGCTTGCTCAAGCAAAAGAAACCATTACCAAGTGGAATTCAAGCAAACAAAAAGTGGATGAAATGCTGAATTCAGGCAGCACATCCAGGTCAGGTATTGGTTTTGTTCCCAAGGTATTTGTGAGAGAAGGAGAAGGAACGTCTGGAACTAAACAGACTGAGGAAAGTTCTCGTGAAACTGTTTTCTTCGAAAAGCCGAGAATAAGAAAGAAAAATTTTGTTTGTCACTTCTGTCATAAGTCTGGTCACATACAACCCTTTTGTTTTCTGATAAAGGCTATGTATGAGGACAAAATAAGACAAGACTTTTCTCGAAAAAAATTCGATGCATCAGATGAAGCGCCAATGCGCCGCCTAATGCGCAGCAACATTGGCATACATTGTGTGTAGACACCCCAATTTCGTACCCCTGGTATGTGAGTGACATAAAATATCAAGAACTGTTTAAAACTTAACAAATGTCAAGTTGCAGGAGTCAAAAATGCGAAAGGAAAAAGCAGGATGCGCGAAACAGTGAACTGTAGAGGGGTAAAGTGCAAAATTTTCAAAGCTGGAAGCCTTGATGGTGCCACACCAAGGGTGCCTTGGCCGCACCATTCATCCTACTGTGCGTTGTCTCAGAGATCAAATGGTACAACTTTTGAAGCACAGAGTACAACTCATCGATGCACGGAGAAGAAACTCAATAATTCATGCCGTGTCCTCAGCCCTCAGTATAAATAGAGGGTCCCGGCCTCTCATTTGCGTTGCTCATTCCTCCGCGATTTTTAGATCGCAATGGCTCGCTCGCGTTCCTTCGATATCAATAGTACGAGAGGTGCGAGATAGGTGAGTGGAAGCCCCTATAGTCTCCAAACCCCGTCCAAACTCTGCCAAATCAAAAACCCATAGGTTATAAGTGATCCCTAGCCTAGTTGTTAGGTATCCACCTCACTTCCCCAGTCCAAAAATCCCAAAGTAAGCCGTTACTCTGCCCGAGTAACGAGCTAAAAAGTCAAAAACTAAGTCTAGGTTCCGCCCAACCAAAAAGGCCAAAACCTACCCAAATAAGCTGTCACTCTGCCCGAGTTGATAAGCCCAAACCTCAAAAATCAAGCCATCCCGCCCAATTCAACAAACAAAAAAAGACTCCCTCTCCCTGGCGACGTAGCGAAGACACCGCCGCTCTAAAAGGTAATACCTTTAAGAGCGTATTTTATTTTATTTGTATTTTTCCCTTTTATTTTTTTTTCAAAAGTTGTTATTTAAATCCGGCGCAATGTAGCCAATATAAGCCGTTGTGCTGCCCGGATTAGATTAGGAAATATTATGTAAAAGAGCCGTTATAATGGCCAAATATTCTTAAATATGTCTGTAATTATTGGAAGGAGACGGCTGCGAGTCCGTAAATAATGTAGCCACGAATGTATTTGTTTAAATTTCCCTGTCATAATAATACCTTATTTATTTGCTAGATAAATATAACAATAAGCATACTTCAGCCAAAAACGTTTTGAGACCGAAAGGGCGAGTTGGGTGCCTAGCACCTTCCCAACTCGTAACTTAGCCTCCGAACCCGCTTTTAAAATCTCTCGGTTTTTTTTCTTTTCTTTGGTTTTGCTTTATTTTTGCCTTAAAATAAAGATGGCGACTCTAAAACTTTCGATCCAAGTGGGCCTCGCAACATTCCCTCTTTGCACTTTCCTCGTTTCTCCCTAAAAAAGGGAGATACGGGAATGGAGGGGTGATGCATTCCCATATCCTGGTATCCCCTAAACAAGGGATAACTTGATGCGGGAAACCCATAGCTCCCATAGTGATCTGAATGGGCCATAAGGCTATTTTTAATAAATCCATAGTGGGGCGCCGCAATATCCTTTCTTGCACTTTTTTCCCCTAAAAAAGGGAAAATGGGAATGGAAAGGGTAATGCATTCCCATATCCTGGTATCCCCGAAATAAGGGATAACTTGACATGGAAAACCATTAGTTCCCATATTGGATACAAAATCCACTCAAGGCAACCGAGGCACATTCCAACGTGCTAATATAGACAGCACTCCTCTCGCACTTTTGATTTCGTCTTCCCCTAAACAAGGGAGGGTGGAACGAGAGCAGTGGTGTCCCGCATCCGCACGTACGCGCACCCCTATCCAAGGGCGCTGGGCGCGGGCACACCCCTGAACCTCACAAAGGGCGACTGGCTGGGAGTTGTTTTATTTTAAATAAAATGGAGGGCTAGACTCATAAAATAAAACTTTTTTTTTTTATTTGTTTCTGGCCGCAAAGATGCTTGTTATATTAATTTACGCATTTGAATAAAGTGTTCCCATACGGCCGTGGCTATATTTGTGGATATGATCCTCCATCTTGCAGCCAGCCTGCTCCGATAATTACATGCATGTTTAAGAGTATAAAAAAATCAAAAAATATATATATATATATATAAAAAAAATTTCGAAAAATAAAAAAATAAATATATATATTATATAGTATTACAATAAATTCCTGGCAAAGACAACAAAAGAGTCGGGCTTTACTTCCTATTTATATTTTTATTTATTTATTTCAGCTTCATTTTCTTTTTTCACTTTATTCTCGACATTTATACATATCTCGCATTCATTCTGTCATTTTATTTTGGGGACATAGGACCAAAATTTGTAATTAATAGGGATAGATAGTTTCCCCACTTTTCTTTCTATTTCTTAAAATGGTGTGCTTGCTTGCTTGCGCTAAAAAATAAAAAGCCGAGAAAATCCACATATAACAGCAAGACATGCCAAATTTGTTTTATTTTCTATATCTAAAATAAATAAAGACTTTACTGCTTTCTAGATACCGCACACACGTGCACGCATATAAATATATTCCGAACTGTTACCCTACACCATGGCCAGCCTACCCCCTGCATAAGCCAACGTTAGAATGCATATAGTTTTTCAGGACACTTCACAGACCGACCGGTTTTTGCATCTTTGAATTATGAGCCAGCCCCTGTCAAAAAAAAAAATCAAAAAAAAATATATATATATGTCAAAAAAAAATGCGCAAGTTCAAAAAAAATATATATAATAAGTGCGCACAAAAAATAATATATAATATAAATAATAAACAGGGGCTGATTTATAATTCTCAGATGCTCGACCTAGACCATTTCGGATGGTGGATCCCGGAAAGAGTATAGGCCCTTCGCCTGGGACCGCCCACCCGGGAGTCGAAAGGCAGGTGGAATACGTTGGTCCTATACTCTGGAGAAAGAATCCACTGTTCCAGGAAAAGTCCTGAGACTGTCAAAATAAAGCAGGTGCTTATCCGGTCAATTGTAGGGAACAAAAAAAATTAATAATAAAATACTAATAAAAAGGCACGCTGTACTCCAAGCCTGCCTCCTCCAAATTTCTCGATACCTCCAAACCCCATTTTCCTCAGAAACCTGGCCCGAATTTGGAAAGGCAGAGATAATACTGGCCGATTGATACGGGAAGGAGTAAAATCGATCGAGGCGTGATAAGGTACATATTTTAGCGTATGGCAGAAAGTAAGCCCCGCCATGGGTACGCATCCGTGGGCTTCCGCCTCGACTCCCAATGCAGAATGGTTTGACCAAAGGTTGGGTGCAATGATGAGTCAAATGGCTAGTCATGGTACAAAGTCTTGAAATCCAAGTGGTGAGGTGAACTCTTCCCCGCATTCCCTCAAAAGCATCAACCTCCCATGTTCTTCCAAACCCAACTCCTCAGCCAAACACTAACCCGCCAAATATTACCACAACCCAAAATCCCCATCCAACCCAAAATCCATATCCAACCCAAAATCCATCCAACCCAAAATCCATGTCCAACCCAAAATCCCTATCCAACCCAAAATCCATGTCCAACCCAAAATCCATGTCCAACCCAAAATCCCTATCCAACCCAAAATCCTTATCCTGTCCAAAACCCAAATTCTACCCAAAATCAAAATCCTTACCAGAACCCTCACCAAACGCCTCCTCAAAATCCTTATAAAATACCACAGCCAGAAACTAATCCAAATTTTCCTAGTCCTACCAAAGATATACCAAAATCCAACTCCCCCTCCCACCAAAATGGAGGAAGACATGGAGAACTTGAAAAGTATGATGCTCAAAGCCCTGGACAAAGACAAATTTTCTATGAAGGCATTAACGCTAAAACCTTCAGCCATACTACCCCCAAATTTCAAAATGCCCGACATAGAAAAATTCGATGGGACTGGATGCCCTATCTCTCACCTAAAATCTTACTCTAGTGGCATGCAATCAAGAGGGGCTAGCTTCGAAGCCATGGCCTCCAATTTTCACCTCACCTTAATAGGGGCTGCTAAGCAATGGTTAATGCTAGCAGATGATAGCACCATGGGCACTTGGGACCAAATAGCTGAAGGGTTCCTAGAAAGGTACAAAGACAATACCACCACTGAAAATAAAAGGGAACTTGAGGCATGCACCCAAAAAGAAAATGAAACATTCGCAATTTGCAGATGGAAGGATAAAGTCGCCTGCACTGGACGCACTCGATCCTACCGAATCATGCAATGTTCATCAAAAACCTCCAGCCCATTTACCTAGAACGCATGCGGTATCTCCCTTATAGCAATTTTAAAGAAATAGTAGAGATAGGAGTCCGTATTGATGAAGAAATACGCATGGGATCCCTAGAGATTGATACACATACACCCCCAATTTCACTCGTGACTCGAATCGACGAAGAGTCTTCTGAAGAAGTCAATGTGGTCGAAAGAATTCCACCAGGTAAATATAGTAGTGTGCCATGGTCATATGAATCTGCCAACTCTGTTGAAGGAAGTAGTAATGCCAACAAGAACCTCATAGGACCCTACCGAGCAAAAAGAAGGCATTACGATGAACTGAATGCCCCAATGTCTCTGATTTTCCAAGGCCTAATGGCACAAGGGGTTTTGAAACCTATGGAAAACTACCGCCCTCCACCAAAGCTATCGACACATGGGACCACTCTCGCATTGCGAGTATCATCGTAGCAAAGGCCATCCCAATCGATAAGTGTTATAAGCTCAAGTGCCATCCAAGATCTTATTGATGGCCAAATCATTGAAAAGCCGCACCCATGATTGTCTCTAGTAAAAAGTAGAAAGTACCCTAGAATACCCTTGTATATACACCTCCAAAGACTCTTTGCACCTTTGAATGTTCTTTTGTCGAATAAAATCTCCAGGAAACAACTCTTTTCAACACAGTGTCAATTTTGGAACCCTTGTTGTTTTCTGGTACCACTAACAATTTTGCAGGGGCTAAAAAAGTTGACTACTGTCATTTACTCTCTTGAGAGGACTGTCCGGAGGTACGTAATCATTACATCTCATAAAAAAATTTATTTAAAAAAAACAAAGAAAACAAAAAAAAAGGGAGATTTCGTTCTCTCTAAAAAAAAAGGAAGTCTTCGAAAAAAAAGTCTTTTTTCTATATGTTATCTTCTGTTTCCCAAAACATGTAAAGACATGAAATTCCCCTCACCATTATTTTCAATCGCCATCACCAATTGATAAGTGCATCAGTCATTATTGATTCAAAAGAAAAATCTAGCAAGTCCTACTTTGAGATGTCGAGATCTACCACAAAAAAAAAACAAAACAAAACAAAAACAAGAAAAGAAAAAAAAAAAGAAAAATGATGGAAAAAGAGAGAAGAAGGACCGATAGGAAGCCAGAAAAGAAAAGAAAGTTGGAAAAACTGGGACAACCAAGAAAGCAGAAAAGTCTGGAAAGCTGAGAAGTCCAGAAAAGCCAAGCAACTCAGGGATCATACACAACAATTCAGGACTAGGGGCTTTCAAACCCAGAGGTATTTTCTTAGCCCATATCCTTGCAGAGTATGCTCATTTGGTCTTCGTTATTTTGAAAGCCCAACCGAGTCTTCAAACTGAGCCTTCCAAAAGTATATTCAAGCCTGATAAAATTCTTGCTTTTCCTATATTAGCTTGTCGAGTCTTCTTCTTGATCTCTGAGCACCACATATCGCCGAAATATCTGTAAAAAAAAATGAAGATGACGAGTCAACTCATGAAAAAACATGATAAATCTACACGAGTTGATGATGAGTCATCAAGAAGATATGGACCCGAAAACTTTTAAGAACACATGAAATCCAGAGCAGGCAAGTCGTCTTGACCAGAATCACCTTCGACCCATTGCGACCGAGCTATTAAACGGCACACTAGGGGCTTCCAACCATACACCCATCCTCTTCCAAATGCCTGAACAAATCCACCAATTGCCAAAGCCTAACCATCTCTAAAACCCAGCTTCTCAAAACTGGGGCTGCTCCACCTTTATATATATCCACCAAGAGTGACAATCTTCTTTTATCCCAAGAGAGAGAAACGAGTATCTTTCAAGCACTCTCCCAAATTGCTCCGAGAGGTCAAAAAAAAAAAAAGAAGAATTTCCTCTCACAAAAAAAAAAAAAAGAAAGAAAAGAAAAAAAAGAAAAAAAAAGAGAGAAAAACCTCTCCTGAGCAATTGCTTAAAAAAACAAATTTTCTCTCGCAACAAAAGAAAAACATCAATCACTCTTGACAACCCCATAACCCACGACCAAAGCCAAAAGCCGACCTCCCAACCATATCCACAACCAGGTCCAAAAAACCAACTTTCTATCCAAACCCATAGCCTAAAAGGCCACCCAATAATCGCCCTGCGATCGCCTTTCCTAAAATAACCAAACCCATGGCCGAAAATACCTTTGAGCAAGAGGCCGATCAGATCCTCAATCCTAAAGCTAAACCATCCTAAATGCTTGAACACTATACCATAACCTAGTCACCACCTATAGCTCGCTTTCAATCGGATGCAACGTGATCTGGGTCCAGGACAGAACTCCTTGCTAAAGACACATAAAATTATCAAAAGATAAATGTTAAGTAGGGTCCATAAAACCTGTGATACTCGGCGATAAACTCTGGATCATGACTCTTCTTTTGTCCATTAGAGTCATCCACTTTCTGTGAGCATACTCATTCCTGTCTCCCACAAAAGTCTCTCTCAATCGAAGTCTTTCTGGGCTGCTCCGCTAATCTCTTCAAACTTGCCCATCCCATCTTACAAGATTTGGTTGATTAAATTCATCCTGGGGCTTTCTCTCGCCAAAATCATTGGTACACAAAGGCTCATTATCTCCAGAGGCAGTTGTCATTTCCACCTCTGCCTGAAGAAAGGAAAAGGCTATAAAACCATGATCCCTCAAGAATAAGCAGCTCATCTTCGCATGCATCGAAGGATTGGCTTCCTATAAGGTAAAAGCTCGCTAGGTTGAAAACCCGAAAGGGCGGCCTAGGCAAAAGTTAGAGCACGAACAAAAAAAAAAAAAAAAAAGAAAAAAAAATGGTTCCTCCGAGGCATTGATTAGTAGGGCTCACTAGTCCCTGGTTGAATTCCTTTTTTTGAATGATGCACTAGTCAAAAGACTGAAAACTGACCCAACACATCATTCGCCTCCATTTCAAATATCACCATCAACTCCCATACACATAACCCTCCAAAGCCAACTAAAAGTCACATCTCAAGCTCTCATATTGCATTTCCATCACCTTGCCTTATCCTGTCTTAACATGTTTAAGAAACAGATGGTACACATACACATGCAAAAGTTTTTTAAAAAAAAAGAAAGGGAAAATTCCATTCGCATGCTTGCATCCTTTGCTTGCATCTTTCTATCTTATCGTCTTCCGCCACATCGGATGAATGTTCTCACAAGATCTCGCCAAGGATCACCTCCCAAAGATCCTCCACAAAGATCATCAAAAGTCACAAAAAGTGAAGTCCATATCCCCAGCAGATCACAAATGGGGCAGAAAAGCCAGAAAATCGGCAGCAGAGCAAAAGAAGAAATTTCTAGCCAAGGCCGGAAATTGCAAAGAAAAAACAAAGAAAAAAAAAAATTTCCAAAGAAAAAGAACGCAACAAAAATCCTAAAAAAACAAGTACAACAAAAACAAGAAGTCGCAAAGGCAAAGCCAAGGTAAGAAAAGGTAAGTATTTTACCCATTTTCTGTGCATCAATAGCTGTGTTGGAAAACTTTCCTTTAAGGGGCATACAACCCCGGATCAGAGGGAAAGGTTTTGTTCTCCGACGAAGGCAGCGCTCCTGAGGAGACGTCTCATGTATCACAACACTTGATAGACTACCTTTACAAAGACATACATCACGACATACCGTTTTTAGAAATGCGATGGATATCGCATTATGCGATGCAATGGATATTGCATCCGCGCGATGGATATCGCATTCGCGATGCAATGGATATTGCATCCGATGTCAATGCGATGGATATCGCATTCAAGCGATGCAATGGATATTGCATCCGTTTTCCTGTCAATGCGATGGATATCGCATTCATGCGATGCAATGGATATTGCATCCGTCAATGCGATGGATATCGCATTCAGCAATGGATATTGCATCCGAATGCGATGGATATCGCATTCATGCAATGGATATTGCATCCGCTTTTCAATGCGATGGATATCGCATTCGCCGATGCAATGGATATTGCATCCGCTTTTTTGTCAATGCGATGGATATCGCATTGCGATGCAATGGATATTGCATCCGCTTTCCGTCAATGCGATGGATATCGCATTCGCGAATGGATATTGCATCCGAATGCGATGGATATCATTTTGCGCAATGGATATTGCAATGCGATGGATATCGCATTGCGATGCAATGGATATTGCATCCGAATGCGATGGATATCGCATTTGCAATGGATATTGCATCCGCGTATCGCATTGATGCAATGGATATTGCATCATGGCAATGGATATTGCATCCGTTGTCAATGCGAATGGATATCGCATTCAATGGATATTGCAATGCAATGCGATGCAATGGATATTGCATCCGCGTGTCAATGCAATGGATATTGCAATGCAATGGATATTGCATCCGCTTTTTGATGGATATCGCATCGATGCAATGGATATTGCATCCGCTTTCCGTGCAATGGATATCGCATAATGCAATGGATATTGCATCAAATGCAATGGATATCGCATTAATGCAATGGATATTGCATTTTTGTGTTGCGATGGATATCGCATATGCAATGGATATTGCATCCGTTTTCCGTGTTAATGCAATGGATATTGCATTAAGTTTGTGTTGCAATGGATATTGCGCAATGGATATTGCAATGCAATGGATATTGCATATGTTAATGCAATGGATATTGCATTAAGTGCGCAATGGATATTGCATTTTGTTTCGCGATGCAATGGATATTGCATCCGCTTTCCGTGTTAATGCAATGGATATTGCATTAAGTTTGTGAAAATGGATATTGCTTTGTTTTGGCGATGCAATGGATATTGCATCCGTTTTCCTGTTAATGCAATGGATATTGCATTAAGTTCGAATGGATATTGCGTTTTGTTTTCGATGCAATGGATATTGCATCCGCTTTCCGTGTTAATGCAATGGATATTGCATTAAGTTTGTCGCAAATGGATATTGCTTTTGTTTTGCGATGCAATGGATATTGCATCCGGTGTTAATGCAATGGATATTGCATTAAGTTTGTGTCGCAATGGATATTGCTTTTGTTTGCGATGCAATGGATATTGCATCCGTTTTGTTAATGCAATGGATATTGCATTAAGTCGGTCGACGCAATGGATATTATGCGTTTTGTGTTCGATGCAATGGATATTGCATCCGCAATGGATATTGCATTCGCTTTGTGTCAACGCAATGGATATTGCGTTTAGTGTTGCGATGCAATGGGTTTTACATTTTGATATGCGCTGTTTTCACTAGGTTGTAATGGATATTACGACTATCTTTCCGCATAACACTTGTCTGCATTACAACACTTGTTCCCAAAGAACTACGCTTGGTCCGATTCCTTGAAAAGGATACGTGGCAGCCTACATCGCCGACCATCACAAAAAAAAAAAAAAAAAGAGAATAAATTCCCAAGAAGAGTGGCGTAAATGTCGAATCACCGAAACCACCCGGCGCAAAGGTAAGTCGGTACGTGATTCTACCCCGACTTTAGAATAATTTCCTTTTTAGGAAAATTTGAAAAATTTGCTTTGTTTTTCAAAATAAAAAAAAAACTCTTTCAAAATGAGTTTTGATTTCAAAAAACAAAAAAAGAGGAATATTTCAAAAAAAAAAAGAGAGAATATTTCAAAAACACAAAAAAGAGGAATATTTGAAAAAAAAAAAAAAAGGGAAAAGAAGAAAGAGGAAGGAAAAAGAATATTTTCCACTTCACAATTTTCGAAAATACTTGAAGAGTGATCAATTCGCTGTGCTCGGCGATAGATCTTTAGTCGAGCGCAATTTTCTGGATATTTGAAAATTTTCGGGTTATGTCTGGAAACAAGACAAATGATCAAGGCCCGCATACTTAGAAAATTCTTTAACTTAACACATTTCAACTACAAGGTATTGACCGGTTGAAATGTGGTAACAGAAGCAATTCGCTCGTGTTCGACGATCTTTAGTCAAGCACAATTTTCTCGGATATTTGAAAATTTTCGTTATGTCCGAAACAAGACAAATGATCAAGGCCCGACATAATTGGAAAATTCTTCTTAACACGCTTTCAACGACAAGGTATTGACCGGTTGAAAGGTGGTAATGTAAAAACATTCAAATCTTCATACCGATTTGACAACGGTTTCTGACCGAAGAATACGCTTTTTCGAAAACACAAAATCTTTTTTCCGTTGTGTTCTCGATCGGGCTTTGGCCCGAAGAACATGACATCCTCACTTTAGTTGTAGTTTAAGGTTTTGGCCTGAATTACGCTTGGTCTGATTTCCTTTAATAGGGAATACGTAGGTAGCCTACTTTAGTAGGTCCGACCATCAGAGCACATTAAATTCACATCTGCTTAAAACTTCGATAACTTTTTATAACCGACTAAAAATGTCTAGGTTATAGAGTTTGGATAGCATGTTCTCCTGCATTATAATCGCTACCAATTGCATTCTCCCGTTCTAAATGAACGAAATTGAGAGTCTGTTTATCAACGATGTTCGCCTACTTAAGAAGCCGTAAGGTTACCCGTAGACTCCATCGTTGAGGGGCTCAGACACCCCACTCGCACTCGGTATGTGACCGACATAAAATATCAAGAACCGTCTTAAAACTTAACAAATGTCAAGTTGCAGGAGTCAAAAATGCGAAAGGAAAAGCAGGATGCGCGAAACAGTGAACTGCAGGGGGGGAAAGTGCAAAATTTTCAAACTTTTAAAGCTTGATGGTGCCGCACCAAAGCCCCTTGGTGCCGCACTGCAAGGTGCCTTGGCCGCACCATGCAAGTTGCCGTCATCTCTCTCACATTCAAATAGGTACAAGCTCTAAAAGCACGCGGTACAACGCAACGGGAAAGAAATTCAAGAATTCCAGCCGCGTCCCTCTCCACTGCTATAAATAGAGGCCTTCGGCTCCCAGTTTACAACAACAATTCATCCGCGATTTTTGATCGCAGCGAAGCTCTGCTTCGTCGTCCTCCGATAATATTAGTACGAGAGGTGCGAGATAGGTGAGTGGAAGCCCCTATAGTCTCCAAACCCCGCCCAAACTCGCCAAATCAAAACCCATAGGTTATAAGTGATCCCTAGCCTAGTTGTTAGGTATCCACCTCACATCCCCCACCCAAAATCCCAAAGTAAGCCGTTACTCCGCCCGAGTAACGAGCTAAAAGTCAATAAACTAAGTCTAGGTTCCGCCCAACTAGAAAGGCCAAACCTACCCAAATAAAGTCACACTCGCCTCGAGTTGATAAGCCCAAACTTCAAAAAATCAAGCTGCCTATCAACACAACAACACACACAAACAACAAAAAAAGACTCCCTCTCCCTGAAGAACAGAGCGAGCACACCGCCACTCTAAAAGGTAATACCTTTAAGAGCGTATTTTTATATCATTTGTATTTTTTGTCTTTTATTTATTTTTCAAAAGTTGTTATTTAAATCCTGCAATGTAGCCAATATAAGCCGTTGTTGCCGGATTAGATTAGGAAATATTATGTAAAAGAGCCGTTATAATGGCCAAATATTCTTAAATATGTTTGTAATTATTGGAAGGAGGCATGCGAGTCCGTAATAATGTAGTCACGAATGTATCTGCTTAAATTTCCTTGTCAAAATAAGACCTTATTTATTTGCTAGATAAATATAACAATGAGCATACTTCAGCCAAAAACGTTTTGAGACCGAAAGGGCGAGTTGGGTGCCTAGCACCTTCCCAACTCGTAACTTAGCCCCCGAACCCGCTTTCTAAAAATCTCGGTTTTTTTTCTCGGTTTTCCTTTATTTTTGCCTTAAAATAAAGGTGGCGACTCTAAAACTTTCAGATCCAGGGGGCCTCGCAACATTCTCCTCTTTGCACTTTCCTGTTCTCCCAAAAAAGGGAGATACGGGAATGGAGGGGTGATGTATTCACATATCCTGGTATCCCCTAAACAAGGGATAACTTGATGCGGGAAACCCATAGCTCCCATAGTGATCTGATTGGGCCATAAGGCTATTTTCAATAAATCCATAAGTGGGGGCGTCGCAATATCCTTTCTTGCACTTCTCTATTTTCCCCTGAAAGATAAAAGGGGAGAATGAGAATGGAAGGGTAATGCATTCCCATATCATGTTATCCACGAAATAAGGGATAACTTGACATGGAAAACCATTAGTTCCCATTTTGGATACAAAATCCACTCAAGGCAACCGAGGCACATTCCAACGTGCTAATATAGACATCACTCCTCTCGCACTTTGGATTTCGTCTTCCCCTAAACAAGGGAGGGTGGAACGAGAGCAAGGTGGTGTCCCGCATCCGCACGTACGCGCACCCCTATCCAAGGGCGCGCGGGGCTCGGGTCGCACCCCGGGAACCTCACAGCACCACCAAAAGAAATTGTGAGATTCAAGATGGGATACCAACAAGGTAAGGAGATTGTTGCAGAACCTATATTTTCTCAAAGGTATGATCTGAATCTTTCTTGGAAAAATAAGTTGTGTGGTGAATTGTTACATGTTAAGCACCATGACATTGAGAATAAGTTCAATATAGTTGTTGTTGAGTTTGGAAAATTGAGTGGTCTTGTGGACACTTGTGTCATGGGTGAAATTGTTAAGCCACCTAAATTATTGCATATTAAACACCATAACTTGGGTGAGAAATTCAGAATTTTTAGAAGTGTTGCTTTGAAAAATTTGATTAGTCTTATGAGTGACTTGTTCATAAGAGAGATTGTTAGACCATATGACATGTGCGGAAAGTTTCAATTGCAAAATTTGGATAGTCACCATGGTCTAAGTGATTTGATGAAATATGGTGAAAATATTGGCGATGACTTAAATTTAATATTGCATAAACCTAATCATTCATATGTGGATCTATTCATGGATGCTACATTGGCTGTTAATATGGTAGGATTGAATTGTGCATTGCAAGTTGGAAAGAAAATTATGAATTTTACATTGGGGATTTCTACGTTTCACCAAGATGTGAGTTCTAAACTTGTGATTATGCATGACGTTTCTATGATGAATTATTTTGTTGCATGTCATAAGATTGTTGAAGTTTCTCATGATGCGTTGATGTTTCATAAAATTTATGGATTGCATGATATATATAACGCTTTATCTTTTTTATTAGATCTAATTCTTCATGAGCATGTTAAACCTTGGAAAGGTGATGAAATTCATATTGTTGATGATTATAAGCATGTTTTAACACATGATCTGATTTTTGAGCATAAAGGATGTTTATCCTTGAGATAACACTCTGGTTGTACTTTCTTATCGTTGCATTATTCATTATTGATAAATATGTATATGCAAAAGATGAAAGTTTTTAGGTTGATCTTTAAACTTGGTGAAATCAATTGTTTGTTTCAAATCGAGGAATTAAGTAAGTTGAGGAGCGAAAGATTTGATTATGGCAGTATCTTGTCTTATATAATCATTTTATTGATTTGTATGATTTATTGTATATGCTTTGGATTGCATAAAGTTGTGATGTTGAGCATGGTTGTGCTAAAAAGGGGATTTACTAGGTTAATGTTTAAACCTGGTGATTTTGGTTCTATAAGAGATTTTCATGAGGGAACATCGAGTTTTGATAACTTGATGAGTGAGATTATAAACATTGATGGATTTACTTGTCAGGACGGATTTGGATACATGAGTTGGTATGCCATATTGCATATTATCTTATTATACTTATCGATATCTTTCATTGACATTCCTTATGATGATCTCGTTGTGTTTAATGTTGCATATGTGATGTTGTCATTCATGGAAAGTCACCGAGTAATGCAAGTGAGACATGTAAGATTGGTATTTGAACCCGGTGATAGGGTTTGTATGTGTTTAATGGTGGGACACGTTCCTACACCAAGAGATGTTTGTTCTAAATTGTTACATAACCAATTATGTGTTAATAATGTTGTTCACGTGGTAGTGTATAGTTTTGTTGTGTTTCTTCTACAGTTAAAGGAGGAAATCTTGATGGAGTACCAAAGTGTACCGATGGAAAGTCAAGCGAGAATGGTCTTTGATCCCGGTGATTGGAGATACATAAACTTGCATGGAATGGATTGCAAACATGGAGAGTTTGAGCAAATCGACGACATGAAATCATATAGTAAGCATAATTTTAGAGACTATATCTTGGTTACTAAATCGTGTCTATGTGATGTAGGTCTTGATTTGAGGACAAATCCTTTTCAAGAGAGAGGGAATGATATGATTCTGACCACCAACCAAGAACCAAGATTGTCACAAGCAAGGGAGAGGCATTGGAAGCATGTAGATCAAGGTTTGAGGGTTCATATGAGCATGGATCGAGGTTCAAGGGTTCTAAAATGCATAGAGTATGATTGGAAGATTCAAGAGTTATATACAAACTTAATTCTTGGATTTATTGGAGATTCATGCTATTACAATGACTACTCTACAAATTCAAACATGCGTTGTGAAGCCTTAGATTTCATGGATGATGATTTGAAGACTCGAGAAATGTTCGTTAATGTCATACAATGACTTTGGAAGTTTTTAATGCCTAAAGGAAGACTTTAAGGGGCCAAAATGCAACTTTGAAAATTAGGCCTTTACAAAAAACGGGATTTGTATATTTTCCTTATTTTGGAGGATTTATGTTTCTTAAATAGATTAGGTAACTTACCTAGTTGTTGCCTACATAGATTAGGTAAGTTGAGTAGTTTCCTAAGTGGATTCTAAGTAGTTTCCTAAGTTGATTATACTTAGACCTTTCCTTTTACTTTTAGGTTTAGGATTCACAACCCATATAAATAAGGGTTGTGGCTTATTGTTTTGGAGACAACTTTCTGATTATTGATTAATATAGTTTTTGAGTGTTTTTCAAAACCTCTTTGCTCTTCATTGAACTTGTGATTATTTGGTGAGAGACTAAGTAATCGAAACCCGAACTTATCAATAGGATATTCATCCATATTGTGGCGTTCTTCATTATACCAAGGTTCGTGTTCGTCTCGTAATTAGATCGCGGAGTACCACGTTCAATAACAGATCGTAGCATTGGGTCAATGTGTCACAATCCAGCAATTCATTGACATTCTTTGCTTGCCGTGCTACGTGCTCTTTGATTCCTCTATCGTGAGTACGCGTTTAGGAATCATATCACTTTTGAACCAGTGAAATATGGCTGAATCATAGCAGGGCAACTAGGTTTCACTTTGGCCGGAGGGTTTTAGTGTTTAGGGGAGATTTGACAGAGCTTTGGGGCTAAAGGGGAAAATTCCTTTGGCATTCTCTGACAAACTGCGCAGTGAGAGTTTATCTCACTGCGTGAACTACGTTTTTCACTGTGTGTTCACTCTCTGAATTCTTAAGCCGGAGGCCTTTATTTATAGGCTGGGAGGAGGGCTTTCTTCGACATTAAGTTTTTCCTTCCGTGCTTCATCGGCGTATACCGTGCGCTGAGGAGATTGTACCCTAGACTAACTGGAACAGTGATTTTGGGACTGTTGGGTGACGCCTAAGAGGGTCTTGGGCGTGGCGCCCACAGCCTTTTTTGCTCTGATTTTTGGCACTTTGGCCCCTTGCAATTCACTGTTTATGCATCCTGCTTTTTCCTTTGCAATTTCAACTCTGTAACTTGACATTCGTTAGTCCTTTTAACAGGTCTTGATATTTTATGTCATGTCACATACCAGGGGTACGGAATTGGGGTGTCCACAGTGTGTCAGAGTGAGAGAGAGAGAGAGAGAGAGAAAGAGAAAGAGAAGTGTGAAACAATTGTCAGATGGAACGTCTCAGATTTGAAAATAAGTGAGTCCTAGGCTACTTCAACTTCGGTGTTGTCGACATCTATAAACATCCATATGCTTAAAATCAATCGTACATTCCATGGATTATGAGGGTCGCGTTTTTGGTCTTCTACAAACCAAAATTAGAGAAGTGTCGTTTTTTTTCTCCTTTGGATATGAGAGAATCTCCGAGAGACGAGATCGTTGTCGATATGGGGTTGCTGGATTTTCTAATGTAATTATTTCTGTTATGTAGTCGTATATTTGTAATAAGGCTAAATAGTCCACAATTTCGTACTAATACCGTGTGACGTGTGTTGCCCACTGTTTTTGGTTGGTGTGATATGTCAAGTCATTGGAAATCCCATAAACAAGTACCATCAATCTGGCAAATAGTTTCACAAAAAATCCATTGATTTCCCTTAATCTTCCTACCTAGCTATTGTTGCACCATCTTCATCTTCATTGGGTTTCTTCGAGTAGTCGTAAAGCAGCCCCAAAAACACTATTTCTCAATGTCGTCCGTAGCAACGAATCAACCTTGAAATCTCTTAAATTTGAAGCTTCTCTACTTATGTCGTTATTCTTGCTCAGCCTTTGGCACTCTCATGGCTTTTACATGCACGATTAAGCCCATGCCATTCCTCAATTTTGAAACCTCTATCTTCGGGAAATAAAAGATTAACTCTTGACGAGGTCATTTCTCTCTCTCTTCTTTGTCTCTTTTTATATATGTTTGTAGTGATTTTCGCGATTATGCCCAACCCTTCCTAAATTTTGAATTTTCTATTTCATGTCAAACAGATTCACATGGGTCGCTCAATCTTGCATCATGTGGAAATAGCCATTCTCTTCATAGTTTGAAGAAGCATCAAATTAAACCTCGATGAGTGGGCTGAATTGACTTTAGCCGTAAAAATTTGATTGTTCTAATATAACTGGATAATTAAAAGTGAACGTTTGTTCTATTGGTGTATTAGTAGGTCCTGGAATGTGATTTTTACTCATACCAGTTGAAGACAAAATTTCACAGGTTCTAATTCTATTCAATTTGTCTGCCTAGGTGTGACGAAAGTATTACTCTTCAATTCTTAAATTGATGTATGGGTTTAATCAGGTACTTATTTCTTTTCTTTTTCTCTAGATTTAGATTTGGTATATTCTGAACTTTTTTGGGTTTTGAGGTAGTACAAGAAATAATCTTGAACATTGTTTTGGAACTTTTGCATTGTTAAGTGTTGAAGAGTTCTCCCTCCCTTTCTCTCTCTCTCTCTCTCTCTCTCTCTCTCTCTCTCTCTCTCTCTCTCTCTGTGTTAAATGTTAATGTGGATATATCCTGCTACGTTGAATTGGCTATTATATTACCTGTTACAATATGCCTATGATATGCATGATATCACAAAGTCCATCCTTAATTCACTTAGTTAAGGTGTTGGAATATGCTTCTTGATAACTAACTTATCACCTTGCATATTATGAATATTTTGATTTGCTTGTTCCCATTACCGTGTGTCATAATAAGTGGCTAAAAGGTCTGCGTACTGGTTAGTGTGGCAGCTTGTTCGACAACACATAGGTCTTAGGTTGGGTCATCCTAATCTAGTCCTACCCTCTTAATGATGATTGAACAGACTAGCATTTCATTTGCACTAGCACCAGTAGACTTGCTGTAGCATCAAGGTTTTCGAAAGACTCGTCACCAGCAGACTTGTCACATGCACTAAAGGATACTTTGAAGACTCGCCACCAGCAGGCGTGCTGTAGTGTCAAAGTTTCTCAAAGGACTCGTCATCAGCAGATTTATCAAGTGCATCACGAAAATATCTTGAAGATTTGCTATCAGCAGACTTGCTACGGTTTGAATGTTTACATCAGCAACTAGTAGTCCTTCCTTACAAGAAGACTCACTTTTGAACATCACACCATCAGACTTAGTTCTGCACGTGCTACAAAGAGACAGAACCGCAGTAGATCAAGACAAGACAAATGTGTTCAAGCTTCACAAGCGATTCAAATCTTTATGAAGCCTGACACCAGTGATGTTGCATGACTTTCTCTCACTCATGTGGTCTGGAAAAGTCAAAAGAATCTACTTTATTGGATAGACCACCTGACAGTGCATCAAACACCAGACTCACTTTTCAGAAACATATCAACAAAGTCTGACAGGCAACCAGTTCTGGATCTGCAAGACAAAGCTTTTATCCAACAGTCAAAGATCCAATGAACAACATCTCTATCCGACGGATTTCAACAACGACATTTTTTTAATGGATAGAAAAATCATCTTTATCTCTCAACGATCAATTGACCCCAGTCTATAAAAGAAATCTTCCCTCTTTTTCAAAAAAATACACAACACACAAGACACACATCGAATCAAAAAAGTGATTTAAGGCACCTGCAATAAGAACTTCAAAGAAGCTGTAAGATCTACAAGAGATCGTCTTCACCAATGCATCTTAGATCTTTACAGAGAGTTGCAGTGAGCTTACCCAGACCTTAGCAAAACACTCTCTGTGGATTGCTAGGAAGAAAGACTTTGAAGAAGAAGAGATAGATCAGAAACTCCAATAGACAGAGATCGATGTCTTGGTCAAGAACCCAGTTCTTGATTTGAGTTCTTCACCCTTCTTTGAAGAACTCATCATTTAGCTTAAACTTCAGGACCTTACTCCTAAAGCTAGAGGTCAAGCTCTTGGATCAATTTGAAGATTAATTTCAGATGGTGCCCAAAGAAGATGAAGAGCTGTCTGTAAATATTGCATTCATATCTTCAGATTTTATTCACATACAAATGCTGTTGATTGTGCAATAATCAATCATCATAGAAGGACGAGTGCTCTGCACTCAAAGTGTCTTCTCATATCAGTCTCTCATTCTCGTCTCATGTTGTCCTCTTTACTTAAGAGTTCGTCTATGAATAATTAAGTAAATATTAAGACTTGAAAGGACGAGGACAGAAACTGTACATAAAGTGTCTAGGCTAATGTAATCTGCAATTTATCTTTGAATAAATTCATATATTCTTTCAACTAATTTATCTTTCAGTCTTTACCTCTCTATGAGCTTTTATAAATTGATTTATCCTTTGAAAAACTACTCTCTAATGAATTCCTAAATCTGCATTTGGAAGAAGGATTAAATGTGATGTTGTTCTGATCATATATTCGTGTACAGCCACTTAAGACTTCCTTAAATCTAAGCCTAACTATTTCCGTTGCTTAAACTTTTTCAAACAGACTTTTGATTTAATAGGCAGTTCACCAGCAGAGTTCATAACTCTTATGAGAGCAAGTCTGCTGTTCCTTGATACCAGCAGACATGCTTACCATGCAAACTATCTACGCCTTTAAAACATATGCTTTATCTATCTAAAAAGAAGAAAAGTTTTAACCGGCAACATAGGCTATTCACCCCCTTAACCTATTTGAGCAATCATGTGGACCAACATAAGGGATGCCGACATAAGTGTTGGTCCACAATGATGCTCAAATAGGCTAGAGGGGGGGGTGTGTGAATAGCCTACGATGTCATTTTAAAACTTTTGTTGTATATACAATTAACATATTGAGCATGTCTGCTGGTAGTACAACAGCAGACTTGCTCTCAGCAGGGTTTTGAACTCTGCTGGTGAACTGTCAATAAATCAAAAGTCTTTTTGAAAAAGTTTAAGCAGCGAAAATAATTAGGCTTAGATTTAGGGAAGTCTTAAGTGGCTGTACACGAATATGACCAGAACAACAGCACACTTAATCCTTCTTCCAAATGGTGATTTAGGAAATCATTAGAGAATAGCTTTTCAAAGGATAAATCTGTTTATAAAAGTTCATTGAATTTGGAATCTTGTCACCTACTCATGTATGTTGCACATTTTCTGCTAAGGTGGAAACTCCTATAAGTTAGCACACATAACTGAGCTTATGTAGTAGTACTGCAAAGCAAGATTGTTCGTCAAAGAAGAAGGTTTGAAGGTAACACAGTCAAATCGGATCAAAGATAATCTAAAATTACTTTGATAAGAAGACATCAAACCAGTTCAGTAAAGTAAATCATACTTAATAGAGTAAAATATGAATCAAAGAGCAAAGTATGATAATCAGTTACTCAAGCTCTATATTTGTAGAGATAAACAGGGAAGGACAGAGAATGCAAATATAAGGCGATGCAGTAATGACATATTCATGATCTTGATTATTAATGAATCGTAGAGACAAAACAAAGATCAATTATATATCAGAACCCAGAGAGAAGAAGATTCGACTGAAGTAAGTGAATAGGATCATGCAAGTCAGTCAAGCATAATATTTTATGTTGTAGGAAAGAAAAATAAAATTTGCTTATTGATCTTGAGAAAATTTGTATTCCTGAATGAAAATCAAGAAGATCATTTGCAACATTTTATAAGCTCCAGAAAAATCTAGGTACAGAAATAAGTTTTTCAAGAAAATCCATGGGATGAAAAAAAAAAAGGAATCTAGATCTTGAATATCTTATTCTCCTTTGGTCTTATGTGGTCATAGAAAGAAAAAGAGCAAGAAGAAGGATTGAGCACTAGACATGAGATGTACCTTAAGCGACAGTCAGGTTCAGATCGAGGTTGATGTTCTTTAGAATGTGCCTTTTGAAATCTGAGCTAATAAGTCTGTAGTCGATGTTGCCTAAAGAATAGATTTCGTTTGCAACAACTTATGAGATCTTTGATACATATTTCTTAGAAATTGATTTCAAATAATTTTTTGAAATATAGGCCACGTTTCCAGAAACTAAATATCATATAACAGAGGGATCAATTAATGTTTCATGATATAGAGTTTTTGACTCTTAACCTTTTTCATAAGAATAAATAAGAATCATTAAAATTCTTTCACTGTAAAGTTGCAGAATTTTTAACTAAGAAATTTCTTTCAAGAAGGTGTTGGATTGATAACAATCGTTAGCCTTATGTCAAGAGAATTTGAATTAGAAATTCTTTTAAGTGAAGCATCCATCGGAGTATCATACACCTGAGGAAAAGTTTTCATGGTGCCAATTGAGATATACATCTGTCATATGAATAATTTTCCCATAATCATCATGGTAATTATCTATCTCAAAAGATTTTTGAAAACAAAATAATTTTTCAAAATAAATAAGTTTTTCAAAAAATTATCTCTAATGAAATCCTTGTCAAAAGTTTTTGAAGTAAAACAAAATTTTCTTTTGACATGCATTTGGGATGAGCAATGGAGGATCAAACTCTCAGGTGGTTAGACTTGACATATAGCTTGAAGAGCCTGGCTCTGATACCACTTGTTGGTCCACAATGATGCTCAAATAAGCTAGGGGGTGAATAGCCTATGATGTCATTTTAAAACTTTTGTTGTATATACATTTAAAACATAGGTTTTAATGGCATAGGCAGTTAACATATTGAGCATGTCTGCTGGTAGTACAACAGCAGACTTGCTCTCAGCAGGGTTTTGAACTTTGTTAGTGAACTACCAGTAAATCAAAAGCCTTTTTGAAAGAGTTTAAGCAGCGGAAATAATTAGGCTTAGATTTAGGGAAGTCTTAAGTGGTTGTACATGAATATGATCAGAACAAAAGTACACTTAATCCTTCTTCCAAATGGTGATTTAGGAAATCATTAGAGAATAACTTTTCAAAGGATAAATCTGTTTATAAAAGCTCATAGAGAGATACAGACTAAAAGATAAATTATTTGAAAAAACATCTGAATTTATTAAAGATAAATTACAGATTACATCAGCCTAGACATTCTATGTAAAGTTTATGTCCTCTTTACTTGATCATTCATAGACAAATTCTTACGTAAAGAGGGCAATAGGAGATGAGAACGAGAAACTGATATGAGAAGACACTTTTGAAGGTCGTTCAGATAAAAAATATCTGAACGATTGAGTGCATAGCACTCGGCCTTCTATGATGATTGATTATTGCACAATCAACAACATTTGTATGTGAATACAAATTTGAAGATATGAATGCAATATTTACAGAAAGCTTTTCATTTTCCTTGGGCACCATCTAAAATCTATCTTCAAATCGATCCAAGAGCTTGACCTTTAGCTTTAGGAATAAATTCCTGAAGTTTCAGCTAAAGGCTGAGTTCTTCGAAGAAGGGTGAAGAACTCAAATCAAGAATTGGGTTCTTGACCAAGACATCGATCTCTGTCTATTGAAGTTTCTGATCTCTCTTTTCTTCTTTAATGCTTTTCTTCCTAACAATCCACTCATAAAGTGTTTTGCTAAGGTCTGGGTGAGTTCACTGTAACCTTCTGTGAAGATCTGAGATACGTTGATGAAGACGATCTCTTGTAGATCTTACAGCTTCGTTGACGTTCTTGTTGCAGGTGTCTTCGAAGATTGATTTAAAGATAAATCACTCTTTGATCTGTGTATTGTTCTCGTTGAAGAAGAAGGTAGATTTCTTATATAGACCGGGGTCAATTTGATCGTTGAGAGATGAAGATGGGTTTTCTATCCGTTAGAAAAATATTGTTATTGAAGACTGTCGGATAGAGATGTTGTTCACTGGATCTTTAACTGTTGGATAAAAGCTTGTTTTGCAGATCTTGAATTGGTTGCCCGTCAAACTGTATTGATAGGCCTCTGAAATGTGAGTTTGAATCATAATGCAATGTCAGGTGGTCTGTCCAATAAATTAGATTCTTTTGACTTTTCCAAACCACGTGAATGAGAGAGAGAGAAAGAGTCTTGCATCATCGACTATGTCAGGCTTCATAAAGATTTGAATTGTTTTTGAAGCTTGGACATATTTGTCTTGTCTTGATCTTCTGCACTCTTGTCCCTCAGTAGCACATGTAGAGCCAAGTCTGCTGGTGAGATGTTCAATTCTGATGAATGAGCCTTTTGTAGGAAAAGACCGCTGATTATGTCGTGAACATACAAACCGTAGAAAGCCTGCTGGTAATAAGTCTTAAAGGTACTTTCGTGATGCACATGATAAGTCTACTGGTGACGAATCCTTTGAGAAACTTTGACACTACAGCACGTCTGCTGGTGACGAGTCTTCAAGGTGCCCTTTAGTGCATACGACAAGTCTCCTTGGTGACGAGTCTTACGAAAACCTTGATGCTACAACAAGTCTCCTGGTGCTAGTGCATATGAAGTACTGGCCTGTCAATCATCATTAAGAAGGTAGGACTAGATTAGGATGACCTAACCTAAGACCTATGTGTTGTCAAACAAGTTGTCACATTAATCGGTACGCAGACCTTTCAACCACTTGTTATGGCTCACGGTAATGGGAACAAGCAAATCAAAATATTCAGAATATGCAAGGTGATAATTTAATTATCAAGAAGCATATTCCAACAATAAGTTGAAGCAATAAATTCATTACAGTAAGTTAATTATACTCTCTGGAATTTGGTCTCTTTTTTGAAAAATGTCTAAGGTTGTTACATGATAGTTTTTGTAATGGATAATTAAAAATGAGCCATTAGTTTTTGATAAGTATCTCGGAACTAAGGAGATTTTTTAGGTGGTTTTGAATTTGAAAGATTTTGTGGAAATATACAGCAAGATTAGCATAAAAAGGTTCGATTTTTTCATATATTTTTCATTTTGTGACCTTCCAATGTAAGTAGTTCATCGTTCTTCGTTCACGATTCTCTCATAAGCAACCATACTATTTGTTGAATATTATAAATGTCTTTGTTCATTTGTGAATCAAGTAAGGGATGTATGCTCAACGAATGAGTGATAACTCTTTTGCTGAAGTGATATGGAGTTTCCACTTTGACAATGAGAAACAATGTGTTGCCCTATGTTGCATAGACACGGATACGTGGACACGGGACACGAGGATACATGATTTTCAAAAAATATAGGACACGGGGTACGAGGGGTAAAGTGTAAATATTCAAACTATAAGGACTTAAATATAAATATTCAAAATATAAGGATCAAATTGTAAATATTAAAAACTATAACATAACATATTTCATTAAACAACAGTCACAATATAAATCATAGTGATATCTGGTCATGTTCACTGTTGAGTGTAATGTTGATTGTTAAGTATTTAGTGCCTTAGTGGTTGACTGGAGTAGAGGAGAGAGACTCACAGACATAGACTCAAAATAAAAGAGAGACTCACCACCAACGAACTGAAGAGTGAAGATAGAGACGAAGACGAAGACAAAGTAGATCGACGAGGACGAGTGACGATTCTGACGAAGACTCGAAGTCTCGAAGAGAATAATCACTGAATCAGTCACGTAGGGAGAGAACAAAACAGAGAAGGTCGCCTTTGAAAGGGCAAGGGGCTCGGCCGGCGGCGTACGTCGTTCGGTGGATGGTCGGCGTCGACGACGGGGGAATTTGAGGGGGCTATAGGGTTCGTTTTGATAAGGGATTTGAGTGTCCGTGTCTAGAAGTTCCGAAAATCTAAATTCGGCCCCAAAACGTATTTTGGGCCGAATATGTTGTGTCCGTGAAGTGTCCGCGTCCCACTCGTGTCCGACTTGGAATTCGCAAGCAATCTGCCGTGTCCGTGCAACATAAGTGTTGCCCACTGTTTTATTTGGTTTGTGTGATAAGTCTTTGGCATTGGAAACATAAATCAAGAAAACCCTCGTGATTTTCAACTTCTTACTGTTCTGAGAAGGGTTTTCTACATCTAACACAACCCAAACTTTTTCCCCTGCCTTTCTCCACTTTTTGTCTCTCCCCCAGAATCAAAGCTCTTGCCGCCTCATGAAACTATAAAGTGTTAGTTTTTGTCTCTTTCTTCTCATGGTTTTCTGCATCGAAGCTTTTTCCCCACAGAAACTCCGTCAGAAATGAAGCTCCTGTTGCCACTGGATACTCCACCTGCTCGTCGCCCTCTACGCCGGGGTCTGTAAGTTTCTTTTTCTTCGTATCTTTTGAATTTGAGTTTGAGTTTCAAATTCACATATATAATTATTTGAGTTTTTCATATATTGGTTTGGTTATTAAAAATCTGTTTTTTGTTGGGTTATTGAAAATTTGTTTGGTTTGGTTATTAAAAATCAGTTTGTGGGTTTTAAGTCAAGAATTCTTCCAAGTTTTTGGGTTTGAGTTTTAGTTTCAAATTCAAATCAATAGTTATGCCTTATAATCAGTAGTTTGACTTCTGGTCATATTTTGTAATTTGTATCGAAGACTATATTATTATGTGGATTAGGGTTGCGTAACTGAAATCTTATATTGCTATATCTTAAATGCATAAGGAATTTGGCACTTTTGCTCCGAGTTGAACAAAAAGGCCCAACATGGATACTGGAGGCATGTGACATATATTCTAATTCAGCCATGACCAGTTGGAGAGCCACTCTAAAATTTTCTGAAGGCGTAGCTCGTAATGGACGAAGAACCAATTGGGTTATGCAAGAGTACTGGATAACTAAAAGGTATTGAAAATCAATTTGTGGGTTTTAAGTCGAGAATTCTTCAAAGTTTATGGGTTTGAGTTTGAGTTTCCAATTCACATCAAAGTTTTTGAGTTTGAATTTGAGTTTCCAATCCATAGCAGTAGTTGTGTGCTTACTGTTTAGAAAATCACAGAATTTCCATATATTGGTTATTGAAAAATCAAAATAGTTGATTCGTGGGTTATAACACCACAAAGTAGTAGTAAAATAGTTATTCCACTACATCACCATCTGTAATTCTGTATACTAATACCAATGGCACAAGTTTGAATTTTAGTATAATGTGCAATATAGTTGATTTATTTATCGGTTCCAAAACTTTGTTTCTTTTAATATTTGTTTATTTCCTATTCCAATTTATTATTGGTGTATATAGTTGGTTCATGTGGCCAGATAATGGTTTCGTTGTGTACTGTACATTTATCTAACCCCTACAAGATCTTAGATAAATATTTAATTTATTTGTAAATTGTCTGCTACATATATTAATCAAGTCTCGTACAGTCACCGTGTCATACATAGACATTGAATTATTTAGGCCAGTTTTCCTTGACCCATTATAAATTGAATTTCCATTTTGTAGTATAATTTTTATCATCCAAATAATATAGAATGGGGTAAGGTTCATATAAGGTTTTAGTCTTTTAATAGTTGAATTAATGGTTGAAATATGATTATTAAGTGTTATCAATGAGTCCTGTTTTTTTCTTTCCTCATTTTATAATGTTATTCTGTTAATTTTTTTTTTGGTGTTTGATTTTTCTAATTGAACCATTATATATAAATAATTTGTAAAATGGTGGTTTTAAACATATAAAAAACATGTTTATCAATCTCAATGAGCTGCCCTTTTTATTGTTTTGTTTTATAAGTTTTTTTTTGGGAGAAAGTAAATATTATTAATGACTCGAGTCATTACAGAAAGTTTTCAAAATATCTCTTATATGACTCGGCGACTCAATCCAACAACACGGACTAGCATAAAACGAGAAGTTATAGCTAACACATGAGCAATCTATTATTAATAAGTTAGGTTTTATTTTATTTATTTCTTTCCAATTGGTCTTTTTTTTTAAAAAAAAATGTATGTTGAACTTTACCATAAATGGACTTAACTATAAATATAAAGAGGGTGGAAACTGGACCGTACCCTCTCGTCATTCTATGACCGCTAAGTACCCCTTACACTTTTTTTAACCCTTAAAATGCACTTTTAGTGGAAAAGGACGAGTATACTTTTAATGAACGAAAATGCAGGCACAAAGCATCAATTCATGCATCGTGATGCACATATGCATGTATCGAGATTCACAAAATTTTATTTAATTGCTATGCATGATTACATGCATCGCATACATGATTTTTGCATCATGATGCATGATTTGAATCGTGATTCTAAATCGATGCATTGTCATTTGAAATCGATGCATTGCAATTCAAAAATGTATCTAAAAATCAACAAATTCTTATTCGGGCATTTCATTGACCAGCTTACATTCATAGCCACTCTTGATTACTTGAAATATATGTGTCTTAACTAATCACAAAATAAATCCAAAAAGAAGAAAGTTTTGGAACACATAAAATCCAAGAAGTATTTACAAAAATCGAGGCCCCTTTCAGAGCAACTTCTTCCTAGGACACATATTTTCCGACAATATTGTTCTTGCACAAGATATAATATCTTCAATGGGATCAAACCGGAATCCTTGATGATGGCACTTGAATTGGGTTTCTTCATTCGAAAGCTATTACTTTGAACCTTGCATGCTAAACAGCGGGCTACTAAAGTCGAACCATGGGAGGGAAGGACACCCTTTTTTGTGCTTGAAGACACTTGAAGAAGAAAGAGGAGGGGACAAAAAGATGAAGATCAAAGGCAAAAAGATAGGTATTTTAGGAACAATATTTGGAAAGTACATTTAATCGATTAAAAAAATGTGTCCTTAACAATGGGAACCGACTCACAATTATCTTGTATAAAGATGTAGTGAATATTGAGCAATTTGGCTCATATTTTCTCGGTTCAAAACCAATTAAATTTTTAGTATAAGTTTGATCATCTACAAAATTATGGATTTAGTTAAGGATTGATATGTTAGGCTCATAAGATTTTAGTTATTTAAGGGTTCAAAAGAGATAATCAATTTTTATCAATTGCAACGTATAGATTTTGTTCTCACTTTTTTTCCAAAAAAATATTAAGTTTCAATTTTTATAGTGTTGTGGTTTCAGCGTATGTCTCCAGTAAGACCGTTTACGGATCTTAATTCGTAAGACGAAACTTCGCTATCTCACAGTTCAACCACCAACACACGGTGGATCACGTAATGAAAGATTCATCTTACAAAAATATCCGTTAGACCGTTTTATACAAGTTTTTACTTATAGATTAATATCAACTCTATGCGAGTTAGTAGTTGTTCACAAAACTAAGTGTGTAGAATATGTATGTGACTACTCACTTAACTTGGGCTCTAGTCCATAGGTGAATGGAACAGTGCAGCCCAAAAAGGGCCCAAATCGAAAGAGGTCCAAAAAATATGTAATTAACGAGTGATAGGGGATTAAAAGATAAATTCTTTTGAGATATAAATATAGGGAAAGCACTGTCTAGATGAGGTTATCCCAAAAAAAAAAAAAAAAAAGCAAACAAACAAACAAACATGAACGCTCGAAGAATGAGGCTCTTAGTACTGGGTAGAGAGAAGGGAGATTTGTGAAGGGTTGTTGCCCCTCTCTGCCGTACTAATTCTATGATGGATCCATCGTTTGAGCCGATGATTTCCTGACCCGAAGACATCAACAGCTCTTCAAATAGGGCTACATTGAGAAAATATTCAGTGGGTCGATATCTGTATCTGTATGCCCTAACCTCTGGGGATGCCAAATTGAAATGAACCCTGATTTTACTCTCTTTTCTTATTTTTGTTATTATTATTATTATTATTGTTAGGGCAAACAACACTATTGGTCCCTGTACTTTTGCTATTTTGGTATTGGTCCCTGTTCCTCGCAATTGGTCCCCGTGGTTGTGGTTGTGGTTGTGGTAGCAGTAGCAGCTTGGGTTTTACGAGGCTGTGAGGATAAGTTTCATCCGAGCAAATCGGGGATTGAGATCCGACCCGTATCTTGGCGGGGCAACCCAGGACGGCATGCGAGCCAAGCCTGATTGAGAAACTTGTTTCTTCACTTTGGGTCTCACTCGCAAGCAACTGTGGTTGCAGCCATGGCGGGTCGGACAAACCTATGCCCGATTCAAACAGATCTGAGCCTCAATTATCTACTCCTCCTTATTTAGGGGTGTGGTGGTGACCCTCCATCTACTCTTAATTCTTGCACAATCTGTTACTTTCGCATGTAAATTTACTGATTTTTGTTTTGACTGGGCTACTGAATTTAGGAGAGAGAGATAGCTACCATCTGGGTTTTCTCATTTTTACGTTATCTTTAAAGTTTTGATCATCTACTCCCGAAATAATTGTGATGGTTTTGTTTTTGTTTTTTGGTGTAATGCACAATTTCTTCTTTGAATTTAACATTTCAAATCGATTTGATTCAACAAATTTGACCCTTTTTACTTTGGTCCGTCAACCCAATATTTTGGTCATTGGACTAGGATGCGAAACTAGAAAATAGAAACACGGAAGAGATAAAAGGAGGATGAAACGAAGATGGGCACGCAGCTGGGGAAGGGATTGAAAGGCGTTAGGGTGGTAGTGGCAGTTGATGATTTGAATCGATTTTTGGTGGCGCGATGATGGGTGGTAGTAATAATGGTATTGGTGGTAAGAATGGATAAAGCAATGCATTTGGAAAGGTAAATGAAAGAGACATCGGCACTGCTATCTTTCTGAACTTCCGATTTCTTTTGATGCATTACAAAGATTTTATGGTCTACTGATTAGCAAGTGTCTCTGATCAACGAACTGCGATTTTGACATGGTAAGGTAAAATTGAGACAATTGATCTAATTTGTTTTAATAGGAGTAGCAATTATGTGAAATTTTTTGAATAGAGAAAAATATTTTTTGTTTGGCACATAGATCCAAAATTGGTATGGGTTAGGCTTGAGTTTTCACGAGACCCATTATACCTTTGACCCAACCCGATGTTAAGCTAGGCCCTGCGGGCTTGTTGTGGGTTAGCCCGACTCATTTAACAGTTCTATTGAGGACAACCTAAAAGTTATTTACTCATTTCTTATTATTTGCCATCATTATTTTCTTGTAAACATTCACCTTAAATTGACATGATTGGAATTGTGTATGTGTGTGTGGATAAATTATAAGTAATAGTGTGTGTGGTACACACTTTCGGGATTATATCATCGAGGAGGTGACCGTGTCAGTAAAAGTGCGTGGCAATAGACAAAGCTACCACATCTTATTCTGGAGGAGCCCCATGAGTAGCGGTTGTTTTGAGGAGTGATGCGATTACGCATGTACCACATTCAGTTCTTTTTGGTTTCTTTTATTAATTCACTTTTAAGGTTTGATATTGTATCTTAATATATAATTATAACCTTATAATTTAAAGTGAATGTTTAATTCGAATTTTTTTTTGGCTTCCTTTATTAATTCGTACTTTATTAATTCAGTTTAATTTTACATAGTAATTAAGAAATTCAATTTTAGCACTATATATATACATTTTTGAATATCATTTGTACTTGTGAACATAAAACTACAATAGTGTAAAAAAAAACCTTGATATTATTAAATTTTATAATACTTTGTTTGATTCTAAAAATTGAAATTCATTTCGGAATATATTATTTATTGAAAATATGACACTAATTGAAGATTTGAATGGCATACAGAGTACTTCCTTTGTCTAAAATGAGTGTTCATAATTAAGAAAAAATATTTTTTATTTGTGGCACATGCACGTTAGTGTTCCTATCATACCAAACTATATTACACTGTAGAGGTGGCAATTTTCGTCCATGCCCATTCACCCGTCCAGCTGGCACTCGCGTTGATTTCTATTTTCTAATTCGGTCGGCTCTCCCCCAATTTCACTTCAGTCCGTCTTTTTGTCAGCAAGTTCTCAATCGAGAGAGATGACCATGTCCTCAAATCAGACTCTCTCTCTCAAATACGAACCCTAATCGAACTCTGAAACCCCAAATCCCTATTTCTTTCCTTACTCACGCACACAAATTCAAGGTCAAGGGTTTGAAATTCTATTTCTCGTCTCAGGTAAGTTGTTCTAATTCATTGGAATGGTGTGGTTTTGTAGGTTCAGATTTGTCTGTTATCTTAATGAATTGTGTTTCTTCATTCCATTATATGGATGCAAGTTTCTTCCAATTTTGTGTTCTACTTGGTTATGGGTCAGCAATGCAGGGATTGTGTGTATCGGCGTTGTGCTGCAACAGTGCACTCTGCCCAAAAGAGTTCCATGTAACATTGATTATGAGGAAGATGGGCAGTTGCATTCCCTCACTTCTGTTGGAACTTTTCAACAATCATCTTCCCCACATTCTTATTTAAGCTGTATTCCCTTCTTCTTATGCGAAAATCGACAATTGCTTCTTAACTATTTTTATTGCTTATTGTGACTATGATACACTGTTTCACTTGAAGAAAGAAAAATGGAAGAGGTCTTCACTAAAATAAAGAAAATATTAGAAGAAAAGAGGGAGCGAGGGTATAAAAATTAGAGAAAAATGAGGAAATAAAAATTAGGAGTTCATTGGAAGAAAGGAAAAAAAAATCGTTGGAATTGTTAAATGGTTTATTACTTTTATTGGGAAACATTGTTGATTTTTTGCTTATACTGCTAATTATATGAATTAGAATGCAGATACTGGGTTTTGGTTCTTGGGTTCCTTGCCAATTGCTCTAGTTGTGTTTTAGCTCTTAGCCGTACGTAGGCTGAGCTTTGTAACATGTATATATGGTATCGTGAATAATCGATCTCAAATTCACAGAATGCGATCGATGGACATTTCTACGAAACAGTTGACCTGCATTGAAAGTGATCGGAAGCGAGTTGCAATTCCCCAATAAACTTTTGTCAGATTTTGTGAATAAAAACTAAAACTGATTTCGTGAAGTAAAAATTTACGTAATTTGGTAAACCCGGCCTAACACGATAGAGAGGCCAATTTCATGATTTGATCATAATTTTGTTTAATCCTATGCAAGATTATCAAATATGTCAAACTGGTGCATATTGTTCTTTCCTATTGATGTCCATGTTAGAGGTCCACCAGGCCCAGGTTGTATGTTTCCAAGTAAACTGTTTCATGAATCAATGAATCTTCCATTGTCCATACTATTTTCTATATGTAGTAAGACTTGGAACAAGTCACGGATTCGAATTACAGAAGCAATCTCTTCTTTTACGTATACGATTTGCTTATATGATACCCTATTATGGTGGGCAATAATGGGAGTATTGTGCATTGAGTTCAATTGGACAGTCACACCACGTCACAAATTAACTCACTCGTGCTTGATTGTTGTGTCATACAACATTTTAATAAATACTATCTTTTGTAATTTATGTGACTGTAGCATGGTTCTACAGAATTCAAAGATGGAAAATATACAGATGAAGAAGAAAAACAGTGTACAGCTACCTAGTATTATGCATATCCAATAGTTTCAACTTTCAGGAGTTATATTAACCATAAACAACCACAATATTTTTGTCCCTTCTCTTTCCCTCCCATAAGAGCTTTTTTAAAACAGTCTTGGCAGCTTTCCTTTTAAGCTTCTTCTCCACCACCAGTAGTAGGGGTAAGTTCACTTAGCTGCTTGACTTTTACTGATTGGTGTAGGAACATCCCCATTCAGTATCTTCCAAGGTCCCCAGTAGAAAAACATGAGGGTTGTTTTTCTTTTTTCCAAGCCCACCTAGTTTTTCAAGGCTTCACTTGTTTGTGAGCTGTCCTCTGTAACCTCTTCTTATGGGAATCAATATTTGTGTTTGTTCTGTATGCCTTGTCAGACGACCTTGAATAAATTCCGAAACAGTTTGTGTTATATTGATCTGTGTTCATGTTTGATCATGTTGTTAGTTGCAAATATGGTTTTCTCAAGTGTTTCCATATGGAATATTACAACTTCTAGACTACAAAAGGATGTTCTTTTGATTTGTAACTTTGCAAGTGAAATGGACAGTTTGGTCCATGTTTGTTGAGCCTCAATTTAACAAGCAAAGAAATATCTGATTTGGAAGCCCTTTAACTATACCACTGAATTAGATACTAGTACAAGAAATAGACGTGAAATTTCTGATTTGGAAGTTGAAATCTGGACCATATATGGACTTTGTTGGATGCATCACGTGAGCTGGACTTGGACTTGATTCAGGATATAATGCTAGTCTAGAGAATCATTCAATTTTCAAATAAAATTTTCATGCTATGTATCATCATCACTCGACTTGTTTATCAGGCTATGGAGCATGACTATGATTTTCAACATACAGAGGTGGAAGTGGATCAATTCTCAACTAGTTCAAAATGTGCTAGGCCTCCTAAAGGGACGACTTCAATAGCATGGACTGTCTTTGAACGGATAGGGGAGGATAGTAATGGGAGACAAAAGGCAAAATGCAAGCAATGCAAAGTAATATTTACTGCTGAAAGGAATTCTAGGACAAAGAATCTGCTACGTCACTTGGATGTTTGTCCTAATCGCGAAGAGAATTCTGAAAATGTAACTTCACGACATATTGATCAAGAAATATATCGTGAGAAACTTTGCACAACAATTATTAAACATAATTACCCCTTTAGCTATGCGGAACATGAAGGGGATCGTGACTTGCATAACTATTTACGCCTAGAAGTTAAACACCTTACAAGGAACACAGTGAAAGCAGATGTTTTAAAGAAGTTTTCAAATACAAAGGAGAATCTAAAGAATACCCTTCAGTGTGTAAAGGGTAGGATATGTCTTACTTTTGATCTATAGTCTTCAATTACAACAGATGGTTACTTGGCTCTTACAGCTCATTATGTGGATGAAGATTAAGTCTTACAAAAAAAGAGTTTGAATTTTCGTCACGTGCCTCCTCCATACAGTGGTTCAATTTTGGCTGAAAAAGTTATTCTTTTATTGAAAGATTGGGGCATTGAAAAGAAATTTTTTTCATTAACTTTGGACAATGCTTCCTATAATGATGGCTTGGTTGGTGTTTTGAAGAGGCACATGCGTTTGACTGGTTCATTAGTGTGTGATGGAGAGTTCTTTCATGTACGTTGTGGTGCACAAGTACTTAACTTGATTGTACACGCTGGGTTGAAAGTCATAGAAGGATGCATTTATAAGGTTAGAGAAAGGGTGAAATATGTCAAGGGTTCGGAGGCGAGAAAGATCAAATTTGCTCGTTGCATTGTTCAACAATCTTTGGAGCGCAAGAAGTTAGTGTGACAAGATGTGGTCACAAGGTGGAACTCAACTTATCTCATGCTCGATAGTGCACTTGCATATCGCCTTGCTTATGATGAATTGAAATTGGTTGACACACAATATAACCATTGTCCTTCTGATGAGGAGTGGGATAAAATTGAGCGTATTGCTAGATTTCTGCAACCTTTTTACGATATCACCACACTTTTCTCAGGATCTCAATATGTGACCGCAAATTTGTATTTTCATGGGGTGTGGAAGATTCATTCATTTATACTAAAGGAGATGAACAATGAAGATAAAGATTTTAGTGATATGGCCAAGGCGATGAAATCAAAGTTTGAAAAGTATTGGGATTGTTATAGTGTGGTGTTATCAATGGAAATCGTATTGGATCCTCGTTATAAGATACAATATGTGGAGTACTCATTCAAAAATATATATCCTATCATGTATTTAGAAAAGGCTAGAAATTTACGTGAGAAGCTGGATTTGATCTTTAGTGACTACATACGTCTCTCACCTACTAATTATGAATCTTTGGACGGGGGCAATGGTGATGTAGCTAGTGAAATGGATGAATTTGATTGGTTTGAAAGTGAGCACTATGGGTTGAATAGGAACAAATCTCAATTAGAGTTATACTTGGAAGAGAAAAGGTTTGATCACAAACAACCCATAGATGTTTTAAGTTATTGGAAGGCAAATAGAATTCGATATCCCAATATTTCATTAATGGCACGTGATATTTTGAGCATTCTGATTACTAGTGTTCCTTCCGAATCTGCATTTAGCATTGGAGGGCGTATTCTTGGAAAATATCGCACTTCACTTTTGCCAATGAATGTTGAGGCTTTGCTATGCACACGGGATTGGTTATATAAGATGGGTGGTAAAGTTATTTACTATCATGTATTTGTTTTCAATCGTTTGATTACTTTTTTGTATCTAATTGAGCATACTAATGATTGTTAAATGTGAATATTGTAGACTCAGATGATGAAGAGGAAGAAATGTGTGTAGATTTCGCACCCATAATTGATCATATTGATTCCTTGATTATTGTTGATGATTAGGTACTCTTAATTTGGTTCTCTCTTCTCAGTTTTAGCACATGTTTAGTTGACAGTTTACTTATTGTTTCCACATTAGTGTTACTAGGAATTTTGCCTTTGAGAGATATCAAGGCAAAGAAAACAAATCAAAGGTATAATTGCTTATAATCTAGTGAGCCTTTTTGTTTCAGATGTGTCAATGGATGTCATGTTGGAACTATTAAGAGTTGGGTTCAATTGGGTCTTTATAATTGATATACGAAACTTATTATGTTTGATTGTTGGTGTTTAGGAATTAGGATGATTTGTTTGTCAAGTTTGCAAATTGATGTTATTGGTCAAAATTTAATTCAAAAAAGTCAAAACTAGACTCTTTGGTTGGAACCTATGGAATTCATCATAGTTTTAAGTAGTTATCCCATTTCGAAAACTTTCACATGATCCTTTTTGCTTGTATTCATCATTTTTTTTATTTGTGCAGGAATCTGATCTAAAAAGGGGATATGGAAGACAACAGTAAAATTGCGAAAGATGTTACTTTAGTAATTTCTTTGTTTTAGAACTTAATACCACCTAAAATATTTTCTTAGAGCTGAACCTTATCCCTCTTATAAACCTCAAAGCTCCGTCAATTCTCCCCCAAACACAAAACCAATCGGTCAAAGTGAACCTTAGCCTCCACGCTAGGATTCCACCCTATTTCCTTAGTTCCAAAATCCCAAAAAGAGCAGTTGCTCTACCCGAACCCAGAGGCGAAATCCGCCAGAAGCAAGCAGTTGCTCTGCCTAATTTCCGCCAGCAGCAAACAAACAACAGCAAAAAGCAAACATTTGCTCCGTCCATTTCTCGAGGTCTAAAAGCAACTTTCGGAAGCAGTTACTCTGCCCGAATCTCCACAACAACAAAAGGCTCCCTCTCCCAGAAGGACAGAGCGAGCACACCCCCATGCTCTTAAAAGTAAGCATTTAAGAGGTTTTATAGTACTAAAAAGAGTTATTATTATGACCAAATATTTATAAATATATTTGTAATTCCTAGAAAGAGGCTGATGCAAGTTTGTAATAATGTAGATACAGATATATATGTTTAAATGCTTTATTTCATTTGCTAAATAAACATAATAAAAACATATTTTAGCCAAAAACTATTTTGAGACTGAAAGGGCGAGTCGGATGCCTAACACCTTCTCACCTCGTAACTTAGCCTCCGAACCCTTTTTACAAACTCTTGTTATTTTTGGTTTTTCTTTATTTCTCCTGAAAATAAAGATGGCGACTCTGTTACAACAATTTGGATTATAGTGAGGCCCGCAACATCATTTTTTTGCACTTTTCCGTTTTCTCCAAAACAAGGGAAGATGTAATGAAAAGGGTGATGCATTTTCTGTATCTTGTTTTCCCCTAAACAAGGGAGGATGAGATATGGAAAAATCCAAAGCACTTATAGTGACCCAAAATGAACCCAAGTCCACAGTGAGGCAGGGCGTGTTCCCACGCACCCTCGCAACATCCTTTTTTTGCACTTTTTCGTTTTCCCCTAAATAAGGGAAGATGAGAATATATGAAAAGGGTGATGCGTTTTTTGTATCTTGTTTTCCCCTAAACAAGGAATGATGAGATACAGAAAAATCTAAAGCACTCATAGTGGACTAAAGCACACTCAGTGACCGACGCGTATTCAACGCGCTTTTGACAACACTTTTTTTACACTTTTAATTTCGTTTTCCACTAAACAAGGAAAGATGAAATGAAAAGAGTGATGTCTTCCCCGAGCCGCGTGTTCCCCTAAAAAAGGGAGCGCGCGATCCGGGGGTAATTTCCTGGGGCACTCACAGGTATGATAGAAACATTTATTTCGAAAATGGTCTTTTGTGGTTAAAAAAAAGAACGAGAGAATGGAGGGGTTATAAACTTTTCAAAAGGCACCGACTCGAATTTCACCATATTTTCATGGGAGAAATTCGGGCCGGTCTTTTTTGGGTTTTTTTTTTCAACATGTAAGGTCCCACATATTTTTATTTAAACGGTAAAAATACACTTTTTGAGGCAAAATGACGAAGATAACCTTAATGAAATTAAACTCGCTGCATCGCAATTCAGAAGTCCATACATTTCATTTCTTGCATCGATAATCCCAAATTGTGCATCGGAAATCAAATTGAGAATATGTATTTTATGCATCGTAAATCCAATGCATGCATCGCAAATAAGAATGACTCTGTTTACGGTCTCTCCCAATCTCTAGTCAATTTCTACCATTTAATGTATCTCTCCTCATTTAATGACTCCCTTAACCAACTCAAACCTACCCACCAAGCAATTAATTCTCTGATGACTCCATGAATACTCCAAGACCCTCCCACTCCCCTCCGTCACCCCCTCCTTTGAATCCCCCCAAAAAGGCATGTCCCCTCTCTCTCTCTCTCTATCTATCTCTTTCTACACTCACAAACTAAATACAACCGCATTTAAATGTCGTCCAACATTTTGTCAGTTTTGCAAAGGTATGTATATGTATTTTTTTTAACTAAAAACAATGGGCAGATAAATCTTAGTATTGATTTTGTGATTAGGTTGGTCCCTTTTCCGCCGATTCTCTCCCTTTCCTCCATTTTTTCCGACAACATTTTCGGATAACATTTTTCTTCTTCTTCTTCTTCCTTTATTGACTCTCCAGTCTTCCATCCTTTCCTTTCCTCGTCTCTCCTCTCCCTCACGCCTCATCCTCTCCTTCCATTTACTTCAACCTCTCTCTCTTTGAACGAACATTTTATGGGCGACATTGTGTTAGTCCATTGTTGGCAGTGCATAGCAGGCTTAATACTCCCTTATGCGCACTGGGAAAGACAATCCAACCTGTTAATATATACAAACCAAAGAGAGTGCGATAAGACTACTTTCATGGTAAATGCAAGTACGAAACCTTGATCCGATAACCTTATGAAAACAAAACTTCCTGACCTTGTCAAATATCCATTTCATCTAGAAGTGTGGGTCCAAACATCATAATTAGCTTTCCATATTTCATTGGCTTTCTGATGTATGATTCCATATTTGCATGTTTTCATGCGGTGGTGACAAAGTTAGCGACCCCATTTTGCTTTGCCTCATTCTCACTTGGCAATAAATCAATAAATAAAATGATTGTTTTTATTAGAGAAAGAACATGAAAGCAGGAGAAAGAATGTGAAAGGAGAGGAAGTACGGGAGAACGAGGGAGAGACAGAAGTGGTGAAGAAGGGTGGTTAAAGGGATTAAGGATAGAGTAAGTTTAAGTGGGGTGTAGAGAGTAAGGTAGGAAATTTGATTAAATGGGTGAGGTGTAGAGAATAAATGTTGGTATGTGGTTAGCCTAGCCCTTATTTCTATTTTCATTGTTCACAAAACTAAGGGAAAAATTCTGGCCGATCCCTTTTTTAAAGTTACTAACCTCAAAAGTCCCCCGTTCTTTTTTTCAACCGCAAAAAGACCTTTTTTTTTTTTTTTTGAAATATTGTTCCAAAAATACCATCGTCTTCTTCAACAGCTTCGGCAACACACTTTGGCTTCAAAAATCACGATTGTACGCAACGAAACGGAGGTCGTGGGGGTTCGGGGGCGTTCAAAATAAACTATTTTTTTGATTCATAAAATACGAAACTATAATGGATCTGTACTGGGTTGAAGAATTTTTCAGTTGGGACGAAGACGAAAAAAGAGGAGGAAGAAGAAGGCTTACGACGGAGGAGATGGAAGAAGCAGATGGATGACGTAGTCTGATTCTTTATGATTTTGTATGGCGGTTAGGCCTGTAAATTGTTACCCATTACTCATTAACCTACCCAATCCAACCCATTAATTATCCAACCCAACCCAATCGATTAATATTTTTGGGTTGAAGAGGGTAACCCGTTTCGACCCAATAATATTAACTGGTTAGGTTGGGTCGGGTTAAAGCAGGTCGGACCCGTTACCCATTTCGACCTTTGACATTTTATGCTATAAATTTATGTTTTTTGGGGGAAATTTTTTGGGTTGAGACGGGTCGACCCGCTTTAAATCGTTACATGTTTCAACCCGACTCATTCCGATCCAACCCATTTCAACCCATTTGACATTTGGGTTCTAATGGGTTTCGACATGTTTCAACTCATTACCCATTCCAACCCAACCCAACCCACCCAATTGTCAAGCCTAATGGCGGTTAAAAAATTAATGCACTAAAATTGATGAAACGCGGTACAAAAATAGACTAACAGTTACACTATTGAACCGTGGTGCAAAATTAATTCAATAACAATTGATAAATCGCGGTTCAAAAATAGACTAGCAGTTACATTATTGAACTGCAGTGAAAAAATTAATGCGATAAAATTGATGAATCGCGATGCAAAAATAATGACCTTCGTAGCTCGCCTACGGTCTATTAAGAGTATCATAGTCATTTTGCCAAAAAAAAATGACTTTTTTCTGTTGAAAATAAAAAGGGTATAATTTTAGTCTTTTACGATTAAAAGTTTCAAAAAATAGACCGACCCGTAATTTTTTTCAAAACTAGTGTGTATATGTATGCGACTACTAACTCAACTTGGGCTGGAGTCTATGGGTGAACAGAACGGTGCAGCCCAAAAAGTGCCCAAACAAACCAAAGGTCCAAAACATCTGTAATTAACGAGTGATACAGGATTAAAAGACAAAATTCCTTTTGAGGTATAAATATTGGGAAAGCACTGTCTAGAATCAAGATGAGGTTGACCCCCCCAAAAAAAGACAAGCAAAGAAACAAAGAATGAGGCTGTAGTACAAGATAGAGAAAAGGGAGGTTTCGGAAGGGTTGTTGCCCCTCTCTGCCGTACTAATTTTATGATGGATCCTGACCCGATCCATCGTTTTAGCTGATGATTTCCTGACCCGAAGACATCAACAACTCTTCAAATAGGGATACATCGTACTAATTTTTCAATGGGCCGATATCTGTATTTGTATGCCCTAACCTCTAGGGTTGCCAAATTGAAATTAACCCTGATTTTACTCTCTTTTCTTATTTTTGTTATTATTATTAGGGAAAAATGGTATTTTAGCCAACGTACTATATGCTAGTGACACAATTAACCACGTAGTTTGTATAAGACAAATTTACCTAATGTACTAAAATTTGAAACAAAATGTATGAAACGTACAAACAATTTATACAAAATGTGACAAAAATCGTTAAGGTGTCGTCTAACTTCGTTAAAAATTCGCTGACGTGGCTATCAAGGGTTGGATTCGTTGGTGACTAGATATCTTAGACCCTTTGTGCGTCTTTAACATTTTAGAACATATATAAGGGATTTTGGAAGAAAATTTTATCACTGTAAACCAGAAAAAGGACGAAGAGAATCCAGCTGTTTGAAATAACTTTTTCTTATAGTTGTTGCTGGTACAACTTCATGCGACGGGAAATGCTCTTAATAATTAAACTCAAGATTTTCCAGATTTAGGGATTGCAAGGAATCTGAGGAGATGGTAAAAGGGGGAAAAGTATCTCCTCAAAGCGACAGACCATATTCAGTAAGAGGATGGTGGAACCTTCCATTCAAGTCAAGGCGAGGCAGTTTCTTTTTTACCTAATAAGAAGCAATGGTTTCAGAATGGTGGATTCTCCGCACAGATCAAAAGACCCTGCAAAAGCTTTCAATTAAAGCAATCTTTGCTGCTGGAAAGAAGGCGTCAATCTTCTTTCACAATCGCTTTAAAATGTGTCAAAGTCCTCTTATCTATCGATCTGGAAGCCCTATGCTTAACGATCTCTCTCGTTCGAAGCTCGCTGTCCGATCACTTTCAGAGAATCTGTTCTTAGGAAGAGGAATTGGATGTTGAGATGCCCGGGCACTCCAATGAGCCAGCTCTCTTCTATTTTTTTCTAAGATAAAAACGGGCACACTGACCGTACTTGATTGATGTTTTTCCCTCTACACTATGGATTCTTGGGCCTACGCCCGGGGAAGGCAGTAGTAGAGTAAGGGGGTATCCTTCTGATCTCGAGAAGTCCTTTTTTTGGTATAGTGGTTTAGCTCCGTCCGGAATTCATTCCAAATTCTTCGATCGCGCTGGGGAAGGAAGTGATTTTGCTCCGTCAAGTGTTGTACTTTATGAGAGAAGGCGTAGTAGGCGATTGTATCCAAAATTTGGGTATTGAGTCTGCCCGGTTGGTGGAAGTTGAAGGTGTTGATTTTCATTGTACCGTCGTGGCTATCGAGAACTTGACGTACAAATTCATGGAAATTGGGTAGACTTTTGAAGAGATTGTTGTCCAAGTTGAGATTGACGAGTTTAGTCCAGAGGTTTTTCCATTGTTTAGATAGGATGGAGCTTTGGACGACGTATTTTGTGTCCAACGATGAGAGGATTTCCAAAAGGATACCGTCTGGTAAATAGGTGATTTTGTCTACTCCATCGCGGCAGCCGGAGCCAGAGTAGGTGGTTTCTCTCGTTATCTTCGAACTCATCTTCCCGGGTGCCGTCGGGTTTTACTTCTAAAAGGACCCTGCCTGCTGCGGCGAAGGGAAAAGATCACGTGCCTCCATCGTGTCTTTTTTTACTGTTGAGGATCCACGTAAGCAGCCACACGTCGTGTCCAGATCATCGCTCCATGACGGCTTGCAAACGGCCGTTACATATTTGGTTTCATTTGCCTTCTAAATATAGTATATTAGGTAAATTTGTCTTATACAAACTACGTGGTTAATTGTGTCGCCCCCAATTAGTACGTTGGCTAAAATACCATTTTTCCCTTATTATTATCATTATTGTTAGGGCAAACATCACAATTGGTCCGGTGGGTTGTGGAAGTAGTAACAGTACGAGGCTGTGGCCTGTGAGGATAAGTTTCATCCGAGAAAATCGGGCATTGAGATCCGACCCGTTTCTTGGCGGGGCAACCCAGGACGACATGCGATTGCGAGCCAAGCCTGATTGAGAAAACTTGTTTCTTCACTTTGGGTCTCACTTGCAAGCAACTGTGGTTGCAACCATGGCGGGTCGGACAAACCTATACCCGATTCAAACAGATCTGAGCCTCAATTATCTATTCCTCCTTAACATTTTTATTTTCAAATCAAAGGGTGTAACGTCTAATGTTCTTTTTTGAGATACTCCGCCTTAGACCATCTCCAACGAGCAATCCAAATTTTGTCGGATTATACGTCAAATTTGGTACATTTCAATACCAAATACTATTCTAACTCCAACTCAAGACTTCAAATCTCACCCCAAATAGAATATTTCTTAGTATATTTTATTTTTATTATTTTTATTTTATTTATCAACATGTATATTAATTTGCTATTAATATTTTAAATAATAATTATTACGATTGTACAATTAATAATTTTAGTAGTATTATTTATGTCATTAATAATATTTAAAAATTGGTAAGTTTTTAAACTAAATTGAAGAAATATAATTTAATAAACATACAAGTACTTGAAAATACCATAAAAATTTTTACAATCAATACAAAATATAACAAAAATCATAAAAATAATAATTTATTTATTTATTTATATAGAAATCTACAAATAATAGAAAAAATGCTCAATAGTTTAAAATACTTGATATTATTATTATTTATTTATTTATTATTTATATTATCTAATATTAAATATTTATTAATTTTTAATGCATTTAAATTAAATAAAAAATATCATATTATAAATAATTTTAACAATTATATAATTATTAAAAATTAATTTAATAACATGGATCCCACTACTACTAAATTTGGGGTTGGCTACAGTGTTATCCCAAGTCAACCCCAAATTTGGAATTGTGTTTGGGGTTCGGGTTGGGGCAAGTTTTTGGTATCAAACCCTCAAATTGAGGATTTGAGGATACCCTTGGAGATGACCTTAGTGTATTTGTTTTGGTAGAATTTCTTGTTTGAGTCTCAGTAGCATGTAGTAGGCCTGGAAATTCGTGCACTTGCGTCTTATTCGTATTTATTTTTTACACTTCAAAATTCACTATATCCACTTTTTACACCTTATTTTCTTGAAGTACCATGCTCTTAATTCTTGCACAATCTGTTACCTTCATGTGTAAACTTACTGATTTTTTATATGATTGGGCTACTGGATTTAGGTGAGAGAGAGAGATGGCTACTATCTATTATAGCCGTCAAAACGGACCAACGGGGCGGACCAACCCGCTAAATGGCGGACCCCGTATCTTGGCGGGGCGGGGCGGACCAACCCGCGAAAATGGCGGACTATAAAAACCTTGGCCCAACCCAACCCACCTTGGGTTGCGGTGCGGGGCGGACCAACCCGCCTAAAAGAGAGATGTTTGACCAATAACAATAAATAATTAACCAGCACAAGCATTTATCTTAATAACTAATGCTCGGTAGAATAAATCCAGGAACAACACCCTTTTAATATGATATATAATAATATAACTAACACTTTGTAATGAAAAATTGAAAATTGAAAACATATAAACTGTATATTCCAGTAACCTTGGTAAGCATATATACTCAATATTCTAGCAACGAAGCAGTTCAAAGCAACCGAGATCTAACAACCCATATCTTTCATTACATACGCAAAGCAACCCAGATCTTTCCTGAAAAGTGAAAATGAAGATACTATCCACGTTTGTGAAGCATCAGTGGTCTGAGTCGTCTGATCGGAGCGCGGAGGTCGGAAAGTGTAGAGAGAGAGTGAGACCAACCGACTTAGAAAGAAAGATATCGACGATGGCGGACGGACAAGACAGATATATCGACGATGGCAGACTGAGAGGGAGTCAGAGAGATCAATGGGGATGACGGATTCAGAGAAAGAGAGCAACGATTTTAGGGGTTTTACTTTTAACTCTGTGAGAGAGAGAGAGAGAGAGAGAGTGACGGCGGTCGGATGATGGACTGAGAGAGAGAGAGAGCGAGTGATGGATGATGGACGATGGTGGATCTGTCTGAGAGGGAGAGCCGGAGAGAGTCAACAATGGCTGCTTGACCCTTGAGACACAGTCATACCCACACAGAGACTCGGAGTCGGAGTTGGAGACGATCAGACAGACATGGGAATGGGATATTGAGATCGTGAAAGCCGAAGGGGTGAAGGTCGAACTGCCGAATGGATTAAGGGAATGAGGGATTGAGTGGTTGTAATTTTTAATGTCTGGTTGCCACTTGCCGGGTTGGGCTCCTTGGGGAATGGGGTACTCTTCACTCTACTGCTCTAGTCTCTAGGTCCTCTTGGAAATTGCCAAATTGGGTTATTTTATATTTTTATTGGGTTAGGTTATTAGGTGAGTGAGCTGACGGATGGGTTTAAGGCTTTAAGCTTTTAAAGTCTTAAGGCTTGATAAATGATAAGTAACATAAGTTGATATTTCATAATCAATTAATCACAACTTTTCAAAAAAGAAAAAAACCATCATTTCGGTCTTCAATCTCGAGAAAGTAGAAACAGAGTAATAATTGCATTTGCAATTTTGCATATTTTAATTTTGTTTTTTTTTTTTTGCAACTTTCAAAAATAGCGGGTTACCCGCCCCCGCCCCGCCTTAGCCCGCGACCCGTGCGGTCCAAGCCCGTTAGGCCCGCCTTATAACGGACCAATAATTTGCCAACCCAACCCACAATTTTTGTATGGCGGGGCGGACTAACCCAACGGGTTTGGTCCATTTTGACGGCTCTACTATCTATCTATGTTTTGTCATTTTTACGTTACCTTTAAATTTGAGTTATCTACTACCTAAATAATTGTGATGCCTTTTTTTTGTTGTTTAATATACAATTTGGTCCTTAAACTTAACATCTAAAATCGATTTGGTTCAATACATGTGGCTCTCCCTATTTTATCCCTTGAACTCAATTTTTAATTATACGATTAGTCCCTCATATGATGGCCATTAATTATCATGCTAACAATTAACCAAAACCCATCACTATTTTCTCACAAACACTATTCTCTCACATATGCATGTTGTTTATGAACACACCATGACCCATTACCTATTCACTCTCTTCATTTTCTCTCCTCGCACACACGCACTGAAAATGCTAAAGCGGAAAGAAAATCAAGAAAGAAAAAGGTGACTAGGATGCGAAACTAGAAAATAGAAACACACAGATAAAAGAAGGATAAAATGGAGATGAGCATGCAACCGACAAATGGATTAAAATGTGGTCAAGGTGGTAGTGCCAATCGATGTTGGTCCTAAAGATATGCTCAAATAGGCTAGAGAGGATATGAATGGCTTATATTACCACTTTAAAATTTATCTCACTATTCATTTAAGAATATAGGTGAAATGTCTTTTAGTGATAATCCAATCTGAAAGAGAGACAAGTCTGCTGATAATACAGATCAGCAGACTTGTTCAAAGCTGAGTAATGAACTCTGCTGGCTGATTGTAAATAAATTGTTTGCTAACAAGAGGTTTGACAACGAAAAGTGCAAAACATATTTATCTTTAGAAGGTTTGAGCAGTTGTACACGAATATATGTTTCAGAATAACAACATACTTAACTCTTCTTTAGATGCATGACATGTGGGTTATAGATAGTTTTGAAAAATCAAAACCTTTAAAAAATAGGAAAGAGAGATCAGAGCTGAGTTTGAAGAGTATGTAATAATTACAAATACAACAGAGATTTACTCAAAAGCAAATATGCTTATTACATCAAAACTAAAACTCTATAACCTAGTAATGTACTTTCTTCCCCTGGATTCTTTCACCAGTCAAGAACTAGTCTTTCAGAGATTCTAGGACAAGTCTAGAACAGGTGGAGTCAAGTAAATTCGACATGAGAAGAAAATTTTATGGGTTGCTCAAATAATCAATATTTGAGCATCTGAGTGCTGAGCACTCGACTCCCTATGATGGCCTATATATAATTGCACAACCAACAACCCTTGCAATGGAATACAAGTCTGATGATAGGAATGCAATGCAAATAGATAGTTCTTTCTCTTCCCTGAACATCTTTGGACATCTATCTTAAATAGAATTTGGAATGCTTGATCCCTACTAAAGGATTGGATTGACTAGGGCTAGGTTAGAGGATTTTTCAGTAGGGACGAAGGCGGATGAGGAAGAAGACGGAAGATATGCACTCGAAACCAGTTTGCATCGCGATGCATCGAATTGAGGTGATTGATTTGTTGCATTGCAGGGCATGAATTATATTAGGTAGTTAAAATTGATTCATTGTGGTGCATAAATTGGATTAGTTAAATAAAATTGATACATCACGGTGTATAAATTTGGTGCAGCGTGATGTAAAATTGGATTAGGTAATTTAAATTGACGCATAGCAATGCAAAAATTCGATGCAACGTGATGCACTAGTTGAGTGATCCGTAGCGCTCCTAAGGTTCATTAAGCGTATCGTAGATTTTTCTCCGTAAAAAATGTTCGTTACCATATTTAAAATAAAATAAAATATTTTAGCAATTACAATTTTTTGAAAAAGGATCGACCATAATTTACCCTATTTTCTTTGTTCACAAAAGTATTGTGTAGAATATGTATGTGACTACTAAATCCTCACTGAACTTGGGCTGGAATCTACAAGTGAACGGAACGGTGCAAGCCAAAAAAAGGCACAAACCAACCAAAAGGGCCAAAACGTCTGTAACAAGTGATACAGGATTAAAAGATAAAATTCCTTTGAGGTATAAATAAAATTCCTTTGATTAAAAGAATCTTGATGAGGTTAACCAAAAAAAAAAGGAAAGAAACAAACATGAACGCTCGAAAAAGAATGAGGTTGATAGTACTGGGTAAGAGAGAAGGGAGGTTTTGGAAGGGTTGTTGCCCCTCTTTACCGTACTAATTCTATGATGGATCCTAACCTGATCCATCGTTTAAGCCGTTGATTTCCTGACCCGAAGACATCAATAGCTCTTCAAATAAGGATACATCGAGAAAATATTCAATGGGTCGATATTTGTATCTGTATGCCCTAACATCTGGGGATGCCAAATTGAAATTAATCCTGATTTTACTCTTTTTTTTTTTTTTTTTGGGATTGGTCCCTGCTGCTGGCAATTGGTGGTTGTGGTTGTGAAGTAGTAGCAGTAGCAGCTTGGGTTTTACAAGGCTATGAGGATAAGTTTCATCCGAGCAAATCGGGCATTGAGATACGACTCGTATCTTGGCAGGGCAACCCAGGACGGCATGCGAGCCAAGCCTGATTGAGAAACTTGTTTCTTCACTTTGGGTCTCACTCGCAAGCAACGTGGTACTTTGATGGCCTTTGGAACAGTCAATATCGAAACAGTCAAAATACCCTCAATATTTAAGTTCGATCAGCGGTAACCGCCTGGTCGATCAACTCAACCTTATTCGACATTTTCTTTCTTTGAGGGATATTATCATATTATGCATACCGTATATAATACGGTTGATCAATACGATTGATTAACTCAACCTTAAGGGTCGATCAATTCGACCACCTTAAAATATTCGTGGTTCCCGCTTGTCTTCATCTTCATTACCTTAAAACAAGAAGTCGATTAACACGACGTTGATAGCAGACGAACTCGACCTCCTAATCACGTCAACTAAATTGGTATTTTTAGAGGCAAACTCAACACTAAGTTTCTCATCATCAAGGTAAAGCTTACATTGTTATAATTTTCTTATGATTTAGGGTTTAAGGTTATTTTCATCATTCTTAGTAGACCAACTCAATTTTTGATCAACTATGATAAAAATTAGTCATAATCATGGATATTTTGACTATTATAATCTCATTTTGTATACATAATGAGTCTCGCTGAAAAAATAAATCAATGGCATTTCATCTTTATACATCCATCTACATAATCATGTTTTCATTCTTGCTAAAATAACATGTTTACATGTCCGAAAATACAGGCAAAGTAGGCATGCATCACAGTCAAAAATAGCAATAATTCATATTTTTTGTGAACAAAATACGTATTTTTTCAAGCTAATTAGTCTATCATTCCAACATACATTATCCCTACATACTACATTGAACAAATAATCAAACAAAAACACAAATTACTCCAACAAAAATTAAAAAATTAAAAAAAATTCAAAATTCAAAATGGAAGTAAATGGGTTTAAGTAAGAGATGAAAACTTACAGCGGGATTAGGAAGACTTGAAACGTGGGTGTTCCGATCTCTATTAATGTTGTTCCAATCGTCCTTTGAGAACCAATACCAGACAAGATTTCTCACCGGATGAAGATTGTCTCGTGGTCTTTGACTCGATTCCGGGTGAGCGGAAGCTTTTCCTTTCCTAGATTGCGAGGAAGAAGCCATTGTATGGACAACACAATGAATTTGAGGAAGAAAAATGGAAAAATTTGAAGAAGATGAAGAAAGGAAGAATTGTTTACCAACAATGGAATTCTTGCTGCTGCTTGCTTTTCGTGAAATAGGGGATGGAAGTTTCCTTCCCCTCCCTCCAAAGTTAATTTCAGCCACTAAAACCTCTAGTTTTCCCAAAATGCAAATTGGCTCCTCAAGATTTAATGAAGACTTAACAGAAGTAAACGATCCTCAGCAAAGTTAACCGTCGGCCATCCAATGTCCGACAGCTCAGCCTTATCCCACAGAACGCCACCATGCGAGCAAAAACAGAGTATCTGCATTATAGTTTATCTTTTACATGCATTTTATGATCTCATTTTTGCAAAAATCTTTGATCCTTATCATCATCAACAAAAGGTACACGCCTTGAGTCTTGGAAATAATACATGAAAACATGTCCTCTTCTAAGAAACTTTTTCCTGTTTTTTAGTCATTTTCATAAGAGGTACTAATGCTTCGGGCCTTGAGAATTGTCTACAATTACATCAAAACTTACTTTTTCAGTAGATTCTGAACTACGTTTGGTCTGATTCCTGAAAGGGATACATAGGTAGCCTATTACGGTAGGCACGACCATCACAATGTAATAATTTTCTTCGTAATATGCTTGCATGCCTCCATATCAAATGCTTGCATGTTTCCCATGTCACTAACGATTTTCTACATCTTAAAAGATTTCTCCTGTGAATTTCTCTCACAAAGGGTGCAAACCCCGGGATTTAGGAAGTTACCCAAAATATCTCACGTTTTCAAGAAATCTTTTTTTCCTGCTTTTTTATCCTTTCCACAAGGGGTGTAAACCACGGGTCTTAGGAATGGTCCACACATATCATGATCTTTACAAAATTTCTGTTTTTAATCCTTTGCACAAGGGGTGTGAACCCCAGGTCTTGGGAATTGTCTTCATATAACTTGGTTTTTAAAAATTCTTTCGCCTTTAGTCATTCTCGCTAGGGGTGCAAACCCCGGATCTTGCGAGTTGACCGCACACACATCAAAACTTGCATCTTTCGGTCCAGTTCCGAACTACGTTTGGTCTGATTCCTGAAAGGGATATATAGGCAGCTTATTCTGGTAGGCACGACCATCACAACATAAATGTTTACATATCAAATGTTTGCATGTTCTCATATCAAATGCTTCCATGCTTCCATATCAATATGTTTGCATGTCTTCATATCAAGTGTGTACATGTTTTCATATCAAATGTTGACAAATGCTTTCATTTTAAATGATGACAAATGTTTTTATATCAAATGCTTGCATACCCGTATATCAAATGTTTGCATCATCATGTTTGCTAGGTAATGCCCTAGGAATACGATCTCCATCAAATGTTTGCATCATCTTGTTTGCTAGGTAATGCCCTGGGAATACAATCTACATCACAAAAGTTTCCATCATCGTGTTTGCTAGGTAATGCCCTAGGAATACGATCTTCATCAAAAGTTTGCATCATCATGTTTGATAGGTAATGCCCTCTGAATACGATCGACATTGCAAAGTATGTTTCATCACCAAATGTTTCCCTAGCAGACGAGGTACGATTTGGTCTGATTCCTTTCATAAAGGATACATATGAGCCTATCCCGGTAGGTCCGACCATCACAGCATAAAGATATACATAATAGCATAAAAAGTTGCATCATAAAATTGTTGCATCATGAACTGTGGCATCATAAATTGTTGCGACTAAATTTCTTCCTAAGTTATAATTTTCCCAAAATTAGGGAATCTATTCTTATCAACGATGTTCGTTTACTGGTAAATTCTAGTTTACCTATAAACTTCATCGTTGAGAGGCTCTGTAAACACCCCACTTTCCTACCCCATATTTAAAACATTTTATAGAATGTTATATCAAATCAAAAGGATTAACGGACGTTAACTTTCAGGGGGATCAAAGTGTCAAAAGAAGAATCAGAAAAAGGAAAGGACAAACAATGAAGTAGAAGGGGGAAAAGTACAAAAGTTAAAGGCAAAAAACAATTCGCGGGGCCACCCCCCATAGATCTAGGCGTCGCGCCCATTTCTGCCAAAGGCAGCGCCCAGAATTGTTTTGGTCTTGCTGCATGTTCCTTCCAAGGTACAACTCCTCTAGTGAAGGGTACAACCCCTCAAAGCTCATTGCAAAATATCTTAGCCTTTCCTTCGTGGTTAAGACTTCCTCTTCTCTGCCTATAAATAGAGGCCTCCTCTCAGCGCAAACAGACAGAGAAATCAATGCAAAAAATTTACAGAGAAACTTTCTTTCGCTGAAGCTCTGTAAGCTGAGAAATTCTTCTCCCCTTTAGGTTGAAGAAATCCTCCTTAAACACTCCTAAACTCTGTCCAAATAGAAACCTAGTCAAACCAATTAGGTTCTCGCCATAAACCCGGTTACAAAAAGTCGCTAATGCAGTAGTTACACCGCTGAAATTCAAACACGACATACAACATTTTCAGCAACAACTAGTAGTTACGCCGCCCGAATAGAGAGGTGGAAAGAAACAAATACAAGTTGTCACGCCGCCCAAATCTCGGCATGAAAAACAACAAATATAGGCAGTTACGCTGCCTAAATTTCAACAACAAACAAAAGACTTTCTCTCCCAGAGAGGACAGAGCGAGCACACCCAAAAGTCTGCCTAAGCAAAGTTGTCCCGGGTATTAACCCTCACGCGTCAAAAGGTAGGTACCATATAAATCGTTATTATAGTCTAAATTCTATATGGTTTTATTACAACTTTAAAATGTATTTGTTACCCATTTTGAGACTGAAAGGTGAGTTGGGTGCCTAACCCCTTCCTAACTCGTAATTTAGCATTTGAATCCTTATTTTATGGTATTTTTGGTTTTTCTATGTTTATCCGAAAAATTGAGGTGGCGACTCTGTAAATACATCTTTTGAGTCCACAATGAGACCGAACGCATTCCATGCCCTCCAATGTTTTGAAGCCGCTCGCTTTTCAGTAGCGAGGTCGGGTGCGAAACGGGGTTCTCACACTCACACTATCACATTTCTCACTTTTCTCTCTGTTGAAGAGAGCTAAAGATGTTTCTTTTATAGATGGTGATCAATAGATTCATTGAGACTATCTTCGACTGATCTTTTATCCATTGGAGTGGTTTACCGGATAAGATTGAATCTTATAGACTGTAGCATAAAGATATTCTGGAAGATGTCTCTCTGAGAAATGTTGTCCAAAAAGTCAGACTGAGTAGATGTGTCATTGTTGAGCAGGTCTGACGGAATAGTACACTAACATTTGATTTTCCAATAAGGTAGATACATTTGAACTTGAAACCCAACTGTAGAGAGGAATATCTGTTGAATAAAATCCAACTAGATCTTGCAGGTCTGAGAGCTGTCAAGTCACTTCCGTAAGTTGACTTTTGAGGAGAAGCTTAAACATTTTGTCGTTTCTGAACGTCTGCAATAATTCCATTGAAGTTTGCACGTGCAGCCCAAAGACGGATCGAAGGTCTACTGGTTTGATGTTCCTTTAAAAATTATATCTCCCAGTAGATAGGTCTACTGGTGTACTGAGTAACTGGTCCGCTGGGGTCATCATGTAAGAGTAGGACTAAGACTCGGATTCTCCTAGTCTAAGACATATGCATTGTTCAACAAGTTGCCACACTAATCAGTACGCAGCCCTTTTAGTCACTTATTAGAACATGCAATAAGGGGAACAAGCAAATCAAGGTGTTCCGGAATATGTAAATGAATAAGAATTGTTTTCGTAGGCATATTCCAACAATCGAGTTTGTCGAAACAGAACCACTGATACGACGATGAGGTGGTAGTAATGATGGTATTGGTGGAAAGAATTGGATAAAGTAGGGGATTTGGCAAGGGAAATAGAATAGACACCAGTGCTATCTTTCTGAACGTCTGATTTCTTTTGATGCATTACAACATCGGTAACCCCTTTTGCTCAAATTTCAAACTACTTTGCTCATTTTCGTCATAATCCGGTCGTGCCCAGACATGTGGTGATGTGTCAGCTCCAAACTCCCCACCTTGAATCTCACTACCGCCGAAGTGGGTGTTTGTCTCACTATCTTCATCGATCCACCTGGCATTATATCAATTTCAGCAAAGAAGAAAAGATTGAATTGGAGTGGCTAGGAGAGGAGAGAAGAATCATTAGGAAATGAATACGGCAATGAAATCTAGCGTGGTGGTTTCGATTTTAGATTCCTAGAAAGTGGCGGTTGAATTTGTGGAAGGTTAGTGGTCTAATGACGAGTCATAGAGGGGATTGAAATTTGTTATAAAGACGAAATTATGACTATCAATTGAATTAAAATCGGAGGAGTTGGGAATGGGTAGTGGATGGCTGGAATCATCATGGGCAGTTGGGAATGGAGCAAAGCAGGCATTTGATTCTTGCGAAGCAGAGATTGAGGTTTCTTCCAATGTTGCTTGCTTGCATTCTCTTTCCTTGAATCACTTTTTTTTTCCAATTTCATTTGATACATTACTGCACTTTTGTTGCCTCTAAGAATATATATATATATATATATATATATATATATATATATATATATATATATATATATATATATATATATATATATATATATATAGAGAGAGAGAGAGAGAGAGAGTTGGTGGGCAGAAACTTTTCCCACAAACAATATTAGTTCACGTGAGAATCGAACTTGGCTTTTATTAGCGGCATTTTGGTCATTATCTTGAAAATTTAACGTTTTAATGGACGAATGTCACTAGAGGGACTAACTGTATGCCCAAAAAATGAGTTCAAGGGCCAAATTTGGAAGCATAAAAAATATTGAACCAAATCAATCTGAGATGTTAAGTTCAGGGACCAAATTGTGTATTATACTTTTTTTTTATTTTGGCATTCTTTTGAAGAAGACATCTTTACTATTTTAATTTTACTTTTTTTAGCCTACTTTATTAGGGACATATGGGCTTTAAGGTAAATAACATTTATATCAATATTTATAATATAGCAAGCAATTTTTTGTTTAATCTTTTTGCCCACTCTAACATGACAAATGTTTAGAAATGAACGAATTACTATTTTTTTAAATTGTAAAAGTTACTTAAACCCTTAACTGTTGTTAAGTATTCTCTTCGTTCTTGAATATTCGTTCTGTTTGAATGGGTACACATATTAAGAAAAATCGATTAAAAAAACTAATTTACGCAGAATTGAAATATTCGTATGAAAGGTAGTTTTGTTCAAATCATTTATACATGTGACCATAATTAAAGTAAGAAGAAATATAATTGTAAGCGGTAAAATTGATATTTAAAATAAAAGTTAAGAAATAAGACAAGTATTTTGGAACATACAAAAATGTAAAAACATGACGATTATTTAGGAACGAGTTTACTCGCGGCTGAGATTCATGTTGTCATCCCGCTCGAGATTACTCGCGGTTGAGTAGTTCACCGCACCTACCAGTGCTCATGCTCCACGCTCGAGTTTACTCGCGGCTGAGCTTCATGTTCTCCTCTCACTCGAGTTTACTTGCGATTAAGTAGTACACCGCGCCTACTTGCGCTAATGTTCCCTGCTCGAGTTTACTCACGGCTGAGCTTCATATTGTTCTCCCACTCGAGTTTACTAACGAGTAAGTAGTACATCACGCCTACCTGCGCTCATACTCCCCGCTCGATTTTACTCGCAGCTGAGCTTCATATTTTCCTCCCACTCAAGTTTACTCACGGTTGAGTAGTACACCGCGCCTACCTGTACTTATGCTCCCCGCTCGAGTTTACTCGCGGCTGAGCTTCATATTGTCCTCCTGCTCGAGTTTACTCACGGTTGAGCAGTACACCGCACCTACCTGCGCTCATACTCCCCGCTTGAGTTTACTCGCGGTTGAGTAGTACACCGCACCTACATGCGTTCATACTCCCCGCTCGAGTTTACTCGCGGTTGAGCTTCATATTTTCATCCCGCTCGAGTTTACTCGCGGTTGAGTAGTACACCGCGCCTACCTGTGCTAATGCTCCCCGCTCGAGTTTACTCGTGGCTAAGCGTCATATTGTCCTCCCGCTCGAGTTTACCCGCGGTTAAGTAGTACATGACGCCTACCTGCGCTCATGCTCCCCATCGTTTTACTCGCGGTTGAGCTTCATATTGTCCTCCCGCTCAAGTTTACTCGCGGTTGAGTAGTACCGCGCTTACTTGCACTTATTCTCCCCGCTCGAGTTTACTCGCAGTTAAGCTTCATATTGTCTTCATGCTCGAGTCTACTCACGGTTGAGTAGTACAACACGCCTACATGCGCTCATGCTCCCCGCTCGAGTTTACTTAAGGCTGACCTTTACGCTGTCCTCCCATTTGAGTTTACTCATGGTTGAGTAGTACTCCGCGCCTACTTGCACTCATACTCCTCACTCGAGTTTACTCGCGACTGAGCTTCATATTGTCTTCCCACTCGAGTTAACTAGCGGTTGAGTAGTACATCGCGCCTACGCTCCACCCTCGAGTTTACTCGCGGTTAAGCTTTATGTTGTCCTCCCGCTCATGTTTACTCACGGTTGAGTAGTACATCGCGCCTACGCTCCCCCCTCGAGTTTACTCACGGCTGAGCTTCATGTTGTCCTCCCGCTCGAGTTTACTCGCGGTTGAGTAGTACATCGCGCCTACGCTCCCCCCTCGAGTTTACTCACGGATGAGCTTCATGTTGTCCTCCTGCTCGAGTTTACTCGCGGTTGAGTAGTACACCGCGCCAACCTGCACTTATGTTGCCCACTCGAGTTTACTCGCGATTGAGCTTCATATTGTCATCCCGCTCGAGTTCACTCGCAGTCGAGTAGTACACAACACCTTCATGCGCTTACGCTCCCCGCTCGAGTTTACTCACGGCCGAGCTCATTATCACTACACATGGTGTGCTCCTCGATACTGAGAGAAACCATCATCGGCATTCCTCAGCCATACTTGTTTGTTCCTCGATACAAAGGGAAACCATCATTGACATTCCCGATATGTACACGACCTACTCTTATATATCGATGCAAATACCGCGGAACGCGAGGTAAGATTATGAAATGCGAGATGAAAGACCTCGACACATGAGACAAATTCCTCGGAACGCGAGGAAGGTCGCAATAAACAAAAGCCTAAGTGCTCACCCTATCCTCAATACGGAGGTGGGGATCAAGGGCCTCATCCTCGGGACACGAGGAAGGTTGCAATGTCACCCTATCCTCAGTACACGAGGTGGGGTTCAATGGCCTTATCCTCGGTACACAGGGAAGGTCGCAATGAACAAGATAATAAACGCTCACTACCATCCTCGATATGTGAGGTGGGGATCAATGACCTTATTCTCGGTACACGGGGAAGGTCACAATGAAAAAGAGCGTAAACGCAAACAACCATCCTCGGTACACGAAGTGGGAATCAATGACCTTATCCTCAGTACACGGGGAAGGTCGTAATGAACATGAGCGTAAACGCTCACTACCATCCTCAGTACACGAGGTGGGGATCAATGGTCATATCTTCGGCACACAAGGAAGGTTGCAATGAAGAAGAGTATAAACACTTACTTCCATCCTCGGTACAGAAGATGAGGATCAATGGACTTATCCTCGATACACGAGAAGGGTCACAATGAATGAGAGCCCAAGTGCTCACCTATCCTCGGTACGCGAAGACCAATTGTTATTTTCCTAAAGATACTCGGTACACGAGGACCAATTACTATTTTCTTTAAAGTCCTCGGTACGCGAGGACAATTTATTATTTTCTTGAAGACCCTCGGAACTCGAGGACGACTTATTATTTTCTTGAAGACCCTCGGAACATGAGGATCAGTTACTATTTTCATGAAGACCCTCGGAACTCGGGAACGATTTATTATTTTCATGAAGACCCTCGGAACTTGAGGATGATTTATTATTTTATTGAAGACCCTCGGAACACGAGGATTAGTTAGTATTTTCATGAAGACCCTCATAATACGAGGACCGGTTATGATTTTCTTTTAGATCCCCGCTTAATTGAAGACCAGTTATTGAGGTCTTAGCGCCCATTTTCTATATCATACATCTATCAACTCGAGCACCTACGCAAATATATCATGACATGTTCAGCACTTAACTGAAAAAGCCTTCTACGGGCTCATGACAGAAATTGCTAACTTTCGACATGATAAGACATAATTACAAGCAAATTGTACTCCTCAATACTTACCCTCGAGGTAAACCTCGAAGAATAAGGAGTAAGGGGCTACTGATGGCATCGAAAATATACCCCTAAAAGTACTCGTCAAAAGGCTTATAATAAAGGAAAGGCCCAAGCCCAAAACAGGTAAAGCCCATGAGGGACTATAAATAAAGGGGTCATCTCTCATTGTTAGCTCTCTCAATCTCTCTCTCTCTTTGAGTACACACGGGAGGCACACTTCCTTTTTATCAACTGAGACTTACTCGCACACCGGAGGGTTTTAGCGGAGAACCCTTCCTGTCGACTCACGGTATTCCATTTTACTGACTAAACAGCTAGATATCTACCAGACGATTATGAACCAATCACGGACGATGAGACTTTCGGCACCTTCTCTTATGGCGTGATCATGATATTTGTAAGGTTTGGTGGAAAATAAGTTATACAATAAAAAATAATAATGCTCCTTTCTAGAATATTTTTTATTTCATTGATTGCGGGGTTAGTAAATGGAGAATTATATAATTTGCAAAAGAAAAGAAATACTGGTTCTCGAGTCACCTTTCAATGGTTCAACAACCGGTTTGTTATTTGGTTCAACGACCAGTTTGTTATTCTATTTAAAGATTGTACGGAGTAACTTGTTACAAGGTTAAATTTTGTAAATAAATGATTAGACTTATGTTAGCGTACATGTTCTTAATTAAAAAATTAATACTCCTACTAGTAACCCTCCAATTCTCCAATTCAAAAAAATAGGACTTTTATTTGTACATTATTTTTCTTAGTTTTTCGACGTATTCCCATGCCAAAGAATAATTTGCTAGTCGGGCAAACCAGACCGCAAACTTCTCCCCATCAAATTATAATTGAACTTCATATCTATGATTTGACTAAAACATATCGACCGAATGCAAATACTTTATCCGTTTTCAAATCATCATCTTCGTTCTTTTTTTTCGTCTGTTCTAAAATAATTGTCTTCTTTTAAAATTTTATTTTTTAGGAAACCACTTTTATTACTTCACCCTAACTTTTTCTACATGCTTTAATTATGGCCACATATTCAAGAGTATTAAAGTAAATCACACATTTGACTAATATTTATAATATAATTAATTATTTTTTTCTTAAACGATGTACCAGGACAAAGACGACAATATTTTGAAAACGGAGGGAGTACAAAACTTAGACCATCTCCAACGATATACCCAAAATTTGGTCAGATTTTACTTCAAATTTGGTCTAATTCAGCACCAAACATTATTTCAACTTCAACCTACAACCCCAAATAGAATATTCCTTAGCATATTTTATTCTTATTACTTTTACTTTATTTATCGACATGTATATTGATTTGCTATTAACCTTTTAAATAATAATTATTAAGATTGCACAATTAATAATTTTAGTATATTTAATATTTATATGTTTATAATATAATTTACGTCATTAATAATATTTAAAAATTAGTAATTTTTAACCAAATTGAAGAAATATAATTTAATAAACATACAAGCACTTGAAAATATTATAAAAAATATTACAATCAATACAAAATATAACAAATTATCATACCATTTGATATATAAACACACATACATCATTATAAAACAATTGAAAACATCTACGTTAAAATCTTTAAAAACTACCTAGAAAAAAAAAACAATAATAATTTATTTATTTAATTGTATATAATATATATATATATATATATATATATATATATATATATATATATAATTGAAAAAAATGTTAATTAATTATAAATTATTGAATTAATAATGTTCAATAATTTAAAATACATATTATTTTTATATTATCTAATATTAGATATTTATTAGTATTTAATACATTTAAATTAAGAATATCATATTATAATTAATTTTGAGAATTAATAAATCATAAAAATTTAATTTCCCCCACCAATACCAAATTTGGGGATATGTACAGTGGAACCCCAAATTTGTTGTAGAACTGTTCACTACCCCAAATTTGGTAAAGGGTTTGCGGCTCGGTCGGAGGCCTGAAAGCCCCCAAAATAAGGGAAGGGGATATCGTTGGAGTTGGTCTTAGTAGCTTTAATAGTGACCAGTTATAGAGCTCGTGTTTTGCAACAGATTCTTTTGGTAATAATACTACTATAATTTTTTAATATGACATACATTACTTCTTTTGGTAATATTAGTAGTATAATTTTTAATTTTTTAGGCATTATGATTAAAATGTTGGAATCTAAAACCAACATTATTTTCTAACAAATGTAAAAGTTTTTTATTTTAACACTTTTCAAAGATACATCTATTATATTAATAATAATAGTAGAATTTTTTTATTTTAAAACTTTTAAAACTAACATTATTTTCTAACGAATGTGGGATACATCTATTCTAATAATAATAATAATAATAATAATAATAATAATAATAATAATAATAATAATAATAATAATAATAATAATAATAATAATAATAATAATAATAATAATAATAATAATAATAATAATAATAATAATAATAATAATAATAATAATAGAAGTCTTTTATTTTAAAACTTTTGAAACCAATATTATTTTTTATCTAATGTGGGATACATCTCTTCTATTGTTAGTAAAAGAATTTCATCTAAAAACTTTTAAACTAAAAAATTATTTGTTACCAATGAGGAATAAATTATTTTTATTGGTAATATTTTGTTTAAGGGCTTTTAAAGCCAACACCAACTTCTAACAATTGTGAACATATTTTTTTTTTATACATTGGTTATAAATTAATGTTGATGATAGAAATCATTAAAGTACTCACCTAATACTTGTTGAAAAATTAGTTTTTTTAGTGAAAGAAATTGTGCAACTTGAACCATGAATTTCTTTACGTGTCATTTGTTTGTTGGCAAATGTAATTGTGCAAATGTGTTCTACTCGGTGAGAGCATAAAAATGATATATTTATTTGTCCAAATTGAGTTTTGGATGAATAAGATATTAAAACTTAAAATATAGTGCTAGAATTAAGTCATTAGAATAAAGTACTCACCTAATGTTAATATAAAAATATTATTTCACATTGGTTAAAAAATAATATTAAAAGTAAAAGTTTTTCTATATAAGGTTTCTACTATTATTAACAATAAAAGAGATTAATAATAAATGATTAATATTACATTATCATATTAACTATTATTAATTCTTATTTTTAGTTAATGATTAGAAAATAAAAAAAATTTAAGTGATTTGGAGACTTGAAAATTCAATAATATCAAAAATTTGATGATATATCACTATTAAAGTTATCTTCACCAACTTTAATATACTATAGTATAGATTTGCCTTATAGCCTTTTCCTTCCTATTCTTAAATGATACGAGTGAGCTTTATGAGCTTTATGAGCTTTTGTATACTTCATCGCTCCCAAATTATTGCCCGGTTTGACTGGCATATTAATTAGTAAAAAAATAATTGATTAATTATTAATATTTGTATAATAATTAAGAAAAAAATAATTGATTGACATATTAATTGATTGCTAAAAGTACTATAAATCTAGTGGTTTACCAAGTTTTGAAAAAGCTAGTAAATGATTAGGTTTCCTATAATACTATGTTACGGTTCTTAATTCATAATACGGAATCTCACTCTTTTACATTTTAGCTCTTCAATATATAATGAGTCGGATAAAGAGAATATATATTACTCCCTCCGTCCCTAAATTATCGTCCTCCTTTCCTTTTTCGTCCGTCCCAAAATAATTGTCCATTTTGAAACTTACCTTTTTAGAACATCATTTTTACCAATTTACCCTTACTTTTTCACTCTACTTTAATTATGGGCCACATACACATGGGCTTTAAAGGAAACTACACATTAAACCAATATAAATAATCAAGTCAATTGTTTTTTCTTAAACCGTGCGCCGGGTCAAGCAGGACGATTATTAAGGGACGGAGGAAGTACAAAAATAATCAGTAAGCCCTAATAAATTTAGGACGAGTAATACTCTCTCAGTTCCGTTCAAAGAATCATCCTTTAAAAGTCAATTTTTTTAAAAAAGACATTTTAATAGTTCATTAGTAATAAAATGATAATTTTATGCCTTAATTTTTTAAAGTGAACTCTTTAAATGAAACATTTCAAAATAAAATATTGTATTTTTTTTGTCTAGATTGGGGGAGTATTATGAAATGGTTGCTGGCAAGAAGCCGGGATACCATTGAATTCTTCGTACTTCCTCTGTCTCGAATAAATGTTTCTAGTGGACAAAACACAACGATTAATAAATATAATTAATAATTAGAACCTCTAAATGTAACACCTAAACACACTAAATACCACATTACTTAAGAAGTCAAATTACCAAACTTCCCTTCCTCAGATTTAAAAGAAATTTTTTTGTCAAGTTAACAAATTGCCCTCAAAAAAAAAAAAAAAAAAACTTATTTTTCATTTAGGGTAAAATTAAGTAAAATAACAGCAGTAGGAGCGTACGAAGCTCCCCCACTCAGTGTCATAGCTTGAGCAAGGACATGGGCCCTCTTCCTTAATTTCAACATCTCATATCTTCTCTACCAACATTGTATCGGCTCAAACTAGGGGTGAGTTTGGTCCGGTTCGATCTAGTTTTTTGGAAAAAAAAAAGAAAAAATCGGAATCAGACCAATAGTCTGATTCTCAAAAAATTTAGAACCGGAACCAACCCAATATGTATGAGAACCAAAACATTGATCTGGTCCAAAACCAATCAAAGATGTATGAGAACCAGGACCAGACCAATACTATGATTTTTTACTTTTTAACTATTTAATACAAATACATAATAAAAATTTGAAGGCTGAAACTTCATAAAAAAATTAAAAAACTTTCGATAAAAGTACATTCAATAATTAAAAATATCGAACTTATAAACTCATAGCATAACAAACCGGTGGAAACAAAATAATAAAAGAGTACCAACTAAAAAGTAGAACAAAGAAAGTATTAGGAATTAATTTATATAATATATATACTTAATATATATATATATATATATATATATATATATATATATATATATATATATATATATATATATATAATAACATATTGGTTCGGTTCGGTCCGGTTCCGTGTCTTTTTAGTTCGAAACACAAATGTTCGATTTTATGAAAATTCAGATTCAGGACCAAACCAGAGTATTGGTTCGGTCTAGTTTTGATTGGTTTGATTCAGTCCGGTTCCGAAAAAATTCTGCACACCCCTAGCTCAGACCTTTTACTTTAAACCATTAGAGCATCACTAATGTTGGATTTTTCACTTCTTACTGCTTGGAGAAGTGTGAAGAAGTGGCCAACTAGGAGAGAGATATCTCCAACTAGGAGAGAGAATGTGTTTTTGCTTCCTAAATAGGAAGTTGACTTGGGAAAATGTGAGGGGGAGGGGGGCGGCTGGAATGTGGGGGGTGAGGGGGAGCATGTTTGGTGGAGTGTGTGGGGGTGGGGGGGGGGGGGAGGGTTTTGTATTTATTATGTGGGATTGTGTTAAATTTAATATTTTTTGTGTAAAAAGATGTGTAAGAAGATTATACAATGAAAAGATATATTCTTAAGTGGGTAAGAAGAGAAAAATGTGTAGGTGGCAGTAAGACTCAGTTAAGAAGTTGTGTAAGAATATATGACATTGGGGATGCTCTTATATCCATTCTATCTTTAAAAGGATAACTAATGAAAAACCAAAAGGCTGAAGGTGTGGGGTGTTCGATTGCAATGCTATCTATACTGGCAAAGCAACTGGCTTGTTGGTAAATCACATCCAATTACAATGTGGGACTATGAAGTAAGAGAGTTAAAGAATCACGACCATATTATTGAGATCAAGCCCATAAGTTGTCGATAACAACAAGAAGCAAGGTATTTATTGTTTGAGAAGAAAATAAGAATTATTAACCATGATTGGTTCAAGTTTCACATACGCATTCATGTGTTTTCAATTTAAAAAAAACAGAGTATGATCTCTTATGGAACTGTGGACTATCAACGTATGACACTACAAGAAAACAGGGCAACTGAAACGGAATTTTGCAACCGAATTGAAATCAGTTTCAGTGTAAAAAGTGTTCAAGGGAAATTGACGTGCACAATTAATTTTGCAACTCATATTGCAATGGAAAACTATTTTGTCGCATCCTGTTTCGGGGGAAAAGTTGGAGGGAAGAATGCCGTCTAATTTTGCAATGGTTTTTGAAACAGATGAACTTCTGTTTCAATTTTCTGTTTCAATTTCAGTTGCATTTATTAATATAAGATTTTATATTTTGAACTTTAAAAAATTGGCGTTTAGTTTTGGGTAAAAAATTTGGAGGGAAGAAACCCGCCTAATATTGCAAGGGATTTTGAAACAGTTTCGTTTCAAATTCTCTATTCAATTTCAGTTGCAATTAATCCTAAATGATTTTTATTTTATTAAATTGTAAAAAATAGTCTAAAACGACGACGTCTACCCTTAGTTCACAACCTAACCTAGACAAGTGGTAAACGCTTAGTTATTTTGCCCCTTCTCTTCTCACCCTCGCTCTCGTTCTCGATGTCTCCTTCTCTCTCCACAGCAGCGTCAGCTCTCCATTGCTGCGTCTACTTCCGGTGAAATTTGGGGTGCCGACGTCTACTCCGACGCCCAAATATCTCCTTCCCTTTACGCCGAATTGAACAAGGTACTGAATTCATAACCCTAATTAATATGCTTATATGTCTGATTATGAAGGGCAATTGTATCAAGACTTGATTATTAATAATTAATAACTTATTAAAAGTAGTGGAAATTAATATTGTAATATAGACACTTCTTTTTACAACATATCAAATAATTTTAGAAAGAATCATTATGTGGTCTATTAGGGCTTTTAAATATCACTCTCTTCATTTCAAACAAAGAGTTCACTATACTATTTTGGGATGTTTCACTATAAGAGTCTACTTTTAAAAATTTTGTTTACAATTTCTATAAGATTTTATCTTTTCACTTGTGTTGTAAGTATATTGTTTGTGCTTAACTATTTTTATAATTATGATTAACTTTAATGACATTAATATATATCTCTTAATAATTAAACTTTTCAAATAGTGACTATTTGGTGGAACTGAGGGAGTATTTAATTAATTATCATATTAAAGCACTTAACAATTAATCCTAGAAGAAAAGTGCTGTAACATATAAAACCCATCCAAATAATTGTGTTTTTAGCACCGTTAATGCATCCCCGTACAAAATCAATTACCTCAAAATTATTCCCCAAAAACTTCCCTCCACAAATTTCAATTTCACTCGCTTCTTCCCTCCTCAGTTTTCCCCCAAAATTGATATTATTAGGTATTCCGTGTCTCCCCCAAAATTGAACAGCGCCTGCTAGGCGACTCAAATAAACAATTCGTATTGCCATCCTTCAATTCATCATCAGTTAGTCTCTCTCTCTCCCTCTCTCTCTCTCTCTCCCCCCCCCCTTTTGTTTTTCAATTTCTTACTCTCTAATTTCCTTTTCTCTATGACTAATTGCAGAACACCAGCGTTCTTGATTGTGATTGTCGGTCATGTTTTGCCCTGGTGTCGACTCCATAGAAACATTCTTCAAGGTACGCCTTCGCCTCCTCTCTCGTGTGTGTGTGAGTCTATGATGTGCGATAATTATATATTTTATGTCGGTTTGTTTCATCAATCAAACAATCTAGGAGCATCAATGCATAATATAATATATATTTAATTACATGGAATTAAATGTAATAGTCACAAAAAAAAAACCATTATTTAAAGTAGAAGCAGGAGAGGCTTCCAGTTAGTTGGCTCTTCTCCAAAGGACTTTGGAACTGTAAGTCATAACGCAACAATAACAAGATAAAAAGACACCAATACAAAAACCTAAGGGACTGCATTGATTGATATTCCAGTTGAGTCAAAGTGGAATCCTTTAACAACAATACAATTGCAAGCTGATCATGCAAGAGCACATTGTACAGATCATATTTTTATTTTCAATCTTGCCTTCCAAAATGATTATTCTTTAGTTCTAATTATTAGTAGTTCTCTTTTAACTCCTATTTAATATTCGTAGAGTGCAGAATCAACAAAGATAGTTACCGGCAACAACATATGGAGTTTAGTTTGCGGCGAAAATTTTATTGACGTCATACTTTTCAGCAATTTCTTGAATTAAAACGAATGATCTGTAACAATACCTTTTTTATCGCGGTTGTTCTTGTATTCATGCACACAAAATGCATGTGTTGTGCTAAAAATAAGTGTTTGCATGGGTGTTAAGCTAAGCTTCTACAACTAAAAGTGTTGATTTTATGCTATATGTCTAAGTTTGGCATGACTAGAATCTCTTTTTTTATCTTTCTGGGACACCTTAGAAAATAATTGTTTCTTTTAATTGGCTTAAAAAATGATATAAACTTTTCCTTGTAGTTAATATTTTGTAGAGATTTGGTTCTCAAGAAATAGATGATTCAGCAAAAGGATCTCTTGCTTGCCTCCAGTCAATTTCACACAAGTAGAGAGTCAAATGCAGCTATCAAGATCTCTACAAATATAATGCATAAATGGGGCTTTGCTGTTCCAGACCAAAGATGTAAGTCCAGCAGTTAATTAGATCTATAATGTAGTTAGGACATAATGGTTTATCTCTTACTCTTTCTTGATTGATCTTCTATGGAAAGAACATGGCAGATTGACTGCTCACAACAACTCCCTTTAGACAGTTGTGAGATCCATATCTAGTCCTGCAGTTCTCTTAAGTCCCAATTTGGTTGTATTAAAATGGATGTTCATTTTTCATATTAAATGAATACTATAACAGAACAAGGCACAGGAAGATTTCATAGCCAGCCTTGATGGGGATTGGGGGATTGAAATCAATTTCTTATCAAGTCAATCTAAGCATGCATCAAGAAAGTTTACGGGAGATTTCCTCATTGCTCTCAGCTTTACACCAGAAGATTGAAGCATTCATGTTGAAATTACAAAATGATGTCTTCAAGACTTTTTCCAATGACATACAGTCATGTTTATGATGTGAAATGCATAATGCTGCATTTATCTCCCTGTTATTTTCTACTAGCTAGACACTTGGTCAATGATAATTTGATGACTTGCGACTTCGGCATGCAGCCTAAAGACTTCCATTAAAAAAACCCAGCTTCCACTGTCCTTCCCAGAAGGTTCGCCATCTTGGGTAAAAATGAACTTCATTTTATCACAAACACTATTCTCAAAGCTTGCTCCTCACATTTGTAGGCTGTCAGTGACGAGCTGCTTCACATGACATAGTAACACTCAAGTATATATGTCCCTGTACTTATACTTTAATTTTCTTCCATTCGTATCTTTTGACATATTGTTGACTTATGACTATTTAGCAACTCATAGCCTTATTATTGATGTACTCTTTTCAAGGGACGTATCAATTTGCAATGTAGTAGATAGGGTTTAATATATCTGGTCTTCTCTTTTCATTCCCGGGTTTAATAATCATCTTAGGGTAGGGGCATTAGAGTTGTACCCTTTTTGTTATTATTCTTAACTAATAGTTTTTGGATAACCTGTACATTTTTAGGTTCATCCATTAAAAAAGGCAAAGAAATGATGATTAAGCCAAGATAGTATTTTTATGGTAAGTTTCTAAAGCTTCTTGATCCTATGAGAACAATAACTTACTTTTTTGTTGATTTTTCATTAAAATATTAATTTTACTTGGACATATTTTGTAGCGATTCTTTGTGAAGATGGAGTTTTTCTACATCATCTTGTATTTTTTTAAATATTTTTTAATTAGAGATTGTTCACTTGGATTCCTACAAGTTTTAAATTTCCAAATATCCTTCGCTATTGGACGATGTAACGGAAGGTGATTAACGTTTTCTTCCTCCCTTTTGCACATGAAGCACCTATTAACATAGATCACCCTTCTCCTCAAATTGTCTCCCGTAAGAATGGCTTCATTTGCGGCTTCCCACAAAAATAAACCCATCCTAGAAGGAGCTTTAGTCTTCCAAACACGCCCCAAGGAAAAGTGCCATACCGTCGACGACTATGGTAGAAGGACTTGACAAATTTCCTACTCATTTCTCTGCCCAAACCACAAAATATTCAGGCATTTACGTTCAACTTCGATTGTACAGCAACTCAAATAATTGCCCCATAGTGTCTACGTAGTGTGTGAATGGTGGGAGTATAGATGATTCATCAAACCACTGTAACAACATAACGACAGGTTAACAAATCATTATAGCCAACAAAATAGGAGCGTTGGCAATTACATAAAATTTCAATAACAGATTTATGGAGACACAGTGCGAAGGGGATTGGCGGGGCCCACACCAAAGTGGCTCTGTGAAGCATCATCTTGTGATGGATCATTAAATCAACATGTGTAAAAAGTCCTTGAGAAACATGAGCCATGTAATCCTGCAATGGCAGGTTGCTCCTCTCATTGCTGCTATAGGAGATTTATGGGAACAGCAGCTCTAATAGCTCTCCTAGGCCTTTTCATGGCTTTGGTTGCGAGAAAGAATTTTCCTTTTCACGGGTTTGTGCAAGCTGGTGTTGGTGATTGTTGTCTACATTGCGGATTGGTGTTGTGCTTGGTATTGGTAGTAGAGATACTTGGTGCCACCTTACATCGGTGGGTCGAAACCGTTCTGTGTGGCATGTGTGTCAAAAGCTGGAAGAATACAAAGTAGGAGATTATGATGAAACCCAAGCTTCAATGCCTAAAAAACTCTCCTCACCAGTCACCATGTCATACCCACCGTCTTCTCTATAGCCCTTCACCCCTAACAATTCTTACCTCACCTAACCAACTAGACGTCACTCTTTGTCTTTTTATTTAACCATTTCTATCCTATTCAATTCTAAACTACTAATCACTTGTTGAACCACTTCCTTTCTTATTCTCTATTTCTTTTATCAATTTCACTCTCAAAACGAGCATCTTAAAAGGTGCGGCGGCCTTCACATCTTCGGTTGATGGATCAAGCTTTGTTGGCTTAAAGTCAAATGGCACGTAAAGCTGTTTCGGTCGAAAAACTTCGGCTTCATGGAGCAAAAGTCTGCCTCAAATAGTTTTAAAATTAACTGCATGAAGGTAATATATATGTTTCAAACATTGGAATTTTTATGTGCTTAATATATTATTACTATGGAGCACTGAATTATGTTTTTTTTTAGATGTCTGAGCTGGTCTAATTTTCTTTCAGGGATGAAGTCACAATACAATTACAATCCACATATGAGGCTAAATTTGAGCAAATGAAAAATGATTTCCAGTTGCAATTTCAAGAGATGCTCAATTCGAGGACTTAGAGGCTCCGAGCATCGTCCACAAGCTCCTATGTAGTTTAAAGTATGACAATTTGACAATTCTATATAGTTTAACAGTATAACAGTTTAGTATGACAGTTTGTCAATTCATTTTGAATGTAATGCTTGAAGCTTTGTTGACTTTAATTGTTTGATTTAAGATATTTTAAGTGAAATGTTCAATCAGGTACTATTGAGAAATATTTATAGACATAATATTAGTAATATTTTATTTTCAGAAAATAATCTTCTGCAACAGAATTTTTCGTTGCAAGTTTTTTCTTATTAAAAAAAAATTAGTTACAAACCAACAACGGACTTTTGCATTAGAAACATTAGGTTGCATACTTGAAACTGAAAAATTCAGTTGCTAGTTTAGTTTCATGTGTAACAAATTTGAAACCGAAAAACCAGTTGCAAATTAAGTTGAATACTTGAAACAGAAAAATTCAGTTGCTACTTTAGTTCTATATGTAACAAATTTGAAACGTAAAAACCTGTTGCAAATTAGGTTGCCTACTTGAAACCGAAAAATTCAGTTGCTAGTTCAGTTTTATGTGTAACAAATTTGAAACAGAAAAATCAGTTGCAAATTAGGTTGCCTAGTAAAAACTGAAAACTTCAGTTGCTAGTTTAGTTATATGTGTAACAAATTTGAAACAGAAAAAACCAGTTGCAAATTAGAAACAGAAATAAATCAGTTGTTGTTTGCAACGGATATAAAAAAATGTCCTAGGAAACACATCGCAACCGAAACTACAACTATTTTTTTCCGTTGCAAGGTTTTTGCAACCACAAGAAAGTGGTTGCACAATTTTGGGACGAGGCTTATTGCTACGGACTTTGTTACGGACATTTTCCGTTGCAAACATCAATTTGAAACCGATTTTCCTGAATTGCAACCGAAAAATCTGTTTCAGTTGCCCTGTTTTTTTGTAGTGTGACATAACTGAATAAGTAGACTTCTTAGGCTAAGCAATATGATGGGGCAAAATGAAGGTTCTATTGTCTAAAGCAAGTTATCAGAAACTTGGAAAGCCTTGCAACGAGACTAACTATGAAATATCACACACATTCCCAGCCCAACAAAGGAATAAAGTATTGTCAGTAGTTATGTTGAGAAGAAACTAGTACAAGTGGAAGGATCAACATGAAGATTTGATCATTGCACGAAGCATGTTGGTAGGATGAGAAAAATTCCAATGTAGGGAGAAGTCTAAGTTAGCATTTAATAGAATGAAGCATGTTGGTAAGATGAGAAAAATTCTAGGGAGAAGTCTAAGTTAGCATTTAATAGAATGCAACCCACGCCTTTTGTCAGTGATGAGTAATGACAAAATTATCGTCATGTATATTGGTTTTTTAGCAAAAGAGTCGTCGATTTTATTTTATTTTTCACAAAACAATCGCCATAAATTATTATTTTTTGACAAAACCATCGCTATGTATATTAGTTTTGTAGCAAAAGGGTCACCAAATTTTATTTTGTTTTTTCACAAAACAATCTCCATGTAGTTTGGTTTTTTACAAATATGAGAGTTATGATGTAAAACAATCACCATGGCTGCGTAGAAGTTGAAGCTTCTTCTCTAATTGTTCTTGTCGCAAAATCACAAGTAACAACATAACTAAAAACGATTTTAGCTTTAAAAATTGTTTTTAATATAGAATATATACATATATATATATATATATATATATATATATATATATATATATATATATATATATTGAGTACTATATAGATAACAACCTACTGTAAAAAAAAATCAACATGAACATTGTTATTCGGATCGAAATTCACTGCAAAATTGTTGGAGAGGAGAATAAAAATGTTTAGAGTTTATGGTTAAATGTAACGAATGGTTGTTTTTTATAGAATGATAAATTAATATTTAGATTTTAGGGTTAATTGTAACTTTTTTTTATAATAGGTTTATAAGAGGATTAATTAGTAATTAGATCCTTAAATGAATATTGTATTAAGGGTTATTTGTGTTGTAATTAAAATATATTGTGACAATAATACTCATTGCAAACACATTCTTTCTCTTATTAATTATGTACTCATTACACTCATTCTCTCTTTAGTGTGTAATAATGATAGTATTAAATGAATGGATATATTAGTAAGAATGATATAGAAAATTTATACACCAAAAATCTTTAGAAACTTTAGTCGAGACATATCCAAATAGAAAATAAAAACATTTATACAGGGCAGTATGAATATCATATTTCTATTTTGGGAAAATGGATACAACCGGTCCGGGATCAGCATTCAGCTCGACCCCATTGAATTTTAAAAACCACGTACTTTGACAAGAAAAGAGTTTGGCAATGGCCGCCTTGATCCTTTAAAACCTTTGAATTCTTCAAAGTTGCAGTAGCCCGGCCTTCACAATCACAAGTAGAGTACAGTGTTTTCTGAATAATTCCAATCAGTCTGACTCTTGACTATAAAAGCTTGTCAAATCCATCCAACATTCATCGTCATCAATATATAGAGTAATTATTTGAGGAATATCAATGCCCACGGCAGTCTGATCTGAACAAGTCGTCGGCCGCCTGCCCGTCAACATATTTTAAACAAGGAAAATCAATAATTTGACCCAATTTGATACTCTTTCCTTTTCCTTTTAAAATAAGAAACGGTATTATTTTAATATTTTTATTTTCAACTCATTTGTCTCACTCATTTGAGTAGGTAGTGGTGAGAGACGGTTCTACTCGTATTAAAAATGTCAAGATTTAAATATTTCAGTGCAATCGTTATCTTTCAAAAATTGCAGTATCACTCTTCACATTTATAAATGAAGATCGTAATTTTTTAATATTAAAAGTATCATGTTTAACATAAAATGTATAATTTTAGACCCTAAAAATGCAACTTTGCATCTTTATTAAAAATTATTACTTTTTTCCAAAAAAAAAGTGTATTTTGCCTTAAATATGTTTTTTTAGACGTTAAATATGTCACTTTTGTTTTGAAAAATGTCATGTTTTATTATAAATAAAATATATCGCTTTTAGTGTGAAACAGTGAAAATATCACTTTTATAGCATTAAAAGTGTCATTTTTTAACATAAAATGTATAACTTTTGATCCTAAATGTGTCACATAGCATTATAAATAAAAATTATCTGTTGGTCTTAAAAATATCACTTTTTAGCATTAAAAGTCCCTTTTAGCTCTTGACTTGTCATTTCATATTTAAATAAATAAAATTATCACCTATTAAATTTAAAAAGTGTAATTTTTTCCTTTAAATGTGTCACTTTTAATTTCAAAATAACACTTTTCATTAAAAATAGAGTTAATTAAAATTTTAAGTTTATTTAAGATTAAATTGCAAAGTTTGGGCACAGAGGATTTTCGACAACTAACGTTTGGAAGAATGGAGGGCACCACCATAAGATTTGGATGTTAGATGGCAACAGAACAATTAGGAGGCCATGTTCATTAATGTTTTGTCGGCAACTCATGCAGCCACGTCGCCCGTTATCATTCAGTCGACCCTCGTGTTTTTGAACATAGTCGGGTCGACCCATGGGTTTTCGATCCTTTTGCCCGCTTTTCAGCTCATTTTCCTTTTGTCATTTTGACTTATTTTTTTGTTGGATAACATGTCATCAATGATGGGTTACCTATTCCAAGAGCCTCATTTTTTATTATTTTGAGACTTTGTTTTATGGAATTTATAATCCATAAGACTATCCTACACAAGTGTTTGTTCACTTATTTTTATATCACACAAACAAGATGGATACTATAGCTAATTTGACCTTTTTTAGAAAAACAACTTCAAAATGTCATTTAAAAAAAAAACACTTATTTTGATTGGCATATTAATTAGCAAATGATTACGATAGCCTTAATGAACTGAATGAGCACTCGGATGTCACTTATTCAGTGAATCGCGATTCATCAATTTTATTGCATTAATTTTTATACTGCGATTCAATAGTTTATTTGTATAGTCTAATTGTATTGTGATACATCAATGTTTGCATCACGAATCATCAGTTTTATTGCATTAATTTGTGCATCGCGGTTCAATTATATAATTGTCTAGTCTAATTGCACCGTCATACATTAATGTTTGCACCGCGATTCATCATTTTTATTGCATTAATTTTTACATCGTGGTTCAATAGTTTAAGTTCCTAGTCTCATTGCACCACGATTCATTAATTTTATTAGATTAATTTTTGCACCACAGTTCATTAATTTAATATGATATTTTTGCACTGCAATACAAAAACGTAATAAACCAGACCAGATCAATCCTCATTTTGTTGCGTATAATCATGATTTTCGAACTCTCTGAAGTTGTAAAAGAAGATGATTTGGGCATTTTAGGAATATTTTTTAAGAAAAATATTTGGATAAGACAGTCTTACAGACATTTTTTTGTCAGACGGATCCTCTTTATCTTATGCACGGTATGTTGGTAGGTTTAGCTATGAGAGAATTAGACTACATCTTATGAATTAAGATCCGTAAAATCGTTTTGTAGGAGGCCTTCTCTTTTTTAAAAAGGGATTTTAGCTATTAACGGGGAAAAAAAAAACCATTGAACTTGAGAGGTTAAATATTTAGAAAAGGGACCACATTTCTCCAATAAAATAACACCTTGTTACAAAACTCTGGCTCCTCACGCCCTTGACCGCAACTGAGGTGAGAGTCCAGACTCGTCCTCGTGGGGACAGGGGAGGCCCACCAGGCTCCCCAAATATCTGCAAATTCAAGGGGGCCAAAATTTATGAATTTAGTAGCATTATATACGTAGTACATTAATATATTTATTTTAGAAAAAATTATGAATTGGTCCATTTTTTAAAATTTTTATTGAATTAATTTTACACCGTGGTTCAATAGTATAAATATTAGTCTATTTTGTACCGCGATTCATCAATTTTAATGCAATAGTTTTTGCACCGCGGTTCAATAGTGTAATTGCTAATCTATTTTTGAACCGCAATTCATCAATTTTAGTGCATTAAATTTTACACTGCGGTTCAATAGTGTAAATAATGGCTCTTAATATTCTAATTTAAAAAATATATATGCATTGCGGTATATAAATATGTTCAACGCGATATATCAAAAAGGGAATCGCGGTGCAAAATTATTTGGGCTTAATTGATGAAGGAACTTTTTTTGTATCGCGATATATATAAAAAAAGGGAATAGCAGTGCAAAATTATGTAGGCTTAATTGATGAAGGAATTGTTTTTGCACCGCGATAGATAAACTTGACGTAACGCGTCTCTTTCCCATTAAGGGTATCGCAGTTTTTTTGCGACAAAAAGTGAATTTTTAAGGTTGTTTTAAAAAAGAGTGTACTTTAACGATTAGAAACTTGGAAAAGTGGACCGACCCGAATTTTACCCTTTATTTTAGGTTTATCTAAAGACAAACCATCTATTTACCCGATCCATATAGCTAATTTCTCATTTCATATTTTATTAGGTAAAATTCTGGCCAGTCCCTTTATAAAATTTATAATATATCCAGTCCACCATTCTTTTTTAAAATCGTAAATGGTCATTTTTTAAATAAGGCTCCGTTTGTTTCACATAAAATCATTTCCAGAAAATGATTTCTGGAAAATGATTTTCGAAAAATCAAAAAATTTCATTTTCAGGTGTTTGGTAAATCTTTTGAAAATATATTAGAAAACATTTACGTGTGTTTGGCAAACACACGGAAAACAATATATGAATAAATACAAAAATAAAAATAGAAAATAAACTATGTTTCGGATGTCCCTAGAAAATCAATAAGGACCATCTTTTTTAATAAGGTCAATCTTTTTTCAATCTCACAATTACAAATAATCTTTTTGATAATTGATATGAAAAAAAACATTTCAAAATATAAAATAGACAATGTTTAGGATGTCCCTAGAAAATGTTATGGAAAACTATATATGAATAAATACAAAAAAAAATATATTCTAATATTAATGCACATATTGAATATAAAATAGTGTTGAACTTTAAGTAATTTTTCTTTAGTAACCCTCAATTTATCATTAGTGGTGTCAAATCAATGTCTATCTTTTTTCAATCTCACAATTACTAATAATTTTTTTGATAATTGATATAAAAAAACGTTTTAAAATAGAAAATTGACAATTGTTAGGATGTCCCTAAATAATATAGGTGACACTAATTTTAGAACATAGTAAACATTTATTAAAATTATAACTTATAAATAGTATGCACAAACGTTATTTATATTTCTAAACAATTTATTTGTTAAGTGAAATATTGTGCGTGTAAGTAAATATGTACAATTGTGAAAGGGGGCGGAGGGTGCCCGAACAGTTGGAAAATGACTTACGAAAAATGAATCCGTAAGTCATTTTCCGGAAAAGAAGCCTTCATTTTCCGTTGACTCTGAAAACCTTTTACGTTGACTGCATTTTCCTAAGGTTACCGAACATCGGAAAATAAGGAAAACGTTTTCCGGAAGTCATTTTCCGTGAAACAAACGAAGCCTAAATGTTCGTATAATACCCAAAGTATAATAATAATAAATAAATAAATAAAAACTCTGTAAATTTCTTCTTTTTTCTACTTTTTCTTCTCCACGACACATGGTTTTTGTTGATATGTGTAATACCCGCCGGCTAGCTCCAGCACGTACACATGGCTTTCATCTCCCTCCTTCATCCAGCCGACCTCCTTCTCTATCTTCAGCCCAGCAACCAAGCCGTGAGACCTCTTTCTGTTCTAAGTCTTAGTCGCCGTCATCCCCAATCGTCATCTCTTCTCCACCATCGTCGACTATCTCCTCTCCATCTCATAATTAACGCCAGTGAGCTCGCTCTAACAATGCTCTGCTACCGCCCAAATCCAGCCCAGCCGCCATCTTCAATTTCCGCCGACCCCGCCATCTCACAGCAGCTGTGAGTTCTAGCTCCAGATCTAGCCCTATTCATCATCGTCGTTGCCCTTATTTCAGGCTAGCACGTCTCCTATGTTCCAGTACAGACATTTGTCTCCGCTCTGAGTTCATTCTCCCTCCATCGCCGACAAAGAAAGAGACCCAGGTTTCTCCGTTTCTGCCAATTGTAGTCATCCTTCAATCTCCGCCAGACCCACCCCTGAGCTCTATTTCCCAACGACGTCATATACAGATCTGACATCACCTCTGACATCAACAATTCCAGCTAAACACTCAACAATTCGTCATGTCTGGTGTTCACTAATTCGTCGCAGAATCAACGGATTCAAACCTAGAACTTGAAATTAGAATCTCCCACTGCGCAAATTCAGGTAAGTTGTTCCAATTTTTCCAATTCATCGCTTATGTTTATGAAATCGAGGCCTAGAAATTTGTTGCTCATTTGTAATTCTAACGATTGCCTAGCTCAACTGTTGAGAAATTGTAATTTTCCATGCATTGGTGATTAGAATTTATGCTTATTCTTGAATTCAATTCAATCTGATTTTGATAATTGCATTTAGACTGAAGATAAATAATCATCTGTAAAATATGTGCAAATTGTTGATTCAAAATTAACACCCATATTATTCCCAATTTGGTTGTGGAAATTTTAAAAATTGTTACTGATTATTAACTGGGGTTGATCGTAAAAATTGATTATCTACTCTTGGATTTGGATGTGCATATATCAATAAAAATCATGTGTTGTGCATGTGTATAGTGAGTGGTAGTTTTGTCATTTCAATTTTTTAGACGGTGATATTTACGGTAACACCTAGAGGGGGTATCTTATAGCGAATCTTGCATGAAAGGACCACATTTAATAATAAAAAGATAAGATAAAAAAAGGTGTAAATAGAGGGACCAAATAATTATGAGTAGGTCTCCTGTAAGATCATTTTACGGATCTTAGTTCATAAAATAAAGTCATACTCTCTCATAGCTCAATCCATTAATACACAATAGATCGAATAAAAAGAATTCTTCTTAAAAAAAAAATATATATATATATATATATCGGTATGATGTCTCATAAAATAGGAAACGTGGACTACGGAGTCCAACCGGTGATAAAGCTGTTGTCCTGTCGCCTAGAATAATAAATGAATTAATAATAGATAGGGTGTAAGGTAAATCAAGGAAAATCTTTTTGTTTATATTTGTATTTATTGGTTCTACCTTTTTTTCGTTATTATCTTTTTTTTTTTAATTCTGGAAGTGAGTTTATAATTATAAGTGGATCTCATATAAGACCATTTTATAAATATTAATTTATAAGATAAGTCATATTTTCTTACAGTTTAGTCTATTAATACACATTAGATCGAGGGATTCGTCTTATAAAATATATTCGTGAGATCGTCTTAGATAAATTTATATCTATAATTAATTATATTAACTCATGTCACCTAAGCTTTTGTTTATAGCTAGTAGGTGGGTCCATCTTGAATATGTATGTGCAGTTTGAAATAAGATTGGCCCAAAGCTAGTCCAATCTAATATAAATTGGACTTTTTAGGTTGGAGTATCATAATCTCGGAACTGATCTGTGCTACGTTCACACACAATCACACCTTAATTTTACTTATATACTTATATATGTGCTAAATATAAAATATCACACCTAATAATGTAACCCCATAATGATCAAATTACTAAATTGCAAATCCACCCAATTAAAATAAAAATATTTTTCATCTATTTTTCAAGGTTTCTAATTATTTTTATTTTCCAAACTCGATATACATAAATTTTACAATAAAATATAAATTCCGGATATATTGATAAGATGTGGCATTAAGAAAAATTAGGGTGTGGTGTTTAGATAGACTCTAAAATTAGCTTGCGTAAATTAGATAGGATTTATTCTTACAAAATTAGGGTAGGGTATTTAGATAGACTTTATACTTATAATTGATTTTGTGTAAGATGATCTTAAGAATCATAATTGTGAGTCGGGTAAGAGGATCCAATTATAGAAAATGTTTGTAACATCGTATTTCCTAAGTTTTTGTTATATAGGGTACGGTATGGTGTATAAGCATATGGAATCATGCTCGTTCACACATGCTCAATGGTCCAGTTCTTGCTTGACCACAAGTGAAAGGACACTATGAAAAATAGATTTACATCAGTAATAAAACTAATCTAAATTTAAAGATAAACGCAGAAGACTTTTTCATGCAAGCAAGATCGATCACCTTCTTTAGTTCTATTACTATAAAATGGTGGCCTACAAGCCTATCATCTCAAGCACATTCTCTCTTTCTCTCACTCGGAGTCTCACACACACAGTTACACCAATGGCTAACATTGTGTTCATGATAATGTTGATGTGTAGCGGAATGATGTACCCTTGTTTTGCACAACCTTCTTGCGGTCCAATGGATCCAAAGGATGGAGTTGCTGTGCATGAACATGACATAGACATGATGCAATTTCCTATAAATCTAGAGTTCTTAGAAGCAGAATTCTTCTTATGGGGTGCACTAGGTCACGGCCTCGACGTGATTGCACCGCAGCTGGCTATGGGTGGCCCTCCTCCCTATGGTGCCCGGAAAGCTAATCTCGACTCTCTTACACAAAATCTCATCACTGAATTTGCTTACCAAGAAGTCGGCCATCTAAGGTTCCTCTCTCACACTCTGTTTGAGCGATTTATATTGTTACTTACGCGTAATTGCTTTATGAAAATGAAAAGAAAAAAAAAACATCGCTTCACTTTGCGAGTAATGCTACTGACAAGTGCGTAATATGTTTTCTTATGTTTTATTCAGAGCTCTTGAAAGTACAGTTGGAGGGTTTGCTAGGCCTCTATTGGATTTGAGTGCTTCAAATTTTGCAAAGTTGATTGATGATGCATTTGGATATCACCTTGTTCCTCCGTTCGACCCTTACAGAGATGGTGTGAACTACATGATCGCTTCTTATGCAGTTCCCTACATGGGTCTTGTTGGTTATGTGGGCACCAATCCAAATCTGAAAGGCTACCAGACTAAAAGGGTAAACTTATCATTTCACTTGTAATCATGAAACTAATACTAGCTTGGAGATATGACATCAATTTTTTGTTTGGTGCAGCTGTTGGCAGGACTGCTAGGGGTTGAAGCCGGCCAAGACGCCGTGATTCGAACATACCTTTACGAGCGACAAGGACACGTAGTTGAACCCTACAACCATACAGTAGCCGAGTTCACTGTCCGAATTTCTGAGCTGAGGAACCGTTTGGCAATGTGCGGTATCAAGGACGAAGGTGTCATTGTCCCACTACAGCTAGGGGCAGAAAACCGAACAACGAGCAACGTCTTATCTGCAGATTATAACTCTATTGCCTACAGAAGAACTCCAGGGGAGATATTAAGGGTAGTCTATAGTACAGGCAATGAGCATGTCCCCGGTGGATTCTATCCTAATGGAGGAAATGGAAGAATTGCTAGAGGATTCTTGAAATAGAAATAGAAGATAAGATAACCAATGGCTGCCTTACTCTAAATAAGATGAAACATTCCTTTTTTTTTACGATTTTCTGTTTTCGAGAGTCACTGATGTAATAGATTAGTTTCAGATCAACATGAAAAATAAAGAGCATTGCTCTATGCATTTGATTTCCAAAGTGTAACTTTTTCCCTAATAGTGCAATTTTCATTCCCTCTGTTTTTGGTTCTAATGCTGGCTTAATTGACAATTGATAATGGTCACGAACGGGTTCGTTCTACTATAATGCAAGGCAAAAGCTAATTAAAACCAAAGGGGATTACGCCCAAGCCAAGGCGCGGCACACTGCTATAGCCTCAGCTGTCAGTGTCATTGTGTCAAGTGTGTTAATTCGGAAAGCACAAAGGCATCCATAGAATGTGCGACTCTATCTGAGACAACTATGCACTTGTTGGATTTGGCTCAAGTTTGGTCCAAATACATTTTCACATGTGATCATTTTACATGTGGTGAATGTATGGATGGTTGAATTTCCAATGAAACTCTTGGTGTTCTCTATTCCCTTGGATACATCCAATTATCATGGATGGTTTGTGCCTATATATAGGCTTGTCTAGGACTCATCCCATAATAGTGAAAATTGCAATTGTGTGAGAAACACTTTGAGAGAGAGACACATTTGTAGTGTGAGACGAGTGTGAGTGATACACTTTGTAATCACTTTGATAATAGTGATTTTGTTTGGTTGCCGCCCGTGGACGTAGGAGGACTTCTCCGAACCACGTAAATATTGTGTCTCATTTGTTATTTACTTTGTGGGTGTGTGGGTTTCTAAAGATCCGTTCCGCATTTGTTTTTCAACAATTGGTATCAGAGCTTGGTTGTGGCGATTGAGATTTTGGAATTTTCTCAAATAATTTTGAGATCGCAGTTGAACTGTTCTTCAACCAAAGGGAAGAACATTGGAATAAAATCTCGGCGGTCACTTGAGGCTACTGCACACTCACAGAAAGCAAGATAAGTCATTCTCCAATTTTTTCTTCCTAAAGTTGGTTCTCTGCCTCTGTTTATTGTACGTTTCATTTAAGGCAGAAAGGCTTAGTTCATTGGCCCATTGTTATATTTGAAAAAGAAAACTAGGCAATAGGTGTTTTATTCCTTTGTTGGGATAATTGTTTGAAATGGCAGAAAAAGTTGAGTCTAGTACTAATACTAGTACTAAATCACAAAAAAGAGGGCCAAGGGTGTCTAGTACTAATCTTGAAGTTGAAAATTTTGATGGCAAAAATAATTTTGGCATTTGGCAAGGTGAAGTTTTGGATCTTTTGGCTATGCAAGACCTCGAATTCACCCTCGAGGAAAAGCCCGAAGATATGGAAGATGTTGAATGGAATAAGCTTAATAGACAAGCTTGTGGAACTATTCGTTCCTGTCTTGGGACAGACCAAAAATATCCGTTCATGAGGGTGTCTTTGGCAAAAGAGTTATGGGACAAACTCGAGGCAAAATATATGCAGAAAAGTGTAGAGAATAAACTCTACTTGAAAAAGAAGCTCTTCCGTTTTGATTACAAGAAAGGTAATTCGATGACTGAACATTTAAATGAATTTAACAAGATTATCACTGATTTGCAAAATCTTGATGTTGATGTTCTTGATGATGATAAAGCATTATTATTGTTAAATTCTTTGCACGAGTCATATGAACATTTGACTACTACCTTGTTGCATGGAAAATCTGAACTTAGTTTTGATGATGTTTCTAATGCTTTGATGAATAACGAGTGCGGAGAAAGGACAAGGGAACCTTTAAAGACTCGATTCGAGATGCCTTAGCGTTCGTGATGGAAGGACCACTAGTAGAAACAATGGAAGGCGTGGTCGTTCACAATCAAAATCAAGGGGACGGTCGGTCGGTTGATCGAAAGAAAATTGGCAAAGACGAATGTGCTTATTGTCGTCAAAAAGGCCATTGGAAGAAAGATTGCCCCAAGATAATGCAAAAGAATGAATCAAAAGCAAATGTGGCTAGGAAAGATGATAGCGACACAGATGATGCTCTGACGGTCTCACTCTCACTTTCAGTCAGTCATGTTGATGAGTGGATCTTGGATTCAATCTACCACATGTGTCCCTACAAAGAAATGTTCTCTAACTTTGAAGAACTTGATGGTGGAATTGTTTATATGGGCAACAACAACACTTGCAAAACAAGGGGGATTGGTTCTGTGCATTTGAAGATGTTTGATGGAGTTGTTCGTAAGCTCACTGAAGTTCGTTATGTCCCTGATTTGAAGAAGAATTTGATTTCTCTTGGAGCCTTAGATGCAAAAGGCTATCGTGTCACTTTGGATGGAGGTCACCTAAAGGTAACTAAAGGCGTCTTGGTTGTTATGAAAGGGACTCGAAGAGGTAACTTGTACTACCTTGAAGGAAGCACAACTGTTGAACAAGCAACCATTGCAAGCTCGAAAGAGTCAGATATGTCGACGTTATGGCACATGAGACTTGGACACGTTGGAGAGCATCCACTTCATACGTTAGTGAAACAAGGTGTACTCAAAGGTGCTAAAACTGATAAAGTCGGATTTTGTGAACATTGTGTGTATGGCAAACATCGAAAAGTGAAATTTGATACTGCAATCCATAAAACCAAGGGTATATTGGATTATATTCACTCAGATGTATGGGGTCCCGCGAAAAATATTTCATTGGGTGGAAAAAGGTGGTTCGTCACCTTTATTGATGATTACTCTAGAAGAGTTTGGATGTACCCCATGAAGCACAAGGATGAAGTCCTTAGAATTTTCCTTGAATGGAAGAAAATGGTGGAGAACCAAACGGGTCGAAAGATTAAGAAGTTGCGATCAGATAATGGTGGTGAGTACAAATATGACCCTTTTTTGGAAGTTTGTCGAGAAGAGGGTATTGTTCGACACTTCACTGTTCTGGTAAACCACAAATGAATGGAGTCGCGAGAAGAATGAACCGGACAGTGCAAAAGGTTCGATGCATGTTGTCCCAAGCGGGGTTGAGTAAGGCATTTTGGGCAGAAGCTCTCAGCTATGCAGTTCACTTGGTGAATCGGTTGCCTACAGTTGGAAATGGAGGGAAGATACCTCTTGAAGTATGGTCTGGAGAACCTGTCACAGATTATGATCAGTTGCATGTATTTGGATGTCCTGCCTACTATCATGTTGATGACTCTAAGTTGGACCCTCGAGCAAAGAAAGCCAAGTTCATGGGCTTTAGTAGTAATGTCAAGGGTTTCAGATTGTGGTGCCCTGAAACTAAGACGATTGTTAAGAGTCGAGATGTGACATTTGATGAATCTGTGATGTCCTTGAAGAAAGAAAAGAAAGAGATTGATGCCCCCAAGCAGGTAAAGAAGGTAGCATTTACTCCTGTTTTTGAAGAATTTGTTGAACAAGTGGAAGAGAGTTCTGAGAACTCAAATCAGGTGGAGCCAAGCCACATTGAGGTTGAAGAACAGTAGAATAATGAACAAGAGTATTTTATTGCAAGAGATAGACCACGAAGGGAGATTCGAAGACCTGCTCGTTTTGATGACATGGTTGCATATGCTCTTCCTATGATTGAAGGTGTTCCCGATAGCTATAGAGAAGCTATTCATAGTTCTGATAGTTCGAAATGGCAAGAGGCTATGGACGAGGAAATGAAGTCCTTAAAGAAAAATCAGACTTGGGATTTGGTGGAGCTTCCGAAAGGTAAGAAAGCAATTGGGTGCAAGTGGGTCTTTGCCAAGAAAGAAGACACTCCTAGTATTCGCTACAAGGCTCGATTGGTTGCAAAAGGTTATGCACAAAAGGAAGGGATATATTACAATGAGATATTTTCTCCAGTTGTTAAACATTCATCTATCCGGATATTGTTGGCATTAGTTGCTCAATTTGATCTTGAGCTTGCACAACTTGATGTGAAGACTGCTTTCTTGCATGGAGATTTGGAGGAGGAGATCTATATGACCCAACCTGATGGTTTTCAAGTTCTTTGGTAAGGAAAATTGGGCTTGCAAATTAAAGAAGTCCTTGTATGGACTTAAGCAGTCTCCTCGACAATGGTATAAGAGGTTTGATCAGTTCATGGTGGAGCATGACTACACTCGAAGCCAATTTGACCATTGTGTGTATTTTCGAAAACGCAAAGATGGTTCCTTCATTTATTTGCTCTTGTATGTTGATGACATGTTGATTGCATCCAAGAGCAAGGTGGAAATTAATAAATTGAAGGCCCAACTTTCGAAGGAGTTTGATATGAAGGACTTAGGTGAAGCTGAAAGGATAATTGGGATGGAGATTAAGCGAGATCGAGAAAATGGTATTGTTTGGTTGACTCAGTCACAGTATTTGCAGAAGGTTTTGGCAAGATTTGGGATGAATGGCTCGACAAAACCTGTTGGTACTCCGCTTGCTCCTCATTTCAAGCTTAGTGCTTTGATGTGTCCTAGTTCAGATGAAGAGAAAATTCATATGGAAAAGGTTCCTTATGCGAATGCTGTTGGTGCTTTGATGTATGCTATGGTTTGTACCCGACCTGATATTGCTCAAGCTTTAAGCAAAGTTAGTCGTTACATGCAAAATCCTGGAAAAGGGCATTGGCAAGTTGTTAAGTGGATTTTGAGGTACATTCATGGTACTGTTGAAGTTGGTCTCAAGTTTCAGAAAGTGGAAAAACTTGAGCTTGATAAACTTGTGGTTGGTTATGTTGATTCCGACTATCCTTGGTGATTTGGACATGCAACGATCTACTCTTGGTTATGTGTTCACTATGGTGGTGGACCGGTTTGTTGGCGTTCTACGCTTGATCTGATTGCATTATCTACCACCGAGGCGAGTATATGGCGATTACGAAGCTTTTAAGGAAGCTATTTGGATGCACGGTTTGGTGAATGACTTGGGGATTTTGCAGAAACACATTGATGTGTATTGTGATAGCCAGAGTGCTATTTGTTTATCGAAGAACCAAGTACACCATGCTCGCACGAAGCATATTAATGTTCGCTTTCATTTTGTTCGTGAAATTATTAATGAAGGTGACATTCGGTTATTGAAGATTGGGACTGCTGACAACCCTGCTGACATGTTAACGAAAGTGGTTACTCGAGATAAATTTGTGCATTGCTTGGAGTTGATCAACATTGGAAAGAAAGAGTAGTCGGTTCTATGGCGGCAACCAAAACTGGCTATATGGTTTGGAACTTTCGCCAAGGTGGAGATTGTTGGATTTGGCTCAAGTTTGGTCCAAATACATTTTCACATGTGATCATTTTACATGTGGTGAATGTATGGATGGTTGAGTTTCCAATGAAACTCTTGGTGTTCTCTATTCCCTTGGATACATCCAGTTATCATGGATGGTTTGTGCCTATATATAGGCTTGTCTAGGACTCATCCCATAATAGTGAAAATTGCAATTGTGTGAGAAACACTTTGAGAGAGAGACACATTTGTAGTGTGAGACGAGTGTGAGTGATACACTTTGTAAACACTTTGTAATCACTTTGATAATAGTGATTTTGTTTGGTTGCCGCCCGTGGACGTAGGAGGACTTCTCCGAACCACGTAAATATTGTGTCTCATTTGTTATTTACTTTGTGGGTGTGTGGGTTTCTAAAGATCCGTTCCGCATTTGTTTTTCAACAATTGGTATCAGAGCTTGGTTGTGGCGATTGAGATTTTGGAATTTTCTCAAATAATTTTGAGATCGCAGTTGAACTGTTCTTCAACCAAAGGGAAGAACATTGGAATAAAATCTCGGTGGTCACTTGAAAAACTAGGGACCAATATTTTGAAAAACTAATCATCTACCCCTCTAGTTTTTTCTTACTACAACTAGGGACCAACAAAAAGATTTGAAAATGACAAACGAGAAAAGTTCAGAAAACACAAAACATATGAAATCAAGTCGTCATCGACTAAACATGACTTTGTCTAACGTGATTTTGATCTCCATCATGCATTTTAAACTTTGAAAGTTGGAGTCTCTTCGTTTTGACCATTTTTGTGGCCTAATAAAATGTGTAAATAGTGAAAATTGATAGACCATGCTCATGCTGAAGGTTGTATGTGCAGTACACTTCATATCGTTTTTGTAGTTACAATGAACCCTCTATTAATACACCAACAACTATCTCATTTTCACATGATAATCTTGTATATAGAACCCTTCTTTTGTGTTTATTACTTATTTTGTCTTCTTAGGTATTTACCTCTAAATTCAACGTTGATATTTGTTGGACATTTGAGGGAGTTTTTTTTTTTTGTCTATTGAACTCGAAATTAAATGTTAGTACAGTTCTAAATTCGAATATTTGTGAAATATTGGAGTGAATTAAATTTCGAAGATCGTGGATGCAGCATCTCTCTTTAAAACATCAAGGGCAAAATAGCCTATATTTTCAACTTATGAAAATAGAATCAAAATAGCAAACAAAAAGGGGAAGTAGATAGCAATGCAAAAAACATCCTTTCATATGTATACACGCCCCTTTCTATCTCCGTCCCCGTGGCAATGAGCCGAAGCTTTCAGCAAATTCTTAGCTGGCACACTCTTTTTTATCTTTGTATAGTCCCTTTCTATCTCCTTTCTACACTTTCTTACCTTCCTTTGAGCTAGCACACCCTTTCTATCTCCGTATATCCCCTTTCTATCTATTTTCTACGCTTGCACACCCTTTCACAATGACATTTTCTATGCCTTTCACAATGTCCTTTTCTATCTCCTTTCTACGCTTTCTTACCTTCCTTTGAACTAGCACACCCCTTTCTATCTCTATATATCCCCTTGCCCTTTTTATCTCCTTTCTACTCTTTCTTACCTTTCTTTGTTCCGTCTTCGTCTCCGTCTCTGTCTCCTAGTGTCAATTTCCAATGTAGGATTTTGAATTGGGTTTTGAGAGTTATTTATTGTAAACAGTTCAAAATTGAAATCATTTTCACGATTTATTAATGTTAATATAACTTTAATCATGTACTCCATTGGTTCTACCAAAGAGTTTATTTTTGAAAAGTCTAATTATCAAAGGATATGTAACTAGCATTAAAGTTGGTCATAACTACAAAATTGCTTGAGCGTAACCAATACGTTAATATCAAATGTTAAGGATAAATTTGAAATGTTATGGAGATAATAAATATAATTTTTTGAAAGTAAACTCTTAGAGCATCTACAATAGGAGAGCATAGCTACCCACAATCACATCACTAAAAATAAATAAATTACAACTTTAAGTTACTCTAAGCTACCTAACAAAAAAACGATTTCCAGCGGTGACACAAACTCTAATAACTTTACATACTCCATCATCTTTATCACATTTATATTATATCTTTATATATAATATTAACAATTGAAATTGTACAATAATAATAATAAGGATTAATATAGTATTTGCTCTCTGAACTATAGTAGAAGGAACAACAATAAGAAGCAAAAGATTAATGGTTGATGCAGATCTTCTTGTTGTTGTTGAGGACTTCGTTGATCAGTTAATGATCTCTTGAATGCACTAAGTATATAAAGCTTGATGTTGTTGTGAATATTCAAAGCATTGTTTTCTTCAATCTTTAATGGCAGTATTTATAGCTTGGGCATTCTTGAGATCGTTGGAGAAGTCGAAGTGAGTAACAGCTCTATTAGGTTGAATGCATTAATGACTGAAACTGTTTGTGGACTTCTTCTTCAACTGATACTAAGCAGGGAATGGTGAAGAGTTGTTGCAGCAACTAGCAGGTGAGCAATCAGAGTTGCAGACACGCAATAGTTGGTGCAGTCTGTATGTGTCAGTCTGTTCACCTGCTCTGTCACTTTTCAGGAGGCGAAAGTCTTCATGCTTTTTCGGAAAAGCTGGAGGAACGTGTCTGAGAAGTCAGCGTTGATCTAGAGATAATTTAAATTCAAATTCAAACTGATTTGGGTTTGATTTAAATAATACACATAAGCTTTGAAGTCTGAAAGTCTTGGACACGTCGTGATGTTCGAGTGCAGACAAGGTCTGCCGCTGGAAGCTGCTTGAAGTCTTCCGGTGAAGCCTTCAGCCGAAGTCTTCCGCTGAGCCTGTGAAGTCTAGAAAACTATTCTAAGGCAAAGTTCTATACACAGTTGCCACGCTAACTGGTACGCAACCCAATTAGCCACTAAGCATAGAACCTAATGTAATGAATGAACAAATGCAAATCAAGATAGAATGAGATACAATTACACAACTACTCTCAACTGGTACTATCTCTATTGACTACGTAAAGTCAAAGGATAGTATAGCGGATCCGTTAACCAAAGGGTTAAATCGAGAGTTAGTTGAAAAGTCATCAAGAGGAATGGGTCTCAAACCTCTTGAAAAATAAATCTATACGATGGAAACCCAACCTAGTTGACTGGAGGTCCCAAGATCTAGGTTCAAAGGGACAACCTAATTGTAAAAATATTTTGAGTCACTGTGGGGGATATATCTCTTATCAAGTGATGAGTATAAGTAAGAGGATAAGCATATGGCTTTTAATGATTTTTAAGAATCACCTATGTGAGAGAGAAGTGGGGCCGCTTCGAAAAGAATTGTATGAGACTCAATTCTTAGACCCTCTTGCAGAACCAGGCGTATGTTCAAGGCCATGAATGAACATAACTATGAGAATTGAATTATGTCAGGAAGATTCATGTGTGAAGTATGTAATTGTTTACTCTTAAGGAAAAACAGTTCAAAGACATCATGTCTACTGATCAGTCGGTAAAGTTAGCATGCTTTCGCAAGGGAAGGTTCAAAGGTTAACACCTACCTATCCTATGCAAGTTTCAACTGTTGAAGTCTATCACCATTATCGTCAATTTCCTTCATGTGGGGGATTGTTGGAAAACTAGTGTTTTTAAGTGAAGTAAATTGGGGCTTTGAGGCACTAATTTATTTGTGAGTCATTTATGTAATGACTATGATAATTGTGGAATTATGTTCTTCTCGTGAGTACATAAGAATACTATATTTATTTGTCCAATTCGGATATCGGATGAATAAGTTATAGAGGTTTAAAGTAGGACATTTGAAATGTTGGAAGTGGGTTATCCCACATTGGGAAAATGTGAAAAGCTTGAAGGGTTTATATACAAAGGCTTCCTTGGTGTTGGGTAAGCTTGTATAGAAAGTACTATCCCTCCCGTGCCCGCAGGGGGGGTGCAAATCAAGGTCCAATTTGGCTTGGACTGGCGTACTCGTGTGCCTGCACATGCGGACACGAATGTCGGACCAAATTCTGCTACCTAGACAAACCCGCCTTTTGCACATTTTTCTTTTGAATTTTAAATTCAAGTTTTGTAACTCCAGCATTAAAGAGCAGAATAATTATGTTTTAATGGACAGATTAATTATGTCTTAATGTCCGCTTTAATTGAGTGGTTAATGGGCATAATCAAAACGGTTTTTTAATTAAACGCTTTGATTCACTGGCCTATATAAAGAAACCATTTTCCACAACAGAGACGCACATAGAAAACACGAAATTCCCTTCCTCTAATACACTTACATTAGCATTGCATCTTGATCATCGTCTTTCTTGGCCTCTTGTTTGGTGATAGTCTACAGACATCTATTCAGTTCGCCGGACCTGTAGTGCATAGTCATCCGTTTCAGCCGTTGTATCCTGGGAGACGATCGTCCTACGTAGAAAACTCCACACACTTACAGGGGGTAGGACGAATAACGTTTCAAGGAAACTGTGTGTTACATGTGCCTCAAGACGCTTTTCCTTCCACCGAAGACACATCGCCTTCCACCGGTAGACTTCGATCGCCACCGAAGACTTCAGCTTTCCACCTAGACCTTCACCAGAAGACCTTCACCAGCAGACCGTGGTTTAAGTCACCAGCAGACTTGAACTAAGTCACCAGCAAACCTTGTAGAGCCACTAGCACACTTCATTTCAAGTCACCAACAGACTTCCCAATATCACCAGAAGACTTGGTTTGAAGCAACCAACAGCTCAACGGTTTTTAGTTTTCATTATTCTTTATTATTTATTATATATTCTGTAAGATTGTATAGGGTTCTACCCAACAATCTTGAAACGTTATTTCTATTTCTTCTGCTTATTATTGTTATTTCAGATAATAATAATCTCTTCTATAGAGAACTCTATAATCTTACAGATTATTGTCGTATTTCAGATATGACTAACGAGAACAATACCTTAGCTCCTACCACTGGAACTGGAACTGAAAAGACTGTGACTGGAGACACTTCAAACTCGAACCCTCCTATGACCAATGCTCAAGTGGTGACTGTTCCACATCTACCGGTGAACCATAGTGAGAAGCCGGAGAAATTCAAAGGGCTGAATTTCAAGCGCTGGCAGCAGAAGATGATGTTTTACTTGACCACGATTCATTTGGCAAGGTTTCTGAAAGAAGATCCGCCAAATGTTGGTGAAGATGCTGATTTCCAAGCCGTCAGTGCTTTGGATGCATGGAATCAAGGTGATTTCCTTTGCAAGAACTATGTACTGAACGGGTTGGAAGACTCGTTGTACGAAGTTTATCGTTTTAAGAAAACAGCAAAGGAACTATGGAACTCTCTTGACCACAAGTACACCTCCGAGGATGCTGGGGCCAAGAAGTTCATAGTTGGTAGATTCCTGGATTACAAAATGACAGATGCTAAATGGTACACAAGCAGAGCCGCAAGTGCTTTACTCGTAAATTGAGACAGTAGGGATGGAAATTAGTGAAACCTTCAAGGTGGCTGCAATTATTGAAAAATTGCCTCCAGCTTGGAAGGATTTCAAGAGTTACCTTAAGCATAAACAAAAGGAGATGACTGTTGAACAGCTTGTTGTTCGTATTCGCATAGAAGAGGACAACAGAGGCAATGATAAGAAAACGGTCACTTCTATGGCTGCTAAAGCCAATGTTATGGAGCATGCTCAAAGTTCCAAAGGCAAAGGAAAATTTGCTAGAGCTGGAAAAGGGACAAACTTAGGTCCCAAAGGTGGAGTTTCTAAGAAGAAATTTCATGGAAACTGCTACAACTGTGGAGGCATGGGTCACAAGTCCACGGTTTGCAAGAAACCAAAGAGGGAGCGTGAAGCCAATCTTGTGGATGGCATTGCTCAAGATGTGTCGATATTAACCTTGCCGCGTAATATCCAAGTCAACTTGTCGGGTTCAAACTCAAATCAGTGGTGGATTGATACTGGTGCCACTAGGCACGTCTGCTCCAACAAGGAGATGTTTAGCACCTTTGAAGCTGCCGAGGATGGAAAAAGCTCTATATGGGCAATTCTGCCACCTCTGATATCAAAGGTCAAGGGAAAGTAGTCCCAAGATGACTGGAAGGAACCGACTCTCAACAACGTGCTCTATGTGCCCGAGATTCTAAGAACTTAGTGTCCCGATCTTTGCTTGTGAAGCATGGCTTCCGTGTTGTTTTTGAGTCTCGATGTCAGTAACTTTGACTAAAAGTGGAATGTTTGTAGGCAAAGGGTATGTTAATGATGGGTCGTTTAAGCTATCTGTAATGGTTGTCAAGCTTCCAAGAGCAAGAATAATAAGAACAAATCTTCTGTTTACTTGCTTGAGTCTTCCGATTTGTGGCATGGTAGACGAGGACATGTTAATTATGGTACTTTGCGTAGACTAATTAACATGGAATGCATACCAAAATTCCAAATTGATAAAAATCACAAGTGTGAAACTTGTGTAGAAGCAAAGTTAACAAGAACGTTCTTCCATTCTATTAAAAGAAATAGTGAACCACTTGAATTAATTCACACTGATGTGTGTGATTTTAAATCAACACAATCAAGTGGTGCGAACAAGTACTTCATAACTATTGTTGATGATAGCACAAGATTTTGTTATGTGTATCTTCTTAAAAGTAAAGATGAAGCAATAGAGAAGTTTATTCTCTACAAAACTGAAGTTGAGAATCAACTTAACAAGAAGATTAAGATGTTAAGAAGTGATTGTGGAGGTGAATATGAATCACCATTCGCTGAATTTTGCGCTAAGCATGGAATAATTCACGAAACCACAAAGACCTTACGCACCTCAACGTAATGGCATTGCGTAACGCAAAAATGGAACTCTTAAAGAGATGATGAATGCCATGTTGTTAAGTTCTGGATTACCACAGAACATGTGGGGAGAAGCTGTTTTGTCAGCTAATTACCTTTTAAATAAGGTACCCCGCAAGAAGCTTGACAAAAGCCCTTACGAGATGTGGCATGGAAGAGTTCCATCATACAAATACTTACGAGTGTGGGGGTGTCTTGCAAAGGTTGCTGTTCATTTACCTAAAAAGGTGAAAGTGGGACCAAAAACTCTTGATTGCATATTCATTGGTTATGCACATAACAAGAAGTTATCGCTTTCTTGTGCACGAAGTCTAAAATAGAAGACATACACAAGAATACAATAATGGAATCTCGAATGTTTCTTTTCTTCGAAGATGTATTTCCTTTAAGAAAAGCGATGAGTCTAACTCATCTAAACGTACATGCTTCTAAGAAGAAGAACATGAAGATAATGAGCAAAAGAGGTGGAACCTCGATGTAGCAAAAGAAGTAGGGTAGAAAAATCTTTTGGTCCAGATTTTTTTACATACATGCTAGAAAGTGAACCTCAAAACTACAAAGAGGCCGTGAGTTCCTCTGAGGGACCTTAATGGAAAGAAGCTATTAAAAGTGAAATTGATTCCATTCTTCAAAATCACACTTGGGAACTAGTGGACCTTCCTCAAGGAAGTAAACCATTAGGTTATAAGTGGATTTTCAAGAAGAAAATGAAAGTAGATGGAATAATTGATAAGTATAAGGCCGCACTTGTAATTAAAGGTTGCTGCACGCATAACGGAAGAAGCCTTGATTACTTTGATACTTATTCTCTTGTTTCGAGAATAACCTCCATTAGATTAGTACTTGCTATCGCTAAGTAAATCTAAGTACATCAAATGGATGTAAAGACCGCCTTTCTAAATGGTGATTTAGAAGAGGAGATTTACATGGAACAACTGTAGGGTTTTCTCGCTCCTGTGGCAAGAAAACAAAGTGTGCAAGTTGGTTAAGTCTTTGTATGGCTTAAAACAAGCACCAAAACAATGGCATGAGAAATTTGATAATGCCATGTTGGGTTGTGGATTTAAAATCAATGAATGTGATAAATGTGTATATGTAAAGGACACCATGGCTATGTCATTTTATGTCTTTACGTAGATCTACATGCTTATCATTGATAGCAATGATAATATGATTAAATCCACAAAAGACATGTTAAACTCGAAATTTGACATGAAAGATATGGGGTTAGCTGATATAATCCTTGGTGTTAAAGTTTCTAGAATTTCAAGTGGACTTATTTTAAGTCAGTCACACTATGTGGATAAAATTCTAGAGAAGTTTAGCAAGGATGACATTACATTAGCTAGAACTCCTATTGACACAAGTCTACATCTATCAAAGAATAGAGGTGAGACTGTTTGTCAGATAGAATACTCGAGAATCATAGGAAGTCTGATGTACTTAATGAGTTGTACAAGGCCAGATATTGCCTATGCGCCGTGAGTAGATCGAGTAGATATACGAGTAATCCCTGACCGATCAGGAAAGCGATAGTCGAGTACTAAGGTACTTAAGATATACTCGGGATTATGGACTGTACTATACAAGAGATCCAGCAGTAATCGAAGGATATACAAATGCTAATTGGATCTCTGATATTAAAGACTCAAGGTCTACTAGTGGATTTGTATTCACTTTGGCAGGTGCAGCCATATCATGGAAATCTTCTAAACAAACTGTAATAGCTAGATCCACGATGGAGTCTGAGTTTATAGCTCTAGATAAAAGTGGTGAAGAAGCTGAATGGCTACGCCAATTTATAGAAGATATTCCAAGATGGACAAAACCTGTGCCAGCAATTTGCATACATTGTGACACCAATCGCCTATTGGTAGGGCACAGAGCAACATGTACAATGGTAAGTCTAGACACATACGTCGTAGACATAATACCATTAGACAACTACTCTCAACTGGTACTATCTCTATTGACTACGTAAAGTCAAAGGATAATATAGCGGATCCGTTAACCAAAGGGTTAAATCGAGAGTTAGTTGAAAAGTCATCAAGAGGAATGGGTCTCAAACCTCTTGAAAAATAAATCTATACGATGGAAACCCAACCTAGTTGACTGGAGGTCCCAAGATCTAGGTTCAAAGGGACAACCTAATTGTAAAAATATTTTGAGTCACTGTGGGGGATATATCTCTTATCAAGTGATGAGTGTAAGTAAGAGGATAAGCATATGGCTTTTAATGATTTTTAAGAATCACCTATGTGAGAGAGAAGTGGGGCCGCTTCGAAAAGAATTGTATGAGACTCAATTCTTAGACCCTTTGTAACCAGCGTATGTTCAGGGCCATGAATGAACATAACTATGAGAATCGAATTGTGTCGTGAAGATTCCTCCGTGTGAAGTATGTAATCGTTTACTCTTAAGGCAGAACAGTTCAATCACATCATGTCTACTGATCAGTCGGTAAAGTTAGCATGCTTTCGCAAGGGAAAGTTCAAAGGTTAACACTTACCTATCATATGCAGGTTTCAACTGTTGAAGTCTATCACCATTATCGTCAATTTCCTTCATGTGGGGAATTGTTGGAAAACTAGTGTTTTTAAGTGAAGTAAATTGGGGCTTTGAGGCACTAATTTATTTGTGAGTCATTTATGTAATGATTATGATAATTGTGGAATTATGTTCTTCTTCGTGAGTATATAAGAATACTATATTTATTTGTCCAATTCGGATATCGGATGAATATGTTATAGAGGTTTAAAGTAGGATATTTGAAATGTTGGAAGTGGGTTATCCCACGTTGGGAAAATGTGAAAAGCTTGAAGGGTTTATATACAAAGGCTTCCTTGGTGTTGGGTAAGCTTGAATAGAAAGTACTATCCCTCCCGCGCCCGCAAGGGGGGATGCAAATCAAGGTCCAATTTGGCTTGGACTGGCGTACTTATGTGCCTGCACATGCGGACACGAATGTCGGACCAAATTGTGCTACCTAGACAAACCCGCCTTTTGCACATTTTCTTTTGAATTTTAAATTCAAGTTTTGTAACTCCAGCATTAAAGAGCAGAATAATTCTGTTTTAATGGACAGATTAATTATGTCTTAATGTCCGCTTTAATTGAGTGGTTAATGGGCATAATCAAAACAATTTTTTAATTAAAATGTTTTGATTCACTGGCCTATATAAAGAAATCATTTTCCACAACAGAGACGCACACAGAAAACACGAAATTCCCTTCCTCTAATACACTTACATTAGCATTGCATCTTGATCATCGCTTTTTGGCCTCTTGTTTGGTGATAGTCTACGACATCTATTCGAGGACACAAGTGCATAGTCATCCGTTCACCGTTGTATCCTCGGGGAGACGATTGTCGCGTGAGAAAACTCCACGCACTTACGGGGTAGGGTAGACGAATAACGTTTCAAAGGAAATTGTGTGTTACACAGTGCCTCGTGACGTTTTCCTTCCACTGTAAGACACGGCCTTCCACCGGTAGACTTCCAAGACGCCACAAGAAGACTTCAGCCTTTCCACCTAGACTGCGATTTCCACCCAGACCTTCACCGTAAGACCGTGGTTTAAGTCACCAGAGACTTGAACTAAGTCACCCAGACCTTGTAGAGCCACCAAAGAACTTCATTTCAAGTCACCAGACTTCCCAATATCACCGTAAGACTTGGTTTGAAGCAACCCGCCTCAACGGTTTTTAGTTTCACTACTAGAAAGCGGTCATCGGACGAAAATTTCCGTCGCTAAAATCGATTTCCGCGCCGATTACACTCTAGCGACGGAATATTTCCGTCGCTGACCGTCGCTAAAAGTTTGTCGCCGATCGATGACGGCGGAAAAATTAAAATCCTTCTCATTCATCGCTCACCGAAGCGAACAAAATTTCATGTTGGCTTGAGCGACGAATTTTCCGCTAATTTCGTCACTCACACCTTGAAAACTTCCGCATGTTTAGTAACGGACATTCCGTCATTGAAAAATCCGTCATTGTTTAGTAACGGCCATTCTATTTACGATTTGAATTTAAATAATAGTTATTATTTATCTTTAGCGACAAACATTAAATTCGCTATATACCGACGTGGATCACCGACGAACTTTAGTAATCGACGGAAATTCGTCGCTAATATCAAAAAACAATTTAAAATAATTTTTTAAAATAATTTTATTTAATATTTTTCTGCACTGTTTTTCATAAACTGTGATATAACAAATTTTTGATCAAATTAAAACTAAATTGCAATGCAAAAAAACTACGAAATTAAAACACAAAGTTAAACAATAAATATGTTATGCTATTACATTAAGTTTCAAATTCAAATAACAATTTAAAACACTAAGTTAAACAGTAAATGTTATATTACACATAGTTTCAATAGTCAAATCACTAATTGTCTCCTAAATTCGAAGGTGGGAATGTTGTGAAAATATTTCTAACAGAACTAGGTTTGGCGGATGAAGGGGACGCTATTTGTACCAACTACGTTGTTGAGGACACTGCTGCATCTGCTGCATCTGTGCAAACATCTGTGCCATTAGCCTTTGCTTTCTTCTCGATGTTGCGCAACTAGTCAGTTGTGTTTCGGATCGATGTTGTGCGAGCTCGGCTTCTAGAGTTTGAATTCTCGAACTTTGGTCATGGTTGGAAACACCATGTGTTTGGTGTCGGCCGTGAATAAGATCGGCCAGCATACTCGCCCATCCCATAAACCCTTGATCCTCTCTTCTTTCTTCCACCAGAAGCGACATCATTCCAAACAGCTTGGCTCCATGCAGGGGTACCAGAACTAGGCTGCTCCACACGACCCTCAGCGATCTCTAATGCTATTTTAGCATTAAATGCAGACTGTCATAATAAAACAAACAAATATTATCACATACACAATATATATAAATTTTCATATTCAATAACAACTCCTTCAATGAATTATTACTTACATATGTAGATTCTGCAACTTCATCAACCCACTGAGGAGGTTGATCGGGAGGCACTTGGGGGTAGTGTGGTGTGACAAACACATCAGGAATGGAGACGTGTGGGCCAAATTGTGTAGTCTACAATCATTATAGTTACTATAAGTTAAACTAAATAATAGCACTTAGATATATATAAACATTAATAACCTAAAAATCACACATTTCCAGAACTAGCTTTTAGTACCATTCCCATATTCAACAAATCCCCTAACACAACTCAACCCCCCACAACAAACATCATTAAATATACCCACATTCCCTAAATTTATAATAATAATGACAGATCTATCAACAAGCAATTTATCAAAATAAAAACATGATTTAACAGAAAGATTAAGCCAACTGGGTGAAATTTAAGGAACCCACATTGCAAAACTATCAGCAAAAAATCTAACATGATTAAAACATGATTTAACAAAAGGAAAAAAAAACTACCTGGGTAATAATTCAAACAACCCACAATGCAAAAATTATCAAGAAATCCAAGGATAACAACAATATACCTATTGCTTGAATATCTTGAAATGGTCAACTTTATAATAAGTAATATTCTCTATTTTAAACTCAAGATTTACATTCATTTTGCACTTTGAAAAAATTAAGGTGTTCACACTCATCAATTCCTCATTTCTATTTCCTTCCGTGTTGTAATAAATTTACTTATATCATTCTATTTTTTCTTACAAAGATATGAAACCAAAAAATAGATGATCCCTCCGTTCCTAAATAATTGTAGCTTTTTAGTTTGTTCCAAAAAAAACTTTCATTAAATTAAAACCATGGATTTCATAGCATCAACATGGCTACCCAACTACTATACATACAACATTTATAAAGGTTTAAACATTAATAGACATTAAACATTCTTACCATACGCGAGTAATGCTCAGCCGGGTTAATTGTCCCCGACGTGTGTTTGGTACTGTCCCCTCCTCCTCACCTTATAAATGCTCGACAAAATTTCCTCGGTTTGGAGTTCTTAATATCTTTGTGGCGTGTTTTGCTAGTTATTGGTTTTCTACCACTCCTAAAGATAGTAAGTAGTAACCAAGTTTCATTTGTTAACGTTACGAGGCGTGATGGAGAATATATAGAGCAAGAATAAACATGGTATCTTTGGTTAGAAAAAGTCCGATCTTAGGCATTGCAGAAGAATTAGCCAAATAATAAAGAGCATTGCACATTTTTAGATTTAGTCTCCTAAAGATTAGCATTTCTCATAAATAGTATTATTAAGATTCAAATAATGCAAGTGATATTTCAAGTGGAGGCGAATTATATATCATAGATCAATATTTTTCATGCTATAAATGCAATGCCTATCGAATGACTTTTATACTTGTGTACATATAAATATATACGGAGGTACCTACACATATACATCTATAAAGTTTTGAAGTGCATTATGCACAGGAAAATGTATGTTAAAACTTGGGCACAAGAGGCGCTCATTTAAGGTCGGCCGCATACCTCATTGCTAAGGATGACATAAGGATTAAACACAACTAAGATTTGTGTGCATTCCTTTAACTTTAAAACAAACATTGGTTATGATGAGAACATACCGGAAGAAGAATGATAAACAGAGTTCCAAAGCTTTAATTAGTGGTACAGATGCCGAGTCCACTTTGCAAATAAGTGGCTGCGAACAAATAAAATAAAATAAAAGCTATAAGAAGCGGCATGAAATTACTAAATATGAAATTTGTATCGAGAATTGAATTTACAAAGTTTGAACATTCAAAATAGCAAAACCGAATCACATAAAAGGCAAGAATATAATAAATATGCTTAATGAATCATAAGCAAAAGAAATATCAATTAATTAGCAACAATAACAGAACAAATTGAATAGGCTCACAACCTTTGTAAAATCAAGCAATATTTTTTCTTCCTTTTTTTAAAAATTGAACATGTTCGAGAAAACTTTTTTTTGGTCGGTCCAACAAATTAATCATTATTATTATTAGATACACCCAAAACACCAAGATCAAACACAAGAAAACGAAAAAATTCTCTAGAAGTCTCGTACTTACGTACCTACCCACCAAACACACTTGAATTCATCAAGAAACACCGAAGGACTTGGCCATCTTTTTTCCTTCTTTTTGTTTGGTAGCAACGTGATTGTTAGGTCAAACTTGCGTGTATCTTAGCTTTAATTCACTTTATTCTTTTGCACATTTGGCTTATGCATTTAAGAACTACCTCCACGGTCACACAAGAATGGTGAACTCATTTCAAACTCGGTGAAACAACTTCGTTAGTCGGAAACTAATTAGCAAAGGTACCAAGTTTGCCTTGGTGAACTTTCTAAATCTGTTTAGCAACTTTATCAAAAATCGAAACACAGTTGAAAGAAGAGCCAAAAATCAAGCATAAAAAAAACTTGATCTGAAAATGGCGGTTTTTGTAGGTGTTGATGGTCCAGAAAGAAGCGGAGACGAACCAGATCGAGGTGAGAGCCAGGTATATAAAGCGGAGACGAACCAGATTGAGAGAGAGATACTTTATAGTTAGAGAGAGAGGGGAGAAACGCGGCTAAACTAGGTGGAGAAGAGATCGAGATGAAACGGCTGAACCGGCCGAGAAGAAGCGGTGAAGATGAAATGGCGGTGAACTTCGCCCCTGCTTTGAACAGGAGAGATGGGAGGTGGCGTGGTTGGAGATCGATCGCTCGGTGATCTTGGCGCGGATCTTTGTCGGCGGCTTGTGGGAGCTTGTGGGAGAAAGTCGCGATGAGAGAGGGGAGGGGAGGGAGTGAGTCGTGAGTTTAGAAAGAGGGTTTGAGATTAGGGTTTAGAGTTGTATTTATACCTAGGGTTTTTTTTTTTTTTTTTTTTGTGTTTTTAGTTGTGGGTTTATAAATACAATATAATTTATATTGTCTTTGTTTATCTTGAATTTAATTTATTAAATAGATAAAACAGTTTTATTTGATTTTTTTTCTTAATTTACATTTTCAATTTATAACTTTTATTTTTAATTTAATTTAATAAAAAAGTGTGTTTAAGTAATGCATAATATAATATTATTAAATTATCACATCCAATTTAATTTAGTTAAAAGTGTATTTTATATTTTATACATATTATTAAGAACGTAAAAATCGGAAGAATTATAAATTATCATCACAATTCAACTTGCTTTCAATCCGTAAAAACAAACTGTGAGAATAGAGCAATCAACATGACCAACCCAAAGATGAAATCTATACTAACCAAATCCCTTTTGTTTTAAAAAATCTAAACCGAGTAACCAAAAACTATTCACCATCTCCACGTATAATTCAATCTATCCGTTACTCAAATTCAACATTTTAGAAATTTTAATGCAATCAACCCAAACTCATAAATATTAAAACAACCCAATATTTGGTCACTACTCTTAATATTTAATCGACCAAATAGCACATACCATTATCCACACATAAATAATAATTAGCCTACTCAAATTTCACTCAACTGATTGAATGGGATTCATGAATAAATTCAAATCAAACTCCAACTAATTCTCCCTACTCAAAAATTATCAACTGAATGACAATTTCACCATCAAGCAACAATTGCCAATTCAAGAATTGAACTGTGTAACGAACCGGTGCACATTGAGAAAGATGATGTTTGAAAATTGTAACTGAACTGTGCGACATTGTAGAAAGAGGCTCGACGGCTTCTCTTTAGGCCGAATCAAAGCCGAGTGAACCGCATTTGAGAGATGGGCATGTTACCCTCGACGGTATTGAAATGGTGGGTGGTGGTCCAACTGTGCAAGGCCGTGGCGCTGGGGATGAGATGGGAGAACGAATCCGAGATGGCAATGGGTGAGAGACTGGCCTGGGCGTTCGAGAGGGAAGATCACTGGTTTATAGAGAGGGAGACGTTGATGGCGATTTGGGGAGGCCAAAGCGCGAACCGAGAAGATTTAAGCTAAGTTAAGTTACGCTACGCTAAGCTGTTAAGTTATGTTAAGTTAAATTGTTGCCACGCCACGCCACGCTAAGTTGCTGGGTTGCTGCCACGTTAAGTTGCTAATTTGCCAAGTTGCCACGCCACGCTTGCTGGGTTGCCACGCCACGCTAAGCTGGTTGCCACGCACGTTGCCTGCTGCTGCCTGCTGCTGCTGCCACGCCACGCTTGCTGTTGTTAATGCCACGCTAAGCCACGCCACGCTGCCTGCTGCCTGCTGGGCCAAGGTTGCTGCTGCCACGCCACGCCACGCTGTTGCTTGCCACGCCATGCTAAGTTGCTGCTGGGTTGGGTTGTTACACCACGCTAAGTTGCCACATTACCATAATGCTGTTGCCACGCTGGTTACGCGGTTGGTTAAGTTACGCCACGCTAAGTTGGGTTGCTTTACTTGCTGTTGCTAGTTAAGTTACGCGCAAGCGTTACGCACGCCACGCTAAGTTACGTTGTTGTTACGCTACGCCACGTTAAGTTGCTAAGGTTACGCTACGCCACGCAGTTGCTACGCTGTTGCTGCTACGTTAAGTTACGCAAGTTATATGGTCCATCGTACTCCATTATACCATTTCACCAATAGCGTAATGTGTTTTCATGTTATAATGGTTCATCGCATTCATTATACCATTTCGCCAATAGGCGAGCGTGTTTAAGTTAAGTTACGTTAAGTTGTTAACTTATGTTACGTTAAGTTACGTTAAGTTATAACAAGCCAATAGGCGATCGTGTTTTCATGTTATAATGGTCCATCGCATTTCATTATACCATTTTTTCAATAGGCGTAGCGTGTTTTCATGTTATAATGGTTCATCGTATCTCCATTATATTATTTTGCCAATAGGCGAAGCGTGTTTTCATGTTATAATGGTCCATCGTAGTCCATCATACCATTTCACCAATAGCGAATGCGGTTTTATGTTATAATGGTTCATCGACTCCATTATACCATTTCGCCAATAGGCGTAGCATGTTGCTAAGTTGCTACGCTAAGTTACGCGCCAGTTAAGTTGTTGTTGTTGCTGTTAAGACGACCGGTTCATATCATCAGCAGTTAAGTTGGTCTCTCATATCAAGAAGAAGACTAAGAAATCTTGGGAATCAATGTCAAAAAAGAGTTGAATGAATTGGGAAGGCTAAGACTATCTCCATTAAAGAAAGAAATCTTGTACAACGTGTTTTCAAATTCCTTCTCAAGCACCGGTTACGAACCGAATCAGAACCCTCTCGATGAAACAAGATTATTTGGCGTTATTTCCCATCCCGAAGAATCCATCGCCGCTAATCATCCTCTTTCACTACTTCGCAGCCAAATTGTGTGATGTTATTGTCTTGAAATTGGGTATAGGCTTGCACCGAGAATCGATACCTTGCGGCTTTTGAGAAGGAATTTGAAGAACACGTTGAAAGCGCATGCCGCTATGTGCAGTAGAGGGATGAAGATGAAGATAAATGAACATAGGGGCAAAAAGGTATTTAATATGATTTAATAGTT
>CM028377.1:105949799-106053521 GCA_013146195.2 Codonopsis lanceolata | reverse complement strand
AATGACTCCATTTTCCCATAACCAACCCACCCGAACAGCCCACATATGGACCCACCAAATTATAACCCGCCAGGCCAAGTTACCACTTATTTGCCTTATAATGATCCTAGCCGCCCAGCCGAAACAATCCAAAATCCAGCTACCCAAAATCCACCAACCCAAATTCCACCAACCCAAAAACCCATATCCTACCCAAATTCCACCACCCCAAAACCCATATCCAACCACCCCAAAATCCTACCAGACACCGCAGCCAGAAATTAACCCAGCCAGTATATACCAAAAGCCAACTCCCCCACCACCCAAAGTAGAGGCCGACGGAAAATATAAAGGCTATGATGCTCAAACTAACAAAGGAATTTTCTACGCGGGCACGACATTTCAACCTGCCGCAATATTGCCTTTCAAATTCAAAACGCCCGACATAGAAAAATTTGATGGAACCGGATGCCCTATATCCCACTTAAAAATCTTATTCCACCGGCATGCGCCTGGGGAGCTAGCTTTGAGGCTATGGCTTCCACTTTCACCTCACCCTAATAGGGGCCGCTAAACAATGGCTAATGTTGTCCGATAACAAAGACTCATGAATACGTGGGACCGTATAGTCGAAACGCTCCTCGAAAGGTACAAAGACAACACCCACCCGAAAATAAGAGACCTTGAGTCGTGCACCCTGAGGGAAAAAGAAACATGTGCTGAGTTCGTGGTCAGATGGAAAACAAAAGTTGGCTCAAACTTTTGATGTGCCTCGATCCAAACCGAGTCATGCCGAATGTTTATCAAAACTCCACCCATTTACCCGAACACATGCGTATCTCCCTTACACCAATTTTAAAGAAATAATGGAGATAGGAGCTCGTATAGATGATGATATACGAACGGGCAATTACAAGTCAATACATCTCCTACTCTTCCGTTACTCTAAAGGGAAGACACCAACCACACCCGCACCAACCGTCAATATGGTGTGGAATGTCGCCCACTTTTCCTACCCAAAGTTATGGCATTGCTCCATGGTCTTATGAAGCGATGTCCGCCAACATAGTCGGAGGGAATAATGGCCCGAATGTAAATTTCGTAAATCGAACCGCTATTATGATGAACCGCAAGCCTCCCAACCGTGATCCCGCAGGGCTAATGGCACAAGGAGTGTTAAAGCCTATGGAAAATTATAAACCACCCGACCTTTGTGAACCGGAATCTTGCCCAACATCGTGAATATCATCGCCGCAAGGCTCACCTCACCGATAAATGTTATCTCGCTTCAAAAATGCTATTCGCAGATCTTATAGATGACAAGGTTATTGAAAAGCCTCCTCCCGCACTCAAATATAGTCAATAACCCCCTACCTCAAATCAACATGATTGAGGTTGGTGAAAACTTCTGGACATGATAGGCAGTAGGTACCGATTACGAAGCTCCTCGCCGAAGTTTGACTCGTTTCTAATAAGCCTCAAGGAACTAGTATACTACGATCACCGCTTTGACGCCTCGCAGATCGGTGGACCGCTTTAGATATATTATCCCTATCCTTTCCTAGCTTTACGATTGGTCATCTACCGATCCGCTCCCTAATAATGAGGATCTCAAACCCTGTGTCTCAATAATGTAATAACTCACATGCGGTTTGCTTTTAATAATAATCTAAATGTCTTTGCTTATTTCTTAGTTGCACCTATATTAAAAGACGCATTAAATCATTATAATAATGAGTCATTTAATAGGATCCTGAACAAAAAAAAAAAAGAATTATTTGCTTGAGGTTGTAAAGTCGGGCCGAGCACCGTGGGACAACATCATTCATCAATAGCAACTCAAAACGATCCACTATCAACTGGCCGGACAATGAAGTCAAAAAGAGTCAAAATCGGCAACTACCTCGCAAGGATAACACTCATGGATCTCCTCAAAGAATTCGTGGACATGCTTACCTCGGGTCCTATGAAGATGTGTCGTGGCGTGATCTAGCCATAGCCAAACACCGGATTCCCCATATATCCGGATGTTTCGGCCAATCGACAAAGTTCTCGCCGCATCAAGCCGCTTTAATTGTCACTACAAGCTAAAAAAAAAAAGAGAAAGCATGAAACAACCACACGTCAACTTCATTCGGGTAAAAAAAAAACACACACACAAGAAAAAAAAAGAAAGGAAAAGTAAAAAAAAAAAAAAAGAAGAGAAAGAAAAAAAATACCCGATAAAGCTGTCCAATATAGTGACCATTCCAAAGCCCAACAGGAAGGTCTGGATCTGCATAAACTCCCGCGACCTCAACAAGGTGTCACCCGAAGATAATTTCCCTCTACTCAATATCAATATTGTGGTAGACACAGTTGCTGCTCATAAAGTCAGATCCTCCGCCGACAGCATGCTGAGCCATAGTCAAATCAAATACAACAGGAGACCAAGAAAGGACCACATTCACCACCCCTTGCGAGACCTACTGCTATCATGTCATGCCGTCTGGGCTTGAAAATGCTGGGGGCTACTTATTAAAGGCTGCTACCCCTCTCTTCCACGATGTGCCGTATATTGTCAAAAGATCCTGGCCGGGAGATGTCCGACTCACAAGCCAGGAATTAAGACCTTGTCAAACCCTCCAATCTCAACAAGCTTCAAAGGTATTATGCTCGAGCTACCCTATTTGACAAGTGCTTCCCTCTCCAGCCCGCTAGGCTGAAAACCCGAAAGGGTGGCCTAGACAAAAGTTAGGGCATACAAAAAAAAAAATAAAAAGGAGAAATAAGGGCTCGCTAGGCTGAAAACCCGAAAGGGCGGCCTAGGCAAAAATTAGAGCAAGCAAAATCAAAAAATAAAAAATAATAATAAAGGCTCGCTAGGTTGAAAACCCGAAAGGGCAGCCTAGGCAAAAGTTAGAGCAAATAAATATATATATATATATATATCAGGAGAATAAGGAGAGGGAAAACACTCTTTGAAACCTCAGCGTCCCACCTCCAGTCTTTGGCGTGCAAGTGGACTCGACTGACAAAAGAAAAAGAAAAACCACGACAGGAAGCTCGCAATCAAAACACTAGAATATAAAATTTTCGGGTCCCAAGGTGCAGCTTAGGAATAGTTGCTAAAGAAATTTAGATTATACATTAATTGCCTGTACATATCTATTATTGCCTATACCCCCTTTGTTTCCCCTGCAAACTATCCCTTCTTTTGCAGCCTTAAGCCCCAACGTGGTCCATCAAGCACTGCCCGCCTCAAATGCCAATATACTTCTTTCCGCAAGGCACGTAAAAGGCTCTCGCCTCATCGAATGAGAAGCACCAGACGTGTCCTCGTCCTATTCATCAGCTACACTGCCATTGTCCTGAAACAGCCAAACGACTTGGATTCTAACCATTCACTGCTGCTCTGTCTGATTGCGAAGAAAATGCAGGGGCTATGAAAATCGCCTTATGCCAAGAGTAGCCCTGCAACAAATATATGGCCAAGAACAAGAGGAGATATCTGCCTTTTTCTTTCCCCACATACCAAAAAAAAAAGGAGAAGAAGAAAAAGGGAAGCCTGTTCGAACCCGAAGGTATATTCCTTTAAAATCCATCTTGGAGATACAACGTGCCATTACCCATTAGACATCGGTATAGCTTTGCTTTGTGCGTGCGTTTTGAGTCTGCATGTGTTTTTTTTATTTATTTTGCATCATATAAAATTAGATTGCATTGTATATATTTGTACAGGTTTTCAAATACCACAAAAAAAAAGAGACAAAAAAAAGAGGTAATAAGCATGCAAATAAAGAAAAGTGGCAGGCATGCAGAAACAAAAAAAAAACAAAAACAAAAAAAACAAACAAACAAACAAACAAACAAACAAAAAACAAACAAAAAAAACAAACAAAAAAAACAAATACAAAAAAACAAAAAACAAAAAAACAAAAAAAATCGGGAGAGGGAAAATGCATGTACAAGAGAGAAAAATTTTCAGGTACATGCAACAAGAAAAAATGCGGCGGCAGAAGAAGAAATTTTCGGCTGAAGCTAAAGAATGAAGCGAAAAGAAAACAGCAGCAAAGAAAAGATAATTCCAGCTGATACCAAGTGATGCTGCAGCAAGAAAAAGAAATCTTCTGACCAAGGTTAGAACGAGCAATAAAGAAAATGCAGCAGCATCAAGAAAGATTTTCCAGGGAAGGCCGGAACAGTGATAAAAAGAAAAATCCCCAGCAAAAGTGTAACAACGAACAGCGTAAAGCAGCAAGCGACAACAAAGCAACATCAGCAACAATTTGCTGCATGGACACGACAAAGGTAAATGAAAGGAAGGTATTTTCCTTTTTAACAGTGCATTTGTTTGATGTTTGGAAACTTTCCTTTAAGGGGTACACATCCCCAGATTGATAGGGAAAGATTTTGTTCTCTCGTTGAAGGCCGAAGTTCCCCGAGGAGGCAATACATTCTATGCATTTTGGTCGCTGGGAAACTTTCCTTCAAGGGGTCACCTGATTCATAGGGAAAGGTTTTGTTCTCCAATAGAGGTTGAGTTCCTAGGAAACAATTCATGTCGCAGCCACAAAGTAGCTACGATTGGTCCGATTCCTTGGCTAAGGATACGAGGCGCCTATCCCGATAGACGCGACCAAACACATCACATTATTTACTCATAGCCATTTGATAAAGCTTTGCATGCACTTGCTCATTTAACATTGCCACATTTGCACCACCACACAACACTTGTCTGCATTACAACACTTGATCCTCGGCTTAGGCCGAACTACGTTTGGTCTGATTCCTTTTATTAAGGGATACGTAGGCAGCCTACATTAGTAGGTCTGACCATCAGAGCATTCAATTTGCATATCCGCTTAAAAACCGCGATAACCCGCTATAACCGACTAAAAATGTCTAGATATTGAGGTTTGATAATTTGTCTGCATTATAATCGCTACTGATGCATATTTCTCCCTCGTTTTGAAATGAAACGAAATTGAGAGTCTATTCTAATCAACGATGTTCGCTCTACTCAAGAAGCTACTGGTTACCCGTAGACTCCATCGCTGGGGACTCTCAGACACCCCAATTTCGCACTCGTATGTGACATGACAAAAATATCAAGACTGTTAAAACATTAACAAATGTCAAGTTACAGGGTCAAAAGTGCGAAAGGACAAAGCAGGATGCACAAAAGGACAAATTGCAGGGACTAAAGTGATAAAAATGAGCCAAGTTTGAAGTTTGGGCATGGCTATATAAAGGTTTGGGCATGGCTCCCAAACCTCTATTGGTTGGAGCCCAAACTTCATTCCAGCCACTGTTCATGCAACGATCTGCCACAAAATGCAATTCAGCCAGCGCAAAGTATAACTAATTGAAGCACAGGAGAAGATTTGGGCATGGCTCCCATGGAGTTTGGGCATGGCGCCCAAACCTCTATGGTGTAGCCCAATTCCATTCTTCGCATTAATCGCTCATCCATTCATTTGCCGTAAAATACAACAAACAATGCGCGGCGCACACCCGATTGACGCGGTTGATAAAATTTCAAAATTCCACCGATGTCTCGCCTCACCTATAAATAGAGGTGCCCGGCTCTTCATTCAAGATCTTTGCATAAAGCTTCTCCGCTGCTAACGTTATTACCGAGAATTAGAGAGCGGTGTGAGATAGTGAGCGATCACCTCCAAAGTCTCGAAACCCTGCCAAACCTCTGCCAAACACAAATCCAACTGGTAGAAGTGTACCTTAGCCCCCAGCTAGGTATCCACCCTTTTTTCCCGACCCAAAAACCATAAAGTAAGCCGTTACTCTGCTCGAGTAATAGGCTGAAAAACAACCCATATAAGCCGTCATTCCGCCCAACCAAATAAGCCAAAACCACAAAAACTAAGACATCATTCTGCCCGAGTGAGTGAGCCAAAAACACCATATATAAGCCGTCACGCTGCCCAAATTCACACAACACACAACACACAACAACAACAACAACAACAACAAAGTCTCCCTCTCCCGAGAGGACAGAGCGAGCACACCCTAGGCTGTCTGTAAGTTTTATTTTTTGTTTTAGGTTTTATTTTAAAGTCTTTCATTCTGTAAAAAAGTATTATTTCCAATCCGGCCCAATGTAGATATATAAACAGTTGTGCTGCCCGGATTTAATTAGGAAATAGTACTAAATGTAGTCGTTATTATGGCAAAATGTTTTTAGATAGATTTGTAATTATTTACTTTATGTATTCATTAAAGTCTTTATTTGTAAGAGTATTATTTCCAGTCCGGTCCAATATCAATATATAAGCAGTTATGCTGCCCGGATTTATTTAGGAAATAATACTAAATGTAGCAGTTATAATGGCCAAATATTTTCAAGTATATTTATAATTGTTTGTGAAAGAGTCTGTTGCAAGTCCGTAAATAATATAGATGTAACGGATGCATTTGTAGGTAGTTAATGCTTTATTTATCTGTTTAATAAATATAACAAAAAACATACTTTAGCCAAAAACCGTTTTGAGACCGAAAGGGCGAGTTGGGTGCCTAGCACCTTCCCAACTCGTAACTTAGCCTCCGAACCCGTTTTCTTCATCTCTGGTTTTCTTTTTATGGTTTTGCTTTATTTTTGCCTTAAAATAAAGATGGCGACTCTAAAACATTTTGGATCCAGTGGGGCCTCGCAACATCTTTCTTTGCACTTTCACGTTCTTCCCTAAAAAAGGGAGAATGAGAATGGAAAGGTGATGTATTCCTATGTCCTGGTATCCCCTAAACAAGGGATAACTTGACGTAGAAAACCCAAAGCACTCATAGTGATCCGAAATAGGCCATAAGGCTATTTTCATAAAATCCATAGTGGGGGCGCTGCAAAATCCACTAAAGGCAACCGAGGCGCATTCCAACGCGCTATTCCGACAGCACTCCTCCCGCACTTTTGATTTCGATCTCCCCTAAAAAGGGGAGGCTGGAACGGGAGCAGTGGATGTCACCGCATCCACACGTACGCGCACCCCTAGAGCATTTTCCCTGGAACCCATAGTGGTTTGAGTGATGGTGTCCGTGATTTTGTGAGTTTGAAGAACGGAGTTAAAAAGGGAGCTCCAGTTAAGATAGTTGTCACTAGTGAGATGAGTATGGGACATGTAGGACTGAATGTTTAGGAAGAGGGGAAGGGAAGGAGGAGGGATAGTGGAAGAGGTTGCATCATCCGTGGCCATTATCGGCTCTGATACCATTAAAGAGTAAAAAGAAAGAAAAGAAGAAAAGAGGAGGAAGACACAGAAGATGCAAGACAGAAGACGCAAGACCAAGACACAATAGGAAAGAAAATTATCAATTCACAGTGTTGATCTGTTTAGGTCTGTACAATATATACTGTTTTTAGGAGTACAAGTAAGGAAAGATTGACCAATTTGCTGTCAATCTTTCTGTCAAATCCCGGCTACAATTTCTGCACTAATGAAACTTTCCTATTTTTTGAATTACAGCACATGGAGGAATTAATTATGTGCTAACATAAAACACTTGTAAACAAATTGGCAGCATGATTTTCCACGGAAATTACCTGTATGTATCACTGAGAACACTTTCTATTTCATGGCTGAAATATCGGTCTATGCCCAACCTGTAAAGACGATCAACCAAGCAGAGCCTCGCATATACATCTAATGGATAGATTGCGGGAACTGCATTGTGCGACCATAACATATGAGGCAGAATAGGTTAGTAAGAAATATTCTATCTAATAACTTTGTTCGGTTAACAAAAATGAAAAGAGAAAATGAAAAACATGCCGTTATTGGTTACCTGCATTTTTGTACATCTTTAGGACTGAGCACAAGTAGCCGAAGCATTTATCATCATTAAGATGAATAAGAGCAGCTGCAGTTGTGGATGGTGAATTAAAAAGCGACCCATTTCTTCGTTGGTGCTTCGTTATTACCTCGTTCCATCCATGGGATTTTCCCAATCCTTCTGCAACATATGCTAGATGGATGTCCTCAACACTGTTTACACCGGCTCTGAACTCAACATAAATTGAATTTATAATTCCATGAATGGGAGCAAAGAGATGCTACAAAATACTGAAAGTTTCTTTTTGTTGGTAATCTATATTATATATCTATATCTCTACTATTAAAATGTTAGTTGTTTCTTACAAATTAATGTATGAATAAAATTAAGTTTTCATCTAATAAATCATCCACTATTTATTTAAGAACAAACAAGTAAATTTATCATAATAAAAGATAATGTTTGTAAAAAATAACCCTAAATTTTATAAATTACTCACCATTGAATAATGTCAAATAAGTAAATTTGTTATGGGCTAATAAATTCAATAAATAATCGCAATGTACAAATTCTGGAAAAAGAAAATAAGTTAATTTCAGATTTAACATTAATTCTAAATCAAATCTCCAAGATGCCACAAGTGCCTATAACACTAAATTTAGTGTTTCCCTCAAATTTTTCGACCAACCAATTTTGAATTATTTTGGTGTATATTTCTTTTAAAACCTTTAAAGAGTTTCTCATCTTTTCAATATGGGACAAAAACTATCACTAATTATGCATTTTTTTAACCTTTAAAGCACCTTATTTTCATTATGGATGGTCAAGTAAATTGCAATGCAAGAATAAAAAATTATGATGCCGAATCGAATGCTCTTTTCATTCAAACCCTGTTGGAATATCTCATTCTCATTTTCATTTTATTCAGATTATTTTCATTTTTTCCACTCAAATTCGCAGTCACCCTATCAACAAAGTCTCGAAACGTCCCCTAGGTGCACATCCATTAATGGTGAGGTGAATCATACAAGTCAAATTGTAAAGAATAACTAATTTTATGGCTACGACCTGGATTCAGGATTTCATCCATCCGAACTAAAGAGTCACACTTTGCATTTTAGTTTGTTACATAAAAAAGTCTCAAGTTTTAAATTATGAAGTTTGTCCAAATTTGGGCATCACAATGCGAAATCCCCGCCAAAATTTGGACATCGCAATGCACAAATTCTGAAAAAGTAAATAAGTTAATTTCGGATTTTCGGATTTAACATTAATTCAAGTGCCTATCTTTGACTATATATATATATATATATATATATGCTGCTGGAAAGAAAGTGTCAATCTTCTTTCACAATCGCTTTAAAATGGTGTCAAAGTCCTCTCGTCTACCGATCTGGAAGCCCCATGTTTACCGATCTCTCTCGTTCGAAGCTCGTTGTCCGATCACTTTCAGAGAATCTGTCCTTAGGAAGAGGAGTTGGATGTTGAGATGCCAGGGCACTCCAATGAGCCAGCTCTCTTCTATTTTTTTCTAAGATAAAAACGGGCACACAGACCGTACTTGATTGATGTTTTTCCCTCTACACTATGGATTCTTGGGCCTACGCCCGGGGAAGGCAGTAGTAGAGTAAGGGGGTATCCCTCTGATCCCGAGAAGTTCTTCTTTTGGTAGAGTGGTTAAGGTCCGTCCGGAATTCATTCCAAATTCTTCGATCAAGCTGGGGAAGGAAGTGATCTTGATAAAGAGTATAAGCCTTAGCCTATTGAGAAAGGTTCTTGCTTTACTTACTTAATGCTTGTACTAAAGGGGGAGGGAGCTACTTGTCCTCTTCAAGTTAAGACAAGGTCAGGCTTATATATATATATATATATATATATATATATATATATATATATATATATATATATATGTTCCACCAAATTTAGTTTCTTCCTCCAATTTTTTCACCAACCAATTTTGAATTGTTTTGGAGTACATCTCTTTTTAATCTTTAAAAAGGGGCTTGTCTGCTTGTTGGTGTCATCTTCTTACAATTTTGGATTGCAATTGTTTATAATTTTCATATGACCCCCTTGTTTTGATAATGTTACAAACAACCCATATTTTACTAATTTCATAGCACTTCAACTATCGAGTTAGGATCAGGGACTATCGGTGTGCATTTGCATTGTACATGGACCGCTAATAGACTTTCTTAAAGTTTAGGGACTAATGCTGTAATTTACCCTTAAATAAAATTTAAATTTTATTTTTGGGACATTTGTTTAACTTCTAAGTTAATTATGAGAATTTTTTAATTTTTTTGGATTATTGAAACAATTATTAATTATTTTTTATTACCAACATATTTCTTAAATATGAAATGGTTAACTAAATGATATAATTATAACTAAATCCAACTTTGTACCTAAGCAAAATGACCAAAATAATCCTTATTTGACATACACGTGTCATTTTCTATTAATATTATTAACTCTCATGGACGTGATCGGGGGCAAAATGGAACGAATAGCAAAATTGTATATGAAAGTGGGACACTTAATTTGTAGGTTAGGGTGCAAGGTGAGATTTAAGTAAATATTTCGGATGCGAATTGTATTTTGATCCATAAAATTAGGCAAAAAAAAAAAACAAATATCTCATCAAAGTTTTTATCAAATCTCACTTTATTTTTTACGATTAATTTAATTCATAGGGGAGATATACACACACATATATGTATACATGTATATATATATTTACATATATATATATATACAAAACTTTAATATTTGTCGTGAAAAGTATGTTTTAAAATTTCATAAAAGACAATTTTCAGAAACTTATATAATTTTTTCGTATATAAGAACAATAATTAAAAATAAACAAAAAGAATGAAAGGCAAAACACTTTGCGAAAATCCTCATGATCGCATGCGTGTATATGACTAGTATCTAAAAATAGGCAATCGATAAACTTAACAGAAGCCACCTTGCACTGATGTGATCCTTGTTCTGAAGCATTTCATCAATCAAAACTGGGTCGAGAGGAAGATTCACACCCATTTCTTTGGCAATACCAATCATACCAGGAAATATTATGTCAAACCCGATTGGAGAATACTGATGTTTGTCATTGACAGCCCAACTTTTTGACCTGATATAGTCGAGGCCTAAAGCAAAAACCAAGATGAAAAACAGTACGACACTATCAATTTACATGGGGCAGAGAAAAGAGGTAAATTGTTCTAGCAGGAAAAGCTAAAATCTTACCTTTGTTAACAACTAGTTCGCCAACTTTCCATTTCTTGAGAGCTAGTACACAAGCCAATGTAGAGGAGAGACAGTCTTGAACAAGTGATGGATGGGTTGGGAGGAGTCCCCATGACCCGTTTGAATTCTGATTCTGCAAAATCCAATCCAAACACTGTGGGAAAGAAGGCTGCAGAAAGTCCCCCGTGGATTTGGACGGGACCATAGCAACCCAAGCTGTGTCATATGAAGAAATCGATAGCTCAACCTTCCCAAACATTTTACGTATTCTTGTAATTCGATCTTGATCATCATCAGTCTGAAAAATTAAATGATAATGTTTTGCTAATTAGTGAATAAACCTCGATTATATACTATTTCCGTTTTTTTCTTTTTTATTTATTTTGTCCTAAAAGGATAAGAGGAATTTCGTGCTTACGATAACATTGTTGGAACATCTTTCAGGAACTGCTCGGCGGTAGTAAGATGGATCTAGTACAAATGAAATAAGTTAGGGTACACAAGCAATCAAATTAATGCAGAACATGACAGACATGGCACATCAGCAGCCTTTGTTAACGTTCAGCGAATCAACAAACTATGAATGTGTTGAGTCCGTTGACTGTAGTTTGTTGTAATAGTTTGTTATTTGAGGCAATAAGTTTGCCGGACTGACTAAAGCAATTTTGTTTACTTATTAAAAGCATCTTTCAAACCCCTTGGTGGATCCCACTTATATATATTGTAGGAAATAATAAAATTAGGAATAATGACATAGTCTTCCCATTGATTGAACCACCTATTTATATATATAGGTGCCGTTTGGTAGCCAGGATTAAGGCTAGATAGGATTAATAAGCCGAGTTGTCTGATGTTTGGTACGCAATAGGTGGTTGGGACTAATAGCACGAGTTATCCGGATAAAGTCATTATCCCCTCACTATTAATACCAAGGGGGAAGGTGGTATTATTAGCGCCCTCACTAAAAAAAATTGGGATTAACATTTGTAATCTCAAAACTACCCCCAATATACATGTGATGATTAATAGCGATGGCACTAATAATACTTGGATTAATAATACTGCTTATCCTTGTCCGACTACCAAACAAGCCCATAGAGTGATGCAGACAGTCTCGCGCTTGATTATCTCGACCGTTTGGACCAGGTGCGCGGAAAAGGACATAACTTTTGACTCAGGTGGAGTTACGGGGCCCGTCACATATCAAAACGAAGCTCTCGAAAAGACGGACAAAAATAGTCAAGTGAAACTCGGTTATGAGCTATTTTTAAGGCCAAAAAACGTCGTTTAGATAGTGTTACGGGCCATAGAAGTTTTTTTTATTAGTTTCATGTTTTTTTTTAATTTCGATAATTTATTGCTTTTAGGGTTTTGAGCATATTTAAACACTTTTAGGGTTGTTTAAGAGGCAGTTTTTACCGTTTTATGAATAAGATACTTTTCTCCTAATTCCGGTATTCATTGAATCAATGCGAATTGATGCCCAGATCGTGGTAGGTATGCGAACCTCAGCAAGATTTCGAAGATCAACGCTAGTAGTCGTGCGCGACCTCCACAGCCTTAATAGTTATCGTTACTCTTAATTACCTTCCGCTACATCATAGAGGAATACAATTAGGGTTATACTAGGAGTGTGATACAAGAAACCTTTACAAAGTAGGAATTACAATAAGTAAAGAGTTACGTAAGGAAAAGAACTATACCAGGAAGATAAATAATAAGGAATAATAATTACAAATAAACATAAAAATATTATTCTCTGATATGCCCCCGTAAGATGGATCCCTATAAGGAGAGACTAATCTTGTTAAGAAGAAACTAAAAGCGCTGCCGAGGAAGCAGCTTGGTGAGAGCATCAACGAGTTGGTCAATTACAAATAAACATAAAGCTATTATTCTCTGATATGCATGCCCCCGCAAGATGAATTCCCATGAGGAGAGACCAATCTTGTTAAGAAGAAACTGAAAGCGCTGCCGAGGAAGCAGCTCGGTGAGAGTATCAGCGAGTTGGTCTGCTAAGGAGACGTGGGATACCCGTAAGATCCCATTTAGAACCTGTTAGCGGATGAAATGATAATCCAGAGCAGGATGTTTCATGCGAGAGTGAAACACATGATTGGAGCATAGGATGGTGACGCCAACATTGTCACAGTAGATGATAGGTTGCTGCGAGGAGGAGATGCCGAGCTCAGTGAACATCAGTAGTAGTTGCAGCAACAACTTGGTGCTCGGCCTCTGTCGAGGAGCGAGCAACAATACACTGGTTCTTCGAGCTCCAAGAGACAGTATTGTGACCAAGATAAACTATCTAGGAACTGATCAAGGTGTAGTCATCCTTGTTCCCCGTCCAGTCGGCATCACAAATTTGTAGAGAGGAAGGATTTAGAGATACCTTATTGAACTCAAGATCACAAGTCCAAGCTAAATGACCCAAGGAATCATCACATTTGTAGCACTTTTATTTAGCCATATTCTTTTTGCCTCTAAGGCGTTTAGCGAACTTAATTACCTCATTTTGATAGATTCTAAGCTTGCATTCCTTTAACTTGTTTCTTACGTTGCCCGTTTGGCTTGCGTGGACTCTCAAAGGAAACAAGAACAAGGTCACGAGTTGTAACACACATTGTGCAGCTCGCATCATAGCATTAATTAGCCACAAGCTCATTATTATGATTTTGGGCTAGGGTAGAATTACATATATCTGGTTTAGTCATCACGGTATCTAAGTTCTCAAGAAACTCTTGCTCGTGTAGCAAGCACGAGATTTCTCTTTACTAGACACTATAGTTTGAGCAACACAATTTCTTAACATTATTCAAGTTATCTATTACCTTCTTTGAAGAAATTTCACTACAATATGGTTGCATAAATAAGCATTAAGCATACATTTCGATTCACTTTCATTCCCAAAAATCAATTACAAAATATAATCACATCGTACACGTAAGGAGGGAAAATCTGCAAGGCTCGTAAACCAAAAGCAACACAACATAAATTTTTTCACAAATTGATAATTTGAACAAAAGAAATAAGATAAAACACATCCATCAAAGGACATAACATGTAAAAGAATATTTTCACCACAAAAAATAATATTATTGGGTCTCGCATAGTCTCAATTGCAATTTTAGAGCTCAAAACGACAATTTAATATGCCAAAAATGACTTTAAAATAATTTTACAAACGCAAACGAATTTTAAAAATTACAAAATAGTGGACAAGTCCAATATAAAGCCTCTGTAATCATTAATATGTCACTGGTAATTTATTTTTGATTTGTAATTATTTTAAAAACACATTTCAACACACTGGAAAATAAAAAAAAACACATAGTTGCATGCTTAATCATAGGAATCAAAGTGCACCACTGAACTCAGAAGGCCCAAAACAGGTAAGATGCACCAGAGGTGAGAGAAAAACGTCAGTCGAAAACCATCGTGTGCACCACCATTCGCCGTTGTGAGAATGCGTGCCAAATATGTGCCACATAGGCACAAACCAGTCAACGAGGGCTGACTTGGCAATGACGTGTTGCTGACTCATCAGTTTTCGTGGCGATGATGTGTCAAATGATGTCATCTTTGGACTCACAAAATGGGACCACATGATGATGTGGCAGCTATGTCATCATTTTGATCACAGAATTTGACTATGACTATTGACTAGACTGAGTGTCAAAGGGTCACTCTCCCATTCGGAGAGTGTAGTCCACCCACCATATTTCCAACGTCTGTTGGTGATGGGAAAGGCGGCGTTGGGTTCGTCTCGTTGAGTAGGTCACAGTGGTATTCTCGGTCTCGTCAAACAAGAGCCACGTAAAGCTCAATCGCTATTGCCAAGAGTGGTGGTGGTTCATGGGCACTGTTCATCCTCCTCAACCTTGGATCCACGAACGTGTTTCGCGAGCCAATTTATGAGGCTATAGAATGCTCAATTTAAATCCACATAAGCCAAATAATATGTTGTTGGAAATCCCTCGTGGAGTAGAACAACAATAGATCATAAAATCACAAATTTACAGATCATAACTAGGCTCAAATCACATGCAGACTTTCGGAAAAACCATATTTTCAACAAAACTTGGGTTTACAAAAGCTTGAGATTTACCCAACGAAATTCAACGAAATTTTAATATGTTTTTTTCCTTATCATAGGCAACATATACATATAAAAATTTCACAAAATAAAACACGTTTTGTACATGAAATCAACAAAGTCAGTTGGTCTGTTTCCAGGTAAATAATTAAACAAACCCAAAAACAATTAACATGCGATTCATGGCATAACGAAATGAGCAAAGAGCATTAAGGCCCTGATTCCAATTAAGGAAGCGAAATGAATTCACTATATAAAAGGGTTCACGAATTCACTATATCTACAACTATTTCTTGTCAAATTGATATCGCGTATGTAATACGAATATCAACCACTATTCCACACCGTAAATCCAAGTCTCCTGATAGTTAGACTTAGGGGGAGTATTCAGTGAGATACTATCTTGAAGAGAGATAGAGGACGGCTAAACCAAGAAGGCGTTCTATGCGTTGTGTCTTATTAGGGTTTTACCCTTATACTTGCCCTATTTATATTATTACACAAGAAATCCTTTTTATTGTAGGTCAAGTTAAGTTTATCTCAAATCTTGTTGGATTAGGGAACTAACTAATAATAATAATAATAATAATATAAGTAGGACTCTTTAGCCCATGTGAGCGGATAATTTGAACTGGGTCACGTGCCCGATTGCTAACACGGACAACCCAAGTTTATCTTTTCTTATCAACTCAACACTATTTAAACTCTTAATTTCTCCTTCATCCAAACACCAATTCCGATAAATAAATATATGATTTCATTACAAACTTTGTCTATAGAGAAACAAGGAATTAAGAGGCTTGTGCCGAAAGTTGTACAATTTCCATCACATTTATTATGTCCTCCATCCCAAAACTATTATCCCGTTTGACTTTTTTTTTTGTCAAACAATATGTTTTTCAAATCTAAATTTGGCGTATATTTAAAAAAAAATCATAAAATACAAAAAAAAATAGCATTTTAAAAATATTACTCTATTTCCATTTTTCATGATTTTGAAAAAAATGTAAAAACTAATGTCAAAGTTACACTTGAAAAACATTTTATTTAACTAAAAAATATCAAACATGGCAGTAATTTTGGGACGGAGGGACTATGATATTCTTCAACAAAAATATGATTTTTAAGCTTTTGTATTTTAATACTCCCTCCATTCTACCCAAGAGTCCATGTTTTTTTTTGTGGTTTCCCGAAGATGTCCTCGGTTTGAAAGACCATAACTAATTCTCTGAGCCAGTAAGAATGATAAGAATTCATATTTGAAAAGTCTAATATATATAAATAATGGTAGAAACACATAACACTGCTAAATAAGGTAGTTTTTCGTCTAAAATCACTTGTCAAAAACAGAACAACACTTTTGTCTTATATACCATGTGAGAATATGAAAATGTACACGATTTTCTATGTCTCCAAAATCTAAATAAAACTAAGCCTATTAATAAATAAACATAAAACATTTGATTAGTAAAAAACTTTTGGAATTTACGAAACATTTTTATATTTAGTCTTTAATCTTCATTCTTGCAAACAAATTAATTGTGCGTTTGATAAATGGTAAATGAGCACAGAAGCATAATCATTTTTTGGGTAGCTGAAATAACTTCCATTGATATATTTTTGTTCTATATATATCTCTCTTCTTTTTATTTGTAAATGTATAGTTTAGTTGAAAAAAATATATACAGTGCGTTTAACGCATGAAAGCAAAAACTAGTTTGTTATAATTACAAAAATGCTTGAGCACAATCAATACGTTGTTGGACAAAATTGAAATGTTATGGAAATGATAAATATTATTTTTTTGAGAGCTGACTTTTAAACTGAAACATTTCAAAATATTTAATGAAACTATTTGTCCGGAAGAGAGATTTAAAACAACGTCAAATTTGTGCCCCTACTAAAGAATTTTCTGACTCCATCACCGGAAGTGGGTCGGGATATTACTGTGTAACACCGACGTCAACCATGGATAGCGGGAGAAAGGTATCTGTGGAATGGGTGTGAGTAGATGGATCGATCACTTGCACAAACATAAATATTTTGAAGTAGTTGAACTTTATAAGTACGTACCCGGTCGGAAAAGGTTGACCAGCGATTTCCCTAATTGGTTGCGCTTTACCGGCGGATGTGGAGAGACGCCGGGAAGTGTATTGAGTTGTGAATACATTTTTTTCTATCTTCGCTGCTGCGAAGTTGAGAGAGTTGCTGGGTATACAGTATACTTTCCCTTTATAGTATGCTTTGAATTTGATTACCTTCTATTTTTCCTAAAAGGAGCACTTTATAACTTCTCGGTCTACTCCTACCCTTTCTCTTACTAAATAATTGTCTCACTTTTTAAATTTTGTTTTTGTCCATTTAATAAAAAAACTCTATTTGTTTTCAAATAATCTTCATTTTTGATCCAGTAGGCTGTTTAAAAAAAATAATTGACAGTATTATAAATACTGGTATAATGTGTGGTTTCTGTTAATGTCATTAAACGTGATATCTTAATTAAAGTATATAGAAAAAACATAGATAAAGTTGTGAAAATGTTATCATAAAAAGAAAGTTTTGAAAGAGGAAAATAATTAGTTTGATTTGTATCAAATTATGTTATAAATCAAACTAAAATCATCCACCACTCTTTGATTTTTATCCCCTTTTTGACATTTTCGCAATTCAATTTTTTTATAAAAAAATAGTGCACATATTTATCTAAAAATAGAGACTTGGTTTATTTCATTTGGATACCAAACCAATTTTCAAGATAAATAAGGTGATGTATGTAAATAGGTTTGAGTTTGTGCCACTATTTGAAATGTTTTTAAGTTTTGAATAAAATATGTATCAAATAGATTATTTTATTAATTTTTAATGAGTTGAGTTTGATTTAATATTTGATTCGGTAAAGTTGTTGTTGTTGCTTTAATGTATTCTTATTTTGCCCCTCTGAGTTAACATGAGTAAATTACGATTCTACCATTAGCCATTATAAATACTCCCTCCATCGCAAAATTACTCTCCTGTTTGATTTGACACACGAATTAAAAAAAATTGACCTATCTATTGATATTGATATTGATATAATATGTTATTTTCTTTAAAACTTTACATATAGCCCATAATTAAGTAAATGTTAAATAATAAAAATATTGTCCTAGAAAGAAAACTTACAGACAATATGATTTTTTGGAGCAGACAAAAAAATACAATAGTTTTGAGAAGCAGTCACTAATTTTTAACATGGGTGTATTTAACTACATCCCAAAATTTACTCTTATACAAGATATAAGGTGTAGAAAGTGAGTTTTAGGGTGTGGTTAGCACCCACCTTTTAATATTCATGACTCAAACAATTAAGCTACATTTTTCTCCAAAAGTTTTCTTTCCTCTATATTTCCTCTCCATCAATTAAAAACAAGGCATGTTTCCTAAATCGTTTCTTTGTGATTTGAGCTTCTTTTTCTTTTTTTTTTGGCATTTTAATGTATATATGTTGATAATACAAAAAATAAAAAAAAATTGAAAACTTTTAAAGTGGGCAGCCCAAAAAACAAGGTATGTGTTCTACAGTAATCGTTTCTTTGGGATTTTGTTAATTTTTAGTGTATGTTGTTAAAAATTACGATTAATTGTAAATAAGTATGAATAAAATAGATATAATATACATAGATAATTATAAATTTATTTATTTGAAAATTAGTATAAATACGTAGATAATTGTAAAAAATTATTAATTCACAATTGATGACTATTAATGAAGAAAATTATTCATGTCTCATTGTTATTAATGATTTAGCTATTCTACAAATATAATAAGGGCATATGCCATGGTTTGATTTTTTGAAGGTTTTTTGGAATATGATCAAGATCATTAAAAAACTTACATTTGTGGGAGATCGAGATTCATTGGAAAAGAGTACTTTATTGGGAATAAGGGCTTTATGGATGGTGAAAATATTATAATCAAATGAAATAATTAAATATATGTGATGGTGTGATCGAGTAAAAAAACTATAAAATATGTTTACGATCGTGAAGAAATGTTTAAAAAGTAAAAGTAAAATGATAAAAATCATGTTTTAAAAAGTTAAGTTTTAAAATAAATAATTATTTTAAAATAAATAAAAAAGAAAAGAAAAACAATAATTTAAGAACATAGAGGAATATATAATTATAAATTATGCTCTGTTTTATGGTTTAAATAAATGACATATTCTTTATTTAAAGCTCTAAGTTATGAGATTCATTTAATATTGGCTTTAATGAGTTAGATTGCGGCTAGGAGCACATACATGCATGTTAGTAGTTGGCGGTGGACCACCAAACTTTTATTTCGGACATTTGACCGACCTCATTTATTTGAAAGAAAACATTATCCTACTTCCATTTTTAGACGTCATTTATTTGACCGACCTCATTTATTCTACCCATAAATGCTATGGGTTGCATTTTTCGACTTGCCACATGGCCCATATCAAATACTATCGCTCTCCTAAAATATATGACGTTTTGCGATATTTTATATAGATCAAGGAAACATATTGTACAGACTAAACGGTCTCTTATCTAAATATTAATAAGTTGTCTTGATATTTTTTTTTCCAAAGAGTCAAGCACGAGTTACGGAGTCAATAAATAAGGGTATAATTAGAAAAAGGAAAAAAATTCCTTGAAAATTACTAAGTGTCATCTATTTTGGAACAAAAAAACCCTCTCAAAACGCCATATATTTTGGGACGAATAGAGTAATACATACTCCCTTTTGGCCTTATATATAAGCAAAACAAACCGATTTCATACAGATTAAGAGAGTAAGTTAAATTAGTTAAATTGTCTTGATTTTATATAAAACAAAAGTATACTTAATAAAATATTCTTAAGTATCTCACTCAAAACTGACGATAATTAATGCAATATTAACTCAATTGTCAGCAATTCATTATAGCTCATTTTATTAGTGGCTCTTTGTGTATAAGGAATGTGCACCCATCTTGAAAAACAAAAGAATTAAAAGGGGGTATTTTTCGTACAAAACTTTTTGAAAGTTGTGAGTAAAGTTTAATATGGTGATTTTTGCTTATATTTAAGGCCACCAAAATTTGATATTTTTTTTGCTTATATATAAGGCCAGAGGGAGTTCACACTAGCTGTCGCATTGAATTCATCGAATTCTCCCTTTAATTTTTTTCACTTAAAATCGGTTGTTGATGTGGACCCAAGATCTCCTAGAAAGGTTTTAGGATGAATGACTATGTGACCCAACGCCCTCGAGATGACGCGAACCTTGGAATTGTAAAGACGCCACAATTGGGATAATTCTCCAACTGATAAGTCGGATTCAGGCAAATACGTGCAACTTAGTGGTTAGACGCTTCACCCATATCTAATAGGTCATGGGTTCGAGTCACAAAGGGGGTAAGTGGGGAACCACTATTGATCCTCTTTTAAAAAAAAAATAAAAAAAAATAAGTCGAATCAATTATAAACAATGAATCCATGATGATTATAATCCGAGCTTCCAATCTAGGACACTCAAATAAGAACACAATTTTCTATCAAGAGAAAACCAACTCAATTTTAATAATAAAAAAATTAACCCCCTAAACAATGTTTAATAATGCCTTTATATAGGCTTACAAAATAAATCTTAATTCTTGCAGGAAAACAAAACTAAATAAAAGGAAACTTTTAAACCTAAATTTTAGGAACAAGAAACATAAATAAAAGAAACTAAAACCCTAAAAATACTCAAACAGTAAAACAGTAGAAAAAAAAATACCAAAAAGTGACAGCAGTTAGTTGAAAAGGATTTTCCCTCAAATCCGCTATTGGTCGGTCATTAAAGTGTCCTTTGACCCGAACTTGAGACCCATACTATGGTCCATTCTTCCAACCCCTTTTACCTGAATCAAACACTTCATGTTCCTTAAGATCATTACAAACAACACTTAGTAAAACTTTTTTACCCTTACTTTCAACTAGCATCCTCCTTTGGCCTTTATGCACTTGGTTTGACGTTAATGGTACAAGTATGATTGGCTTTTGATTAAACATGAAGGAATATTTGTTGGTGAACCCATCATGCATCACTTGGCGATCATACTACCATGGCCTTCCAAGTAATAGATGCCTTGCATTCATAGGAACCACATCACATAAGACTTCGTCCTCGTAGACTCCTATCTGAAATGTCACAAGCACTTGTTTCTCCGCCTTCATTTCTCCACAATCATCCAATCATTGAAGTTTGTAAGGTTTGGGATGCCTTGATGTCAGCAAACCCAACTTTTCCACCATGATAGCGCTAGCGACGTTGGTTGTAACACCCCGCTCCTTGGTTAGCTTGATTTACGTGCAATACTCGTTCTTCTTCCTTTGTTGACTGCATGTTTGGTTTGCAAGAGAGTCTAGATGTGTATGAGAGACCACATTAAGGCCACATTAAGACCAAAACACTATTAAGATATGCCCTATAGTTGTTGACTTGCTAAAGTCACAAGTCGTAACTCGACGATAGTCGGAATGCGACGCAATTGAGAGTTTTCTTGCGTATCGTGTTCGTGACCTCGGTTTGGTCCTAGACCTTTACATGATGATTGAATTACATGTTTAGATATTAGACTTCAATTTGGAGGTGTTTCTTAAGTCTATTGATGATTTGGAAGCTTTAGAGATAGCATTTGTCTCTATTGCGTAGTTCGGGGATTGAGTCGCGTAATCCTCTCTCCTTTGGAGTTCTTATTCTCCTTGTTGTTGTTTAACTTCTTAGAAGTATTTAAGCCTATTAATTAGACTTTAGACTTGCTTTAAGTCTCCTTTCATTGCTCGTTCGATTGCTAGTTCATTCGTCATTTCGGTTGCACGATGTTGCACCTTGTTTCGATTTCGCTCCGAGTTGTTTCGGGGGTTGTTTGTGAGTGTTCTGTAGGAGATCTAGACCCACTTTGGATGGGGTTTGAACCTTTTTTGGTTTGGTTGAGTGTTTGGGGTCATTTGGGGTTGAATTTTAGAGAATTTGGGGTCTGGGAGGCTTGCGGTCGCAAGGGGGAAGGACCTTGCCCCGCAAGGTCACCAAAAATTGTCTAGGAATTGTGCATGAGGGATGCGGCCGCATGCTAGGGGACCATGCGACCGCATGGTGCCCCGACCTGCTTTGTTCTGTTTTGTGATTTTGAAGGTTTTACCCATTTCACCCTTACTAAAACGTATCCTAATCCCTCCCTAACATTCCTAATTAAGTCCTAAAGTGTTGGGTTAGTTTTATTAAGCATCATTAGCCTAAACTAAGTTGCAATCAACCCTAAACATTCACTAAGTGTACCAATGCAATGTATATTCTACCCTCTTTAATTGTGAGTGTTATAACCACAAACCCCCAACCATTTTCAGCCATTTTCCTCCTTCATTTCTTTCTCCCAAATCGTGAGTTAGAGAGAGAGAGAGAGAGAGTCCATGGGAGATTTGAAACCCTAGCCCTTCTCTCTTCGATCCATGAAGATCCAACCGTCGTATTGCCTTCAAACTTCGGATTCGTGAAGCCCTCGACGAGTAGAACAACTTCACCGATCGGATTTTGATTCTTTGTAGTTTTCATTCAAGCTAGGTAAGTTACTTTCTTTTGACTTTCGTTCATTGGCCCTAAGGAAAACAATCTATGTGCTATTTATGGGCAATGAACACTCGGTATGCTATGTATGCCCATTTTGTGGATTTTTGGAAGTATGAACTTGTTAAAATCATGAACATGATGATTTGAATGATATTGTGTGTTGTAAGAAATGGGTTATGTTTTAGGTTGAGTTTTTATGAATTTTAGGGCTTGAGACTCAAGCCCGAATTATTGAGGAAATTGTTATAAATTGAAGTGGGTGTTAATGTTGAGATTGATGAAATGTGTAAAGAATGAAACTTAGTATTAAGACTCAACGGAGTCGTTATAAGTTCAATAATTTGTTAATGAACTTGGGTTGAAATCCTACGACATTTGGGTTTCGTTTGACTATGATTATGATGAGTTCTTAGATTTTTAGGCTTGTGAATCAAGCCCGAATGAGTTTTGGGATTTTGTTGTTAATTCGAATGAAATGTTAAGGTGTGGATTTATGGAGCACATAAAGAATGAAATGTAGTATTAAGACTCAACGGAGTCATTGCAAGGCCAATAATATGATAATGAGCCTTGGGTTGAAATCCTACGATGTTCGGGTCTTGTTTGGTTATGTTTGTGCGCACCCGAGTATCTCGTTTTGTGTCCAATTGAGACACTCATGTGATAGAGACTTATTGGCAATATATTTAGAGCGTGCTTGTAGAGCACGGAGCATTAAAGACCAACCTATGGTCTCGAGTATATTTAAGAGATGATTAATGAATGAATTCTCTCTTTAAAGAATTTGGTCGCATGCATATGAATTCACTTGCGAGGGAGTGACTACGGAGTAGTCTTGATGTTCTTGAATATAGTATTGAGGAGGTCGATTATATACGACGATTGGGACTATGGTTGAGTCCGGTGTGCTTTTAAGTGAAACTAAATGCTATTCTTGATTGGGTGATGACTTGAGGATTATGAATTCCTCAATATGTGGTTCTTGGACTAAACTTATAAGTTAGTCAAACATGTTAAGTGCGTGCAATTGTGTACATTGAGAATTTGGATTTTGTAGAACTTTATGACCTACTTGATTTGGTAAGTCCGCTCTTGTCAGACTTAGTTACCATTTTGTTCATACAAGTAAATATCTACTTGTGCATTTCATATAAGTTCAGCTGGCATTATTTGGATTGGTTTTTATATGTCATGGTAGGATGATACATCACCTATATGAATCGTAAGATTCGTATTCGCTATGGATCGTCATACTTGGGACCTCACACACCCCTCCATTGTTAGCCGCAGTGGCGAAGTAGCCCCTTTGCCGTATCAATACATGCGCCATTGGCTTGCTATTTACACCGAGTAGGTTCTCGGTACGAGTCGATGAATTCACAAAACATCGATGGCACGAACCAGTTTAACATTGTGTATTGCTGGAGCAACACAACGACACTAGTTGGGTATCTTCTCTATCCCTTATGTGGCTTACTATAAGCACTTATATGAAAGATAATGTGTTATGTGGTTTATGAAGTTTATGTACTTTGATGACTTAGCATATGTTCATTGTTGGTATACTAATATGATACCATGATTCTTCTATATGCTTATGCATTATACCATGACACGCCATGCTATGCCATACGATTGCATTTAGTAGCTTACTGGGTCATTATGACTCATTTCGTGTGTTTGTTTTCCTTAGTTTGTGCAGTGAGCTCGTTAGTGCACGTTGCAGCTACGGGTGCGTGTTTGATAGCAGGTGGTCTTCCGGGCAATGGCTTAGAGTTATTATTATTGTATTTATCATCTTGTGAGACACGGATGTAAAGTTATGTAAACTTTATTTGGGTAGATTGTGTTAGTATTTTATTATCGTATTATTTTGGGAGCCGACTTGTTTGGTCCAACTGTTGTATTTATTTAGAAGTTATTCTGTCGTCCTCCCGAGCAAGGTTTTAGCTCGCGTATTCTAGTATTGTGTTATTGTTGTTTCTATCTTCGTCAACTTTAGCCGTGAGATTTTGGTTTAGTTGTCTAGTATTTAATCTCTTGTTCTTTATGTTGATTTGTCCCTCCGGCATGTTATAGCCGTTGAGTGGTTGTTTATTAGGTTGGTATTTTGTTGCTTTGCCGGCCTTAGGTTTGCCGATGGTTTGTTGCCCGTGCGCAGTGATGCGTCACGTGAGTCGTAGAATTGTCCAGAGATAGTCATCTCTCAGCCTTGCATTCCACGATTTGGAATTGAAGGCTTGGGTTCCATCTAATGATTTGCTTCCGCAGGTTTTAGTTTTTGTTATCCCGTATTGCCGTTATGGCTTTACATTTCTGTTTAGAGCTTGTTGGCTCAACTGTTGACTCGCACCATTATGCTTAGAAGGTACTTGTCCGTCTTTTTAGCTTGTCTTGACGGCACGACCTTGGGATTTCGCATTGGAGTCCGGGTCGGGTCGCCACATTGGTACAACTACCTCTATCAATAATCACACTACAAACCTTGTCTTTGATGCGACAACGTGTGTGAAAGAGGTTATCACGTTGACCGTCTTCTTCTTCCTTAGCTTGCATATTCAATACACGATGAGAAACCAAAGCCTCTAGATTTATAAAGTCCCCCTCGGCTTCAATGTCTCCATGTTCATCTTCCTCTTCTTCTACCACCTCATTGCCATGTACCACCATCACCCGTTGATTGGCACACTCACGCGCAATATGTCCCCACCCTTTGCACTTGAAACATTGCACTTCCTTAGACTTCAACCTGGGATTTTCAGCTTTCCCTTGGGGCTCTTGCGAAGTCGTAGCCACTTTTGTTTCGGACTCAACCTAGCTTATGATCTTATCTTGTTGTTGCACCTTATTTGAACTACTTGGACGAGTGATACTCCTCTTTTGTTGTTTCTCTATCTTGACTGCCATGTGCACCATTTCACCAAAATCCTCATATTGATGTAAATCAACAATATCCGCAATAATAGGTAAGAAATCTTGTCATTGTTACTTTGGCATCTTCACTTGAAGTACTGCAATAAAAAAAATCATCCACAACTGTTGATAGCACAAGATTCTTAGTCCATGAGATACGAGCTTGAGATAATTCTGAAGCGCTAATGCCATAAACAATAGCAAAATAACTAGAAGTTAGCGTCTGTCTTGCAGATGTCAATTCTAATCTTGTTTATTCAATCCATTTGCATACATTCAAAAGAATTTTTTATTGTAAAAATGTACCCCAAATTAATAATAATTATTTAATTTCTTTAAAGAAAAATATTTTGAATGATGTATAATATACCTCTCAAGGGATCTAAGTTCTTCCTGATATATGGTTTGACAAGTGTTAAAATCCTTTAATGAAAGCTCATACAAATCTTGGTTGTCAACGTTGGGGCACCTTGAGCAAGATCAGATATTAAAAGTTGTTTTGTATTGATTTAATCTGTAAGTAAACTTGTGTGTGTGTGTGTGTGTGTGAGAGAGAGAGAGAGAGAGAGAGCGCAATTATATATAGCATGTTTTAACTATCCGAAGAGCCTCTTTGTGATATAGCTCTATGTTTTTCCTGGTCTCTAGTCGTTCCAGTTGGCATTTGGGGTAGCGTAGAGCATTCTTCACCATCTCTTAGGTGAATTCCTTAGAGTGATGAATTAGCCTTTAAATCTATATCTCTTCAGTGGATTCCGATATCAAAGGACTAAAATTTTATGAAAGTTTGACTTGTCATATTGAGTCTATTTTTTATGGGATGGAGGGATAATATGATAGAATATAATTTTATGAATAATACCTCATTATGTAGCCTTTGTCCTTTAATTGTTTGATTTGCCACTTCCTGCTTTAGAAAAGAGCTTGTCCAACCATTTAATCTCTCCAATATGGGTTCTTGATGGGAAATTGTAATTTGTGATGCCTTGAATAACTCGAGAATTGTATTCGAATCTGTAAATTGTGGGCTTATAATTTTGAGAAACTTTTCCTGTTAATCAAATTCTTCCAGTGACTCTGCATTCATGTGTATCTTCGTCACTATGGAATACATATATAACTAAATTAGCAATACTTTAGGTTCGGACTCGAAATGCTTAGTGTACAATGTGACGAGTAAAGGAAACTGTTAAAATTGGAGGTCATTGGTGGCAGCCTTTTAACTATTTCGAGAGCCCAAAATGATTAATTGGCCCATTCTTTCCTAGGTAACTTGTGCATCCGATTATTGCCTTTCCTTTTCTTGGTCAATCAATCAATCAAGCTTGATTGATTGATTTCTTTATTATATATACTCCCTCCCTTTCGGTAGCCTATTAGAAATAATTGCAAGGGAACCAGTGAATACAACAAAAAAGCTATGAGCTTTAGCAGCCGCCATCCTCTTTTCTTCTTCTTCTGTGATTGAAGGTTTATCCTTCAATCTATGATTTGTGAGTGAGAGAACCCTCTTCCCGTTTGTCTGTGCTTCGGGTGGTTCGTTTGGTGGACCGATATGTTGTTTCCCTTCCCCATCGTTGTGTTGCCGGAAAGGATTTGTCCAACCGATTTTGTGGCTTTAACCTTGGTGGATAGTTGTTGGGTTTATTGTGAACTCTTTGGTGGACTTTGGTCAGTGAAAGGGATTTGAGTCGAAGAGCTTGTAGCCTAGACCTTTGTGGTCGATGAAGGCGAGTCATACTTGGGTCACGGTGTAATTGTGAAGCTCTTCATTCCTTTTATTTTGTTCCTTCATGTAGCTTTTTTTCTTATAATTATTTAATCTAACAATTTGTGTACAGGTTTTAAGAGTCCTTCACATTGGTCCCTTGGGGTTCCATTGATTAGACTATTTGTATTAATAGGCTAGTTGTTAGGAGGTTGTATTTTTTTATTAATTCAATAGCTTCGTTTTTGTACAGGTTCGTTCTGGGCAGTGTGATATAAAATCACAACAATGGTATCAGAGCCCGCGTTCTGTACCGTGAAACGGTAGAGCCTCCTTTGATCCAAAATCGTTAAATCTAAAAGTTTATTGGGTGAGCTTCCTTCATCTTGAAATAATTATGTTATTTTTTGTGTTTAATCTTAAAAAAAATTGTCTCGTGATTTACTTGCTTAATTGTCGCACTATTTAAATTGCAACTGTTTGGTTGAAATTTGTTTGCTTGAATTTTTTGGTGATTAAAAATTCTTAATTTCTTATAAATTCTGATTTGGTTTAATTGGTTGGTTTTGTGTTGTTTCTCTAAATGAGTTCTTCATCTAATTATAGTTTGGAACTTTTTAATGGGAAAACTGATTTTTCTATGTGGCAAAAGAAGATGAAAAGTATTTTAATTAAAAAAAAAGGTTATCAAAGCCATAACTTTAAAATATGCTAATTAAAGACACTTCTGAAGATGTCATAACTGAAATTGATGAATCTGCCTACTCCTCGATTATCTTAAACCTGTCTGAATCGGTTATTCGGAAATGTGGTGAACATGCTCATGCTAAGAGTCTTTGGGAAAAACTGGAACAAATTTATTTTGGGAAAATATTGCCAAGTAAAATTTATCTCCTAGAATTTTTTTTTCAGTTTTAAATTAGATTTTAGCAAAGATATGGAATATAACATTGATGTTTTTACCAAATTGGTATAAGATATAAAACAAACCGGTGATGAACACATAGATGATTATTTTTCGATTGTGTTTTTAAATGCTATACCTGATTCTTATGTTGACATAAAATCTGCTATTAATTAAGTATGGTAGGGATAAGACCACACTTGATACAGTGATATCTAGTTTAAAAGGCAAAGAATTAGATTTAAAAGTTAATAAGGGTAAATCAAACACCGGTGAGGTTCACATGGTGAGGGGTAGGATGCTTGAGAGAAATAATGGTCATAAGCATAATCATAATCAAAACCAATGGAATAATCATAATTCTGGAAATAAGAATAAAAACAAAAGTAGGTCAAAATCTAGGACCAAAGGTAGGAAGTGTTACGACTGTGGTGAAAGTGGACATTTTAGGAAAGATTGCACAAATCCTAAAAGAAAATTTTGAATCCGCAAAACGATTGCAATTTGGCCTCTACTAGTGAGGACTGTGGTGATGTTTTTATGGTAACTGATTTATGTGAAAGTGTTGCTAATTCTATTCATACCATGCCTGCTTGTGAAAATGAATGATTAATTGACTCTGGATGTACTTATCACATGTCACCATCTAAAAACTTTTTTTGTTCTTACAAAAGCTTAGAAAATGGTTTTGTTTCTTTGGCTAATGAGAAAAAGTGTTTTATGGCTGAAATTGGTGATATCTGTTTAAAATTTAATTCTAGAAACACTTTTACCTTGAAAAATGTTCGACATGTGCCTAATTTATGTAATAATCTGATTTCGTGTGCATCTTTAGAAGATGATGCTTTAGAAGGTAAGTGGGAAAAAGGAATGATGAAAATTCTAAAGGGATCTTTAGTTATCGTTAAGGCTGAAAAATGTCGTAACTTGTATGTTTGCTCTGCCATGCCTGTTTGTCTTGATGATAACTTTGCTAATCTTGTTAAAGAAGATAAAACAAGTTTGTAGCATAAAAGGCTTGGACACGTGAGTAGTAAAGGTCTTGAAATTTTGAACCAAAATGGATTTTTTTGGAAAAGATAAAATTTATGATTTGTCCTTTTGTGAAACTTGTGTGAAGAGCAAACAAAAATGTATTAGTTTTCCACCTTCCCCTAACCCCAAAATTTTTTCTTCAAAACGTGTACTAGATTATATACATGTTGATGTGTGGGGTCCTGCTACTGTACCCACTCATGGTGGAATTGAAGTCGTTACTACTTGTCGATTATTGATGATTTTTCAAGAAAAGTTTGGCTATTTTTAATGAAAAACAAATCTAATGTGTTTGAAAATTTCAAAAATTGAAAAACTTTGATTAAAAACCAAACTAATCTTAAAATCAAGAAACTTCGGACTGGTAATGAGTTAGAATTCTGCAACTTTGAAATGGATAAATTTTGTGCTGCAAATGAGATTGAGAGGCACAAGATTGTGCCTTATAATCCACAACAAAATGGTGTTGCCGAGAGAATGAATAGAACCCTATTGGAATGTGTTAGTAGCATCTTAGTCTCCTTAGGTCTCTCCAAAAAGTTTTGGGGAGAGGCAGTCTTGACTGCCGCCTATCTCATCAATAGGTCTCCTTCCATCCCTTTGGTAGATGTCCGGAAGTAGTGTTTTTTGGTAGGGAAATTGATTTTTCAAACTTAAGAATTTTTGGTTGTGTTGCTTATGCTCATAGGAAATTTGATAAACTTGAACCTCGATCTGTGAGATGTGTTTTCTTGGGTTACCCCGAGGGTGTGAAAGGATACCGGTTATGGTTAAAAGAGGAACTGGGATTTAAATTGATAATAAGTAGGGATGCTGTGTTTAATGAAAATGAATTTCCATGCTTAAATGTTCTTGTTGAACCTGTTGAACCTATCCCTCCCCCGGCTCACATTATGGTGGAGCATCCCTTAGGATCCAGTTATGCTAATTCAAGTGTACAACCTGAAATTGAGAATTCTGAAAATTTGCAGGAGTTTGATGAAAATTTGAATTTTGAAAATGAGCATGATAATAATGTTAATCCTGAAAATGTTGAACCTAATGAGCAAAATGAAGTTGAAAATGAACAAAATGAAGTGCCTATAATGGATGAATTGCATGACTATCAACTTGTTCGTGATAGATCTAGACGCATTGTTAGGCAACCCTCTCGTTTTGATGATTTTACTTCATTTGTGCTTAGTGTATTTGAATCCATTTATAATACCGAGCCTAAAACATATAATCAAGCCTTGAAATCCGCAACCTGTAATGAGTGGATTAATGCTATGAATGATGAAATGAATTCCTTGCATGTTAATCGAACTTGGACTTTAGTGCCTGAGACGAAAAATTGTTATGTTGTTGCTTGTAAGTGGCTCTATAAAGTCAAGAATGAATCTGATTCAGTGAGATTTAAGGCTAGATTAGTGGCTAAGGGTTTTACTCAAAAGGAAGGTATAGACTACACTGAAATATTTGCTCCAGTAGTTAAGTTCACAACTGTTAGGATTATGCTTGCTTTGGTAGCTCAATTTGATTGGGAATTGAAACAAATGGATGTAAAAACTACTTTTTTACATGGTGATTTAGATGAGAAAATCTATATGCGGCAGCCCGAGGGTTATGTGCATAATCAATTTCCTGATTATGTGTGTTTGCTTAAAAAAAATCCTTATATGGTTTGAAACAGTCTCCTCGCATGTTGAATAAAAAATTTGATCAATGCATGCTTGATTTAAAATTTAGGCGGAGTGCATATGATCATTGTCTCTACTTTAAGAATGATAGGAATGTGCCTATTTTGCTTGCTCATATATGTGGATGATATGCTTCTTATTAGCCCATGTCTCAAATCGGTTGAAGTTGTTAAAAATTGCTTGAGTGCTAGATTTGATATGAAATATTTTGGTGATGCTAACAAGAATCTTGGCATGAACATAATTAGAGATCGTAAATCATCAATTGTTTACTTAAATCAGATTTCATATGTTGAAAATATTTTGAGTAAATTTTCTATATTAGATGTCGATTCTGTAGATGTTCCCCTTGCTGCCCACTTTGTGCTTAGTAAAGAGCAATGTCCTAAAAATCAATTTGAAATGAATCAAATGATTAAAATCTCGTATTCTAATTCCATAGGTTCCATTGTGTACTTGATGGTTAGTACTCCCCCCGACATAGCTTATTCTATTAGTTGTCTTAGCCGATATAGGTCGAACCCGGGTTTGCCCCATTGGCATGCCGTTAAGTGGTTGTTGCGATACTTGAAACACTCTTTGAACTATGGTATATTAAATTCTTCAAATCTGAAAATGGTGTTAGATTGGTTGCGTATGTTGACTTGAATTATGCCAATGATAGAGATCATAGGAAGTCTACCACATCTTATGTGTTCACACTTTGTGGGTCTTGCATTAGTTGTAAGTCTCAATTACAATCCGTTGTGGCTTTGTCCAAAACCGAGGCTGAATACATAGCTATAACCAAATCAATTAAAGAAGCACTTTGATTAAAAGGCTTAATTTCTGAAATCGGTTTTTCGAAAGAAAAATTGGTAGTATTTTCTGATAGTTAAAGTCGTATTCAACTGTGTAAAAATCCAATTTTTCACGATAGAACTAAACATATTGATGTTCGTTTTAATTTTGAAGGTTTATATGTCAATATATACCAATCAAATTCGTTATCTAAGAGTAATCATGAGTTACCTCATGCGAACTTGAACTTTGAGCGAAGCAGAAGACTTTCTGCTTGAGCTACGATCTACGTATGTGACGATCAACAATCCTACAAGTCTCTCTCGTCGGATTGATATCACGTAGCACGAATATCAATTCTGGTTCACACCGCAAATCCAAGCCTCTTGATGGTTAGGCTAGAGGGAGTATTTTGGTGAGATAGAATATAGGAGAGAGAGAGAGAGAGAGAGAGAGAAGGGCGGCCAAGGGGAGACGTTTTCTCCTCTTAAGCGTGTTCTACTAGGTTAGGGATTTATCCCTTTAATTTCCCTATTTATATTATTATACAAGAAACCCTATTTTTTGTAGGTTAAGTTAAGTCAATCCCAAACCCCTTCGGATTAGGAAACTAATTAACCTTTAATAATATAAATATATTCCATGTGAGCGGGATTAAATAATCGGGCCACAAGCCCAATTGCTAGCATCTCCCATTCGCACACATGGGCTCACCTCTCTTACCACATCGTATCATCAAAACCCGTTAAACACTGCCTCTTCATACTGGAAGTGTAGTGTGCGACATGACGAGAAAGATAAAGGGTGGAGCGCTATACTAAATAACCATCTGACCAGCATAGAACGACCTTGTTAGAAAACAAAACTTGTCTATACCCCAGACCGTATATATAAATCAATTTAAGCATCCTAAATCCCTCAAGAGCGGTGCTTAAACCTCAACATGTTTGTGTATCAAGCTCAATCTCTTGAATCGTATGTTCAATATGATCGCCATAGCATTGAAACACAAAAATAGAGATGCATATCATACTATCTTCCTTAGACACTCATATCAATCACTCTTGATTAACTGCTTTCCCAGCAATGCTCCGTAGGGATGTATGTGCATAGCCCGTTGGTCGGCATGCCAAAGTAGCATCATCAGCTTCCAAGTTCATGATATAGTTCTAAGTCACATAGGGTATAATCGTGACCTGGATTTGATCACTAGAACTCACATAGTGATGAAGCATGGATCATTCAATCACTTTCTTAGGTCACATTATAGTCACATACAATATGATGTGTATGCTATGACGGAACTCCCACACGAAGTAGGCATGTCATGCTCAAACGCCATGCGGACTTTAGTCTAGCCACCCTTCTAGCGTCTAACCTGAGTACTCAAAAGCAGTCACTCTTCTAGTGTCTCTTTTAAGATCTCACATTCGGACTTTTCCTTGGGATATAAAGTCGACCTTTATAAAAGGTCTCATCTTGGCCATATGCCAAGGTGATAAATGTAATGTCATTTGCGTACCGCCCTTCGTAGGTGCCAAAGACTTTTACTATCTCAACTTGCTCGCCCATCTAATGACAAGGTGAATTACCCGTGTGAGAGGGCCAATTCAATATGCACGATATTTTTTTAATCAAAATATATATGCTATAAAATTTCATATTAAAATATCCAATTAACATATAAAAGGAATAAAATGAAAATGCAATTTATTCAAAGAGTAATGAAAATAATAAACAAATGTCAACAAAAGTGTTCTCATAATAAATATCAGATCCTACGAAGCCCTAGACCCAACATATGATCCTGAAAGATCTCTCTAGCTAGAGGCTTAGTCATAGGGTCAGCCAACATGCTTCTAGTAGGAATGTTGATCGATGTATTTTATACGTCGATTTTATATGCTTCTATGACTTAAATTAGGCTATTTCACGAGGCTTTTGGCTACTGATATGTGTTTTCAGTGAGTTTTTTAAGTTTCAGGGTTTTTAGTGAAAATATGCAAAACTCAACGGTTTTATATGCAAATTCCAAGAAGGGCCCAAGATGTAAAATGAAGAAGAAAAGAAGAGACAACATTCTGGAGACCTTACGGTCGCAAGGTATTCAGACCTTGCCCCCGCAAGGTGGGCAGTAACATGAAGAAGTCAAAAATCCAAGGGTCGAAAAACTGGAGATCTTGCGGACGCAAGGTACCCAACACCTTGCGACCGCAAGGTGGTCAGAATGCGCAAAAATCGTATTTTCACAAGAGATTCGATTGGATTACAACTCCCGGGTATAAATAGAGATCGGATGCCAAAGCCTAGGATATATAAAAACATCTGGAAACAGTTTTGTATAGATTTTAGATAGTTTTTAGGTTGTATAACATAGTTAGATTGTGTAATTACAAGTATTAAAGATCAAATCATGTTTCCGTTCATCTCCATGTGTTGTTCATTGTCTATGATGAACTAAATCATCCATAATCTAGGAGGTGGGAGGTAACTTGTATGAAATTTATGTTTTAATTCATAGTTATGTTCATTCAATTCTTGTTGATTGTGATGTTTATCAATTCCTATATTATTTTGCTTTGAACAAATGAATGCAATCGCCAATAATTAATAAAGGCCTAGAGGTGCGGATAACTGCATGACCAATGTGCATATGTCGTACACTGACTCACCATCACAATAAATTGGACCTATCGATGCACGAGAGTGATAAGTTAGGGCCAGGTTCATACATGATCTAGGTGACAGATAGATCATAATCTAGGTGACAGATAGATTATATGTTCTTGTGCTTAGGATATAGAATGGATGAATGTTGCGGGGATGGAGGCTGAACCAATAGTTGAACAGACTATATCTATCTTTAGTGAACGAACCCAAGAAATTGAATGATAATTACTGTGAATTAAGCATAAAAGAGATACAAGTGAAACCCGAATCCTAGATTGCCACCTATCATACGATCTTCGTAACTGTAATTACTGCTAATTAGTTAAACACCTAAAGATAAAAAGTAGTTTAGAATAAAATCATTATAAAAACTCCATTAGATTAATAATTTGCTATCAATAAATTGTACTGTTCGTGATCTCTTGTCTCTGTGGGTTCGACCCTTGCTTCCAATACTATTCTATAATAGTCTTGTCCACTTGCAAGGAAAAATATTAAAGTAAAACATCAATCAAATGTATTCTAGAAAAACTTACTTTTTTGCAACCATGTCTCTAGTGAAATGATACTTGATATTAACGTGTTTCGTCTTCCCATGATACTTGGGGTCTTTAGTGTAACCTAAATCAGCCATGCTATCACAAGCAATGACTACAGGACGATCCACATGCGTCGTAACATCAAGATTTTGAAGAAAACTCCTCAACCACACAGCTTCTTGAACTGCAACTAAGCAAGCCATGTACTCTGACTCCATCGTAGATAGGGCGGTGCTAGTCTGTCGCTTGCTACTCCAAGAGATAGCTCCACCACTAAGAAGGAGAGCGTAGCCCGAAGTAGATTTATAACCACCTACATCTCCAGTCCAATCCGCGGCAGTGAAACCTTTCAAGCTCAAATCCCCATCTTGGTAATATAGGGTTAAATTTGTGGTTCCCACCAAGTAACGTAGAACCCTTTTCACTGCCATCCAGTGTTGAGGTCCAGGATTACTTTGGAATCGACTCAACATCCCAACTGCAAAGCATAGGTCAGACCGAGTACACACCATAACATACATCAGGCTTCCTACCGCATTCTTAAATGGAGTCGTAGACATTCTTTTCTACTCTTCTTCATTCTTAGGGTATTGATTTGTACTAAGGACACATCTTTTTTCCATTGGAGTGACAACGGGTTTTGAATTAGGCATGCCAAATCGTTCGATGACTTTCTTAATGTAAGTCTCTTGAGACAAACAGAGAAATCTTTTCGAACGATCCCTAATGACTTTTACTCCAATCACATAGCTTGCTTCACCCAAGTCTGTCATATCGAAAAGCGCAGACAACCACTCTTTAGTGGCATTTATCATCTCCATATCATTTCCAGCTAGTAGGATGTCATCAACATATAATGACAAAATCAAGATCTTTTTCTTGGTTCGTTTAACATACACACAGGGGTCTTCCTCAATCATCACAAAGCCAATTGAGGTTATCGCTTGATGAAAGCGAATGTACCACTGTCTAGATGATTGTTTGAGACTATATATGGAACGTTTGAGTCGGCACACTTTGCACTCTTGTCCATTGATTTCAAAACCCTCTGGTTGAGTCATATATATCTCTTCATCTATCTCTCCATTGAGAAAAGAAGTTTTAACATCCATCTGATAAAGTTCTAGATCTATGTGCGCTACTATCGCTAGGATTAGGCGAACAGAAGAAAATCTCACCACGGGGGAGAATGTCTCCTCATAGTCTAAACCCTCTCTTTGGGTAAAGCCTTTCGCCACATGACATGCCTTATATTTGTCGATTAATTCATTTGCCTTTCGCTTGACTTTGAAAACCCATTTATTTCCAATAGTCTTGCGACATTGCAGACAGTCAACTAACTCCCAAACATGATTCTTTTTCATAGAGAAAATTTCATCTTCTATTGCAGTCATCCATTCATTGTTTGTAGGTAAAGAAAGAGCTTCTTTGAACGATGTAGGCTCACTAGAATTGTAAGAAGTAGTTAGGAAAGATCCCTCTTCGATCGGGAATCGGCGACAGGGTATATTTCCAGGTTTACTTTTTCGCTCTAGTATCGGACTCCCGCTAGGATCCTTACTCCTACTCGGATGAAGATCACCTTGACTCTCATTGGCGACTTCCACAGGCTCAACCTCATGTTGCACCGTAGGATTAGGTTAAGGCAATTCCCCAACTTCGCCAAAAGATGTCATATGTTATTCTTCCATCTCAAAAAGTTCAAAGTCTTTCTTAACTTCACCTATATGTTGGAAATCATTCTCAATGAAATCAACATTGCGCGACTCCATTTCAATCATTCTTACGTCAGGTTGTCCACTGTACATAACATAATCCTTTGAGGTATCTGAATACCTTATAAAAACACACTTGTTTCCTCTAGGGCCTAGTTTTCCAAACTTATTGGAGGTACTATGGACATAACCTGCACAACCCCATGGATGAAGATGCCCCAATTTAGGCTTCTCACCTTTCCAATGTTCATCAGGGGTTGTGGGAACTGACTTTGAAGGCACTCGGTTAAGTATGTAAGTGGCAGTAATTAGCGCATCCCCCCAAAACGAAATTGGGAGGTTGGCTTGTGCTATCATCGACCTAACCATTTCCAATAATGTTCGATTCCTTCGTTCTGCAACACCATTTTGTTGCGGAGTTCTAGGAATTGTCAACTGTCGGCGTATTTCCTTTTTCTCACACAATTCTGTAAGTTGATCAGATAAATATTCACGGCCCCGATCAGTTCTAAAAGATTTTATGCTTTTATCCTTTTGATTCTCAACCTCTGCAAATATCTGAATCGAATAACTCTAATGGATGTGTGGCACTTTTTGCCTTACCAAAAGGCTTTTGGCAAGCTTTTCCTGCCAAACAAGATTCACACAAGGGTAGGTTGACTTTCGTGAGAGACCCCAATAGGCCTTCTCGAGCCAATCTAGTCATCCTATCTTTTCCTATATGTCCAAGTCTAGCATGCCATAACTCGGAATTAGAATCATCATAAACCATACAAGAAGAAGAATTAACAGAAGAATTATGGGAATCCAACAAATCTAATTTAAAGAAATTATCTGACAAAAAACCATGCCCCAGAATCTCATCACCAAACAAATATCCAAGTGATCATCACTAAAATTAAAAGAATATCCATGTCTTAGCAATTATACTATTGATAATAGATTATGTCGAATTCCATGTGTATAAAGAACTTCATGAAGAGTCAATGTACGTCCATTCCGCAATTGAAGTTGGTATGAGCCAACTCCTTTGACTTCAACAAACGAACTGTTTCCCATGAAAATTCTTCTTGTACTCGTAGGAACTTTTCGATAATCTACAAATCCTCCTCGATCCCTCGTCACATGCTTGGTTGAGCCTGAGTCTACAATCCACACAGGGAGGGAGTCAGCTAATAAAACATGAGAGCAAACATAACTTTGCAAGGAGATAGGATTAATGGATACCTTTTTGGGCTCAGGACAAGTCCGAACAAAATGACCCATGGTACCATAATTGTAGCACTTATGCTTAGAAATATTCTTTTTGCCTCTTCGGCGTTTAGCAATCTTGTCACTTTTGGGGTCCAAATTCTGAGTCTTCTTGCCTTTAGTTTGTTTCTTGCGTTGCCCATATGGCTTGCGCGGGCCCTCAAGGGAAACAAGAGAAAGGTCACAAGTTGCAACGCTCATTGTGCGACTCGTATCATAACACTTAGCCACAAGCTCATCTTTGCGATTTTGAGCTAGGGTAGAATTACCCAACTTTGGTTTAGTCATCACGGTATCTAAGTTCTCAAGAACCTCTTGCTCGTGTAGCAAGCACGTGATTTTTCTTTGCCAAATACTATAGTTTGAGTAACACAATTTCTTATCCTTGTTAAGGTCAACGGTTACATTCTTAGAAGCCATTTCACTACAATTTGATGCAAAAAAAAAGACATAAGCATATATATTTCTATTCACTTTCGTTCTAAAAAATCAATTACTAAATATAATCACATCATACACGTAGAGAGGGAAAATCCGCGAGGCTCGTAATCACAACCAAAGTATGCACAACGTGAAAATATTCATAAATTGATAACTTAAATAAAAGAAATAAGATAGAACAAATCCATAAAACACATATCATGTATATAAATATTTTCACTACTGAAAAAAAATTTTATTGAGTCTCGTATAGTCCTAATCGCAATTTTAGGGCCAAAAACAACAATTAATTATGTTGAAAATGACTTTAAAAAGTTTAAAATTCACAGAGAATTTAAAAAAAAATTACCTAACAGTCCCAACAGGTCACAAAATGACAAACTAGCCCCTTGAAGTTATTTTTGAATTTTTAATAAATAAAAAAACACATTTTTATGCTATGAAAAATCAAAAACACATACTTCCAAGCTGAATTGATCAAAACATAGGCTACCATTGGACTCAGAAGGCCCAAATTAGTCTAGACTCTTTGGAGGTGACAAAAAACGGCGGTGGTAGCACCCCTCACGCGCTCCACGCACCACTACCGTGAGTTGGCGTCATTTTTGTGACACACAGGCGCTGACTGGATGCTTAGTCAGCCCTGGGGATGATGTGGTAGATGATGTGGCAACCACGTCAGCGTTGATTGTTGACCAGCAGACCAATCAATAGTTGACTGGTTGACTATTTTCTGTCTTCCTCGCCCAGCCGGAGAGAGTACTCCATTCGTCGCCTTCCCGAACTCCGATGAGGTCGCGGATGGTGGAGTTGATTCGTATCGTCGAGTACTTGCCAGTCGTGTACTTTTTACAGTGAAAGGAGTGCCACAAGAGGCATGTACATCAAGGCCGAGAGTGGGGAAAGTTGGGACGCCATTTTTATAACCCGGAAAATCGATTCACGAATGTGATCCGCAAGACAACTTCTCGAGGTCGTAAAACGTTCATTTTAAGTCCAAATTAAGCATATAATATGTCGTTGGAAAGACCTTGTGGAGTAATACAAGTACAGACCATAAAACCAAGGTTTTTCTAGAATCCAAAGCTATGATCTACGTATGTCACGATCAACAATCCTACAAGTCTCTCTCGTCGGATTGATATCACGTAGCATGAATATCAATTCTGGTTCACACCACAAATCCAAGCCTCTTGATGGTTAGGTTAGAGGGAGTATTTTGGTGAGATAGAATATAGGAGAGAGAGAGAGAGAGGGGCGGCCAAGGGGAGACATTTTCTCCTCTTAGGCGTGTTTTACTAGGTTAGGGATTTATCCATTTAGCTGCCCTATTTATATTATTGTAGAAGAAACTCTATTTCTTTTAGGTTAAGTTAAGTCAATCTCGAACCCCTTCAATTTAGGAAACTAATAAACTTTAATAATATAAATATATTCCATGTGAGTGGAATTAAATAATTGGGCCACAAGCCTAATTACTAACACATTTCATTCGTGATGTTGTTGCTAAATGTGTTATTTACTTGGATAAAGTTGATACTAGCTTAAACCCTGCAGATATGGGCACCAAGTGCCTTCCTGTTAAAAAATTTCTAAACTGCTTGAAAATTTTGATGATGGATACCGGTGATCCCAGTAATTAATGTTGTCCCATTTTCTTGTGATTTCTCGAAAAAATTCCATAACTGCTCTTTGTGCACAACTATGGTGACTTGACTGATTCTGCTTTCCGCTTTATGAATTAGTTAAGTATTTGATTTATGCATCTTTGTGTGTGTTAGAAATCTTTTCCCAGCTTGGTTCTTACTTTATGTTGGATTAAATGCAGGGATAGGCGATGATGATACCTTTCTTAATATATGTCCTAGTGAATCCATATTTGTGAACCAGCACTTGTTCCAAGGTGGAGAATATTAAAATTGGAGGCCCAATTGGTGGCAGCCTTTTAACTATTTCGAGAGCCCAAAATTGTTGATTGGCCCATTCCTTCCTAGGTAACTTGTGCATCCGGTTATTGCCTTTCCTTTTCTTGGTCAATCAATCAAGCTTGATTGATTTATTTATTTACTTTATATACTCCCTCCCTTTCGGCAGCCTATTAGAAACAATTGCAAGGGAACCAATGAATACAACAAAAAAGTTGTGAGCTTTAGCAGCCGCCATCCTCTTTTCTTCTTTTCTTGTGATTGAAGGTTTATCCTTCAATCTATGATTTGTGAGTGAGAGAGCCCTCTTCCCGTTTGTCTCTCTTCTTCGGGTGGTTCGTTTGGCGGACCGATCTGTTGTTCTCCTTCTCCCTCGTTGTGTTGCTAGAAAGGATTTGTCCGACCAATATTGTGGCTCTAACCTTGGTGGATAGTTGCTAGGTTAACTGTGAACTCTTTGGTGGACTTTGCTCGGTGAAAGGGATCTGAGTCGAAGAGCTTGTAGCCTAGACCTTTGTGATCAATGACGGCGAGTCATGCTTGGGTCACGGCGTAATTGCGAAGCTCTTCGTTCCTTTTATTTTGTTCCTTCCCATAGCTTTTTTCTTATAACTATTTAATCTAACAGTTTGTGTGTAGGTTTTAAGAGTTCTTCACATTGGTCCCTTGGAGTTCCATTGATTAGACTATTTGTATTAATAGGCTAGTTGTTAGGAGGTTGTATTTGTATTAATTCAATAGCTCCGTTTTTGTACGGGTTCGTTCCGGACAGTGTGATATAAAATCACAACAGAAACTAATGGTTTCTTATGATGAAAAAGTTCTGTGAGAACAGAGGTCCAGGTATAGTTCTACAGAGATTCGGGTATAGTTCTACAGAGATTCGGGTATAGTTCTACAATCAAGTATGACTCATAGCCATTCATTCGCAGTAGCCGGAACGCCTTGGCTTGACAAGCAACATCCAAAACGATTTCTTCATTCCTATCCATCCAATGCCTGTTGACGGAAACTTATTTTAATTGATTGCTCATAGTCATAGAAACTCTTTTGGGAATATGATATATACTAATGGTTGCAAACCAATGAAGCCGAGTTTTAGTATGTTTGAATTCAGCTTGCTTAATGAATGAGCCTTAAAAACCCTTTGTTTGGCTCGAGAGCTCATGAGCTGAACTTGTCAAGGTTCAAACTTATAACATATAATACCATACAAAGTTAGGAAACGAACATATACTTTTTTCGCAAAATATCAAAATAATAAAATGATTAAAAAAAAAAAAAAACTATGTAGTGAAACTATTGCTAAATCTAAATTCTACAACTTGACATATACTAAATTCTAAGAGATTTTGCAGATCTTAGTACTATTTTTTTTCAGAACTACAAATATGATCCAATCGGAGCTTTACCTAGCTCAACTCACCATTGGGGTCAAGCTCGGCTCATTCGTCTAATGATCCTTTGAGTTTGAGTCCAAGTTGTTTATATAATGAATGAACTGAATCTGAGCAGAATTAAGTTCAAAAACAGCTTTGATTTTTCGTCATGAGGGCCTTACTTTTTTTTATACTAATGCCAAAACAGGGTAAGACTACTTACAATTATCTAGAATCATGTAAACCAATTGGCAGCATGATTTTCCATGAAAATTACCTGTATGTTTCAATGTGAACACTTTCTATTTCATGGCTGAAATATCGACCTATGCCCATCCTGTCAAGACAATCAACCAAGCAGAGCCTCATATATATATATATATATATATATATATATATATATATATATATATATATATATATATATACACATATCTAATGGATAAATTGCAGGAACTGCATCGTACAAGCAAATCATACAAGGCAGAATCGATTAGTAAGAAATATTCTATCAAGATGTTTATATAATGGAGTTGTGTGATTCAAAATGTGATATTTTGAATCAAACCGGAAACACTCTTATTTTCTGGGAAATCCTATGATACTCAAGTGATAGCCTTTTTTTCCTTCTTGTGTTTGATTGTTCAAACCTTTTTAGACTTGGAGTTGGGATCTCTTTGAAAGGTTGCTAGCCTTTTCGAAGAGACGTGAGCCTTTGCGAAAAGATATCATTCTCTTTTGAATTTCAACAGGAGGGGACTTGATTTAAATTTAAATAAATTTGAAATTATATAACACTTGTTTCATGTATTAAATTTTATTGAAAATCCCAATTCTGGGTTGAGTTTATTTTTTGTTTTTGTTTTTCATTTGATCCTTTAAATTGGTTCAAAGTACCCTTTAGTTTATAAGTAGGGAGACCTCAAATTTTGAAGGTGTGAGTAAGGGTATTTTCAAGTTTTCATAAAAAATTTAACCTTTCCATCCAAAAATTTTCACAAAAGCTTAAGTATAGTCTGATTAAGTTTTCAAATGAAAATTTGACGTATATTTTTATTTTTTTCTTGAAATCATTAAACATGTACTTACTAGTACCAAAAATTACTAAACCCTAAACTTCTTGAGACTATGAATTACGTGTTTTATAATTTAAAAATATATATATATATATATACGTCAAATTTTTATTGGCTTAAATCGCAATTTGATCACTTTACTTTCACATATTATTCATTAAGCCCACTTTACTAATTTTTTCTCTCAATTTAGTTACTGTACTAGACCTTAACTCCCATGTTCATCACTCCATCCAGTTTTTTTGGATGGAAAGCTTAAGAATTTTTTAAAAACTCAAAAATATCCTTATTGATTTCGCGTGCTACTCACATTAACCCTATGTTTCAATTCTCTAAGAGATTATCCTTCAAAAACAAAAAGGTAACACTTATGGACCGACAAGTTCAACAAATCAATCCATTACCAATCCACCAATTTCCCCTTCAATACCAAACAAATCTATAACGATTGAAGCATACTTGGATTGAGATAGAGATTGCGATTTCAAGCCCTAGGCTTAGAGTTGCTTCAAACAAAGATGGAAGAACCAGAGGTTGGAAGTGGGATGAGGACTGGGTGTTGCAATAGAGAGAGAGAGAGAGAGATCTTGAGCACTGAATTGACTTGAGACAATGTCTGTTTTAGTCAGATCTTGCGTGGCATTGACCGGAGAAGACGAATTGAGGATCTAGAGAGAGGGCAAGTGGTGTTGGGGCTTAAAGGTTTCTTGGAATGGCCAGATGAAAAGGAGATGAGGAAACACCACGGATGCAAGCTAAAGAAGAGAGGGAGAAACAGATATGGTGTCTAAGGGCTTTAAGCAATGAAAGGGTTTTAAGCAAGGAAGGGGCTTCGAGTTTTTTTTTCCTTGTTAAGATAAGTTATTGACCCATCTTTAACGTTTTTTTTTGTTTGAAAAACACTTGCTAATTACTTACATAGGTTATTTTTTATTTTGCATTCACTTTTTTGTATTTTCTCATTTGCCTTCATTTTATTAATAACGTTTTTTTTTAACTAGTTCTTTATTTTTACTATATTCTGAAGAAAAGAAAATTTAAAACAAGTCAAATAAGCAATTGAAATAAATAAATAAATAATAAAAATTTAGACAAATTAACTTTATTAATAACTTATATTTTATTTTACAATTTTGTGGGCTTAGTTATTTGTTTTCTAAAGTTTGATAATTCATAGTTTAATTTTTATAACTTTTAGAGAAATATTATAATTATTTATTTTCATTTTTTTTACTTTTTATTAAACTTGAGAACTCAATTTTTTATATAAAGTGGGTTTTTTTTCTTTTCCTTCATTTTATTAATAATTTATTTTTTACTATTTCTTTATTTGTATATATATTTAAAAAATAAAGAAAACTTATAATAAGTCCAATAAGCAATTGAGATGAACAAAAATAGATAAAAATTAGTCAAATTTACTCTATTTATGACTTAGTATTCATTTTACAAATATTTGATCCTAATAATTTGTTTTTCTTAGTTTAATAATTTATAGTGACCTTATAGACTTTGCTGACCAAATATATAGGGGCATTTTTGTCTTTTTGAGCATTTTCAACATAGTTAATTAACGTAAATGTATCTGAGTGACCTATTTACCACCAAATACCAAGTATAATGACTAAATTGAGAAAAAAAAAAAAGTAGAGTAAGGTTAACGAATACTTCGTAAAAGTAGGGTAATCAAATTGCGATTTAAGCCATTTTTATTTGAAAAACAGTAATTTAAGAACTGAGGAGTATATTCTTACGTTGATATGCTGAGAGCTTCATTAAGCTAGCTAAGTAGCAATGTGAGATTGAACTCCAGGCCATGAATTTTACATTCTTTCGATTTTGTTTTGAATGACTGCACTTGTGTCGGCAAGTATTTCAGTAGATGTGTACTCATCCTTTCCGCTCTTGTAAAAATAGTGAGACACCACATTCGTATGCCAAAAAAAATCCTTGCACACTTTCGGGACAAGACCATTTCTCGTGTTAATCACCATTCTTAGCAGTTCTCTTCTATTAGTTTCAATCATTTCTGCAATCTTTTTCATTGCATCTTCTTCAGATACTTTCCCTTCACTTTGGATTATGTACAACGGTACAGAATTCAGTTTCCCTTTTGCCATTTCTCTCTGGGAAATCATAGGAAACTTCAAGTTAGCTTGTGATCCTCTAAATTTCTTTACCGACATTTCTTTGAAATATAGATATTAAATTACAAAAAAAACAAACTACTAGTTACCTTGAAACTGCTGATATCATTTGAAAGTCGCGAGATCAAGCTTGTATGAGTATACAATTTTTTATATTCTGCACTCTCTAGAACTTCATCCGACAATTTTGGTACTACAAAATACGATGCAATGACAACAATTACTCCCAAGGCGATAGATCCAGCCGCATTTGATATGTATTCATCAAACGTGGGCGTGGGCTTGAACTTGATTCCCCACTCCTGCTCTCTCATCATACAATTAACTACATGTACCCACTACATATCAGTATGAAGCCTAATTAAGACTACAATTAAGCTAATCAAAGTCGTACAGAACTAACAAAATTATGATCTTTCTGTTGATAGGTACAATGTAATGGCCACTATCGACAAGCCTAACAGATTAGTTGGTAAATCAAAACGTAAGAACGTGTTTAATGTTCAACAACTCTTACCAAATCAATTAAGTGATGTTTGACACATCGCCCTTGAACTTTGAAAGCCTCCACTGCAAGCTCATTTATTGTGTTAAAGATAGCAGAAAAGATGATCTCGATATGTTCGGAGGAGTAACCAATTGTTGCGTGATCATCCCACCTATGGTTCAGAATTGTAAACTAAGTATGATTAAGTAATTCCTTGATCCGAAAATTTAAGCATTTCAAAGTTTCATTTCCACGTTTGGCCCCTCTAACCTAGTGATCATCTTATTTATATGACTTTCAAAAATTTGAAGACGATGCATTATTGACAGTGAAATCACTTTCTGATACAACTGAAAATAGAAATCAAACAAGACTTGTTGATTGTTGATGTAGAACAAGTAGCTGATATGTTCCTTACTAGAATGGAAGGTTTTAAGGGCTTTGGGAAGAAGGCAAAAGTGCAGTGTGCCAAGTGTTCAAACAATGAAGCTAAAGGACTGTTGGAGGGATTGTCAAAGCGCTCACGTTCAAGCATGAACGTGCACACATGTGAGTAAGGAAGCAGGCAATAAGTTGAAAAAAAACACGCCAACATTTGAGCGTTCCTTGTTTTCGCCATTTTGACATTTTATTTTTCCAATTTACTGACTGATTCCTTAATCGCATGCGTGCACGTTCATGCTTGAACGCGAGCTCTTTGACAGTCCCTCCAACCGCCCTTCAGCTTCCTTGTTTGAATACTTTGCACCTGAACTTTTGCCTTCTTCCCAAATCCTTTAAAACCTTCCATTCTAGTCAGGAACGTATCAGCTACTTGTAATCTTCGTACAGAGGGACTATTTGGATTTTGAAAGTCTTGGGCTTACTTTTCTACTAATTCAAGGAGGTTCAGTGATTCTTTTCTTGAAGTACTGCAATCAAAGAAATCATCCACAACTGTTGAGAGCACAAGATTCTTAGCCCATGAGATGCGAGCCTGAGAAAATTCTGGAGCGCCAAGGCCAGAAACAACTGAAAAATAACTGGTAGTTAGCGTCTGCCTTGCAGGTGTCAATTCTAATCTTGTTTCTTTCATCCATCTGCATATAAACATTCAAAAGGATTTTTTATCGTAAAAATGTACCCCAAATTAATAATAATTATTTAATTTCCTTAAAGCAAAATATTTTAAATGTTGTACAATATACCTCTCAAGGGATCTAAGTTCTTCCTGATATATGGTTTGACAGTTGTTAAAATGCTTTAATGAAAGCTCATACAAATCTCAGTTGTCAACGTTGGGGCACCTTGAGCGATGTTAAAAATATAGGCCCATTCCATGTAAGCCCATTTGGGCCCATTACTTAGTTAGCCCATTTACTTTGTTTTTAGATATAAATAAGGAAAAATTACAAGCCGGTACATTTTTAAAAACATGTTTTCAAATAAATCCACCTATTTTTTACACATTTCTTTTAGATACAATTTTTAGACAAAAGTACTAATCTGTCCTTTGTGTACGATCCTCGTCGTTTTGTTTCATTCAATTCAGTGGAAAGAACCTTCAGTGTAGAGTTTTTCCAATTATCCCCAAAAAAACTTGATGAATCCAGTCAACGGCATGGTTCCACCACAAATGGCTCCGATGCCGATGAACCAACAGTAGCCACAGCAGCCGAATCTGTCCATTACCTTTAATTCTTTCCAAAACCTTCGGTGTAGAGTTATGTCATTAACGATTAACATTAAAAAAAATTAGGTTATGTCACTTTGAAAATGATGAAAGGCTTTCTGAATGTCTCAGAAGGCAGAGGCCTAAATAAGTCTTCTCGGTAAAGACGATTCTCCGGCGGAATCCTCTCGTATCTTCTTGGTCCCCTTTCGGTACGCGCCTTCTACTTTGCTCAACTTCTTAACTTCACTGGATTCCTTCTGAACTAAGAAAAGAGTTAGAGCTACTTGAACTCTCAAAGGATTGAGAAAGTCTTTTTTATAAGGATCTGGAAGAAAGGAAGGATTTTTAGCTCACTCATGCTGCGCTTGGAAAAGCCATTTATCTCTTTCTTCTTTGTTGCCTCGGCGATCTGAGTGACTCTCGCGCACCGCATGCTGCGGCTTGGAAAAGCCATAACACAAGTCACAAAACTAGAGCGGGAGGATCTCTGTAGTTGAGCGAGTAGAGACGACGCCGGAGTTCATGCTTGTCGTCCGCGCTTCGCACTGCTTGCATTCATAATGATTCAATCCTTGCTAAGGGGCTCTTTGCGCTCTCTTCTCTCTCTCTCGATCCGCTCTCTAAGACTCTTAGTCTCACACTTTCTCTCTTCCATCCTCGGATCGACGACCCAACCCGCACGACGGAGAACTGAGTCGACAGCCGAGGGGGGCGGGCCGCCGATCTGGTTTGGCGTCTCTACTCACAAGAAATTACTTAATTAGGGATTGATAACATACAATTTGAAAGGGGTGAGGACGAGGAGAGCCGAGGTGCAATTTTGTTTGTTTTGAGAGTTTGATCGTAATTTGTGGAGAGATGCAAGAGACCTGATGCCAAGATTATGTTTGATAGGCATCAGTAATAGGCATCAGCATTTCACTTGATGCCAAGATTTGGCATCAGCAACAATTGTAGGCATCAGCATTTCACCTGATGCCAAGATTTCGTGACGCATTTTTGGCATAAACAATTGTAGGCATCGGATTTTGGCATCGCAATGTTTTTGGCATCGAGTTTTGGCATCGAGTCCCGATGCCCGGAATTAATTATTCGATGCCTAGAATTATTATTCTCGATGCCCGAATTATCATCCTCGATGCCAAGGCTTGGCATCAGAGTTTTCATTAATGGCATTTTTGTCATTTGGCAAGCAATTTGTAGTTAAATGAAATGTGCAAAAAATTAATGGTCCTAGATGAAAATATGTTTTCAAAATTGTACCCACTTGAAATTCCCCCTATAAATAATTGGTGTAATAGTTTTTTTTAACAAAATTAATCAATTTAATTTCATAATCAGTTTCTCAATTTCTCTCTTTCTCTCCTTGCTTGTGTAAGCATATTCTTTTTCTTTCTCTCTTATCTCCGGCCACCACCATCAATGGTGGTTGTCCGGCAGTCATCTTCAACTATTAGCATTCATTTACCAAATTTTAACATGGTATCAGAGCCAGAGAACCTTTGTGTTCCTGGATTATTGCCGGAGAATCAAGATCGCTGCCATCGAAAATCCAATCGAAGTCTGAATCAATACTTCCAGGCTTCATCTGCTACTTCTATGGCGTTCCAGCCTCACTATGAAAATCAAGAAGGGAAAGAGAGAGAGAGAGATGTGAAGTCGGGTTTTGCCGGAGAATCAAGACTGACGTCGTACGTCTCTCACAATCTCCACGACTCGTCCGTCTCTCCGACAACACTCTTCAAGCCGATCCTGACTAACCTTGGATTCCAAGAGCTTTCCACGGTGGTTCCATCTCTATCTGACGGGTCCGGTAAACTTCACCAGATCTGTTAAATTTTGTATGAGATTGATGTATGACAGAAGTGATGATTCAGTTCATACTATCTTTCCTCTCTTTCTCCCCCTGGATAATTCTCTTTATTCTTTGTAAAGCATCTCGATTATCTCTCAACTTGGTTCTTGTTATCAAGATTTCCGATTCTGGGTCTTCATACCTTCGCCGACTATGAACACCAGGAATGGATTCAATTTTTGTGAGGCATCTGATTTCCGCGCCTCTGAATTCATATCCAATCAAATACCCACCAAATTCATCTCGTGTGATAGAGATTGGCGCTCAATTTGGGCAGTTCCGCTTTGTTCTTCATTCAAAAAGCTCAAAATTCCAAGATTTTCAAGGCTATGCAAAACCTTCTCGTCTTTTGCCAGCCTCTGAAGTTAAAGTATGGACAAATTCCTCACTGGAGAAGTGGGTTGCATCTTTCAAAGAGGGCAGATTGGGTTCCCTATACAAAATCAGGCTACGAACAAGTAGTTTCTATGGATCAGGTTTAACGGAGTTGAATGGAATTTGCCAATTGCTAATTCTTTTGTTGCTATCTACTCCAATCAGCGTAGGTTGGATAGAGCTAGATGGTTGTTATCAAATGCCAAATGGACACCACTTTGGGGTGTCAAAGGATTAACAAAATGTGTTTATGCACTCCCACCGTTTTTTGTATTAGAAACATTGCACCGAAGAAACATAAACAGAAACAATCAATTGGGTGATGCATCACCCCAAGTCAACTGTTCAATCTGGTGCTCACTGCCTTGTTTGTAATGACAGTTCTTTCAACTGTGCTTGGAAGGATTGTGCCAAATTTGATATCAAGGAAATTGTATAATTTCTTTGAACTTCTTTGATTGACCAAAGTCAAATAATGACTTGGTTTTCATATCACTATGTGGTCGGTGTCCGATTCACATTTTTCAGATTAAGGATGTAATATTTAGGACAGAAAAGTTCATTTTGGATACTCCTTCATCATCTACTAGTGTGGCAGCCCGACCCGAACTCCAATGCGGAATCCCAAGGTCGTGCCACCAAGAAAAGCTAAAAGACGGACAAGCACCTGCTAAGCATAATGGTGCGAGTCAAGAGTTGAGCCGTCATGCTCAAAACAAGAATGTAAAGTCATAACGGCGATACGGATAAATAAAAACCAACACATGCGGAAGCGAATCATAAGTGGGACCAAAGCCTATAATTATAAACTAAAGAATACAAGGCTGAGAGACGACTATCTCTTGACAAATCTACAACTCACGTGACGCAACATTGCACACGGGCAACAAACCATCGGCAAACCTAAGGCCGGCTAAGCAACAAAATACCAACCTGATAAACAACCACTCAACGGCTATAACATGCCGGAGGGACAAATCAACTAAAAGAATAAGAGATTTAACACTAACATCTAAACAATGTCTCTGACTAAAGTTGCCTGAGATAGAAATAACAATAACACAATACTAGAACATGCGAGCCAAACCTTGCTCTGAAAGATAACAAATAAACTTCTAATAATACAACAAATGACCAAACAAGTCGGCTCCCAAAATAAACGACAATAAAATACTAACATAACTACCCAAGTAAAGTTTACATAACTTCACATCCGTATCTCACAAGATAATAAATACAATAATAATAATAACTCCAAGCTATTGCTCGGAAGACCACTCGCAATCCAACAAGAATCTCCTCGCAACGCCGCAAGACTAACGAAGCTTATCAAAAAACTAAGGAAAACAAACACACCGAATGAGTCATAATGACCAAGTAAGTTACTAAATGCAAATGTATGGCATAGCATGGCGTGGCATGGCATAATGCACAAGCATGTATAAAATCATGGCATCTTAATAGCATACCAATAATAAACTTGTATTAAGTCACCAAGTAACATAAACTTCATAAACCACTTAGCACAATATTTTTCATATAAGTGCTCATAGTAAGCCACATAAGGGATAGAGAAGTTACCCAAATAGTGCCGTTGTGTTGCTCCCGCAATACACAATGTTATACTGTTTAAGCAGACACGATGCACGTGATTGATACATCGATTTACCGAGTGGCTACGCCTCAAAAGGCGCTTCTTTCGCCTAGCTTAGCATAATCCATTCGCCTATTGGTTACGAGACGGCTAACTTCCCCCCATCGGGGCCAATGCTGAGAACAAGTGAGGTCCAGTGTACGGCGATCCATAGCGAATACGAATCTTACGATTCGTATAGGCGATGTGTCGCCCTACCTCGACTTATAAAACCAATCCAAATATTGCCGCCGACTTACATGCAATGCACAAGTAGATATTTACTCGCATGCTCAAACAAGAACCAAGACCGCCAAGAGCGGACTTATCAAATCAAGTAGGTCATAAAGCTCTACACACCAATTTAACAATGCACATATTTGCACATACTTAACAAATCCAACTAACTTATCAGTTTAGTCCAAGAACCACATATTGAGGTATTCATAACCCTCAAGTCACAACCCAATCAAACGTAGCATATAAGCTCAAGAAATCACAATATGAGGTCTACTATAGTCCTCTACTCAGATTAAACCAAGACTATTATTTAGTCTAAGAACAATCATAAATCAAGACTTAGCATTTAAGTCTTAAAGGTACACCGGACTCAACCATAGTCCCAATTGTCATATATATACTCGACATTCTCAAACCAATCTCAAGGGTACCAAAACCAACCCGTAGTCATAACCTCGCAAGTGCTTTGATGTGCACGCGACCAAATTCCCCTAAGAGAGAACTCATTCAAATAATCATTTCTTAAAGTAATACGAGATCATAAGTTGGTCTCTAATGCTCCAGGCCCTAACGAGCACGCTCTAAATAAATCCCCAATAAGCCTTTATATCGGGGTGTCACAAATGATACACACCGAGATGCTCGGTACTCACAATCAAAACCAACCCAACCCGAACATCGTGAGGATTTCAACCTAAGGCTCACTAACATCTTATTGAAGATAAAATGACTCCATTGAGTCTTATTATCACATTTCTTAAATACATTTTCATAAATCCCAAAATTAACACATCATTCAAATTTATAACAATTCCTCCCAAAATAATCCGGGCTGTTTCCCAAGCCTAAAAATCCAAGAACTCATCATAATCATAATCAAACGAACCCAAATGTCGAGGACTTTCACCGAGTTTATTAACACATTATTGACTTATTACGACTCTGAGTCTAAATACTAAGTTTCATTATTTACCACTTCATCAATTTCAACATTAATACCCACTTTATTTAACAACAATTTCCTCTACAATTCGCTTGATTCTCAAGCCCTAAAATTCATAACAAAACCCAACATAAATCATAACCCATTCCATAAATCACATAATTTCCATTAAATGATCCTACTCATGATATATATTGAATTCACATCCAAAGCCCCAATCATGGCATATTTCACAATAAACCCAAATAACATGTGGACATGATTTCTAGCATACTCATAATCCTAGAAACACAAGATGAAGAATAATCATATACCCCAGACTTAATCATATAAGTCATTCTACAAATGCTCTAAATGTTTATACTTCCAAAAATCCCCCAAATTGGGCATACAAAGCATATCAAGTGTTCATTGCCCACAAATAGCATATAGGTTGTTTTCCTTAGGGCCAATGAACCAAAATCAAAAGGAAGTAACTTACCTTAAAACCCCAATCAAGAAAGAAAAGCGAGAAAGTAATCGGTTGGAAGTAATCCACTCGTCGAGCTCTTCGATTCTATGGCTAGGGCTTGAGCAATGAAGAAGAGAGAACCATGGAAGGTCAAGAAGGACCCTCAAGAACTCATGGAGGAACTAGGAGAGAAGCCATTCCGTTTTTGGAGAGGAGGGGTGAGAAATGAGAGTCAAACTCTCGGATTGTGGCTTAAAGGGTTAAAAGCTGAGTGGGACAAGTGTCACCACATTGTGGTTGATAAAATCTGATTTGGGCTTGTTTAATCCACTCAATCACTCACTAATCCACCCTTAAAACATGTTAATAATGTTAAGGTATAAGTAAGGAGGGTTAGGGAGGTTTAGGTGGGGTTTAGAAAAGGTTTTGAATAGGGGTTTAGGTGTAAAAGTCGTAAGCGACAAAAGCAAAGCAGGAAAAATTCCCTAGGTACAACCCGGATGTTGAGGCGGGCGCCATCACGCTCATGGCCAGCGGGCGCTGGACTTCGTAACTTATGTTATTTTGCAATGCTCGGCCTCGGCATTGTCGTGGTGATCGAGTGATCGAGCGCATGGTGGTAGCCCTTGAACTTGGTCTAAACATGTCCTAAATGGTCCCAAACTCATGGGCAACCATTCTAAGGTCTAACCCAACTCAAAACAAGTCGAGAACACACCGAACAACTCAGGAAACAACTCGGATGAAAGCGAAAGGGAAGAGGTGCGACAACGTGCCGTGCAGCCCGAATGAACTAACAATTGAGCGAGCAGTGATGAAAGGAGACTTTTAAGGCAAGTCTAAGGGCTAATGAAGAAGCTTAAATACTTCTAGGAAGTTGAACAACAACTAGGGAAATAAGAGTCCCAAAGAAGAGGCGATTGCAGCGACTCGATTCCGAACTACGCGATAGAGCGAGCACTATCTCCAAAGCTTCCAAATCATCGATGGACTTAAGGAACACCTCCAACTTGAAGTATAATACATCTAAACATGTTAATAAGCCATCTTATAGAGGTCTAAGACCAAACCGAGTCACGATCACAAAATGCAAGTAAACTCCCAATCGCGTCGCATTCGAGGCTATCGATCGAAGTCACGACTTGTGACTTTAGCAAGTCAACAACTATATGGCATCTCTTAATAGTGTTTGGTCTTAACGTGGTCTCTCATACATATCTAGACCCTCTCATGAGCCAAACATACGATCAACAAAGGAAGTAGTGCAAGTATAGCACGCAAACCCGAGCTAACGAAGGAGCGGGGTGCCACACTCTCCACCTTAAAAGGAATTCGTCCCGAATTCTAAATCATAACACGAACCAATGTTAGATTAACACTCAACCACAAAACATCGAGACAACAATTACGGTGTCTCTAAATCCCGGATGAACACTCGAGTTCAAAACTACAAACCTTGACTCTAATCTCCGAGTCTACCACCACAATATACACGTGGGTCGAACTATAATAATCCAAATTCAAAAGTACACAAACTCAATAGACACAACAACATCAACACTTACGATTGAAAATAACATGACTCATACTTGAGTGGCAAATACACACACGAACACATTACGCCAATCATGTAGGCAAAAATCCAAATTTCAACATGAAGAACACATTCAAGGATATTTCAACATCCAACTACCGAAACTATTTGTTTCGGGGCTAAACACGAAATTCAAGCACAAGAGGTTATGAGTTAAAAGAAATAATAATTGCCTATGGAGCAATTCGCAAACAAATCAAAGATAATCAAATTGGCATTTTAAACCATGTAAATCACGCTCGCGATTTCCCCATCGCGGGTAATAACACATAAGAGCACATTAATGAAATGTTTTGAAAATTCATTCCATTTCTGTCCATTCCATTTGGTAACGGGTATAGTCAATTTCTAACTTAATTCTTACCAATCCTAGTCCAACGACGAATACCTTTTGCTCACCAATTCGAGGTACCTCTTGTACCTACCTAATTAGCTTCAAAAGTTTCCGTCGTAAGGATGCGAAGGTTCATGAATAAAAAGTTTTAAGCATCCTTAACGGATCTCCTATGCTAATGAAATGAATGAACAAGAGATAGTAATTATGAAATGAGAATTATTTTAAAATGTAAATGCATCAAATAGGTCTTCTCTACAACTAATGCACATAACTGAATAAAATCAAACCAAGTAACAAGGTCTATTACCTTGGCAACCAACAATCATAGCTACCACAAAACTTGTGTACCTAGTACACTCAACCAAGATAATTTCCTAGTAATCACAATGAATCGACAAGTTCACCGATACTCGTAACGTCTATACTCCGCAAGACTATCCTTTCTTAGGCTCTAGACCAAGTCTACAATCAATGCACTCTAAGCATCCTAACACAACGTTAACGTCTCAGTACTCGCGGCGAGGAGTCATACACTCCCGTGCAACCGTGATTATCTTCTAAATCGCAACCTTCAACCTTCTCACAAGTCGAGTGTATATCCTACTCGCATAGTAACTACTAACAATACAATAATATTATATCATTCATTACATAAAACATATCTTCATAGAATATACAAACATCATACCAAACCAATATGTGTCAACATACAATTCAGGTTTCATATATATTCATATTATGGCCTTTGTATATAACCACATAAAACCACAACTCTATGTATAGCATAGTCTTACACATATATAGACTAAACAAGAACCCATACACCACGTGCGATTACCTACCGGTAATCCACAAAACAAACCATTTTATATATCGATCTCACATTGGGGTATTATTCCCGATCGAGCAATTAACCAATATTACACAATACACCATATAATGTATGTATGAATGCACATGAGCTACCGATTAAAACGCATACTCATAATAACGGTAATAGCAGCAACGGTATAATTTACGTATATATATACAAGAATATACCTTCCTATTTCGGATAGGTCTCAAAACTCCACAATGGCCAACCGCCACGCGAGCACTGCCTCAAACTCTAGGCTGACCGTCACTATCTCTCTTGGAGCCACTAGATGGTTGACTAGTACCCCCAGACTGACTAACTCTCATCCTTGGGCAATCTTTACGAACATGATCGCCACCACAAGCAAATCATTTTCCTGACTTACCCCAGCACTTATTCACGGCATGTCCCGTCCTCATACAATAATGGCATATCAACTCATCACTTCGCCGCCTCTGAGTAGAAGTAGTAACACCACTCCGGCCACCCGAACGCACATTTCCTTGACTAATTGTCTGAGGTGCCGGATGTACTCTCTTGTTATCATTGCTCCTATTAGTCTTCGGTGTTCTCTTTTGAGCATACTCCTCGATGTCCAACTCCATAGCATGTGCACGATCCACAGCCCCTTGGTAATCCGTAAGCTGTAATGGAATAAGCTGCCTACGGTATTTCGTCCTCAGGCCTTTCACAAACCTCTCGGTCTTCCTAGCCTCATCCGGTACCAAGTAACCACAATAGCGAGCCAGCTCTGCAAACTTTGTTGAATACTGAGCCACGGTCATATCTCCTTGTTCTAACACTAGGAATTCCATCTCTCTTCTTTCTCGAATTACTGCCGGACTAAACCGTACCATAAACTCCTTGACAAGTTCTCCCACACTCGAGGCACTCCATGTCGTCTCCAATGATCTCGTAATTCAAACCACCAATGCTCGGCCGCACCATCCAATCTAAACACCGCTAAGGTCACCATCTCTTCTGATGTACAACCCAAAACTACAAAGATCTTCTCCATGCTTTCTAGCCAATGTTTCACCTTAGTAGTATCTGGCTTTCCATCAAAACTTTCCGATTTCAACTTCAAGAACCTTGCAAGAACAGTAGAATCGTCTTCCAATCCAAACATCTGTTGTGGAGTCACACGCGGATCATTAACATTCTCCCCGCTCTCGTTGCCACAAGCTGTACTCGGACAAGGTATACTAGAACTAGCTCCACGCCAAGTTCCCGACATAATACGCCTACAAAGAACACTCAGCGTTAATAACTCAACAATAAACCCAACCCAAACAAGGCCAAGGAACCTATCCTGGCGAAACAGCTAACCTATAGCTCTGATACCAACTGTGGCAGCCCGACCCGAACTCCAATGCGGAATCCCAAGGTCGTGCCACCAAGACAAGCTAAAAGACGGACAAGCACCTGCTAAGCATAATGGTGCGAGTCAAGAGTTGAGCCGTCATGCTCAAAACAGGAAAGTAAAGCCATAACGGCGATACGGATAAATAAAAACCAACACCTGCGGAAGCGAATCATAAGTGGGACCAAAGCCTATAATTATAAACTAAAGAATACAAGGCTGAGAGACGACTATCTCTCGACAAATCTACGACTCGCGTGACGCAACATTGCGCACGGGCAACAAACCATCGGCAAACCTAAGGCCGGCTAAGCAACAAAATACAAACCTGATAAACAACCACTCAACGGCTATAACATGCCGGAGGGACAAATCAACTAAAAGAATAAGAGATTTAACACTAACATCTAAACCAATGTCTCTCGACTAAAGTTGTCGGAGATAGAAATAACAATAACACAATACTAGAACATGCGAGCTAAAACCTTGCTCGGAAAGATAACAGCATAAACTTCTAATAAGTACAACAGCTCGACTAAACAAGTCGGCTCCCAAAATAAACGACAATAAAATACTAACATAACTACCCAAGTAAAGTTTACATAACTTCACATCCGTATCTCACAAGATAATAAATACAATAATAATAATAATAATAACTCCAAGCTATTGCTGAAGACCACCTCGCTACCAACAAGCACCAAGCAAGCGCACTAACGAGCTTACTGCAAAAACTAAGGAAAACAAACACACCGAATGAATCATAATGACCCAGTAAGTTACTAAATGCAAATGTATGGCATAGCATGGCGTGGCATGGTATAATGCACAAGCATGTATAAAATCATGGCATCTTAATAGCATACCAATAATAAACATGTATTAAGTCACCAAGTAACATAAACTTCATAAACCACTTAGCACAATATTTTTCATATAAGTGCTCATAGTAAGCCACATAAGGGATAGAGAAGTTACCCAAATAGTGTCGTTGTGTTGCTCCTGCAATACACAATGTTATACTGGTTTGTGACACGATGCACGTGATTGATACATCGACGCACTGAGTGGCTACGCCTCAAAAGGCAGCCCTTTCTCAGTCTAGCTTAGCATAATCCATTCGCTCTATTGGTTACGAGGTGGGCTAACTTCCCCACTGGGGCCAACAGTGGAGGGTGTGTGAGGTCTCAGGTACGGCGATCCATAGCGAATATGAATCTTACGATTCGTATAGGCGATGTGTCGTCCTACCCTGACTTATAAAACCAATTCAAATATTGCCAGCTGGACTTACATGCAATGCACAAGTAGATATTTACTCGCATGCTCAAACAAGAACCAAGACCGTCAAGAGCGGACTTATCAAATCAAGTAGGTCATAAAGCTCTACACACCAATTTAACAATGCACATATTTGCACATACTTAACAAATCCAACTAACTTATCAGTTTAGTCCAAGAACCAAATATTGAGGTATTCATAACCCTCAAGTCACAACCCAATCAAACGTAGCATATAAGCTCAAGAAATCACAATATGAGGTCTACTATAGTCCTCTACTCGAGATTAAACCAAGACTATCATTTAGTCTAAGAACAATCATAAATCAAGACTTAGCATTTAAGCTTTGCTTAAAGGTACACCGGACTCAACCATAGTCCCAATTGTCATATATACTCGACATTCCCAAACCAATCTCAAGGGTACCAAAACCAACCCATAGTCATAACCTCGCAAGTGCTTTGATGTGCACGCGACCAAATTCCCTAAGAGAGAACTCATTCAAATAATCATTTCTTAAAGTAATACGAGATCATAAGTTGGTCTCTAATGCTCCGTGCCCTAACGAGCACGCTCTAAATAAATCCCCAATAAGCCTTTATATCGTGGGTGTCACAAATGGTACACAATTCAAGATGCTCGGGTACTCACAATCAAAACCAACCCAACCCGAACATCGTAGGATTTCAACCTAAGGCTCACTAACATCTTATTGAAGCTAAAATGACTCCATTGAGTCTTATTATCACATTTCCTTAAATACATTTCTCATAAATCCCAAAATTAACACATCATTCAAATTTATAACAATTCTCCCAAAAATAATCCGGGCTTATTTCCCAAGCCTAAAAAATCCAAGAACTCGTCATAATAATAATCAAACGAATCCCAAATGTCGTAGGACTTTCACTCGAGTTTATTAACACATTATTGGACTTATTACGACTCCGTTGAGTCTAAATACTAAGTTTCATTATTTACGCACTTCATCAATTTCAACATTAATACCCACTTTATTTAACAACAATTTCCCCAATAATTCGGGCTTGATTCTCAAGCCCTAAAATTCATAACAAAACCCAACATAAATCATAACCCATTCCATAAATCACATAATTTCCATTAAATGATCCTACTCATGATATATATTGAATTCACACATCCAAAGCCCCAATCATAGGCATATTTCCACAATAAACCCAAATAACATGTGGACATGATTTCTAGCATACTCATAATCCTAGAAACACAAGATGAAGAATAATCATATACTTCAACAATCATAGAAGTCATTCTACAAATGCTCCTAAAAGTTTATACTTCCAAAAATCCCCAAATTGGGCATACAAAGCATATCAAGTGTTCATTGCCCACAAATAGCATATAGGTTGTTTTCCTTAGGGCCAATGAACCAAAATCAAAAGGAAGTAACTTACCTTAAAACCCCAATCAAGAAAGAAAAGCGAGAAAGTAATCGGTTGGAAGTAATCCATTCGTCGAGCTCTTCGATTCTATGGCTAGGGCTTGAGCAATGAAGAAGAGGAACCATGGAAGGTCAAGAAGGACCTTCAAGAACTCATGGAGGAACTAGGAGAGAAGCCATTCCCGTTTTTGGAGAGGAGGGGTGAGAAATGAGAGTCAAACTCTCAGATTGTGGCTTAAAAAGGGTTAAAAACTGAGTGGGACAAGTGTCACCACATTGTGGTTGATAAAAATCTGATTTGGGCTTGTTTAATCCACTCAATCACTCACTAATCCACCCTTAAAACATGTTAATAATGTTAAGGTATAAGTAAGGAGGGTTAGGGAGGTTTAGGTGGGGTTTAGAAAAGGTTTTGAATAGGGGTTTAGGTGTAAAAGTCGTAAAACAGCAAAATAGGGGAAAAATTCCGTAGGTACAACCAGATGTTGAGGCGGGCACCTCACACATGGCCAGGCGGGCACCTGGACTTCTGTAGCTTATGCTCATTTTGCAATGCTCTCAGCATTGTCCCGCGAGCTGGTGATCAGAATTCAATGCGAGCGCATGGTCCAGCCCTTGAACTTGGTCTAAACATGTCCTAAATGGTCCCAAACTCATGGGCAACCATTCTAAGGTCTAACCCAACTCAAAACAAGTCAGAAACACACCCGAACAATTCCCGAAACAACTCGGAGCGAAACCGGGAAGAGGTGCAACAACGTGCAACCGGAACGACGAATGAACTAGCAATTGAACGAGCAATGAAAGGAGACTTTTAAGGAAAGTATAAGGGCTAATGAAGAAGCTTAAATACTTCTAGGAAGTTGAACATCAACTAGGGAAATAAGAGTCCCAAAGGAGAGACGATTACGCGACTCGATTCCCGAACTACGCGATAGAGACGAGCACTATCTCCAAAGCTTCCAAATCATCGATGGACTTAAGGAACACCTCCAACTTGAAGTCTAATACATATAAACATGTTAATAAGCCATCTTATAGAGGTCTAAGACCAAACCGAGGTCACGATCACAAAATGCAAGTAAACTCCCAATCGCGTCGCATTCCGACTATCGTCGAGTCACGACTTGTGACTTTAGCAAGTCAACAACTATATGACATCTCTTAATAGTGTTTTGGTCTTAACGTGGTCTCTCATACATATCTAGACCCTCTCGTAAACCAAACATACAGTCAACAAAGGAAGAAGTGCAAGTATAGCACGCAAACCGAGCTAACGAAGGAGCGGGGTGCCACAACTAGCCATTTATCGAGTAAGCTTTTCGGGGATTGGCTCATGTTTGGGCTTCTCAACATCTACTACAAGTGTTCGGGATGATCCGTTTGTGGGCTCTGATCAACTTGTTCAATATCTACTACAAGTGTTCGAGGTGATCCGTTTGTGGGCTTCGATCAACTTGCTTGACATCTTGATAAAGATTGTTACTATTCAGGCCCATAGAGACCCATTTGCCGTAAAGGCTCATTTGATTTGTATTGGCCCAAGAGGCCCATCCCATTAAGGCTCATTTGTTTGCATCTCTCCAACTCGAACATTTCACAATAGTTGCGTGTTCGAGTTGAGGGGGTGTGTTAAAAATATAGGCCCGTTCCATGTAAGCCCATTTGGGCCCATTACTTAGTTAGCCCATTTACTTTGTTTTTAGATATAAATAATTGGTGTAATAGTTTTTTTAAAAAAAATTAATCAATTTAATTTCATAATCAGTTTCTCAATTTCTCTCTTTCTCTCCTTGCGGTGTACTGCATATTCTTTTTCTCTTCCTCTCTTATCTCCGGCCACCACCATCAATGGTGGTGGTCCGGCAGTCATCTTCAACTGTTAGCATTCATTTACCAAATTTTAACAAGCAAGGAGAGAAATTAACACTTGTTTTGTATTGATTTAATATGTAAGTAAACTTATGTGTGTGAGAGAGAGAGAGAGAGCAATTACATATAGCATGTTTTAACTATCCGAAGAGCCTCTTTGTGACATAGCTCTATGTTTTTCCTGGTCTCTAGTCGCTCAGCTTGGCATTTGGGGTAGCGCAGAGCATTCTTCACCTAAGAGTTATATGGACAGAAAAAAGAAGAATACTAAAACTCCATGTTTCTGCATTTCAATAATGGTTACTTACACTCCGTTCCGAACAAATTGTCCCAATTTCCATTTCGGTGCTAAGCGAGTAGGATATAATTCAAAAGAAAAATTAGAAGGATATATAGATTTCATACACTGTGCTTACGTTTTTACCATTTTAAAAAAACATTAACCAAGATTTCATTTGAAAAATAGCTCGTTTGAGTATAAAAAGTCAAACATAATAATAATTTAAGATGAAAGGAATACTTTTAGGTGTTTGGCAAACGAACGGAAAATGTTACGAAAAATAATTTATGAATAAATACAAATAAGAGGTATCTCGATTATTATCTTTTTCACGAGTAAGAGGTATCTCTGCTTGTGGAAAAGGGTTGGTGTTCGAGTCTGTTATCTCCATTATTCTCTTTTTCACAAGTAAGAGGTATCTCTGCTCGTGAAAAAGGGTTGGTGTTCGAGCCTGTTATCTCGATTATTCTTTTTTTCACAAGTAAGAGGTATCTCTGCTCGTGAAAAAGAATTGGTGTTCGATCTTGTTATCTCGATTATACTAATTTTCACGAGTAAGAGGTATCTCTGCTCGTGAAAAAGGGTTGGTGTTCGAGTTTACTCGCGGTTGAGTTGTACACCGCGCCTACCTGCGCTTCTGCTCGCTAGCTTTTCAAAGATAGTTCTGCTCGCATAGTCGAGTACTGGGACTTGACCTTGGCACAAGTGTCACTTTGCACACTATATAAAGGACTTAAACAATCAAGTTATAAAGCGTACTAGTTAATTAAAATATACAATAGCGATCAAAAGCGACTAAAGTCGTGACTCATCCCAACACTTCTGTTATCGTGTCGGCCAAGATGAAAGTGATTAAGCCTCTGCCATCCCGAGAAATTAAAGAAGATTATGAGTGAATAGTACTTCTTACCCTCGAGATGAATCTCGAAGTATAATGAGTAGGGGGCTACTGATGTGCATATTTTGGATCCGCCTCAATAGCGTATAGGTCTAATCTAATGGCCCATTGTATTTTACATAATGTCAGAAGGCTTGGGCTGGGCAGATAATCCATGAGCTAGGCTCATTCCATCCAGGTATAAATAACCCCACTGGTCCATAGTGAAAGGGGCTCTCTCTCTTCTTCTGATTGAGAATCACACACGCACTTGGGCGCAACGCGCCCTCTCTTTCATACGTGTATTGATAAACACGCCAGAGAGTTTTAGGCGGGGGCCCTCCCCGCCGACTCACGGTGTTTATTTTACAGATAATATAGCTAGATATCCACCACCGACGAAAATATGGTCGCCGGATGGCAACTCCGACGACCCACATCCACTGCTACCTTCGGCACCCCCGGTATGATGCTTTTTTGGATATATCACAAAAAAAAATCCTATAATTAAAAGTAAACAGAAAAATGAAGAAATTAGCAAATCATTTTTTAAAAAAATCATTAATACCACGTGCAACGCACGTGAACCTTACTAGTATTAGTAAAATCATACTTATAAATGACCAAAAAACAAAGTATCAGAAAAGCTATATACACAACAACACAATTATTAGTCTCAAAAATTGTAAAGATTAAAACACAAAAAGAATCCAATAATTAAAAGTAAAAAAAAGAAGGAATTAGCAAATCACTTTTTTAAAAAATCATTAACAACACGTGCAACGCACGCGAATCTTACTAGTTAAATAAAATAGAGTTATTCAAGACTCAAGTGTTTAACAAAACCCAGCTGGGATACCATATGTTACACCATAAACCCAAGTTGTTAATCACAAGTTTTCAAAAGGTTACAACACCAAGAAGGCTACATGTCTTCTACCATGGCAAAAAAAACAGTTACTGAAATGTTGAAGCTACCCCAAAATGACTTCACCCAATCTTGCACTCCGTAGACCGCTGACGATCAACGCTTCACTTGGATGTGATCTAAGAAAAACATATAGGACGTGGTGAGTCGAAACTCAGTAGGGTTCAGGTGTACGTATATATGTTATGCGTGTATGCAACATAATGGTAAGCCTTGAGAAATCGCGATGCAAACAACACAATATAAATAACACAACCAATCAAGAGTGTTCGTATTTGTATAAGAGTTCACATTGAGACAATTATCCACACAAGTAGTATACTGGATTGAGATACATGATCTCCAATAAACCCTTACCCCAAACACCACTTGATTTCATGAACACGATTACAATTTAATTACGGTTTATCAAGGGAAGTTACGTCACAAGGCCATGTCCATACAACCCCGGCAGTCGTGACCAACAAGGCACATACCCAAAAATACAACACAAGGTAGCCTTAATAAACATTGGTCATGGCCGTGACTAAAGGGGTCGAGCCCAATCAAACTCCACTACTAACCGGCACTGCTCTCCGCCCCATGCTCCGGTTAGAGGGTCATTTGACGCTCAACAATATATGCGCTCGTTTACTAAGACCAAAACAAACATTTTTCCAATTATTGTTATTCACAAAGGCCCACAATCCTTGTTTCATAATTATTTCTGAAAATTCACAATTCACAATTCTAATCTAGGATACGATGACTTTGAAGTAATGTCATTGTCACCCGTTACAACAATTTTTGGTCTTATTCACATTACTCATAAATAATTACCCAAGATTCCAAATAATTCCATAACAATGTTCTAACATGAATTTCATGAATGTCGACATAGTTCACTTGTTCAAGTACTCAATTAACACATATCATTATCAAGTAATCACACATATTCGTTTCAAATCACCAACTTGCATGTATATATTTTCCATCATTGAAAAAACATATATGAATTCTATAAATCACTTCAATAGGAAAGATAACTATGAATGAAACATCTATAAGTAAAAATTTACCTACTTCAATAATGGAGATTTTACAAATGGTATATGCTTGTAAGAGATGATCGGACAAAGCGAAACTTTAAGTGAGGGGAACAAGATTGTTGAAGGCCTCAAGCAAAAATGATGAAGGATTGAGCTTCAAATCCAAGCTCCAAGCTAGCAAATCCAAGACTCTCAAATCTCAAATTTAATAGGTGTGGTAGTGTGTGTTTAGGGGTTGAAAATAGTGATCTCTTCTCCTCACAGCCGGGTCAAATTAAGTCTTTTATATACTCCCTCCGTCCCTAAATTATCGTCCTTCTTTCCTTTTTCGTCCCTCCCAAAATAATTGTCCAGTTTAAAACTTACCTTTTTAGAACATCACTTTTACCACTTTACCCTTACTTTTTCACCTTACTTTCATTATGGGTCACATACACATGGGCTTTAAAGGAAACTACACATTAAACCAATATAAATAATCAAGTCAATTGTTTTTTCTTAAACTCTGCGCCGAGTCAACTAGGACGATTAATTAGGGACGGAGGGAGTAGTTGTTAACTAAATGGAGAAAAGACTAAAATGGGTTTAATGAAATAGAGTCAATGTGATCGCATCACCTTAAGCAATGTGGTCGCATCGCAACAATGCAACAAAATTAGACGCCCACGGTACAGTCGCTTCCCCATGGTGGATGCGACCACATCAATCCCTGTTACCAGTTTTCTACCAAATCAGGTCTAAAATTGGCCAAAACAAATACCCAACATATCAACATCAATTCAGCCATAACAAAACCCCGAAACATAACCATAGGACTAATTTTACCAAATCTAAACATACCACATTTCATGATATACATTTTACCCAAAACCAATTATACTAAATCCATGAAATTCAACCAACACATTGTCATCATATAATACACAAAATTATATTGAAATGAGTTTTGAAAATTTCCGGGTGTTACACAAATAAACACCTATCAATTCCCTTATCGCGGTCACGTTAAACTTGTGGACGCGAGCACGTTTGTGGACGAGCGAGTGCAAAGGAATTAAAGGCGGGTGCGTGCAACAACTCAAGTCATGCAGCTTGGTCTGAGTTTGGGTGCGCTCGTGTTGGGTTTGTGGATGCGCGCGCCTGATTTTTGGGTGTCTTGATTGGATGTATTTAGGGTTTGGTATTGTATCCTATATATAGTTGGAAGCGTAAAATGCGTAGAAGGTTGAGCGTAATTAAATTTCAAGAGTTCGTTGACGCCAATCTTTGTATCTTCGTCTCTAATTCACTTGGTTATTACACTATTGCTTGTTTGATCGCATTCAATGTTGCACAACAATTAGTATATACACACACGTGTCCTTACCATCCACTCTTTTGAGTGATGTTGTGTGTAATTTATAAGGTGGTCACACTCTATTACTAGGCACCAACATCATCCATAAACTTTTGGATCGGCTTGTGGTAGACCTGGTGACGTAAGGTGCTGTGTGCTTAGTAGGTCGGTGTGTGGACCACGCGTAGCGAACCAAACTTTCGGGATCGGGGCGTTATAAATATATTGCAAATAAAAACAAATATATTAATCTAATTATTAAAATAGACATTCTTTTTGGGATAAACATTTTATTTGAAAATAGACACTTATTTTGAGACGGGATAGTATTTGTCTCAAGAATTAAATTGATTATCTCTTTTACTATAAAAGTCAAGCTTGTTTCTTACAATTTAATTGATAGACAAAAATAAATCTTTACCAAATAAACTACTCATCATTTAATTAAGTACAAAACAAGTAAATTTACCATGACATAAAGTATTGTTTGGAGAAAAATAGCCCTAACTATAATAAATCACTCACTATTAATTAAGGTTGAACAAGTAAATTTGTCATAGGCCAATTAATTCAATGAATAATTAAATAATAATTTGATCCCTTGACTTGTACTTATTTTAAAGTTAGGTCCTGCATTATTGAATTATATTCATTTCGTCTTATATTTTGATTTTGTTATCATTTTCCCCCTCCTACCATTATCGTTAAAAATATCGTCCAATATATTCTAAAATGACAAAAATACATTTACTCAAGAGATTAAAACTTTATTCGAAACTAAAAAAATAATATAGTTTTATTTTTTTATTTCTTAAATATATATGTTCGGGAAAGACATTATTAGATGTATATAGAAAATTGTAACTATAGTAATAGATTTGTTAGTGAGTATCAAACTATTAAGCAAATATGTAGTGTGTTTAGTTCTTACCCATGAATAAGCTAAGAGAAACGGGTTAGGAAAATGTGTCATAATGTCAAAAAGATGAAGAAAATGAAGAACCAATTGATGAATCTATCTGTTTTATTAAAAAAGAATATTAAAATCTACTATTTACTTCTTTAAATTTTCAGACTACTACAACAGCTTTTAAAACTATCAATGGTCTCTAACTTATAGATATTATAAACAAAACCAATGTTAGTAATCGCAAATAACTGGATTCAAAATATTTTACTCATTTTCATAACTGGGTTCCAAACATCTAACCTCTTTTGGTCTTAATTTGCTTACTCCTCTTCATCGGACTCGAGGTAGTTACATGTGAGAATCTTTATATTCCCTCCTCTGGCTATCGACTTTCTTTCTTCTACCGCAACTCTCATTTTATTGAAATAGGTTGTCACCAATCGAAATCCTTTTAAGTAGTCACATCCTAAAATTAGATTTTCTCCTTACTTAGTAATTTGCACAAAAAGTGTATTGGAACTAAGAAATGAGAGATGTTTAAAGAAAGAAGTTCTACTAAACGAAAGTTAAAGAGATTTTATGTCTCCATTTGAGCAAAGCGAGGTAGGTGCGTTTCTTGGTGATGGTGATAACGGTGTTGACGACTACAAGGATAGTGGTGTTAGGGGCGGTGATGACAATGATTGTAGGGATGACAGTGGTGGTTTAGATGAAATACAATATTGTGAGATTTCAAAATCATCAAATTTTCAAAGATCCATATGGTTTTCAGTTTCAATTTGAAAATTTAAAAAATTAAAAATTTGAATTTGAATTTGTAAAAAGTGAAATTTAAGGTTGTGGCGGTGGTGTGTCCATAAATGATGACTTTTGCAAATGAGTTACTTTGAATGTAGGAGTAAGGAATTAGAAAATGAAATAAAATCAAATCAAAAATTAACTTTTGTGTTAATGGTGAAATTTGAGTTGGTAGTGGTGGTGAGTCTATGAATAATGAGGTTGACGGAAGAAAGTGAATGATGAAATAATAAATTGAATAGAATCTAAATTTCATTTTTTTTTTTGAGTAATGCATTTTTTTCGCCTTTGAATTTAAAATGAGACAAAGTATAACTATTGAAATAATTATTTTTTATTTTAATTAAAATATATTTTAAATATCAAATGGCAAAATAAATTATGAAAATATAATCAAATCTCACTTTGCGTCACAAGTAAAATATGACCAAAATAATCCTAGCATGTATGATTTTTCATTACTGTTTTTAACACCTATAAATGGGAGAGGACAAAGTCAGAAAAATATAAAAATTATGTATGAAAGTGAGACATCATAGGTTGGGAAAGACATTATTTGAGGTATATGAAAATATGTAACTATAATAATACATTTGTTGGTGAGTATCAAGATATTAGACACTTATGTAGCTTGTTTAATAATTACTTGTGAATAATCTAAGAAAATGCGTTAAGACAAGGTGATATAATGTCAAGAAGATTTAAAAAAATGGAGAACTTCGTTGACAAATCTTTGCGTTTTGTTAGAGAAGAACACTAGAATCTATAGGAGATACGTTTGAAGAAAGCAGTTCGATTTAATGGAAGCTAAATATATTTTATTTTTCCATTTTAGCAAGGCAAGGTGAACGTATTTCTTGGTGGTAGTGATACCGGTGGTGGTAGTTGCAGGGATGCTGGTGGTGGTGGTTAGGGGTAGTGGTGGGGGCGATTGTAACCATGACAGTGGTGGTTTAGGTGTGGAATACGATATTGTTAGATTTCCAAATCATCAATTTTTTAAATCTTCATATGGGTTTGAGTTTGAATCATCAAATTTAAAAATTCAAAAAATTGAATTTAGGTTTGTAAATAGTGAAATTTAAAGTTCTGGTGGTGGTGGGTTTATAAATGATGAGTTTTGCATGTGTTAATTTGAACGAATGAGTAAGAAATTAGACAAAAAAATAAAATAAAAATAAAAATAATTGATTTTTGTGTTAATGATGTTATTTTAGATGGTAGTGGTGGTAATGGTGGTGAGTACTCTATGAGATATGAGGTTGATGGAAGAAAATGAAGGATAACAAAATAAATTAAATAACTTCTAAATTTCATTTTTTTAGAGTAATGTAATTTTTTAACCTTAAATTTAAATATGATACAGATTATAATTACAACATTGCTAGCCTTACAACTAATTTTATAACTTTCCTTACAACTACTAAGTCTTGTAAGGATAGTATTTTCCTTATAATTATACCAAATTACAATTCCTCCCCCCAAAGTATCCATGAAATCACATAGTGCACCCCAACCTAAGGTTTGTCTCATAATGATATCTGACGTTATATATTTTTCACATTTTTCACCCTAGCCGTGACAACGATTAGAAAAGTCACGTTAAATAACATGTGGTCTTCCACGATGTTAACTCGAGGAAAATATTAAGAATTCGATGTAAACTTTGGGGAGCTTAAAGTTCAAATGTTAAAATGGAGTGGGGTCCACAATTCCATTTTTTCCTACTGAAAGAAAATCTAGAGAAAAGACCAACCATTTTTTCTGATCTTCACTTTCCACAAAAAAAAAATATATATCTCATAACCTGATCTTGGTTTTGTCCACTCCCTCCAAATTTTCTCTTAAATTTCTCTCTTAACCCAGATGATAGATATGCATTTTTCCATTTTATTGTCTATTTTCTTATCTTGATAATCAAAACAAAGTAAACGAAAGATATGAAAAAAAAAGTTTTACCCATAGTTACACGTCTCCAACTTCAATTTCATGTATGAAATTGGATCCACGTACCCACCTTCTTTAGTGAAACCCATCCACCACCGAAATCAATCAATTTTTCATCCTCATTCATCCTCTTACATGACTTTACCTTTACTTTATCTCTTCTAATTCTTTAAATAAACCAACCTGACTGCCATGACAGTTTCTATGAGGCCAAAATCATCTGAAGTCATAGCTTCTTCAACATCTTCTCAATTTTGATACTTTATTTTAAACCATATGCAAATCGGTCGTATGCCCAATTTTCTCCCGCAAAATTGAAGAGTATTTCAATAAAACCCATAACTATTTCTCTTTATTCAAGCCCGTCTCTCTCTCTCTCTCTCTCTCTCTCTCTCTCTCTCTGATGAACTTGTCAATAAGGTTTATGGGTTTTTTGTCAATTGCATGTTTTTTCAAGGGTTTTTAGTAAGTATACTCTATAACCTTTGATTTCTACTTTAAGCACGACTTTTGCAGGGGAGAGAATGAGGAAGATCGGAGATGGAGCTTGGTTAGAATCGATGGAGGACGACGCTAGAGTTATGATAGGCGTGACCAGAGTGGGAAGGGTTTGGGTTGGATATGGGAACTTGCACCCTGAGATGGTGGTGGCTATGGTGGGGCTAATTGGAGATTACGACTATTACGGTGGACCCGGAGATGGGAACTTACAACGGGAGTAGAGAGAAGGAGAGGGTGTGAGATTAGGGTTTGTACTTTTAATACATTTACTCCTTAACTAGATAAAAGAAATGACATTTTCGCCCTGTACGTGGAAGACCACGTGCTATTTAACGTGAATTTTCTAACGTCCGTCAGTAGTAAGGTGGAAAATGGGGGGGGGCGTGTAAAGTCAGATACCATTATGAGACAAACTTTACATATGGGTAAACTATATGATTTTGTGGATACTTTGGGGAGAAATTGTAATTTGGCCCTATAATTATTTTTTAATTATTAAAATAATTATTTTTATTTTTATTTAAAAACATATTCTAAATACTAAATGGTTAATTAAATATTGAATTTATAGCCAATTCCCATTTTTTGCGCCAAGCAAAATGACTAAAATAATCTTCATGTGGCATGCACATACAATTTTCAGTTACTATTTTTCACGCCCATAGACGGGAGGGGACAAAGTCGGACAAATAGCTAAATAAGTTATGAAAGTGAGAGACTTCGTAGGTTGGGGTGCAATGTGAGATTTGATGTGTAATTTTGGGAGCTAATCATATTTTGACCCCATCGAAATTAGTCCAAAATACAAATTTCTCCCTAAACTATCCATCAAATCCACTTTGGCCCACAATGTAATTTTTTAGCATTTCCATATTTCATGTCAAATTTGGTGATGTGATGTCATGTCTGGTAATCGTAGTGATAAAAATGGTGTGGCGAATAATGTTTAAAATCAAGAATTTGCTCCAATCAAACCATAAACAATATCAACGGTGTTGATGAGAAATTTGTTGGAGTTGAAGCTATGAACGATGAAAACGGATCGAACTATGGTTTGCCTCATCATTGTCGTATACGTATGTGATAGATTCAAATATGAGATTTGAAATTCTTGGTGTATGCTTGTGTATTATATTGTACGAGGGAGAAAAGGAGAAATTCTTGGTGTATGCTTGGTGAATGCTTGCGTGTTATGCTGTACGTCTTTAAATTTTTGGTGGGTTCTTATTTGTGGCGGTCTTGACACCTAAGTGTGATTATCTGATCTTTAGTTCAATATCTCTAATATGATTCCGCTCTATTTCTATTTATTTTTCTATATAATAATTTGAATAAAGCATTAATCAATGTTCTAAAACTCCCCGCCTAGGCCCTAGGCCCCTCTCTACCGCCGCGACTTTCTTAGTCACCGCCTAATCGACCAAGTCGGCGTCTACGTTGCCAGTCTGCCAGATAGATAAAAGAAAGAAGAAGAAGAAAAAAGATGAAAAAGAAGGGGGTTGTCTCGAGACTCATAATTTAGAATGAGAAGGAATTAGGGAGTATATGTTAAACTGTGGGTTGTAGGGGTAGTAGGTAGGTGGAGTAATATTTTTTTTTTTTAGTACTAAACTTGGTTGGTTTATTGTTTTGGGGTTGTTGAGAATTGAGATTAAAGGTAGATTTGTATATTTTTGTTCATTTTACAAATATAAACAAGTGTTTGATAAAATGACAAACATAAAAAAAAAATTAAATTTTAGCCACAATGGTTGATCTTTGATGTAAATTATCAAAAAAATGGTAATTTTGCTTTAATTTTAGGCCCCGCCTAGGCCCCGATTATGCCCCGACTAGTCCCCTAGACGCTAGGCGCTAGTGTGACGCCTAGATGCCGCCTAACGATTTTTAGAACCTTGGCATTAATACACTTTTGAGTTTTATCTCACTTAAAATTTACATATGAGGTCATTGTCGGAGAAGAAGCAGAGAAAGCGTTGCCGGAGAAGAAGAAAATGAAGTTTCTCTTTGGGTAATAAAAGCAGATAAAACATTGCAAAAAATAACTAAAATGCCTTACATGTGAAATACCATGTACCCATTAACGTCAGATTGGTAACCTTCGTCGTGGCTAGGGGAAAACTAGAAAAGAATTATAAAATGAGATATGAAAATGATACAAAACTTAGGCTGGGTGGTAAAGTAGGGCTTTATATATACTTTGAGGGAATTTCGTATTTTTAGTATAAGTATATATACTTTGGGGTTGAAAGTTTGATTTCTCTAACATAATATATTATTTACTATAGGGAGTCATAAATTTCAGAAACAAAATAAACAAAGTGTCCAACAACAATGTGTTTATCTAAGATAGTAAGTTTGAATTATTTTCATTTTCACACACTCATAAAAATAAATGAATTCATGTTTGGTAATAAAAAAAGAGAATGAAAATAACCAACAAAAAAAAAACAAATTTGTAGGATAAGTTGTTATACAATGACTAAAAATATACATTATAAATGACCGAAAAACAAAGTATCAAAAATGCTAAAAGCACAACAGCACAATTTATAAGTTTCAAAAATTATAATGAAAAATACAAAAAAAAAATCAAATAATTAAAAGTAAACAGAAAAATGAAAAAACTAGCAAATCATTTTTTAAAAATCATTAACACTGAACCTTACTAGTTTAGATGAAAAGGAAGATGTGCATCTAAACAAGATATCATTTAACTCAAAAGCTTAATCTATTATGTAACAGTCCAATTAAGTATGTCTTTACGTTGATGTGCTGAGAGATTCATTAAGCCAAGTAGCAATGTGAGATTGAACTCCATCAGCCTTATACCATGAAGTTTACATTCAAATTAAAGATAAGGTGTGAGTTTCAATTTTGTTTTGAACGATTGCACCTATGCCGGCAAGCAATTCAATAGGAGATGTGTGCTCATCGTTTCTGCTCTTGTAATAGTAGTGAGACACGACATTTGAATGCCAGAAAAGATCCTTGCACACCTTCGGGACAAGACTATTTCTCGTGTTGGTCACCATTTTTAGCAGTTCTCTCCTATTAGTTTCAATCATTTCTGTAATCTTCTTCACTGCATCTTCTTCAGATACTTTCCCTTCACTTTGGATTATGTACAACGGTACAGAATTCAGTTTCCCTTGTGCCATTTCTCTCTATGGAATCATAGGAAACTTAAAGTTAGCTCGTGATCCTCTAAATTGCCTTACCAACGTACATTTCTTTGAAATATAGAAATAAAACTACATAAAAAACAAATTACTAATTACCTTGACAGTGCTGAGATCATTTGAAAGTCGCAAGATCAAACTCGCATGAGTATACAAACTGTTACATTCTGCACTCTCTACAATTTCATCTGACAATTCTGGTCCTAGAAAGTACAATGCAATGACAACAACTACTCCCAAGGCCGAGGATCCAATCCCATTTGATATATATTCATTGAATGTGGGAGTGGGCTCGTACTTGTTCGCCCACTCCTGCTCTCTCATTGCACACTTAACTCCATGTACCCACTGTATATCAGTACAAAGCCTCATTAAGAAACCAATTAAGCTAATGAAATCGGAGTAGAACCAACAAAATTTTGATCTCTTTGTTGAAAGGTACAATGTATTGGCTTCAAGCGACAAGTTTGACAAGATTTGTTAGTTAAACACAAAGTAATAAGAATGAGTTTAATATTCAAGGACTCTTACCAAATCAATTAAGTGATGTTTGACACATCGCCCTTGAACTTTGAAAGCCTCCGCTGCAAGCTCATTTATTGTGCTATAGAGAGCAGAGAAGATGATCTCGACATGTTCAGAAGAATAACCAACTGTTGCATGATCGTCCCACCTATGTTCAAAATAGTAAACCAAGTATGGTTAAATAATTTTTTCATCCCAAAATTTTAGCATTTCAAAGTTTCACTTCCACGTTTGGCCCCTCTAAGCTTGTAATCATCTTATTTATATGACTTTCAAAAACTTGACGCGGGCTGTCATTTGAAGACGATGCATTATTGACAGCGACAGTTACAACTGAAAATATATAGAAACAAAGACTTGTAATCAACATTCTTAGCCCATGGATGCCTTGGGCTCACTTTTTTACTAATTCAAGGAGGTTCAGTGATTCTTCTCTTGAAGTACTGCAATCAAAGAAATCATCCACAACTGTTGAGAGCACAACATTCTTAGCCCATGAGATGCGAGCCTGAGAAAATTCTGGAGCGCCAAGGCCAGAAACAACTGAAAAATAACCGGAAGTTAGCGTCTGCCTTGCAGGTGTCAATTCTAATCTCCTTTCTTTCATCCATCTGCAAATAAACATTCAAAAGGATTTTTTACCGTAAAATGTACCTCAAATTAATAATTATTATTTAATTTCCTTAAAGCAAAATATTTTGAATGTTGTATAATATACCTCTCAAGGGATCTAAGTTCTTCCTGATATATTGTTTGACAGTTGTTAAAATCCTTTAATGAAAGCTCATACAAATCTCGGTTGTCAACGTTGGGGCACCTTGAGCGAGGACAGAAATTAAAAGTTGTTTTGTATTGATTTAATCTGTAAGTAAACTTGTGAGAGAGAGCAATTACATATAGCATGTTTTAACTATCCGAAGAGCCTCTTTGTGACATAGCTCTATGTTTTTCTTGGTCTCTAGTCGTTCCAGTTGGCATTTGGGGTAGCGCAGAGCATTCTTCACCTAAGAGTTATATAGACAGAAAAAAGAAGAATACTAAAACTCCATATAATGGTTACTTATACTCTTTTCCAAACAAATTGTCCCAATTTCCATTTTGGTTTGTTCCAAAAAAGTAAATAAAAATAGTTTCAATTCTAAAAACAACAATACTAAAAAGGTGAGACCGGAAATCGTAGCATCATCCAAAGGGGTCATGATTTGAACAAAACTCATCGGGAATATAAAAAGAATTCCTTGAAGACTTCTAAGGATATGTTTTCAAAATGTAATATTTTCTTCTATAAAAGCCATGTAATGTGACACTAAAACATGGATTGCATCTTTGTGCTCTCCTAAATTATTTCAGTATCTGTTAGGTGAATTCCTTAAGAATGATGAATTAGCCTTTAAATCTATATCTCTTCAGTGGATTCCGCTATCAAAAGGACTAAAATTTATGAAAGTTTGACTTGTCATATGAGTATTTTTTATGGGATGGAGGGGGAATATGATAGAATATAATTTTATGAATAATACCTCACTGTGTAGCCTCTGTCCTTTAATTGTTTGATTTGCCACTTCCTGCTTTAGAAAAGAGCTTGTCCAACCATTTAATCTCTCCAATATGGGTTCTTGATGGGAAATTGTAATTTGTGATGCCCTGAATAACTCAAGAATTGTATTCAAATCTGTAAATTGTGGGCTTATAATTTTGAGAAACTTTTCCTGTTCATCAAATTCTTCCGGTGACTCTGCATTCACATGTAACTTCGTCACTATGGAATACATATATAACAAAATTAGCAATACTTTAGGTTCGGACTCGAAATGCTTAGTGTACAATGTGACGAGTAAAGGAAACTAATGGTTTCTTAAGATGAAAATGTTATGTGAGAACAGAGGTGTATAGTTCTACAATCAAGTATGACGAAATAATCAAGTTCGCCAAAGGCCATATATTGTTTTCCATGTATCACACTAACATTATACTTGAACTTATGTTTTGTAAGTACAAGTCTTGAGATTCGTCTTCTCTAAAGACTTAAAATTTCCTTTTTCTGTTTCTTTTCATTGGCAGAGATATCCAAATCAAGCATGTTATAGAGATTTGATGCACCTGAAGGAACCTCATAGCCATTCATTCGCAGTAGCCGGAACGCCTTGGCTCGACAAGCAACATCCAAAACGATTTCTTCATTCCTCTCCATCCAAAGTCTGTCGGCGGAAACTTATTTTAATTGATTGCTCATATAAACTCTTTTGGGAATATGATATATACTAATGGCTGCAAACCAATGAAGCCGAGTTTTAGTATGTTTGAATTCGGCTTGCTTAATGAATGAGCCTTAAAAACCCTTTGTTTGGTTCGAGAGCTCATGAGCTGAACTTGTCAAGGTTCAAACTTATAACATATAATACCATACAAAGTTAGGAAAAGAATATATACTTTTTTGGCAAAATATCAAAATATTAAAATGATAAAAAAAACTATGTAGTGAAACTATTGCTAAATCTAAACTCTACAACTTGACATATACAAAATTCTAAGAGATTTTGCAGATGTTAGTTATTTTTTTTTATACTAATGCCAAAACAGGGTAAGACTACTTACAATTATATCTAGAATCTTGTAAACCAATTGGCAGCATGATTTTCCATGAAAATTACCTGTATGTTTCAATGAGAACACTTTCTATTTCATGGCGGAAATATCGACCTATGCCCAACCTGTCAAGACGATCAACCAAGCAGAGCCTCGTATATATATCTAATGGATAAATTGCAGGAACTGCATCGTGCAAGCATATCATACAAGGCAGAATTGATTAGTAAGAAATATTCTATCAAGTAACTCTGTTCAGATAACAAAAAAGAAAAAAGAAAACGACAACCCGTTATTGGTTACCTGCATTTTTGTACATATTCAAGAGTGAGCACAAGTAGTCGAAGCATTTATCATCGTTAAGGTGAATAAGAGCAGCTGCAGTTGTGGATGGTGAATTAAAAAGCGACCCATTTCTTCGTTGGTGCATCGTTATTGCCTCGCTCCATCCATGGAATTTTCCCAATCCTTCTGCAACGTATGCTAGATGGATGTCCTCAAAACTGTTTACGCCGGCTCTGATGTAAACATAAATTGAATATATACATCCATTAAAGGGAGAAAATAGATTCAAAAAAATACTGACAAAGCTTCTCTTCGTTGGTAATATAGAAAATTAAGGGACTGATAAAATTGACTCAAGCCATGCACCTTGCAATGATGTGATCCTTGTTCTGAAGCATTTCATCCATCAAAACTGGGTCGAGAGGAAGATTCACACCCATTTCTTTGGCAATACCAATCATTCCAGAAAATATTATGTCAAACCCAATTGGAGAATACTGATGTTTGTCGTTGACAGCCCAACTTCTGGACCTAATAAAGTCGAGGCCTAAAGCAAAAACCAAGATAAAACAGGACAACACTGTCAATTTACATGGAAAAGAAAAAAGAGGCAAGCAGGAAAAGCTAAAATCTTACCTTTGTTAACAACTAGTTCACCAACTTTCCATTTCTCGAGAGCTAGTACACAAGCCAGTGTAGAGGAGAGACAATCTTGAACAAGTGATGGATGGGTTGGGTGGAGTCCCCATGATCCATTTGGATTCTGATTATGCAAAATCCAATCCAAACATTGTGGGAAAGAAGGCTGCTGTAAGTCTCTCGTGGATCTGGACGGGACCATAGCAACCCATGCAGTGTCATATGAAGAAATCGATAACTCAACCTTCCCAAACATTTTACGAATTCTTGTAATATGATCTTGATCATCATCACTCTAAAAAACCGACAATGCTTTGCTAATTAGTGAATAAACCATAGCGCTAAAATGATATTGACTAATTAGATACTTTTATCATATACTATTTCTTTTTCTCTTTTTGTCTTCTTTACATTTTTTTCATAAAAGGATAATATAGGAAATCGTGCTTACGAAATCAATGTTGGCACCTCTTTCAGGAACTGCACGGCGGTAATAAGATGCATCTAGTAGCAAATGATTCAAGTTAGGTGCACAAGCAATAAAATTAACACAGAATGACAGACTTGGCTAGAAGGGAAGATCATCAAAGCACGAAAATTACTCATTACAGCAGCCTTTGTTAACGTGCCGTTAACAAACTATGAAGGCGTTGATTGTTGTTTGTTATAGTTGTTTTGTCAAGTTAGGTAATTGAGGCAATAAATTTGTAAGATTTACAGCAGCCTTTGGTTGATCCTTCTGATATACTTCCTCTGTTTCAGACAACGAAACGACTATACTAATTTAGGATATTTAACTTGAAAAGTTTATTTTCAAAAATTTATTTTTACCATGTCTGTAATATTTCAACTTTACCCACCACAATTAATATTAAAATATTAATTATCCTTTTAAGTTTTTTTTTTAATAATTATTACCAACTTTGATGTTACTTATATATCCCTCGGTAATTAAACGTTTCAAACCTAGACTCTTTGGTGGAAAAGGGGAGTATATAACTTGAATCTTCAGCTCTTCTCATAGCAACAAAACATGCACAAATCAATAAGATAGAATGCTAATTTCCTCTCAAAGATAGATGAGATTGATTCCTTTCCATCTATGGGGAATGAAATAAGGATTTCAGATTGACTCTCTCTCTCACACACACACACACAAACTACACACCAAAATGTTCATGGTATCAGAGCAAATTTTGCTTCCACAAGAAAATTCCCCTTTAAAAACTCAAGTTTCTCGTAAATTGATTGATTGATTAGAAATGTGATAATTGATCACTTACACAATAAAGGAAATTTCGAAGAAGAAGTAGTTCAGCTTTATATGGACGTACCCGGTCGGAAAAGGTTGACCGGAGATTTCCCTAATTTATTGCGTTGTACTAACGGATGCTGAGGAAAGCCAAACTGTGTGCTGACCTGAGAATACATTTTTTCTGCCTTCGGTGTTAAGCGAGGAGGATATATAGACTTCAAATGAAAAATTAGAAGGATATATAGACTTCATATACTGTGCAAATTACGTTTTTACCATTTAAAAAAGAGATAATGCTATGGCCACTCTTATTTTGCATCAAAATATAGGTACTCTATGATGTGACATACTTTCATTGATTGAACATTTTGTGGGTCCCAGCACTTTAGCCAGTGTGTCACATCCCAGAGTACCCATATTTTGGTACAAAATGAAAGTGGCTCAAGCATTACCCAACTTAAAAAAAACATAACCAAGATTTCATTTGAAAAATGGTTCGTTTGACTATAAAAAGTCAAACAAAACAATAATTTAAGATGAAAAGAATACTTTTAGGTATTTGTCAAACGAACGGAAAATGTTACGAAAAATAATTTATAAATAAATACAAAAATATATTCTAATATTAATGCACATATTGAATATAAGATAGTGCTGAACTTTAAGTAATTTTTCTTTAGTAACCCACAATTTATCATTAGTTGTGTCAAATCAATAAGGTCTATCATTTTTATATCTCACAAATATAAATAAAATAATTGATAATTGATATTAAAAAAATGTTTTAAAAAAGAAAAAGATAATGTTTGGGACGTCCTAAAATAATACAGTGCACACTAATTTTAGGACGTAATTATTATTTATTAAAATTATAATTTATAAATAGTGTGCACAAACTCAATTTATATTTCTAAAAAAATTATTGTTGAGTGTTATATTGTGCGTGCATGTAAATACATGTAATTGTGGGAGGGGGCGGAGGGGTATTCGAACATTTGGAAATGACTTATGGAAAATGAATCCGTAAGTTATTTTTCTGAAAAAAAATGCTTCATTTTCTTTTGATTTGGAAAAACTTTTCCATTAACTACATTTTCCAAAAGTTACCAAATATCGAAATGTGAAGAAAATGTTTCCTAGAATTTATTTTCCGTGAAACAAACAAAGCCTTAGATGAGAAAAATGAAACCTACCTGCGTTCTACAAAGTCTCAAGCCCTCTGTCTCACGTAAATACAGTACACGATTTAAAAAGTATAATAATTAACCGATACAACAATGTCATTGAAATTGGTTATAATTACATAAATAATCAAGCACAACTAATATATTTACAACACAAGTGGAGAGTAATGATGAAAGGTAATGAAAATTGTAAATATAATTTGGGAAAATGGATTTTTTAACTGAAATATCTCAAAATAGAAAAAATGGACTAGTTACCTGGAACGAAAAGAGTATTATTGAAAATTTTAGGAGCCGTTTGTTGGCAAGGATTAAAAGAATTTTGGGATGTTTGGTACACAATATGTGGTTTGGACTTATATTCCATGCTATCCAGAGAAGACCCTTATCCACTCGTTAATTATACCAAGGGAGATAGTAGTATTATTAGATCTCTCGCTAAAAAAAACACATGATTAGCATTTTTAATTCAAAAAGTACCCATTATGTATATATAACACTAGGATGAACAACGAAGACACTAATAATATTGGATTAATAATATTGTTTAACCCGACCCGATTATGAAACAAGGTTTTAAAAAACAAGTTGAACTGAAAACGATTGAGTTATATTAGAAGCATCTCTGTAATAACCTCAATCCCACATCAAGTAAATGTGAGACTGAAATGTGCTTTATAAAGTGCCCACACATTATTACTGGGCACCAACTTCATTCATGGAGTTTTGGGTCGGCTTGTGGTAGGCCGGGTGACCCAAGGTGTTGCGTGTTTAGTGGGTCAGTGTGTGGGCTACACGTAGCGTACCAGGCTCTTGGGCTCTGGTACAAATCGTATCAGAACAGGTGTTGATCAGAAATGTGGGAACAAAGTGCTACGCCGTGGGAGGTTGGAGCCACCTCTTGATCTCCGTATGCACTACCTTTTGAATCCTGTATCGCCTGGGGTACGGTTCAGCCTTGACGAGGACATCAAGTATTTAAGTGAGAAAGATTGTAATACCCACAATCCCACATCGGGTAGGTGTGAGACTTAAATATGCTTTATACAATGGTCATACACTACTACTGGTCACCAACATCATCCATAGACTTTGGGTCGACTTGTGGTAAGCCTGGTGACCCAAAATAATGTGTGATTAGTGGATCAGTGCATGGGCTACATGTAGCGGACCGGACTTTTTGGGCTCGATTCATTACACATCTCATGTTGACTAATTACATAACTAATCACAATCATAGTGACCCATTACATAATACTTAGGAATAATTACGGACCTGTAGACTTTTATAACATTGTAACCAGTCCACTACCTTCTTCTTTTTTCCCAACCGGTAAAGTGCTCTTTGAAAATCTTGTTCCAAAAATATCTCTTCCTCCATCTCCTTCCCATTTCTATAACCTTTTTCCACGCCTTCTATTGCGCTTTTCTTTTGGGAATTATTTTCCCCAAAAGTGCACCGGGGGAGAGACTGAGCTTCTTCTTGTTCTGTTGCACAAACCATTAACGACTGAGATTGAAGCCTTTGGGTTCACTGTTCGCAACCATGTTGTAAGGGTAAAATAGGCATGGCCTATTTTATCTTGTTTTCACCTTTCTTGGTTAAAGAAGAATTTTAATTTAGTCAATGTTTATTTTAGGTGTTAGATTTTGTTTAGATTATTTTTGGTAGATTGATTTGTTTTTTATAGGAAGATCTTTCAAAAGATTTTGGGTATATTAGTTAGGTAACTAAATCTTTGCAAATAATTTAGTTATTTCATGTATCATAGTTTTTGTTAGGAAAGATATCTTGTGATATATTTTTGGTAACTAAATCTTTACAAAATAATTTAGTTATTAGAGGTATCATAATAGGAAACATAATCTTTTGTAATATTGTGCTAATCTCTTACCCAGTTGGAGAAGGTTTCCTTGTGCCGTGTTCTTGCAGGTTTGTGCCCTATATATGCAGGCGTGATTTTCTGGTTTGAGACTACGCCGAGAGCTTGACACAGAGAAGATAGACAGACGGCAAACTTGCAAGGAAGAGTATATTCAGAGAGCTTGAATGAGAGATTGAGTTTTTACAGCCTGCTGTGTAGAGCTTGAGAAAGTAGATTGAAAGGCCATAAGCGAGAGCATGCAAGCGGCTTTCTCACAAGCGCATGTTGGTTTGAAACTTACGCGTGAAGACAGCTTTTCTTCCCGAAGTTCTCAGATAACATCGTTCCATATTGAGTTTCCGTGGCATTGCGTTCTTTCAATTGGTATCAGAGCCTACTCTTGATATCACTAAAAGTCGATTCTGTTTTAAAGACGTGATGGATTCTCAGTATGAGAACGTGGTTCGTCCTCCTACTCTCACAAATGCTAATTATTCTATATGGAAAGTCAAGATGCGCATCTTCATCAAATCCATTGATGAAAGAGCGTGGCTTGCTGTTTTAAATGGTTGGAGTCCTCCCAAAGCGTCGTAGATTCGATGGTGATGTCAAGATCACCAAAGAATCTGAGTGGACCAATGATGATAGGAACACTGCTTCTTTTAACTCGAAAGCCTTGTCTGCTATTTATAAGGCCTTGGATGCAAATACTTTTAGGGTAATTAATAGCAAATTATGAATCTGCCAAAGATGTGTGGGAGGCCCTTCAGACTTTATGTGAAGGACCTGCCATTGTTCGTTCTTCTAAACTAAGAATGCTCACCACTCAGTTTGACGTGAATCTTTGTTTATGATTACGATTAGAAAATGCGGATGTTTCAGAATGTGTCACCCGATGTTGCAACATCAGGAGCAACATTGGGAGAGACATTGCAGAACAATTTCTTCTGCTTTTAATTCCACAATTGCGAGGGGATGATGGTGACATGATTCGACTTCTTTGGAAGGGTACAAGGAGCTGTACAAGGATTGGGAAAAGAGAGCTCACCAAGTTACACTACTTGGTAAGGCAAATGAACTATTAAAAAGGCAAATGCCGATAAAAAGAATGCATATTGAGGCCGGAGAGTGTCCTAAGTAGAAAGGATGTGGAGATTGAGAAGTTAAAGGAGCGACTTACTCAAGCAAAAGAGACCATGACCAAGTGGAATTCTAGCAAACAAAAGGTTGATGATCTGGCGATGCAGTAATACTTCTAGATCGGGTATTGGTTTTGTCCCTAAGGTATTTGTGAAAGAGGGAGAAGGAACATACGGAACCAAAGGACCAATGAAAGTTTTCTGGCTGCTTTTTGTGAAAAACCGAGAGTAAGAAAGAAAAATTATGTTTGTCACTACGCCATAAGCTTTGGTCACATACAACCCTTTTGTTTTTGAAAAAGGCCATGTATGAGAATGAAATGAGGCAAGATTTCTTTGAAAAAGCTCATTGGCGTAACCAGTATGGGCGACCAATCGCGCCACCAATGTTGCAACATTGGCGGACACATTGGAAGCCTCATTCAAAGACAAATCGAAATTTTCAAAATCTCAACCCAAAGTTTTTAAACAGATATGGGTTCCTAAGGGTAGTAATGACAAAGGCAAGTCCAAATATTGTGAACCCTTTGATATATGTCACGGTTCTAAGCCGTCCTATGATGAACCTCCTCCAAAATCTTGAGAACCAGCATCTCGAAACCAGTAAATCTGCACATGATCGATGAACTTGCATATTACGAAAGTTCAGCCAATGTGATTCACAATGTTTCACCCAATGTGTCACCCAATGTTGCAACAATGGGAGCAACATTGGACAACTGGCGGTCGAGAAACAGGTCTGAACTTTCGAATCAGTCTGTACATTCAGAAAAATCAGTCAAATTTGAATGGTTGCAGCCATGATATTCCTAGCCGTATTCAGAAAAACCATCCAATCTCTCAAGTAATAGGTGATATTCATGATGGCATATACACAAGGAGAAGAAGTAAGGTTGAATCTCAAAAATTTGCATGCTTATCAAAATATTTTTGAGAGAAGCCTTAAATCTTTTATGGATGCTTCAAATGATCAAAGATTATGTGTTCACATTGATGTGTTAACCTTGTTTTTGATAACACCTATGCATTTTGCTTAGCACAAAAATCAGTTCATTATTCTCGAACTAATCACATTAATATAAGACACCACTTTTTTTGAGATTTGGTTGATTATGTAAATTGTTTGCATTGAACATGTTGGGACCGAAAATCATCTTGCTGATATATTTGCCAAGTGTCTTGTTTTTGAGAGATTTTTCAATCTTTGAAAATCTCTTGTGTTTTGTGTGCCATTGATTTTACACTTGTTAATTAAAAAAAAAAAAAAATTAGGCATGATTGCATTTTGTCTTTAGAGGGCACTCTAGATCAATTGTCTCACATGTATGTATATCTTGTGGTTGCTTGGGAATTTCATTCAAAATCTGTTGTGATTTTTTTTTGTTATGATTCTCTCTCTCTCCCAGTTCTTGAGTATGTTTAAAGTCCACAAAGGAAAGAGCTACCTTTTTAAATTTTTGGGATACTACAATTTGTCAAAGTACTATGGAGCTTAGGCTTTCATGGGTTGATCTTGAGTAAATTGACTCCCTTTAATTGAAAAAGTGTGAAAGCTACCTAACGGAAAAGAGCTACCTATGAACAAGGTTGTGGCACCTTTCTTTTGGGACTATGAATCTTCGGATTTCATGGGTTGATCAAAATGCAAAATTGCTTCCCTTGGTAAATAGTGTGAAAGGTTCCTAGTGGCATGTGTTGAATAGCTTGAAATAAAGTAGAGCTATATTCCTAGGGAAATAAAGTACCTATGGATTTTGGTTGAGAAAATTTTAAAAAAAAATTGAATTGAAAATAAAATCACAATTTTGGCGAATGCTTCTCCCAATGCAGCAACATTAGGAACTACATCTTTTGATCTGGTCTTTTATCACTTGTGTGTGATTGTTTTTTTTTTCTTTTTTCTTTTGCCTAGCTTTTAGTTATCATGTTTTTTAGGCATAAAATTTAGGACATGCATTGTTGGCAATGATATTCAGCTTGGTGAAATTTTGTCCTAAACTCAAACTGTGCAAATCAATTTTCAAAAATCTCCATGTTGAAAAATATGTAGTGGTTGTCTAATTTTTGTGGGAAACTAAGAGGTTTTGAATCTGGATATGATGTGCTCTGTTTTTGCTAAGTGGTGTGATCAAATCTTGGTGAACACTTTATTGTGTTTTTTCAAAATCTTGAATTTTTGAGAGTTCCTAAAAGCTTGTTTATCCCTCTTCCTTTTCCGGTCAAATAGGGGGAGAGAGATCAAGTGTTTCTTGTGATGGTGATGATTTCTGATTTGTGCTCCTTGCACAAATTCAGGGGGAGATGAGATTTTCTAACCTATGCAGGTTAGATGGTTTGATTGGTTTTGTATAAACACTTGTTTTTTGATTTGACCAGAAAGGTTCAACAAAGGGGGAGATTGTAAGGGTAAAATAGGCATGACCTATTTTATCTTGTTTTCACCTTTCTTGGTCAAAAAAGAATTTTAATTTAGTCAATGTTTATTTTAGGTGTTAGATTTTGTTTAGATTATTTTTGGTAGATTGATTTGTTTTTTATAGGAAAATCTTTCAAAAGATTTTGGGTATATTAGTTAGGTAACTAAATCTTTGCAAATAATTTAGTTATTTCATGTATCATAGTTTTTGTTAGGAAAGATATCTTGTGATATATTTTTGGTAACTAAATCTTTACAAAATAATTTAGTTATTAGAGGTATCATAATAGGAAACATAATCTTTTGTAATATTGTGCTAATCTCTTACCCAGTTGGAGAAGGTTTCCTTGTGCCGTGTTCTTGCGGAGTTTGTGCCCTATATATGCGTGATTTTGGTTTGAGACTACGCCGAGAGCTTGACACAGAGAAGATAGACAGACGGCAAACTTGCAAGGAAGAGTATATTCAGAGAGCTTGAATGAGAGATTGAGTTTTTACAGCCTGCTGTGTAGAGCTTGAGAAAGTAGATTGAAAGGCCATAAACTGAGAGCATTCTGCAAGCAGTTTTCTCACAAGCGCATGTTGGTTTGAAACTTCTGTGAAGACAGCTTCGTTCTTCCTGAAGTTATGTATCATTGGCAGTAACATCGTTCCATATTGAGTTTCCGTGGCATTGCGTTCTTTCACATGTTCCTGTTGATACACAAGCCATTCTCTCTTTTGGCCCTCTCACACTATGTGTGTGTTATCCTTGTAAGGCTTGGCAACTTTATCGACTGAGACTCTGAGAGCAAGGGAGGAACTGAAAAAAAGCAGAGAAAAGTGAAAAGAGAAAGAGGTACGATGCGTATTTCTCGGCATTAAAGATAAACGATACTCAAATTTTGAGCGACGCCCAAAATTTTGAGTGGCCAAAGGGCGTGGTTTTGCATAGTGATGCCCAAAAATTTTGATCGACACCCCAAATTTTTTGAACGACGCCCAAATTTTTTTACTAACGCACAAATTTGGACAGTGGCTTTGTGTACGCGTCTTTCCTTCATTAAGGGTATTTTCGTCATTTTCTCCCAAAAAGTACACTGTAGCGATTTTAAAAAATAATTATGAACTTTTGCGGTTATAATTTCATCGCATGGTACCGACCCGGTTATCACCCTATTACTTATTGGCTTTAGCCTTTTAGGATGAAACCTTCAATATAATTCATACTTAAATATCCCAAACTCACATGGGATAAAAGTGGGAATAATAATAGGCTTATGAGTGGTTACTTACTAGGAATTATTATAGGCCAGTCCACTTTTATGAATTAGTAACGGCTTGTGTACTCCCTTTTTTTAACCGCAAAAGTCTACTTTACTTCTTAAAATACCCCTCTGCCCGTCAAGATCTTTTTGTCCTTTAGAGTTTCCTTGTGCTACTATTATTTCGATTGATTATTCATGTAAATTCAAATTTGCCTAAATTCATATTCATATCATTTTGATACGTGATTCCCTTATTTTCTAATCATAGTCTCTACATCTAACGAATAATCTCATTATCCTTTTGCACAAATTTAGGTAAGATACAGTTGTTATTAAAGTTTCAGAGAATTTTGGGTTTGATGACTTGATTCAATCTGTAATAGTTAAATATTGCAATGTCGAATCTGGTAATTTAAGTTTTAAATATTTCGTGGGATCTCCCGTCAATTGTTGCTTATCGAATGATGAAGATTGCAAGAACATGGATTAATTTGTTGGTGAGATAGTTATTAGTTAGTGTTATACCCATAGACGTAATTAAAATTTCCAATGTTTAAAGGTTGGAATGAACATAGGAGTCTTGCATGGTGATTCTATTTCGATGAATGTTCGTGATGAATGTTTTGTATCAGGCGATGCACAAAATATACATTGAAATGCACATAATTTAAGACGTGATGCAACGCAATATAATTGTGATGCATCATTTTCTATTAATCACGGTTAACAAATTCCAATCGTGATGCATCCTTTTGTAGTTTCGATGCATCATCGTCTCATCAAAGTAAGTTTGTGAAACCTGCTAATTTGGAAAGTGACGATGATAGTGTCCAATGCTATGACATATGTCTTGCGTAATCTTGAAATGATCTTCTGTTGGTTAGGCATCTCTTATTATTTGTGTTGGGAAAATCTTTAAAGGTGGAATTAATGAATTTCGTAGGAATCTTATAAAATAATCTTTCAAGATTGGATTTGATTTTTATTTTGAGAAGAACACCGATCGGAGAGTTAGTGTTGAATGTGCAAAGAATTTCAGTGATCATTGTAGTTGGATTGTCATGGCGTCTATGTCAGTTGCAATTCTACATCAATTTTCAAGTGCAACCTTGAAATAATTGTCATGTCTCTGTGATTGATGTAGCTGATAACTTAAGAAGCATGGGTTGTGGTGTTATTGCAGACTTGATTATTGAAAATTTTTGTAGTTGGCCAAGTAAATTATTTTCGAATTGATGTAATTGATCATATGATGAACCATTATGGCATTGCGATATTATAAAGTAAGGCATGAGGAGCGTTGAAACTGTTTGTACGAATACTTTTGGAGGTTACGAAGAATATTTTCTGGAATTGCAGTGGTATGTTAACGTTGCATGTGAGTAATCACAGCAGCGTTGTTGTTGTTGACTTATTGAGTCTTCATCTCTTTTCGGGCATATGTAGATGGTTTCAAGTATTGTCATATTGTTCGTAAATGACACATTTATGAAATCTCGTTTTAAGGGTATCCTTTTGTTTACCACTACTAAGGATCGCACCTAAACTACCAATATCATCTTTACAATCGTCGCCACATGCGCCCCTAAGCACCACCACCGCCATCCCTACAATCGTCACCATCACCTTCACATCCACCAAGAAACATGTTGACCTTGCCTTGCTCAAATGGAGAAATAAAATTTCTTTAGCTTCCGTTCAAACTTCTTTCTTCGAATGTTTCTACATTCATACTCGATTTCCCCCTTTAGTGTTAGGTCACTAAGCAATGAGAGAATCTGATTTTACTATAAGACTAATTGAAATGATTCAAGTAGGTGTTAGTCTTTTCAATTAAATGTGAGCTACGGTAGAAGAAACAAACGTCGATGGCCATAGCCAGGGGAAGGGAATAGAGAGATTCTTTAATTTAACTACCTCAGGTCCTATGAAAAGGAGTAATCCATGAAGACCAAAAGAGGTTTGGGGTTAAAAACTCAGTTAAGGAAATGAGTAAAATATTATGATGGGTTTAGGGCTTGGAACCCAATTATTTGTAGTTATTGAAGTAGTTTTGTTTGTAAGATATATTATAGGACCAATATGATTATCTTAAACTCTGCTTGTAGTCCCAATGTTTCTCGTGCTACTTACATTAACCCTTATTGATTTTACGCACGCTACTCACATTAACCCAGTGTTTCAATTCTCTAAGAGATTGGCCTTAAAAAACATAGAGGTACCACTCTTTTCTTTTCCTTATAGAGGTACCACTCACTAGACCGAAAAATTCAACAAATCAATCCACTACCAATCCAACAATTTCCCTATTAACACAGAACAAATCTATGACGATTGAAGCATAATTGGATTGGAATTGGGATAGAGAGATTACGATTTCAAGCCCTAGGCTTGGAGTTACTTCAGGCAAAGATGGAAGAGATGGAGGTTGGGAGTGGGGCGAGGCATGGGGGTTGCGATGGAGAGAAAGAGAGAGAGCTGGAGCACTGAATCGACTTGAGGCGAAGTTTCTTTTAGCTGGATTTGGTGTAGCATTGACCGAAGAAGACGAATTGATGAAATAGAGATATAGAGAGAGAGGACGAACTCTCAGTATTGAATGCGAGCGCATTCAAGGGTGGATGCGACTGCATCCAAGATTTTTATGCAAATAAACTTAAAACTAAGCCAAAATGAACCCCAACTCAAACCCCAACCATCCTAGATTAAATCCCTACTCAAAAAAAGTCTGGCACTCACCCAAACCACACCCAAAACAACCTGAAGCGAAACCAGAACAAGGCACAACAACTCCCGATCGAAACAAAGCTACATGTTTCGCGATAAAGACGGAGGCTAAGCTTAAAACATCAAAGCTACATATAAACTTAAGGAACATCTCTAACATGGACTGAAATACATCCGAGCACTCTCATGACTATCAAGTAAAGACCTAGAGCATAACTGAGGTCACGAACAAGAACTAAGCAAGGCAACTCTAGACTGAATCAAGTTTCTACCAATGTCAAGTTACGACTTGTAACCCAAACAAGTCAATGACTATCAGATATATACTAATAGGGTTTTGGTCACGTACATCTAGACTCTCACAACAAGCATACCAAGCAAGGGAATAGGAAGAAATGCAAGCATAGTGCGCAAGTCAAGCACACAAGGATTCGAGAGTTACAAATTACTTTGAAGGAATGAGAAAGGATTTAGAAAATGAAATAAAATCAAATCAAAAAATAATTTTTGGGTTAATGGTGAAACTTAAGGTGGTAGTGGTGGTGATGGTGATGATGGTGGGTCATGGGATTGATGGAAAAACTAAAAGATAAAAGATAAAAAAAGAAAACTCTTTTCATTTTTTGGAGTTATGCATTTACTTAACTTTAAATTTAAATATGAGATAAAGTATAAAAAATTGGATTGGCTTAAATCGCAATATGGTCACCTTATTTTCACGGATTATTCGTTAAATTCACTATAATATATTTTTTCTCAATTTAGTCACTATATTTGGCATTTGGTGATAATTAGGTCACCCAAAGTCATTTATGTTAGTTAAGTTGATGGAAATGCTCAAAAAGATAGAAATGTCCCTATATCTTTCGTCTATAAAGTCAATAAGGTCACTATATTTTGTTTGTAAAATCAATAAGGTCACTATAAATGATCAAACTTAGAAAAAAATATTAACCTTACATATTTGTGAAATAAATACTAAGTTATTAACAAAATAATGAACTAGTAAACAAATATTATTATTAAAATGAAGGAAAATAAGAAAATAAAAAACGGGAATGCAAAATTAAAAATAACCCATGTAATTAAGTCATTAGTAAGTGTTTTTCAAACAAAAAAGTTAAAGATGACTCAATAACCTATCTTAACAAAGAAAAAAAAAACTCCTTAAGAAGCCCATTCCCTGCTTAAAACCCCAATTCCCTTGTTAAAGCCCTTAGACACCGGATCGGGTTCTACCTCTATTCTCTAGCTCGCATTGGTGGTGTTTCCCTTCATCATCATCTCCTTCACATCCAGCCATTCCAAGAAACCTTTAAGGCTTAGCACCTTTATTGCAGTGACTTTGCAACAGTATTCGTGTAGAAGAAAACTTCTACATTCACCAAATGGACAGAGTCTTTACTTTGGCAGTAAACTTTCCATATACCAAAGTGTATTATAACCATCCAATGTCAATAATATATAACATTCCTATAGCGCAAAAGTATAATTTGCAATAACAATGTTAGAACAAAATAATACAATGTAAGAATATGGAAATTGGATTGAAAGTAACAAGAGTATCCTCGACCAAAAGGCCTAACTCGAATCTGTCTAGGGCTTATAATGCCCAGGCTCAGATCCCCACAACATTGCTACACACAGAGTATAACAATCCGTCCAACCAAGAGTTTACCAACCGATATGGATGAAAATACGCTTCCAATTATTCCAAACACAGTGGACTGCCCAGCCCTCCAACAAGAAAACCAATCCATAAATCCCTACTCACAGAACTCATCGCATCTTAGGCCCTAATGCGACCGCATTGCCCTCTTTGATAACTTTGAGTAGATTTCTCCAATTTTTCGATTTTGGACATGAAATACCTATCCTACCATTAACGAAATCTCCCTAAACATTTCCTAATCTATCCTAATTAGTCCTAATTACATCCTAACATGTTTGGTTAGTTTTATTGGTGAATATTAAGATTTACTAAGCTTGGATTAAGCTTAAACCCTCCCTAATTGTACCACAACATTACCTATTCTACCCCCTTTAGTTGGAGACTCTTATCTACCCAAACCTAGCTTAATTAGACCTCTCATTTCTCGGCCATTTCTCTTCCCCAAACAATTCTTTTACAAAGAGAGAGAGAGAAGTGTGGGAGACCAAGGTGCTCTAGTGGGTAATTCTCCGATCTACGACCATCCGACAATTTGTTTGTCGATCCGACTTCAGATTATCGAAGCCCTCGACGAGTAGAACAACCTACACCGATTGGTTTTGTTTTTGGTTAAGGTTTGTTGCTTCAAGAGGTAAGCTACTGTGGTGACCTGACCCGTACCCCAATGCGGAATCCCGAGTCGAATCACCCAAATAGACACGTGTCAAGCATGCATAAATAGAGAATATAAAAATTCACATGACACAACATTTCTACTAATAACAACTCGGCTACACTAGGCCAGAAAAAATAGAATAATTAAAACAAGTCTTCGGCGACGTTACAACCGGAACCCAACAACTACTCCTACCATTATAACACATGTACACAACACCTCAACGACCACAACATGCCAAAGACAACTAAAACAAATAAGAGTTAAAAGAGTACTAAGGGGAATCAGCTACAGTGAACCATAATAATAACAAAGGCTCGACATACATGTCGACACACAAAAGATTACAAGTTAGTGGTAGTAGTTTATAAGTAGCATGAACATCATGGTTAAAAGTTCAAGTATCATGAAGTGGCATAGTAATAAGTTCCCAAGTCAAGTCTACATGACTTGATTTCCCATCGTCCTTTGTAAAAGAAAGACCATCTATACATAGTCTCAAAAGAAAAACCTCCAAACGATCTTGCTAAGTAGCTCGGACACGACATACTCAATGCGAACCTCAGGCTTGACCCAGATCTAAGGAAAACAAATTAAACGGGGTAAGTCGTAAAGACTTAGTAAGTTACTAAAATGCAGCTACATGTCATGGCATAATGCTTGATGGTAAATATAATAAGATATCGTCATTCATCTCATTCATAAGCACATAGTTCTCATGATTCCATTTAGCACCTTGTTGTCACATAAGTTTGAGTGATAAAACATATAAGTAGGTGTAACGCCCCGAACCTGAAAGCCCGGTTCGCTACGTGTAGCCGACACACTGGCCCATTGAGCACGGATCACCTTGGATCATCAGACCCACCACAAGCCGACCCAAAAGTCCATAGATGATGTTGGTGCCTAGAGATAGTGTGTGGCCACCTTATAAATCTAACACAATTTCCACACCTACCCAATGTGGGATGGGGTATTACAATCTCCCTCTCTTACATCCTTGACGTCCTCGTCAAGACCGAATCGTACCCCGGGCGATGGAGGATTCAAGAGGTGGCTCGTACGGGGATCAAGAGGTGGCTCCCACCTTTTGTGGTGTAGCACTTTGGACCGCACAACACTTTGTTCCCATATTTCTGGCTGGGACCCGCTCTGATACCATTTTGTAACGCCCCGAGCCCGAAAGCCCAGTTTGCTACGTGTAGCGCACACACTGGCCCACTGAGCACGCATCACCTTGGGTTATCAGACTCACCACAAGCCAACCCACCCAAAAGTCCATGGATGATGTTGGTTCCCAGAGGTAGTGTGTGGCCACCTTATAAATCTAACACAGTTCCTACACCTACCCAATGTGGGATGGGGTATTACAGTAGGATATGTTGTAAAACCGACGCCGCTGCATAGCTCTTGCAATACACAATATTAAACCATTCTTCCCTCGATGCTCGTGGTGGATACATCGACATATCGAAAGCCTACTCCATCTAAATAGCAAGTCAGTGACGCATGTATTGATACGACAAAGGGGCTACGCCTCCACTGTGGCCTACAATGGAGGAGTGTGTTCGATCTCCGGTACAACGATCCATAGATATTTAGTCATATATACGATGTATCGCCCCATCATTGACTTAACCAATCAAGTAATGCCAGCTGGACTCAATGTGATGCACAAGTAGATATTTAGTCGTCATAAACAAATTATGGTCGAGTTCGACAAGAGCAAACCCGTCCAATCAAGTAGGTTATTAACTCTACCACAAAATCATGTTTAAGCATATATTTGCTCACAACCAATTTAATCACAAGTGACATCAATATATACTCAAGTAAACCAAACTCTATAGTTAGTAATCTTAACCAAACGAGTTCTAAACATCGTAGGTATCAAATGTGATGTTCATTATGTTCCAACCTTCCTTAGAGTCGACTCCGTCGAGTCTTTACTACACATTTCCATATTAGGTTATAGGAGATATATGCATCACAATCCCATTCTAATTTTATTATCAAGTCTAGCTAGGTTCCAAGTTCACAAGGACAGTACATTGCATTTCTACCTCATATTAGAGTTCAATTGAAGATTATAACACTTTATAATCAACCAAAATATCAAACCAACAACAAAGAGCATGTTGTCATGGGTCACAATCTCATATAGGTACATAAACAACATTTCTAGCATGATTTTCAAACTCATTTCATATAACTTACCTTAGGCTCCAAAACAAGTAATTAAAACAAAAATGTAAACTGGTAGAAGTAGACTACTTGAAGAGAGCTTCGATTCTTTGGTATTGGCTTGAACACTCTTCAATTGGACCTTCAAGAACCCAAGAACACATACTCGTCTCACTCTCAATCTCCCACACAAAGGTCTCTCACGTTTTTGAAGCTTGGTGACTTAAAATGGAAGTCTTCTCAGCTGATATGTGGTCTTAGAGGTCACAAATGGTTAGTGGGGCTATTGTCAATGTAATGTGGTGACTTCCAAATTAGATTTTAGGAGGTTAATCTCCACAAATCTACTAATAGATTACCATTAGAACTAGTTAAGTATGTTAAGATATGTTTAGGACAGATTAGGGAGGCTTAGGGAGTGATTAGGGAGGGTTTTAGTAAGGGTAGATAGGTCATTGTAGCAACACAATCGAAACATGGGAATGTTGTTTCGGGACAGATGCGGGGGCATATCAGGTAGGATGTGACCGTATCCCCCCGGCCTAAAACTTTCATAATTACATGTGAGGGCATCAGCTATCTAATGCGACCGCATTCACCATATTGGATCAAAATTAATGGCCTCTAAATAAAGTCTAAATCCCCCAACACCTAACCAAACCATACAAGGTTGAAACCTCACTTAAACCAAGTCTGGAACTCACCCGAAACGGCCCACACAAACTGGGAGAAGATCGAGAGGAAGGAGTAACTAACGATCGAACCAACGACGCATCCCTATAATCGTCGCCACCACCTCCATTAACCACCACCACCATCCCTATAATCGCCGCCACCTCCATCACCACCAGCAAGAAACACATCGCCTTACACAAATGAATAAATAAAATATCTTTAGCTTCCATTAAGTCGGATTTCTTCCTTCAAACATCTCATTCTTCGAACATCTCTTACTTCTTAGTTTCTATCCTCTTTCGATGTCAAATTAGTACGCAATGGGAGAATCTGATTTTAGGATGTGACGACTTGAAAGGATGCTGGTAGGTGTCAATCTTTTCCAAATAAACAAGAGTTGCGGTAGGAAAAAAGAAGGTTGATAGACAGGAGAGGAGAAGAGAAAGATTTTCACGTGTAATGACCTCGGGTTGTATGGAAAAGAGTTAGCAAGTGAAGACCAAAAGAGGTTAGAGGCTTGGAACCTAGTTATTTTAATGTGTAAAATATTCAGATGCGTTTAAGGTATGGAACTCAGTTATTTGTTGGTAGTGATAGTGGTTTTGTTTGTAAGATCTTTAACTTAGGTGATAATTTTTAAGATTGTTTGTAATAGTTCGAAAATTCAAATATGTAAACTTTAGATTTAACTTTCTTTTCGAACAAAACCCACATCATCAACTGGGTTCTCAATTTTTCTTCATCTTCTTGATATTATAACACATTTTCTTAACTCATTTCTCTTAGCTTATTCACATGCAATAACTAAACGTGTTACAAATTTGTTTAATATCTCGATATTTGTCAACAAATTAATAGAGTATTATAGTTATAATTTTTCATATACCTCCAATAATGTCATTTTCAAACATAATTGAAGTATAATCATTTTTTTTAGATTCATTTTTTTTGTCTCTCAACTTAGTAAGGGCATTTTCATTATATTTAAAAATATAGGATGACATTTGTAATGATAATAGTAGAAGGGGGAATCTGATAAAAAAAATCAATATACGTACGAGGCAAAATGAATAAAATTAAAAATTGTAGGACTTAACTTTAGAATAGAAACAAGTCGAAAGATCATGAAATTGATTAGCATATGACAAATTTATTCATTTGACCTTAATTAATGGTGAGCGATTTATTAAATTTAAAGTTATTTTTGGCCAAACATCATTTTTTGTCATGGTAGATTTACTTATTTCATCCTTAAGTAAATAGTCAGTGTTCTATTCGGAGAAGAGTTAATTTTTTCCATACATTAATTTGTAAGGATAATTCACTTTTATATTATCGATAAAAATAGATATAGATAGATAGATTAAGGTGCTGCCCTACTTCCACCAAATAAATAAATAATAAATAAAATAAGAGTATGTCTCTTGTAAGATCGTCTTACAGATCATAATTCGTAAGACGAAGCCACACCTTCTCACAGTACAACCCACCCATATAGGGTGGATGGGGTAAAGAGGATCCGTTTTACAAAAAGTATCCGTAAAACCATGTTACATAATAGGGTTGGCCCTGTGAAATTGGGGGCCTAAGGCCAATTACGTGGAACGGGTCCTTTTTTGTAGCATAATTTTTTCTTTTTGAAAAATTAAATAAACAAACATAGAAGATAATAAAAAATACTTCATCACATAGTCATGGACATAAAATACGAAATATTTACAAAGTACTACTTAAATGTCGCTCTTATAGCACATTTAGAATAAAATCAGTAATCAATGTATAATAATCAATTTTTTCAACCATATTCTTCTCGATATCATAGCTAGCTCATTCAAGCATTCTTAAGATATTTTTGTGATGACATTTTGTCTACTTACAATAACTGAGATCAAAGCTTACGAATAACTAACAAAAAGAATTCAAATTTCATTATCAATAAAAAATACAAACAATTTTCCATGTACAATTTCTCTATTTTAGTATATAATTATAGTGTATGTACAATTTTTCCATTAAAATAAATTAACGATTAATCTCAATCTCTCTATTTTAGAATTATAGTATATGTTTAAATAATCAAATTTCAATTAGAATATCATCATTTAGCGACAAGTCACTCATTCACATACTTAAAAGCTCAAAAATTTCAATTATATTATCAAAATACCAATAACTCATAAATAAATAAAAACATAAAACCCATAAATGTTTTTGGGGGAAAATGGAAAGGACCGTAGTAGAAATCTTATTTTTGTGCTTTTTTTAAAAATTTTTTTTATTGAAACTAGAAAGAGTCAAGCCTGTGTAGGCTATCTCTGTTCTTCACTGTCTCACTCTGTCGATCTGTTAGTGTTAAACTAGGGGTATTTTTTTTTAGATACTCCATTCGTTTTCAAATTATTATATACTTTTTTTTCGTTCATTTTTCAATGATTGTCTTATTTCAAAACTTTCCCTTTTAAGAAAACACTTTTACCTATTTATCCTTACTTTTTCTATCTACTTAAATTATGACCACATACTCAAGGGCATTAAACGAAAACACACATTTCACCAATATTTATAATCCAGTCAATTCATTTTTCTTAAATGGTGTGTCGAGTGAACACAGACAATATTTTTAAAATAGAGGGTGTAATAGGTAGGGTTTTTTGAGATTTGGGGGCCTAAAAAATATGAGATTTTTTGGGGGCCCTAGGCCATGGCCTCACTTGGCTTATGGAAGGGCCGGCCATGTTACATAAGTTTTTATCGTAAAATAAGTGTCGAGTGAACACAGACAATATTTTTAAAATAGAGGGTGTAATAGGTAGGGTTTTTTGAGATTTGAGGGCCTAAAAAATATGAGATTTTTTGGGGGCCCTAGGCCATGGCCTCACTTGGCTTATGGAAGGGCCGGCCATGTTACATAAGTTTTTATCGTAAAATAAATGTATCATATGCAAAGATACTTCAGAATTGGAGTCAGAGCTCGTTTGTTGTGGCTAATGGCTTATAGCTTATGATTGATAACTTAAGCTGGTGGCTTAATGACTTGTAGCTGATTGCATGATAGATTGTTTGTTACAGCTGTTGAAAAGCTACGTATGAGTTGTTATAATTATTTGTTAAAAAAAACTTGAAAATTAGTATTCATATTTTTATGTATATTTTATAAAAGGATGAAATTGAGATAATCAAATATTTATTAATGAATAGTTGTCTTTATGTTTAAAAAAAAAAAACTTAAAATTTTGACTTTTTGACTTTGACTTTTCAATGTATAAAGGGTGTTGTACCTTATTTATTGGCTTTTGACTTATTATAAGCTGAAACAAATACTCTAAATGTGACTTTTCAAAAGCCAAAAGCCAAAAGCCAAATACCACTTCAAATAAACTACAACAAACGAGCACTCAATGCGTGTGTGTGTGAGGCCAGCCGGCCGACTCAGTTTGCTATGACATTTTAGCAAATTTCCTAGTGATTATTGAATCTTTGTGATCAATGTTCTTGTCATTGTTGCATTAATCTTGATTACCAATGTTCTAGTGATTGTTTCATTCTTGAGAAAATTATTTCAACAATAATAAGATACTTTTATTCCTTAATTTTTGAAATTGGACTTTTTAAATATAATATCTTAAAATGAAATAGTGAACTCTTTACCCTGAATGAGAATATTTATTAATTTTAATTAATGAAATTGATTGCTCTGGTGTATGTATGCCATTTTGTCATGGTGTAAACGGAATAGTGATTTCTGCATGTTCTTTCTTGTCATGTTTGGCGTTTCATGCTGTCATTGTGTTATCTTGTGGTATAGGAAGACCGTCTACGCAAATGGTTTTATCTTTTTCCTCATCTTCTCATAACTTGTGTTATTGTATTCAAGTAGACACCTGTATACTAGGAGTGCTAATTGAGTAATAATGGATAGGTTTGGGTAAGGCTATTATGCAATGATCGGTTTGAGCTACCCTACTATACGATACCTTTGAGGTTTTAAGTAGGGGTGGTAATTGGGTGTTAACGAATAGCTTTGAGTTAGGTCATTATTAATTATGTCAATGGATAATGATCTAACCCAAAGCTATCTATTAACGCCCAATTGCTATCCCTAGTTTTGAGCTACGAGGCATTTACTCAGCAACTCTCTCAACTCCTCAGCAGCAAAGGCAGAAGAAATGTATTCTCAACTCAACACACTGCCAGTGCCCGGCTTCCCACTGCATCAGTTTGATCAAGAACGCAGTAAATTAGCCATATTTCCCCTCCACCGTTTCAGACAGGGTATCCGACATATCTTACTTCAACTACCTATTTCTTTCTTATTTTTTGTTAATATCCAGCATCTTTAATTTTTAATTTTCAACAATTTCTCTTTCATTGGGGTATCCCACATCAATTGTGGAAGGGCGGGTGCTTGGTTAATAAGTGTGAGCGAAAGTTTGCTTAAACCTTCGAACTAGCTTTTAAGGTGAAAGCGCCCAATATCACCCAACTCCGGTACAAAAGGTTATTGCTTACCCAACCTAGGCCCGATATGTGAGGGGAGATCAGTTGTACGTAAAAAACAACCATACACAAACGACGTCGTTTTGGGTAGAGACCTAATTTGTGATTTATAAACTTTTATGTATTAATTAAAATTTGAGGCCCCCATTGACTTATTTGTTTAATGCTCAACCTTTTCTTACTTAAACTAACCTTGTACGTACATGCAGTTCCTGGTTATTCAAAGCTAAATACGCAGGAACAAAGTTGGATGTTGGCAAGCTACACAAACGTTCTTGTACTTTTGTGCCTTCTTCTTATCAAGGTTACTGTACAACTAATACAATGTTTCTTTTGGACACTAATTGCTTTCATGTATACTGTTATGCATCTTTTGAAATACATTTTTTAACTAACATAAAGTAGTTATTTGGAGCTTGGACTTCTGAATTTTACCTGCTTGGGTCACCAAGCTTCATGTTTAAGGGATAGTTAGTAATGTATTAGGGGTAGTTAAAAAGAATAAAAATTAAATTTGATTACTAATTTTTTTCTCAATAAACCTATTCTCCACCATATATGACATAAACCTGTATCACGTTGTAACGATAGGTTTTTCACCCATTACTTTCCATGTCTATAAATTATAAGTGTACACGATCATACAATGGTTTTCTACAAAATGCGCCCAAGCTAATCAGAACGAGGTATATAATCTCTCTGGAGGTGGACAAAACAAGGTGCATACATCTCTCTCTCTCTCTCTCGCTCTCCCTCTTCCTCACTCTGAAGTGGTATATATGGCATGTTTTTCTCAAAGGTTTCTGAAGGATATATCATATATATATCAAATAAGTTCGCTAACATAACAGTAATCACGAATTACCTTTATGCGAACTGGAGCCTTGTACGCAGCGGAAGAATTACGCTTGAGCTACGATCTTCGTATGCCAATATCCACAAACCTGCAAGTCTCTCTCGTCGGATTGATATCACGGAACACGGATATCAATACTGGTTCACACCGCAAATCCAAGCTTCTTGATGGTTAGGCTAGAGAGAGTATTTTGGTGAGATTGAATTTAGGGAGAGAGAGGAGGCGCCACTTTTAGGCGTGCAAGTAATTAGGGTTTTATCCCCTTAGTTGCCCTATTTATATTATTACAAGAAAACCTATTTCTTGTAGGTTAAGTCAATCCTAAACCCACTTGGATTAGGATTCTAATTAACCAATAAATAATATAAATATTATTTCCATGTGGGCGGGACTAAATAATCGGCCGCAAGCCCAATTACCAACATCTCCCACTCGCACATGGACTCATCTCTAACCACATCGTATCATCAAAACCCGTTAAACACCGCTTTCTTCATACCGGAAGTGAAGCGTACATGACGAGAAAGATAAAGGGTGGAGCTATACCAAATCACCATCTCGATCAAAGATAGAACGCCCTCGTTAGAAAAACAAAACTCGCCTTATACCCCGTATATATACGTATATATATATCAATTTAAGCATCATCAATCCCTCAAGAGCGGTGCTTAAAACTCAATATGTTTGTGTATCAAGATCAACCTTTGAACAATATGATCGTATGGCATTGAAACACATAAAAATAAAGATGATATCATACTATCTTCCTTAGACACTCATATTAATCACTCTTGGCCGATCGCTTCCTAGCAATGCTCCGTAGGATCTGAGACAGATGTGCATAGCTCCTGGTCGGCATGCCAAAGTAGCATCATCAACGCCCAAGTTCATGATATAGTTCTAAGTCACATAGGGTATACCTCATTGTGATCCTGGATTTGATCACTAGAACTCACACAATGTTGATGAAGCAGGATCATTCAATCACTTTCTTAAGTCGCATTATAGTCACATACAAGATGAAGTGTATGCTATGACGAACTCCCACACGAAGCGCATGTCATGCTCAAACGCCATACGAACCTTAGTCTAACCGCCCTTAGGCGTCTAATCCTTGATTTGTTGTACTTAAAAGCAGCCACTCTTCTAGTGACTCTCTTTAAGATCTCACATTCGACTTTTTCCTTGGGATATAAAGTCTACCTTATAAAAGGTCTCATCTTGGCCGTATGCCAGCATGATAAATGTAAACGGCCATTTGCGCACTCCCTTGTAGGTACCAAAGACTTTTACTATCTCAACTTGCTCGCCCATCCGGCGACAAGGTGAATTACCCGTGAGAGGGCCAATTCAATATCCACGACATCTTTTAATCTAAAATATATATGCCACACAATTTCATATCAAAATATCCAATTAACATATAAAAGGAATAAAATGAAACCGCATTTTATTCAAACGATAATGAATAATAATCAAATGTCAACATAAGTGTTCTCATAAAAGTCAAATCCTACGAAGCCCTAGACCCAACATGTGATCCTCAAAGATCTCTAGCTAGAGGTTTAGTCATAGGTCGCCTAACATGCTTCTAGTAGGAATATATTCTAGAACAACTTCTCTTTCTCGCAACCATGTCTCTAGTGAAATGATATTTGATGTTAATGTGTTTCGCCTTCCCATGGTACTTGGGATCTTTAGTGTAACCTAAAGTCGCCATGCTATCACAAGCAATGACTACAGATCTATCCACATGTCAGAACATCAAGATGTTGAAGAAAACTCCTCAACCACACAGCCTTCTTGAACCGCACCGAGCAAGCCATGTACTCGACCATCGTAGATAGGGCGTGCTAGTCTCCGCTTGCTACTCCAAGAGATAGCTCCACCACCAAGGAGGAAAGCGAGTCTCGGTAGATTTATAACCATCTACATCTCCATTTCAATCCGCCAAGGAAACCTTTCAAGCTCAAATCACCACCTTGGTAACATAGGGTTAAATTTGTGGTTCCCACCAAGTAACGCAGAACCCTCTTCACCGCCATCCAGTGTTGAGGTCCAGATTACTTTGGAATCGACTCAACATCCCAACCAAAGCATAGGTCGCCGAGTACACACCATAGCATACATCAAGCTTCCTACCGCATTTGCATATGGAGTCGTAGACATTCTCTCTTCTTCTCTTCTTCATTCTAGGGCATTGGTTTGTACTAAGGACACATCCCTTTTCCATTGGAGTGACAACGGTTTTGAGTTAGTCATGCCAAATCGCTCGATAACTTTCTTAATGTAAGTCTCTTGAGACAAACCAAGAAATCTTTTCGAATCCATCTCTAATGACTTTTACTCCAAGCACATAGCTTGCTTCACCCAAGTCTGGCTATACGAAAAGCAGCATGTACCACTCTTTAGTGGCATTTATCATCTCCATATCATTCCCGCCTAGTAGGATGTCATCAACATATAATGACGTAATCAAGATCTTTTCTGATCGCTTAACATACAACACGGGTCTTCCTCAATCATCACAAAGCCAATTGAGGTTATCGCTTGGTGAAAGCGAATGTACCAATGCCTCAGATGATTGTTTGAGACCATAAATGGAACGCTTGAGTCAAGCACACTTTGCGCCTTGTCCCTTGACTTCAAAACCCCCCGGTTGAGTCATATAGATCTCTTCATCTAGTTCTCCATTGAGAAATGCGTTTTAACATCCATCCAAAGTTCTAGATCCATGTGCTACTATCGCTAGGATTAGGCGAACAGGAAAATCTCACCAGGGAGAATGTCTCCTCATAGTCTAAACCTCTCTTGGTAAAGCCTTTCGCCACAAGACGTGCCTTATATTTGTCAATTGATCCATCTGCCTTCGCTTGACTTTGAAACCCATTTGTTTCCAATAGTCTCTGCGACTCAAGCGAAGATCAACTAACTCCCAAACCCGATTCTTTTCATGAGGAAATTTCATCTTCCATTGCAACATCCATTCACCGTTGTAGGTAAAGAAAGAGCTTCTTTGAACGATGTAGGCTCACTAGAATTAAAAGAAGTAGTTAGGAAAGATTCTCTTCGATCGCGAATCGACGACGAGGTATATTTCCACGTTTACTTCTTCGCTCTAGTATCGACCCCACTAGAATCCGCATTCCACTCGGATGAAGATCACCTTGACTCTCATTTGGCGACTTCCATAGGTTCAACCTCATGTTGTACCATAGATTAGGTTGAGGCAATTCCCCACCTTCGCCAAAAAGATGTCATGTGTTCTTCTTCCATCTCAAAAGTTCAAAGTCTTTCCTAACTTCACCTTCTGGGAAATCATTCTCAATGAAATCAACATTACGCGACTCGATTCACTATTCCTTCGTTAGGTTTTCCACCTACATAACATAACCCTTCGAGGTATCTCGAATACCTTATGAAACACACTTGTTTCCTCTAGTGGCCTAGTTTTCCAAACTTATCGAAGTACTATGGACATAACTCGCACAACCCCAAGGATGAAGATGCCCCAATTTAGGCTTTCACCTTTCCAAAGTTCATAAGGGGTTGTGGAACCGACTTAGAAGGCACTGCTAAGTATGTAGGCGCAATATTAGCGCATCCCCCCAAAACGAAATTGAGGTTCCGCCATCATCGACCTAACCATTTCCAACAATGTTCGATTCTTCGCTCGCAACACCGCTTTTGTTTATGAGTTCTAGAATTGTCAATCGCCTGGGCAGATTCCCTTTTTCTCACACAATTTTTAAATTGATCGATAAATATTCACTGCCATGGTCAGCTCTAAAAGTTTTAAGCTTTTATCCTTTGATTCTCAACCTCTCGAGAAAGCGCTCAAAACACTTGAGAGCTTCATCGCGGTGAGAAATAAGGTAAACATAACCATAACGTATAGTCATCGATAAAAGTGAGAAATAGGAAGCTCCATGACGGCCTTAACATTCATTGTCCGCAAATGTCCGAATGGACTAACTCTAATGGATGGCTCTTTTGCCTTACCAAAAAGGCAAGCTTTTCCTCGCCAAACAAGATTCACACAAGTGGTAGGTTGACGGGTTGTGAGAGACCCCAACAGCCTTCTAGCCAATCTAGTCATCCTATCTTTCCTATATATGTCCAAGTCTAGCATGCCACAACTCGACTAGAATCATCATAAACCATGCAAGAAGAAGAATTAAGAGAAGAATTATGGGAATCCAACAAATCTAATTTAAAGAAATTATCTCGACAAAGAACCATGTCCCAAAACCTCATCACCAAAACAAATATCCAAGTGATCATTACTAAAATTAAAAGAATATCCATGT
>CM028377.1:105856957-105949699 GCA_013146195.2 Codonopsis lanceolata | reverse complement strand
TGATTTTTATGGGAAGAGGATTATGATCTTTCCTTTTCTTGACATTCATTCTTGGTTCGGCTTGTTTGTTGATGGTAGACTTAATTGGTTTCTTTTAATCTTTCTAGGTAGGTTACCAGCAGAGCTTAGCTTTAGCTTTTGTTGATTACTTTTCGGAAGGATTCGGTGGGAATACCTTTAAGTTTACCCAACGTAAAGGAGCCTTGCTGCTTCATAGACAAACTTGATAGTTACCGGTAGAGGTTCAACAGGTCTAGCCAGCCAGACTTTGCCTTGGCATAGTCGCTGCACTTCACTTTCTACCGCTACCTTCTCGTGCTTCTCATTCGAAATACTATTTTGGCTTTTCTCCTTAACTTTGGGTAAACGTAAGGGACACACTTGAATAACCAAGGCCTTGTTTCCCTATATTTCCAAATGTCTATTTAGAGAAAGAATATCATTTGCAGCCTTCTGAGGATTCACCTTCTCTATGACCGAAGAGGTTGTCTGAAGAGGCACATCTGAATATCCTATGCCGCTTTATCATTTAGATTTTTGGCTTGAAAGGATTTCTTCGAATGCATCCTCGAGTCGCTCTAGAGTCAATTGTCTTTGCAAGGCAATTTTCTCTAGGTCAAGTCCTTTGATGTGCTCAGATAGACAATCAATTTTGTCATAAAGAAATTTGTTTTCTTCCTTCCGCTTGATACTCTCTCTTGTTGACTATTGAGAGTTTGAATCTCACTGCCATCATAGATTTCTCATCGTAATTTCTCACGCTTCTTGGCCGGTTTAACATAGGCTACTCTAAAGGAATTAAATTCTTCAAGCATATCTTGATTATCCTTGAGAAGTTCTTCCTTAGTGAAGCTGTCACTGTTGGTTTCATTTTTGTCCAAAGGACTAGGTGAAACTTCAACTTCATTTTCAGAGTCATAGGTAGGACCTGAATCATGAGCTATTACATATGTTAGCTTGCTCACAATCCTTCCTCCTCTTTCTCCGAATCGGTCTCAAACCATGTAGCAACATGTTTGTCTTCTATGTCTTCACCAACATACCTTTTTGTTTTGAAATTTTCTAAAAGAGGGTTTTCTATGCTTCAAATTTTGGCTTAGGACATTTTGAGGCAAATGACTGTTTCCTACGCTTATAACACACAAGCTCTTCCTTAGATGAGCTTTCACCATTCTTCCTAAAAGGTTGTTGGTGTGTGTTCTTCCTTCCATATTTTGCAAATTTTTGAAAACGCTTTTACAAACATGGCAAATTGTTCATCAAATAAAAATCATTTTCATAGGAGAAGTGGAAGGTTTGTTTTCAACAATGATTTCTTTCTGGACCATGGTCGCAAGGATACGCTCAACCTGCTTGTCTTGCTCTAGAGCTTGATTAACTTCAAGTTCATAAACCTTTAAACTTGCGTAGAGACTACGAAGAGTCATCTCGTTTGTTCTTAGATTCTTTCATAGTCGTGGTCTTAACATGCCATAAGCTACCTAGAGAGCCTAGAAACCTCATGTTCATTTCCTTTTTGTCATACGCTTTTCCTAGAGAAAAGCAACTGTTAATTACCTCACTGAAGCGATCGTATGCTTGTCTCAAGGTTTCCTTAGGATCCTTTTTGAAAGAATCAAACTGTTGGATGTATGTATATTTTCTGTTGTCTCTTGTGTCTTGGTCTCCTTCCAAGTATTCCACAAGAGCTTTCACATCTCTTTGCAGCTTGTACATCGAATCACTTGTTTGGTATGTGCTTGTTCAGAGAGTCGGTGATTATGTTGATTGCTTTTGCGTCAAGTTCTACCAGCTTTCTATCATCCTCGTCCATTCGATTCTTCTTTTGGTACTTCAGAGATTCCCAAATGATGAGGCTAGAAGATTGGCCTTCATTGGTACATGTTGACCTGCAAGTGACACATTTCCATAATCTCGTTGTCAATAGAGTTCATGAATCTCATTACTTTATCCTTCCATACATCAAAATGTCCTTCGTCCAATATTGGGACGTGGTTAGCATTAGATGTAAGCAAGATATAGTGTGTTTGTGCCATTATATCGCATTCTCAAGAGTTTAATCTTGAAAAACTTGTTTTCAAAAAGTAAGGCTCGATACCAATTGTGGGTCCCAATGGCCACAATAATAAGTTAGAAGGGGGTTGAATAGCTTATTATACACTTAAAACTTTAAGTAAATTCTTTGAAAGTTACTTGCAATCTATCGAAGAGAATCAAGTAGCTGAAGACCTTCAAGAAGTTGTTCCGTGTCCGAAGTACTACCTGTAGACCTTTGACAGTTTACTTAAGTTCTGCTGTAAATGGATAAATATAAACAAAGATAATAAGCAGTTCAAGTATCAGACAAACAATAAGGAATAACACAAGTGTTTTGGGATGGTTCACACTATAATGAGTGCTACGCCCACCACCAAGGCATTCAACCTTGATTTAAATTGTGCACTATGTTTTCCACTTAGATCAATTACAAAGAATATCCCTAATGGATCGTGTACAAAATATTGACTTGTGTTTGTCTAGGGAATTAAATATCTGTAAATACAAGATATTTAATCTGCGTAAGTATAGTTAATGAATGTAAACAACAAGAAGATAAAACAATAAGTGTTGATGAAGCGACTTCTTGTTGTTGATGATGACTTCTAGATATTGAGGATCTCTTGATTGCTGCTTGGTGAAGGACTTGGAGTTATGAAGTTTGAGCAATCCTTTAAGTGTTCGATTGATTAAATCGCAGCTTGTGTTTGTTCCGTCTTGATGGCGGCATTTATAGCAGGTGCACTTCATGAGATCCGTTGGAGAAGACGAATACTTCAACAGCTCTTTTCATCAATGCATTAAATGCATGGGGCTGTCAGTCAAGGATTTTCGTCTTCACAGATATCTAGAGCAGGGAATGATTTCTGAGATCTTTGAAAAGGTGGGCGATTCAGATGTCAGATCTAAGAGTTGTTGCAGAAACTAGGGGACGATCACGCTTTTCTCACGCTTTCCTTTGTTCGGGGCCACTCAGAAAAGTCTTCTGCTTCTCGGAAAGTTGCTTTCGGCGGCTTGACATGTCGGGGAATGTCTTGGATTAATTCAAATAATTATGTAGAACAAGAATGAACTAATCCAATGAGTCGTTCTTTGGATTGGACACGTCATAGAGACTAGGTGGACATGAGGTCTGCTGCTTAAGGATCTTCAAGCTTGGCCGAGGTCTTCGGTTAAGCGTGAAGGCGTCTTCCGCTGAACCCGTGAAGTCCTACAAAAAACTATACAAGGCAAAGTTCTATACACAGTTGCCACGCTAATCGATACGCAGCCCGATTAGCCACTGAAGTATAAAACTAATGTAATGTACTGAACAGATATAAATCTAACATAAGAATCAACAGAGTAACTGTTTGTGTTTGGTTGTTTGGTTGGCTTGAGGTATGCGGAAATCGGGCATAATAAGGGCTTATTTCTTACTGATTTGGCCTTTTAAATCGGGCAGAGCAACTGTTCTTTTCACGATTTTTGGACCGAGGAAATAGGGTGGATACCTAGCTGGGGGGGTTAAGGCTCACTTCTACCGGTTGGTTTTGTGTTTGGAGGAGGTTTGGCAAGGTTTCGAGGCTTTGGAGAGATCGCTCACTATCTCACTCCGCTCTCTATTTCTTCAGCGTAACGAGTACGCTGAGAATTTTGCGGATGAATTGGTGTGTTGAAGGTCGACCCCGAAGCCTCTATTTATAAGCTGGAGAAGGGACATCGAATGAATTTAATATTGGTGTACCAGCCGCTCACGAATTTGCATTTTACGGCAATGGAACAGTTCTTTATCAACAAACTAGGCGCCACTCCTTATAAAATTGGGCGCCACTCCCATTTTTCATGTGGGTGGCGCCAGCACTATTCCTTCTTTTGATTTTTGAAGCTTTGAACCCTGCATTTCACTTTTTTGCGCATCCTGCTTTGTCATTTTGCATTTTCGACCCTGTAACTTGACATTTGTTAATGTTTTAACAGGTTTTGATATTTTATGTCATGTCACATACCAGGGGTACGAAATTGGGGTGTCTACAGAGCCCCTCAACGATGGATCTATGGGTAACCCTCAGCTTACTGAGTAGACGAACATCGTTGATAAGAAATAGACTCTCTAATTTCGCTCAATCAATACGGGGGGAGAGAGATGCAACAGGTAGCAGTTATAATGCAGCAATTTATAATGTGAAACAAACCTCCATATCCTAGACTTTTTTAGTCAGTTATAGCAGGTTATTGCAGTTTTTAAATAGATATGCAAATTAAGTGCTCTGATGGTTGGACCTACTAATGTAGGCTGCCTACGTATTCCTTAATAAAGGAAATCAGACCAAACGTAGTTCGGTCTCAAGCTGAAACAAACAACCAACGAGGATGTTATGCTCTTTGGGTCAATACCCATTTGAGAGCACAATGAAAAAAAGATTTTCATGTTTTTCGAAAAACCATATTCTTCCTATCCAAAACTGTCGTCAAATACGGTATGAAGATTTTTGTGTTTTTCGAAAACCATATTTCAATCAGTCAATACCTGTCGTTGAAATACGTTAAGATGCTTTTAAATTATTCATGGTCAATACCTTGTTTCCGGACACAATAAGAAAACTTTCAAATTTTCGAAACCTGTATTCGACCGATTAATATCTGACATCGAATACGACAAAAGAATTTTCTTCAAATTTTTCGAAAACTGTATCCAACTGATCAATATCTGTTGGACACGACAAAGAGATTTTTCTTTTTTTCTTCCTTTTCCTTTTTTTTTTTTTTGAACAAAACCTTTTGAAAAAGATTTTTCTTTTATTTTTGAAGGTAGAATAAGCAAACCTTACCTTTCTTACCTTTTCATGCTTTTGATTCTTGCCAGCCTAATTTGGCTATTGCTTACGGCTCTTTCATGTTGGGGATCTCTTTTTTTTCTTTTCTTTTCTTTCTCTCTCTCCCTCTCTCTCTCTCTCTCTCTCTCTCTCTCTCTCTCTCTTTGATTTTCTTCATGACTTTATTTTTTTTGCATGCTTTTTTTTTCTCTCTCTTTTTTCTTCTTTTTTTCTTTTCCTTTTTTCTTTTTTTTTTATGTAAACTTTATTTTTACAAAAAAGAAAGGATGCTTACCTTTGCCGCCGAATTTTCTGACTTTTCTGCTTGTCTTGCGGCTGACTTGTTGGAGACATGAATTTTCCTTGCTCTTGGGATGAAAGGACATCGAATTTAGTTAACAAAATTACTTTTGTTAACTTTCTGTCAAGTTTTATAGGCCATTTTGCAACTCTGGAATTTTGAGGACTTAAGTGCTGAGTTTAAGTTGCTTGGAGGGGGAAAAGTGAAAACTCCACTTTTCCTCCCTTCTTGACTTACGGGATGAAAGAGTAGCAGCTTTCATTCTTTCTCTTCTCTGCTTTTTTTTCTTCCATTGTTGACGGAAGAGTTTTCTTTTCATTTTCTTTCATTACTTTTCTTTTTCTCAATTTTCTTCCGCCAAAAATTTTGTTTTTCTGCATAGATGACTTCTTCTTCGAGATCTCGGAAGGGGAAAGCACCAATGAACCCGGAATCAGGTAAAGAGAGGAGGGAACTTCCTCCTTTGGTCCGGAATCATATTGATTATTATTATTCAAAGCGAGACTGGGGTAATCTGGTGCGTGACTGGTACAAACATGTCTCGAATCTTCCAGATCCTGCTGTAAGTATACTATTTCTTCTGCCCATTTGGTTAATTTTCCAGATCTACTCAATTCATGTACTGCTTTGGACCTTTGGAGTATATATATGTTTCCTATGATGTTTGTTGCATGCAATTTATGGGCTAAAATGATGTAATTTTGGTAATGATGCATGAATTTTTTGCAATTTATTTTTGCGATGCATGATTGATAGTAGTCACTATTTGACCCTACTATGCATGATTTATACTGTTAATGCAAATAAGGCTATATGATGCATGTTTTAGGCTAAAAAAATATTTTTATGCGCGATATGTTCATGATACGGACTTTTTGGAATGAAATGCAAATTTTTCCGGATGCATTTTTCGGATACATTTTCGGATATATGCAGAACATAACAAATATATTTTATACACCAGAACTTATTTTTTATGCATGACAATGCTGTAGGGATATAAGAAATGCCAAGGAGATATTCTTTTTTTATGATGGGTGACATTTTAATTCCCTTTTTTCTAATGTCATAATGCAGCTATTTGGACAATAAATGCAAATAATGGATGCATGTATCACTTTATTTGATGCAAATGTGATGCTAAAAACATATGGGATGCTTTTTAATGTGAATGCATGGGCAATTTATTTTTAACATGAATGTGAAAATAAAAAATGTGACATACATATTTAAATGCAAAGTATATTTTTTATGACACCTAAAATGCTAAAATGTATATTTTAAATGTAAAAGATGTATTTTTTTTATTTTTTTTATTTTGTTTGTGATTGCTACACATTTTATTTTATTTACACAAATGCAAAAAAAAATTCCGAAATATGTGCTAAGATATAAAAAAAAATCCTAAATGGGAGGGATACATTTATTTGATGATGATTGATTGATTTTTCTCTTTTTTTTTACGTAAAAAAAACAAAGAACAAATGTCTCATTTATTTTGTTGTTTTTCTTCTTTTTTTTTTTAAAAAAATCTAATGTATTAATTATGCAAGAAAAAGGGGTTTGTGAGAATCTTACCTTTCTTTTCTTCTTCTTCTTTTTTTTTTCTTTTTAGGAGCGTAAGACTTTGAGCAGGGTCCGAGCCAGTTGTGGCATGGTATTAGATATCTTTCAGTCAATGCCTGGACCGACCCAGGTTCTAGTGGAGGATACGGGCTTCGGGGTGTTCATGCGGGCGTTTCGTCCCTTCCGCAATTACATGGCTATATTCAATGTGTTGCGGAACTACTGGTGGGACACGACCCACACCTTCCATCTTAGCTGGGGAGAAATTACTATGACCCCGTGTGATTTTGCTGCTATCACGGGCATACCTACCAGCATTGGGCAGACCTTGGCACCAGATTATACCCTTCGTGAGCATCATGATGTGGTGGAGGATCTTCTGGGCTTTGTGCCCGTATACAAGACTGCCGATGAGGTCACCATTCGCAGTGTGAAGGAGTGGCTCGTGGAAAATGCTGGACAGATCGATGCCAAGGATGGCGTCGCTGTGGCTCATGTTGCCAGAGCATTTTTATTTTTCTTCTTGGGGATGTCAATCTTTGCCAACTCTTTTTCTCACTCTCAATTTTTCTGTCAGCATTTTTTTTGTTTTTTTTTTCTTTATCATTCTCTTTTTTTTCAGCTGACTTTTGCTTCCCTTCCCTTTTTTTCAGGTATGGGCTTATTTTGTATTTGACTTTACACCGGGCCCACTGCACAGCAATGTTTACGGACCGCCTTACTTGGCCAAGTTTATAAATGCAAATCGGAAGAAAAAGGACAGCAAGGGCCATTTTTTAGATTCATTGGGGCTTCGCAACAGGATAGAAAGCTCGACCTCGGGCTCGATGCATCGGTCCCTTGGCGGGGGAATCGATGGGGCGTCTGAGGTTACTGATATTAGTCAGCGGATTCGATGGTGTCAATTATGTGTGATCCTTTGTATATGGGCGAGCGGGTCAACCGTCAGCATTTTCTGGTTTCGACACCTCCGGTGGCGCCTCCTGCACCTCCCCCGTGGGTAACTATTCCAGACCTTTTGCCAAACCAATATCTCTACTTGTCCAGATTTACGATGCCGCCCAGTGATTATCCGGTCATATCGTACAAGGATTTTCTGAGGACAATGCTCCATCCTCCGCCTCCTTCTCCTGTGATTGCCAGGTGTGCATCTGTTGCCTGTGATAGGCCCGGGTCTTCTTATTCAATCACGATGCGCGGTCCCGAAGTTTTCCATGCGATGGCGCCTTCTCGACTTTCCGATGCTCGGCGAGGCGGGAGGTTCATAGAGGTCCTTCACGATGCGAGAGATTCCCGAGGAATACCGTGTCCCTGATCATGCCCGCACGGTATATTTAACATCTTTTTTTTCTCTCTCTCTCTTTTTTTTTTTGCTAGCATCATTTTCTTTTCGTTTTTGGACTGATGCTTTTTTTTTAATCACCTTCTTTTTCTTTTTTCAGGTCAAGGTGTCTACGTACAAGAGGCTGTTGCGGGGCTTTGTCAGCATCAATAAGCTTTATCAGCGGCTGATGGATGATTTTTCTTGCCGGGGTAATGAAGCTGTGCGGTAGCCCAGGCGCCGTGATGATGATGATGATGCGGATGTAGGGTCAGTCGGTCGCTTCGGCAGGAACAGTACATAGAGCTGGTGGCACGGTGGGCCCTCGGGTTATGGGAGGTGGCTTTGACAGAGGCAGAGCGTCTTTTGATTATTAGCATCTTTTCCCTGCACATATTAGTTTCTCTTTTCTCTCCTTTTTTTTATCGAAAATTTGTACAAACATGGATTATGTAATGTAATATAATTTTATATGATATGAGAAAATGAAATGCACACTCAAAAATACATGCAGAAAATAAAACTATGCCGATTCCTAAGGGTAATGGCACGCTGTTTTTCAGAAATGAATTTTAAAGGAGTACACATTTGGCTTTTGAGGGGGCTTTTCTGGTGATCTGCGGGAAGAGGAAGAAGCAGCCGCCTCCTCCTGTGCTTGGGCATATAATTGCAGCCCATCTATCATGCATAGCCTTTTCCTTTTATAGCATGCTAAGCTCTTCGAAGTGATCGAACAAGGCGGCACGATTGGCGTCGACGAAACCAGGACACCAGGCTGTTTCAGGAGGTAGTATTGGACAAAGCTGGCGCCACCCATATGAAGTTTGGGCGCCATGCCAAGAGTGAGCATGGGTTCCGCCTAGTTTACTCCTCTGGAAAGTTTTCTCAGCCTCTGTTCGCAATTGTTTGTCGATTTCTTTGATTTTTGCTTATAAAAAGGACGTCAGGCAACGTAAATTTTCACACCTGATTTCTTTCTTTCTGCATTTGATTCCTTGAGTTTTCTCTCTTGCCCAGTAACTCTTTTCTTTTGTCAAATAAGCCTTTTATTTTGCTCAAATGACTACACCATATCACACACCGTTAGAGATAGAGATTTATGAAACTGCTCTTGATTTCTGGATTCTTTCCCTTCGAGCGGACGAACGTGACTGTTTCGACCATATTTTTGGCTTCAGGTGTCTTCTATCCTGGAGAAATATTGTTATCAACTGGGACATGTTAAGGGGGGCATCCAGGTTCTGGTCTCCTCAAGACCACCTCTTCAACTTTGGAATGAATGCGATGTGTCCTGCTTTTGAGGAGTTTTGTGCGATGCTGGGGGTAGCGCCCACTTGTCTCATTGTCGTGCCTTCGCCTCGGAGGCGTCCCTATATGGCAATTAAGGAGCTGTTCCGTACTACTCGTGCTACCACTCCAGGTTTTTATAACGGAGTTAACTTTGATTTGATTGTTCATCCCGGAGCTTTTACGGAGTTCAGGGAGAATGATGTAGACTACTTGAGGCGTCGGTTGACAGCTCTCTTCTTATGTTTGGTGGGGAGATACTTGCTGGTAGGCCAACCAGGGTTTATTGACGTGCGGGTTGTTCATCTTGCTTTGCAGGCACGGGATTGCCGATCAAATATTGTCCCAGTGATCTTAGCAGAGACCTTGGCCGGCCTGGATGCTTTCGCCGGTGGTGATGAACTTTTTCCTACCGGAAGTCCCATTTTAATCCATATGTGGCTAGAAGAACATTTTCTCTGTGTGATGGCTCCTGTACTTCATGGAGCAATGTATGACCCTGGGCTCTATGGTTTTTGCGGTCGCTTCCCTCAAACCAATTACTCGGACTATGACTGGGCTGAGAGCTTCTTCCGGAGGGGCTCTATGGATATAGCCTGGGTAGTTCATCACTGGGAAATCCAGCGCTTCCTTTTGCATTCTGCTGGCTATGCCCAGGTGGTCATGTTGTGGATTAGGAGGACTTCTTTTTATAGGGCGGACAGAATATTGCGCCAGTTTGGGAGGGAGCAGGTTATCCCGGACATGACTCGTCCCGTGTTCTTGGAGATGGAGAATAACAGAACTCTGGACTTTGATTTCCAGAGGATGTGGCGGCTGGATTTTGATAGGCATCAAGTGGCCTATTTGTTTCGACTAAATGCTTACGTCCCACGGTATTTGGCGTGGATAATGGTGATTGCAGAGGGTCTTCTCGCGAAATTAGGCAAGGCGGCGGGCGAAACTTGTTCGACCGTCATGTCGCTACTGGTATAGATGTTCGCCTGATGGAAATAGGCTAAGATATTGACAGCTCAGGCCTGGTGATCCCTCAGGCTTTGCAGGAGGATTTCATACGGGTGCATAATCTCGGCACCCCGGTGGCTCCTGGACCAAACGTAGCAGGTCCCAGTAATGCGGCCCCTCGGCTTAGCAATGTGAATCGTCAACATAATTCATGGGAGTCGGAGGAGGCTATCCCTCCCCCTCAAACTGGATGGGGCACCGACTTTAGGCATGATGATTATGAGGTCCCTCGGCTTGCAAAGGCGAAGTCGGCAACACAATCCCCGGGAGCCGGAAGAGGCCGTCCCTCCCCTAAAGCTGGATGGGCACGCTGGCGGGCATGATGATTATGAGATGCCTCAGCTTAGCAATGCGAGTGGGCATCTGTGAGCATCCCGGGATGTGCTCCCGCGCCCCGCGCGCCCTTGGATAGGGGTGCGCGTACGGGTGGATGCGGGACACCACTGCTCTCGTTCCACCCTCCCTTGTCTAGGGGAGGACGAAATCAAAAGTGCGATAAGAGTGATGTTAGAATAGCGCGTTGGAATGCGCCTCGGTTGCCTTTAACAGATTTTGATCCAATATGAGAGCTTATGGTTTCCCGCATCAAGTTATCCCTTTTTTAGGGGATTCCAGGATATGGGAATGCATCACCCTTCTATTCCCATTCTCCCTTTTTGAGGGGAAAACGTGAAAGTGCAAGGAAGGAATGTTGCAGCGCCCCCACTATGGATTTTATAAAAATAGCCTTATGGCCTATCTCGGATCACTATGGGTGCTTTGGGTTTTCTACGTCAAGTTATCCCTTTTTAGGGGATACCGGGAGACATAGGAATACATCAGCTTTCCATTCCCATTCTCCCTTTTTTAGGGGAGAACGGAAAAGTGCAAAGAAAGATGTTGCGAGGCCCCATTGGATCCAAAATGTTTTAGAGTCGCCATCTTTATTTTAAGGTAAAAATAAAGCAAAACCAGAAAAAGAAAACCATAGATAAAAAGCGGGTTCGGAGGCTAAGTTACGAGTTGGGAAGGTGCTAGGCACCCAACTCGCCCTTTCGGTCTCAAAACAGTTTTTGGCTAAAGTATGCTTTTTGTTATATTTATTTAACAGATAAATAAAGCATTAGCGCCTGAAATACATCCATTTGTCTACATTATTCTGAGACTTGCAAGCGTCTCTTTACACATAATTACAGATATACTTGAAAATATTTGGACATAATAACGGCTCTATTACATAATATTTTCTAATCTAATTCGGGCAGCACAACGGCTTATATGGACTACATTGGGCCGGATTTAAATAACAACTTTAAATAATAAAAGAGTGGAAAAGTAAATAGATAAATAAAATAACGCCCTTAAAGGTTTTTACCTTTTAGAGCGGGGGGTGCTCGCTCTGTCCTTCTCGGGAGAGGAAGACTTTTATTGATGTTGCTGATGTGATTTGGGCAGAGTGACGGCTTATATATGGTGTTTTTGGCTCATTCACTCGGGCAGAATGACGGCTTAGTTTTTGTGGTTTTGGCTTATTTGGTTGGGTGGAATAACAGCTTATATGGGTTGATTTTCAGCCTATTACTCGGGCAGAGTAACGACTTACTTTATGGTTTTTGGGTCGGGGAAATATGGTGGATACCTAGCTGGGGGGTTAAGGCTCACTTCTACCGGTTGGTTTTGTGATTGGAGGAAATTTGGCGAGTTTCGAGGCTTTTTGAGGTGATCGCCGCTATCTCACTTCTCCACTTCTCTCTCTATTTCTCAGTAACGAGCAGCGGAGAATTTTTATCGATGAAAAGGTGTCTTGAATGAAGAGCCCTGTATTTATAGGAAGAAATGAGGACACATAAGGAATTAAAATTCCTTCTTCATGCTTCGGCCAGAAGCCTGCAGCCTTGAACAAAGTTGAGCTTTACGGCGATCGAAGGAGAAAACTGGGCGCAGCGCTTTACAAATTTGGGCGCAGCATATGGAATTGGGCGCCACCCCCAATTTCCATGGTGGCCATGCCCAATTTCAGACTTGCCACTTTTTGAACACTTTGGTCCCTGCAGTTCGTCCTTTTGCGCATCCTGCTTTGTCCTTTTGCACTTTTGACCCTGTAACTTGACATTTGTTAATGTTTTAACAGGTCTTGATATTTTATGTCATGTCACATTCCAGGGGTACGAAATTGAGGTGTCTACAGAGCCCCTCAACGATGGAGCCCAGCTTATCGAGTAGACGAATATCGTTGATAAGAATAGACTCTTCAATTTCGTTCAATTGTAAAACGAGGGAGAAAGATGCAACATGTGGCAGTTATAATGCAGCAATTTAATGTGAGACAAACCTCCATATCCTAGACATTTTTAGTCGGTTATAGCAGGTTATCGCAGTTTTTAAGCAGATATGCAAATTAAGTGCTCTGATGGTTGGACCTACTAATGTAGGCTGCCTACGTATCCCTTAATAAAAGGAATTAGACCAAACGTAGTTCGGCCAGGGGACCAAATGCTGCGGGGTAAGTGTTGCGGTGGTGCAAGTGCGGCAATGTTAAATGAGCAAGTGCATGCAAAGCTTTATCAAATGAGTGCTGCAAAGGTAAATAATGTGTTGTGTTTGGTCGCATCTACCAAGATAGACTGCCTACGTATCCTTAGCCAAGGAATCAGACCAATCGTAGCTCATCTGTGGCTGCGCGGCATGAATTGTTTCCTAGGAACTTAGCCTCTACTGGAGAACAAGACCTTTCCCTATAAATCCGGGGTTGCTTGCCCCTTAAAAGAAAGTTTTCCAACACAACAAAAAATGCATGGAATATACTGCCTCCTTAGGAACTCAGCCTTCACCGGAGAAGAAGACCTTTCCCTATTAATCCGGGGTTGTGTACCCCTTAAAGGAAAGTTTCCAAACATCAAACAAATGCACTGCTAAAAAGGAAAATACCTTCCTTTCCTTTACCTTTGTCGTGTCCATGCAGCAAAGAAATTGCCGCTTCGATGTTGCTTGATGTAAACTTGCTTGTCGCTTTACCTTTCGTTCTCTTTGCTTCTTTGCACTTTCTTTGAGGATTCTTCTTTTTATCAATTTGCTCCGCCTTTCTTTGGAAAATCTTTCCTGCTTTGTTTTCGGCTCTAGCTGGAAAATTTTCTTCATGCTGCTGCATTTTCTTTACTGCTCGTTCTAACCTTGGTCAGAAGCATCCTTTTTCTTGCTGCAGCATCTCTTGATATCAGCTGAAATCGTCTTTTCTTTGCTGTTGTTTTCTTTTTGTTCCATTCTCTAGCTTTAGCCGAAAATTTCTTCTTCTGCCGCCGTATTTTTCTTGTTGCATGTACCTAAAAATTTTCTTTCTTGTACATGCATTTTCCCCTCTCCCTTTTTTTTTGTTTTTTTTTTGGTTTTTTCTTTTTTGGTTTTTTTTTCTACATGCCTGTCATTTCTTTATTTGCATGCTTATTACCTCTTTTTTTTCTTTTTTTTTATTTGGTCCGCCCGGATATACTTCTGATCTGCTAGATTTTGGCACTGTTTGACACCTTTGAAGCATTCCTAGCTTTTTTTATTAATGCTTATGCATGTCTGGGGCTACATGATGCATGCGTATGCTGCAGAGATATAGTGAATGCCATGGGAATATTTATTTTCATGATTGGAGACATTTTATTTTCTTTTTAACGCACCCCTAATGCAGCTTATTGGATGATAAATACAAATGCTGGATGCATGTACTTACTTTAATACAAATGTGATGTCTAAAAATTACATGATGTCTATTAACATGATGCATGAGCATTCTTTATTCTATTATGCATGCAAAAAATGCAAAATGTAGTACATACCTTTAAGATGCAAAATGCATTTTTACAATGCCTATAATGTAAAAACGTTTATCTAGATGCAAAACAATACATAAATTTTTTTATTGTTTCTTAAAAAAAAAAAAAAGAACCTGTACAAACATTTACAATGCAATCTAATTTTATATGATGCAAAAATAAAATAATATATATATATATATATATATATATATATATATATATATATATATAATGTTGGTGAGGAGCACTATGGTTGTGTCACCTTACCACCTTTAGATAAATCTTCATTCTAAAGCATCCATGTGGAAAATTTTAAAAAATTTTGGTTTCTAGCCATTAACTAATAATAATACATAATAATAATCAATATGATAAGGGGTATTAGTATTAGTATATATAACTTCTTCTATTGTCAATAGTAGAAGACTTATATTTAAAAACTTTTACAACTAACATTATTTCTAACCAATGTGTGATAAAACTCTTCAAGGTTAGATATTACTTCTAATGATTCACTTTTAACATCATACTTTAAGCTTTGATATCTTATTCATCCAAAACTTGATTTGGACAAATAAATATATCATTTCGATGTTCTTGACGAGTAGAACACATTTGCACAATTACTTTTGTCAACAAACAAATGACACGTAAAGAAATTTGTGCCTCAAGTTGCACAATTTCTTTCACTAAAAACACTAATTTTTTTAATAAGTATTATATTTTAACTCTTGATATTTTATTTATCAAAAACTCGATTTGGACAAATAAATATATCATTTTAATGCTCTCACCGAGTAGAACACAATTGCGCAATTATATTTACCAACAAACAAAGAACAAGTAAAGAAATTCGTGCCTCAAGTTGCACAATCTTTCTCACTAAAAATAATATTTTTTTAACAAGTGTTATATTTTAAGTCTTGATATCTTATTATCCAAAACTCGATTTGGACAAATAAATATATCATTTTGATGCTCTCACCGAGTAGAATACATTTGCGCAATTACCTTCGTTAACAAACAAATAACACGTAAAGAAATTCGTGCCTCAAGTTGCCCAATTTATTTCGCTAAAAACACTAATTTGTCAACAATAGAAAAGATGTATCTCACATTGGTTAGAAATTGATGTTGGTTTTAAAAATTCCATTATTAAGTACCAATATAAGAAATGCACCATACATTGATTGGAAAGTGATGTTGATTTTCAAAGTCATTAGAAAACCAAAAGTTTTTAAAGCTTCCACATGGATGATTTAGAATGAAGATTTATCCAAAGGTGGTGAGGTGGCACAACCATAGTGCTTCTCACCAACTTTATATATATATATATATATATATATATATATATATATATATATATTTATTTATTTAGTTATATTATCATTATTACCAATAGAAGATGTATATCTCACATTGACTAGAAAATGATGTTGAGTTTAAATTATTTTATATTATTACCAATAAAAAAGATGTATAACACATTGTTTAAAAAGAAAATGTTAGATTTTAAAGTCTTTAGACTAAAGACTTCCACTTTTACAAGAGATGTATCTCACATGGTTACAAAATATTCTACTATTATTACCAATAGAAGAGATGTATCACACACTGGTTAGAAATTGATGTTTATATTAAAAATACTATTATTAATTACTAATTGAAAATGTGTATCATACATTTGTAATAAAGTGATGTTTGTTTTCAAAGTTTTTTGATAAAAAAACTTCTACCATTATTACCAATAAAATATGTATATCACACATTGGTTAAAAAATGATGTTGATTTTTAAATATTTTATTTTAGATTATATAAAAGACTTACTATTATTAGCAATATAAGATATATATACTTTTGGTTTTCTAACCATTAGCTAATAATAATACATATTAATAATCAATATGATAAGGGGTATTAGTATTAGTATAGATAACTTCTTCTATGGTCAATAGTAGAAGACTTATATTTTAAAAAAAATTACAATTAACATTATTTCTAACCAATGTGGGATAAAACTCTTTAAGGTTAGATATTACTTCTAATGACTCATGTTTAACATCATACTTTAAGCTTTGATATCTTATTCATCTAAAACTTGATTTGGACAAATAAATATATCATTTCGATGTTCTTGACGAGTAGAACACATTTGTACAATTACTTTTGTCAACAAACAAATGACACGTAAAGAAATTTGTGTCTCAAGTTGCACAATTTCTTTCACTAAAAACATTAATTTTTTAATAAGTATTATACTTTAACTCTTGATATCTTATTCATTCAAAACTCGATTTGGACAAATCTCACCGAGTAGAACACATTTGCGCAATTACCTTCGCCAACAAACAAATGACACGTAAATAAATTTGTGTCTCAAGTGCACAATTTGTCTCACTAAAAACACTAATTGTTTTAACAAGTATTATACTTTAAGTCTTGATATCTTATTATCCAAAACTCGATTTTGATAAATAAATATATCGTTTTGATGCTCTCACCGAGTAGAACACATTTGCGCAATTACCTTCGTCAACAAACAAATGACACGTAAAGAAATTCGTATCTTAAGTTGCACAATTTATTTCACTAATAACACTCATTTTTCAACAATAGATGAGATGTATCCCACATTGGTTAGAAATTGATGTTGGTTTTAAAAATTCTATTATTAAGTACCAATAGAAGAAATACATCATACATTAGTTGGAAAGTGATGTTGATTTTCAAAGTCATTAGAAAACCAAAAGTTTTTAAAGCTTCCACATGGATGATTTAGAATGAAGATTTATCCAAAGGTGGTGAGGTGGCACAACCATAGTGCTTCTCACCAACTTTATATATATATATATATATATATATATATATATATATATATATATATATATATATATATTTATTTATTTAGTTATATTATCATTATTACCAATAGAAGATGTATATCTCACATTGACTAGAAAATGATGTTGAGTTTAAATTATTTTATATTATTACCAATAAAAAAGATGTATAACACATTGTTTAAAAAGAAAATGTTAGATCTTAAAGTCTTTAAACTAAAGACTTTCACTTTTACAAGAGATGTATCTCACATGGTTACAAAATATTTTACTATTATTATCAATAGAAGAGATATATCACACATTGGTTAGAAATTGATGTTTGTATTAAAAATACTATTATTAATTACTAATTGAAAAGATGTAGCATACATTTGTTATAAAGTGATGTTGGTTTTCAAAGTTTTTTGATAAAAAATTTCTACCATTATTACCAATAGAAGATGTGTATCTTACATAAGGGTGGCAAATCGGTCGTGCTGGGTTGTTATCGGGCCGGCACGATAACAGCACGACATGATAAGCACGAACACGGCATGATAAGCTTATCGTGCCTAATATTAAAACCCGAACACGACACGATAAAAACACGAAAAGCACGGCACGACACGATAGGCACGATAAGCAAAAAAACACGATTTATTTAGTCAGACCTGTTAAGCCCGTTAAGCCTAATAAACATTATAAAATATATAATTTTGATTTTTTAATACATATTTTCAAAATTTATCAATATAAATAGTCAAGTAGTTTAAAAGTCATAAATTTTCAAATGATAAAACTATGAAATAATCATGAAAATAATTCGAAAGAAGTGAATAACGCCTAGTAAATTTTTAAAAATATGTTTTTAAAACATATACTTTTTAGTTATCGTGTCTTATCGTGCCTTGCTGTGCTTATCAAGCCAGCCCGATAACAACCCATTTTTTATCGTGCCCTATCGTGTTGGCCCTATAACGGCCCGAACCCGATTAGCCCCAGTCTAAACCCTATAATTTCGTGTCGTGTTCGTGTCGGTCAATCGTGTCGTGCCTCAAATTGCCACCCCTAATCTTACATTGTTTAAAAATGAATTATGATTTTAAAATTTTTTAACAAAATGACTTTTAATATTATTATCAAGTTAAATGTTAATTTTAAAAGTCTTTAGATAAAAAAAATTACTATTATTATTAATACAAAATATGTATCTCACGTTAGCTAGAAACGTATATTAATTTAAAAAGTATTTAGGTAAAAAAATCGTTTAATAGTATTAACAATATAAAAAAAATTATAACAATGGAAGAGATTAAAAATATAATTATAATGTCTAAAAGTTATATTATTATTACAAAAATATATATATCCAACATTGTACCCGTGCATAGCACGGGCTAAATAACTAGTAAATAAATAAAAAACACGCAGACTCAAAACATACGCACAAAGCAAATCTATACCGATGTCTAATGGGTAATGGCACGCTGTATCTCCAAGATGGATTTTTAAGGAATATACCTTCGGGTTCGAACAGGCTTCCCTTTTTCTTTTTTTCTTTTTCTTTTTTTGTGGTATGCGGGGAGAGGAAATGGCAATCACCTCCTTGGCCATATAATTGTTGCAGGGCTATACCTTCGGGTTCGAACAGGCTTCCCTGTATTTTTATTCGCAATCAGACAGGACAGCAGTGAATGGTCAGAACGCAAGTCGTCAGGCTGTTTCTGGACAATGCCAGTGTGGATAATGAATAGGACGAGGACACTTCTGGTGCTTCTCATTCTGATGAGACTGAGCCTTTTTTTGTGCCTCGCAGAAGAAGTATGTGGGCCCGGCCGGGCGGACGTCGCAGACATTGATGGAATGCTCCGGGGCTTAAGATGCAAATGAAGGATAGTTTTGGGGGAAACAAAAGGGGGTAGAGGCAATAATAGATATGTACATGCAATTAATGTATAACCTAAATTTCTTTAGCAATTATTCCTAAGTTGCACCTTAGGACCTGTAATAATATATTTTAGTGTTTTAATGTGAGCTTCCTGTCGTGGTTTTTTTTTCTTCTGTCAGTCGAGCCCATTTGCCTGCTGAAGATCTGGAGGTAGGATGCCGAGGTTTCAAAGAGTGTTTTCCCTCCCCTTTTTCTCCTGATATATATATATATTTTTTTATTTTACTCTAACTTTTGCCTAGGTTGCCCTTTCGGGTTTTCAACCTAGCGAGCCCTTATTTCTCCTTTTTTATTTGTTTTTTTTTCTCTTTTTGTTTTTGTTTTTTTATATGCCCTAACTTTTGCCTAGGTCGCCCTTTCGGGTTTTCAGCCTAGCGGGCTGGAGAGGGAAGCACTTGCCAAATAGGGTGGTTCGAGCATAATACCTTTGAAGCTCGTTGAGATTGGAGGGCTGAACAAAGTCTTCTTTTTCCTGGCTTGCGAGGAATATGACACCTCCTGATCGGATCTCTTTGACAATATACGGCACATCGTGGAAAAGAGTAGTAGCAGCCTTTTGATGAGTAGCCCCATCATTTTTTGGCCTAGGTGACATGACATGATAGCAGTAGGTCTCGCAAAGGGGTGGTGAATGAGGTCCTTTCTTGGTCTCTTGATGCCTTTGATTTGACTATGGCCCAGCATGTTGTTGATAAAAAAACTTGTTGGGTTTGGGAATGGTCACTACATTGGACAGCCAGATCGGGTATTTTCCTTCTTTTTTTTTTTACTTTTTCCTTTTTTTTTTACTACCCGAATGAAGTTGACGTGCGGCTGTTTCATGATTTCCTCTTTTTTTTAACTTGTAGTGACCATTCTGGCTTGATGTGGTGGAGTTTTTGCTTAATTGGCCGAGCATCCGGACATGTGGGGATCTGGTGTTTGGCTATGGCTGGGTCTACCCCCGACACATCTTCATAGGACCAGGTAACATGTCCACGAACTTTTTGAGGAGATCCATGAGTGTTATCCTTTTTAGAACCTTGCAGGTAGTTGCTGATTTTGACTCTTTTGATTTCATTGTCCAGCTCCAGATTGATAGTGGATCAGTTTTCAGTTGCTGTTGATGAATGATGATGTCCCTGGTGCTCGACTGACTTTACAAGCTCAAGCAAATAATTCTTTTTTTTTTGTTCGGGTCCTATTAAATGACTCATTATTATAATGATTTAATGCGTCTTTTAATATAGGTGCAACTAAGAAATAAGCAAAGACATTTAGATTATTATTAAAAGCAAACCGTACAGGGTTTATTACATTATTGAGGACCTGGGGTTTGAGATCCTCAACTTTAGGAGCGGATCGGTAGATGACCAATCCGTAAGGCTAGGGAAAGGAATAGGGATAATATATCCAAAGCGGTCCACCAGTTCTGCGGGCGTTAAAAGCGGGCCGGTCGTAGTATACTAGTTCTACAGAGGCTTATTAGAAATAGGCTCGAACTCAGCGTGGAGCTTCTTGTAATCAGTACATCTGCCTATCATACCCAGGAAGTTTTCATCAACCTCAATCATATTGATTTGAGGTAGAGGGTTATTGACTACATTTGGTCTGGAATGAGGCTTTTCAATAACCTTATCATCTATAAGATCCTGGATAGCATCTTTGAGCAGATAACATTTATCGGTAAAGTGACCACTGCAGCAATGATATTCTCAGTACTGGGCATGATTCCAGGTCCTGGGCAGGGGGTTTGGTGGCTTATAATTTTCCATGGGCTTTAACACTCCTTGTGCCATTAGCCCCTGCAGGATCACAGACTGGGAGGCTTGCAATTCATCATAATGTCGGTTCTGATTTCTGAAATTTCTGTTCGGGCCATTATTCCCTCCGACAGTGTTGACAGACATGTCCGCTCCATAAGACCATGGAACAATGCCATAACTTTGGGTAGGAAAAGTGGCTGATGCATTCCCTACCATATTGACGGTTGGTGCGGGTGTGGCTGCGACTGTCTTCCCTTTAGAGTAACGGAAAGAGCTAGGAGGCGTATTGACTTGTCATTACCCCGTTCATATATCATCATCTATACGGGCTCCTATCTCCACTATTTCTTTAAAATTGGTGTAAGGGAGATACCGCATGTGTTCCACGTAAATGGGCTGAAGGTTTTTGATGAATATTCTGCATGACTCGGCCGGATCAGGTCTGTCAAAGGTCTGAGCCAACTTTCTTTTCCACCTGACTGTGAACTCAGCACAAGTTTCTTTTTCCCTTAGGGTGCACGACTTAAGGTCCCTTCTATTTTCAGGACTGGTGTTGTCTTTGTATCTTTCGAGGCAACTTGACTATCGGTCCCACATATTCATGGTCTTTGCTATCGACAACATTAGCCATTGTTTGCGGCCCTATTAGGGTGAGGTGAAAATTGGAAGCCATAGACTTAAAAGCTAGCTCCCCTTATTTGTATGCCGATTGGAATAGGATTTTAAGTGGGATATAGGGCATCCAGTTCCATCAAATTTTTCTATGTCGGGCATTTTGAATTTGAAAGGTAATATTGCCGCAGGTTGTAATGTCAGTGCCCGCGTAGAAAATTCCCCTTTTTTGAGAAGTTTGAGTACCATGGCTTTTATATTTTCCACGTCGGCCTCTACTTTGGTGGTGGGGAGTTGGCTTTTGGTATATAGTGGTTGGATTAGGGAAGAATTTGGGTTAATTTATTCCGGTAAGGATTTTAATGGATATGGATATTAATTTGGTGGATTTTGGGATATGGATATTGGGATGGATTACAGGATAAGGATTTTGGGTAGTGGATTTTGGATTGTTTAAATTTGGGTGGCGGGATCATTATAAGGCAAATAATTGGTAACTTGGCCTGGCGGGTTATAATTTGGTGGGTCCATATGTGAGTTGGTCTGGAGTGGGTTGGTTATGGGAACATGGAGGTCATTTGGGTTTTGGGGAACTTTGGTGCTTGGGGAAGGATATGAAGGATAGGACGGATAAGGGTTGATATTTGGGTAGTAGGGACTCGGTGGAGGATTGGGATTTAGGGTAGTAGCTATATTTGGTGGGTTAGTATTTGGCTGAGGAGTTGGGTCTGGAGGCACATGAGATGTGGATGCTTCCTGGGGGACTATAAGGGAAGAGTTTACCTCACCACTGGGTTTTTGAGCTTGTATAAGACTTGCTATTTGGCTTAGCAAGCGTTCATGTCGTGCATCAGTTACGGTCTAGCCACTTGCATTGCGAGTCGAGAAAATATCCCGGCCCAATGCGTACCCATATCGGTTTCATCTTTGCCATCTTGCTCGGATCTGTATTTTTACATCGATTATGGCCTTGGCTGATCTGATATTGATACCCTCTGTTATGATTTCTGCACTACTTTCCCGTATCAACCAGCCAGTACTATCTCTGCCTTTCCAGATTCGGGCCAGGTTTCTGAGGAAAATGGGTTTTGGATGTATCAGAAGGTTGGCTGAAGGCTTTCTGGCTTTCAGACTGATCCCAGGCGAAGAGCCTGTACTCTTTTCGGGATCCACCATTCGAAATAGTCTAGGTCGAGCATTAGAAAATAATAAATCAGCCCCAGTGTATTTTTTTTTCTTATCTTGTGCATTTTTTTTTGACTTGCGCATATTTTTTTTTAACTTGCACGCATTTTTTTTGACTTGCGCACACATTTTTTTTTGACTCGTGCACATTTTTTTTTTGACTTGCGCACATATTTTTTTTTGACTCGCGCATATTTTTTTTTACAAGGGCTGACCCACGATTTAAAATGCAAAAACCGATTGGTTTTTGAAGTGTCCTGAAAATCTATATGCAGTCTAACGTTGGCTTATGCAGGGGGTAGGCTGGCCATGGTGTAGGGTAGCAGTTCGGAATATATTTATATATAAGTGCGCGTGTGTGCGGTATCTAAAAAGCAAAAAAAAAGTTTTTTTTATATAAAAGCAGAAAATAAAACAGATATGGCATGTCTTGCTGTTATTTATGGATTTTCTCGGCTTTTTTTTAGTTTGAGCGCGTGCAAGCAAGCATACCATCAAGAAATAGAAAGAAAAGTGGGGAATCTATCTATCCCTATTAATTATAAATGGGCCATAATCCTCAAAATAAAACGACAGAATGAATGCATATATATATATTTTTTTTTTTTGAGGAATGAAAATAAAGCATAATAAAATAATAATATAGAGCCGAAAAACGAAGCAATATTAAAATAAAGCCCCGGCCCTTTTGTTGTGTTGTCCGGAAATTATTACACATAAAATATTACATATATCTATACATACATATATATATATATATATATATATATATATATATATTGCGATTTTTTTTTAAATACGAATATTTTCAAGTATATCCGTAACAGTGATTGGAAAGAAACTGCTGCAAGATGGAGGATCATATCCACAAATATAGACACTGATGTTAAATGAACGCAATATTCAAGTGTTTAAATTAATATAACAAGCATACTTTAGCCAGAAAAAAAAAGTTTTAGTTACTAAGTCTAGCCCTCCATTTTTATTTATTAAAATAAAAACGATCTCCCTAGCAGAGTCGCCACTGTGAGGTTCCCGGGATGTGCTCCCGCGCGCCCTTTGATAGGGGTGCGCGTACGTGCGGATGCGGGACACCACTTCTCTCGTTCCACCATCCCTTGTCTAGGGGAGGACGAAATCAAAAGTGCGAGAGGAGTGCTGTCAGAATAGCGCGTTGGAATGCGCCTTGATTGCCTTTAGTTGATTTTGATCCAATATGGGAGCTTATAGTTTCCCGCATCAAGTTATCCCTTTTTTAGGGGATACCAGGATATGAGAATGCATCACCCTTCTATTCGCATTCTCCCTTTTTTAGGGGAAAACGTGAAAGTGCAAGAAAGGAATGTTGCAGCGCCCCCACTATGGATTTTATAAAAATAGCCTTATGGCCTATCTCGGATCACTATGGGTGCTTTGGGTTTTCTACGTCAAGTTATCCTTTTTTAGGGGATACCAGGACATAGGAATACATCACCTTTCCATTCCCATTCTCCCTTTTTTAGGGGAGAACGGAAAAGTGCAAAGAAAGATGTTGCGAGGCCCCACTGGATCCAAAATGTTTTAGAGTCGCCATCTTTATTTTAAGGCAAAAATAAAGCAAAACCAGAAAAAGAAAACCAGAGATAAAAAGCGGGTTCGGAGGCTAAGTTACGAGTTGGGAAGGTGCTAGGCACCCAACTCGCCCTTTCGGTCTCAAAACAATTTTTGGCTAAAGTATGTTTTTTTGTTATATTTATTTAACAGATAAATAAAGCATTAACTGCCTACAAATACATCCATTTGTCTACATTATTCTGAGACTTACAAGCTCTCTTTTACAAATAATTACAGATATACTTGAAAATATTTGGCCATAATAACGGCTCTATTACATAATATTTTCTAATCTAATCCGGGCAGCATAACGGCTTATATGGACTACATTGGGCCGGATTTAAATAACAACTTTAAATAATAAAAGAGTGGAAAAGTAAATAGATAAATAAAATAACGCCCTTAAAGGTTTTTACCTTTTATAGCGGGGTGCTCGCTGTCCTTCTGGGAGAGGAGACTTTTATTCTGCCGCCGATGTGATTTGGGCAGAGTGACGGCTTATATATGGTGTTTTTGGCTCACTCACTCGGGCAGAATGACGGCTTAGTTTTTGTGGTTTTGGCTTATTTGGTTGGGCGGAATAACGGCTTATATGGGGTGATTTTCAGCCTATTATTCGGGCAGAGTAACGACTTACTTTATGGTTTTTGGGTCGGGGAAATAGGGTGGATACCTAGCTGGGGGGCTAAGGCTCACTTCTACCGGTTGGTTTTGTGTTTGGAGGAGATTTGGCAGAGTTTCGAGGCTTTTTGAGGTGATCACTCGCTATCTCACTTCTCTCTCTATTTTTCCAGCGTAACGAGAACGCGGAGAATTTTTATCGATGAAAATGTGTGCTAAATGAGGAGCCGGGGCCCTATATTTATAGGAAGAAATGAGGACACATAAGGAATTAAAATTCCTTCTTCATGCTTCAACCGGCTTGTACACAGCGCAGACAAAGTTGAGCTTTACGGCGATCAAAGCAGAAAACTGGGCGCAGCGCTTTACAAATTTAGGCGCAGCATATGGAATTGGGCGCCATGCCCATGGAATTTGGTGCCACCCCCAATTTCCATGGTGGCCATGCCCAATTTCAAACTTGCCATTTTTTGAACACTTTGGTCCCTGCAGTTCGTCCTTTTGCGCATCCTGCTTTGTCCTTTTGCACTTTTGACCATGTAACTTGACATTTGTTAATGTTTTAGCAGGTCTTGATATTTTATGTCATGTCACATTCCACGATCTTGTCGGCCAGAATAATTACTATGTGGTCATCGTGGATGAATTTGACACGCTGATGTAATGAAGAGGCTACCCCCTTTACCCCATGGATCCAAGGCGTCCGAATAATAAGCTAAAAGTGGTTGGTATGTCCAAAACTTGGAATTCGACTGGCATGGTTACTGGCCCAATTGTCAGCATCAGAGTGACCACCCCTAAGACACATCGACTAGTGTTGTCATATGCCTTTACTATTTGTGAGGAAGGAGTGAGTTCTGATATTTTCGTTCCCAATTTGGCTAAAGTGCTGGCGGGACATACATTTAAAGAAGACCCGTTATCTATCAGAACTCGGGGAACCCATTTCTCCATTATTCCCATAGTGATATGAAGAGCATCAATATGGTTGGCTCCTTCCTTGGGCAGATCTAGATCAGTAAACATTATGACATTCCCAAAGTGAATGTTTCTGATCATCTGAGTAAGCTCATTCGGGGAGGTTTCAATGGGAACGACTGCTTGACTTAAGGATTTAGCCAATGTGTCTCGGTGGGTTTTTGAAGCACAAAGTAAGCCCCAGATGGAAATGTTGGCCTGAGTTTTCTTCATCTGAGCTAAAAGAGTATCCTCCACCTCTTTAGCCCCAGTATCTGTTTCTCGGTCTTTGCCTGAGTGGTCACCTTTTTCCAGGTTTGGTTGGTAGGCTCGGCCAGATCTAGTAAGGTGGCTAACATCCCCACCGACCCAAGTGGCTTTTCTGATGTTGCAGGTATTTTGGCTACCCAGGATAGTGTCCCAAGAGAGCATATTGCAGCTAGGCTCTTTTATGGATGTAGATGGAGAGAAGGGAATGAGGATATATGGTAATGGGTGGTTAATTTTTTCGAACTTGGGCACACTGATTTTTTCATCAACCTAAATCATTTTGATTTGAGGTAGATGGTTATTGACTATATTTGGTCCGGGAGGAGGCTTTTCAATCACCTTATCGTATATCAAATCCTGGATATCATTCTTGAGCGTGTAGCACCTGTCGGTGAGGTGACCACTGTAACGATGGTATTCACAATACTGAGCATGGTTCCAATTGTCAGGCAGGGGGTTCGGTGGTCTATAGTTTTCCAAAGGCTTCAACACTCCCTGAGCCATTAGCCCCTGTAATATTACAGACTGAGGAGCTTGCAATTTGTCATAGTATCGGTTGGCCCTGTTCTGGCCCCTGAAATTCCTGTTTGGGCCATTATTCCCTCCGACTGAGTTGACAGACCTGTCTGGTCCATAGGACCATGGAGCAGCGGTATAGCTTTGGGTAGGAAAAGTGGCTGATGCATCTCCTACCATGTTGACGGCTGGTGCTGGTGCGGCTGTCTTTCCTTTAGAGTATCGGAAAGAGCTAGAGGGTGTATTGACTTTTAATTGGCCGGTTCGTATATCTTCATCAATACGAACCCCTATCTCCACCACTTATTTGAAATTGGTATAAGGGAGATACCGCATGTGTTCCAGATATATGGGCTGAAGGTTTTTGATGAACATTCTGCATGACTCAGCCGGATCAGGTCTGTCAAAAGTCTGGGCCAACTTTCTTTTCCACCTGACTGCAAACTCAACACATGTTTCTTTTTCCCTTTGGGTGCATGACTCGAGGTCTCTTTTATTTTCTGGGCTGGTGTTATCTTTGTACCTTTTCAGGAATTTCTTGGCTATCCGGTCCCAGGTATTCATGGTGATACTGTCTGACAACATCAGCCACTGCTTGGCAGCCCCTACTAGGGTGAGGTGAAAATTGGAAGCCATAGCTTCAAAGCTAGCTCCCCTTGACTGCATACCAATGGAATAGGATTTTAAATGGGATATAGGGCATCCAGTCCCATCAAACTTTTCTATGTCGGGCATTTTGAATTTTGAAGGCAGTATTGCTGAAGGTTGTAATGTCAGTGCCCGCGTAGAAAATTCCCCTTTGTTGAGAAGTTTGAGCATCATGGTTTTCATGTTTTCCATGTCGGCTTCCATTTTGGTGGCTGGGGGAGTTGGTTTTAGGTATATGCTGACAGGATTAGGGAAGGCTGGGCTAATTTCTGACTGGGGTGCTTGGTAAGGATTATGGGTCGGGTATGGATTCTGGGTTGGATTTTGAGTTGAATATGGGTTTTGAGCTAGATATGGGTTCTGGGTAGCATAAGTTGGTGGATTTTGGGTTGGATAGGGATTTTGAGTTGGGTAAGGATTTTGAGCTGGATATGGGTTTTGGGTTGGGTATGGATTTTGGGTTGGTGGGTTATTTGCAGGATATGGATTTTGGGCTGGTGGGTTATTGGCGGTGTAAGACCCCGAACCTTCGTGTAATTGACCTTACTGCTTTGCGTGTCGTTCAATCGTAACCTCGCCTACTTGACTTGAGGTAAGAACCTTGATTAATATAGGTAGGCTATATAGGAGCCAATATATTAGTTCCATATGTTCCATAGACCTTAACTAGTTAAAGTTACAAGTCGCATACCGACGCTGTTCGTTACTTGACTCGGTTTAGTGTTTCCTCGCGTAGTTCTTTCGTGAGACCTCGATTTTACTCATAGTCATTCCTCCACTTGTCTTGAGAGTTATTTGAGTCTCATAAGGCCTTGGTACACAAGTTTTATGCTTGTTTGTGAATCGCCAGTTCGACCGTGTTGATTTTGGCCGTAGCGATTTCCCCTCGTTGCTCGTATTGCCTCTATTTCGTCGTACGAAGTGTTCGTTGAATTCTTGGCTTTATATTCAGATCTTAGCCATGTTTAAACAAGTCTTTTTCATGCCCAAGTCATCTTTGTTTGATTGGTGTTTGTTGGTAGTTTGATTCATTGATCATTCGTCGCGTGAGTGGCGCCTTGTTCTATCTTGTTCCGGTTGTTGTTCGGGTGTGTTTCCGACTTGTTTTGAGTAGGGTTAGACCTTAGAATGGTTGCCCAAAAGTTTGGGATCATTTAGACTAGTTTAGATCAAGTTTTAGAGATTCTGAGCCGAGGCGCCGCATGGGACCTTGCGAGGCGCCCGCCTCAACCGCAGAGCAATTTCAAAATGGATCGAACTTGGGAGTAGCCTCGAGAATGAGGCAGATGAGAGGGTGAGGCGCCCGCCTCACCTGCTGGAAGTGCTATTACGGGATTTCTTTCCCCTGTTTTGATTTTGATGTGAAAAACCTATACTACCCCCATTTTAACCCCTCCTCTTTGCCTTGTCCACAGCTAGGAAGGGCAGGATGGTCATTCCTAACCCTTTATAACCCCATTTCATCCTCTTCCTCCCTCATTTTTCACCATTCAACCGTGAGTTTAGAGAGAGAGGGAGGAGGAGCTTCCATGGGAGATCCATCGATTCCCGGAGTTCCGGCCATCGGATTGTCGAGCCGTGACCGCCATCGCGAAGCCCTCGCCGAGTGGAGTCTTTCCCCTCGGTTTGTTTTCCGCTTCCTAGACGTTTGTGACTCGATTGAGGTACGTTACTTAAGCCCTAGTTTCTCTCTCTACAAGTATCTTGATGATAGATTGTTAGAAACTTGTTCCTTGTGATTTGTTGTTGTTATACATGTCAAAATGAAATGTTTCCATGGATATCAATAGATTTTGGTTAGGGTTGAAACCGAATGGGTTTATTGAGTATATTGGAATTTTTACGATTTAAGACTTATTTTTGTTGGGTTAGAAACCCGGATAAATTGTGAATCCCGAAATTATGCCTCGAAATAGAAATTTGGAACTTTGTAGTTGACCCAAATGAAGTCAATTAATTATAAAATTTGTTATTTGAATCTTAGGATAAATTCCTATATCTCCTTGTGTTCATTGAATCTAAATTGCGAAATTATGAGAATTGCCCGGGTGAGACTAAATTGTTAATAAGATTGATTCTTGGCTTAGGACTCTAATTGAGTCTCTTGAATGAAGATTAAGTGCGAGATTATCGCTAATTCTTGGGTGGTTTATGGGTGAGTCGAGGATGCGTAACTCGATTGAGGGACGTTTCGAATGGGTTCAATTATGAACTAGAACCAATGATACTAGTGGACTTTTAATGAAGTCCCAAGATTCGTAAGAATGTAATATGTGACGTTACTTGGGAACCTTGTTAACATCCTTGGAAAATCCGGGATTTCTTCGTGGCCATTCTTCCTTAGGAAGGATATTTGAACCGTGTATGCCTTAGTAATCTCTATGATGAGCATCTTGAGTTGTCGTAAAGATGACTGAATAGTCATCTGTGTGTGGTAATGGACTTATGAAATACCATAACATGGTTAATTGATGAACCTTGAGTAGTCTTCAGTCTCCTGTTCTTCAAGAAGTGCATGCTTGACCTTTAGTTCTTAAGGGAACCTCGAGGGGATTTTATAATGTTATATACCTTATGATTCTACAGAACTGAGTTTGATAAGATTGGTTTGTGAATGATGCATGAACTTCTATGTCTACTTGAGATTATGACCTTTAAGCCTATTGTGTGCCTTATCTTCATAATTATCTTCCTATTGAGTATCAACGTGTTTTGATTTATGATTCTAGTAACAAATGGAATTTCGAACTTGAATTTGATCTAAGCTTAGTTGGACAATAATCAACTTAGGTTTCCGCCTTTTATACTTGACTTAGTAAATTTGAACTAGGTTCCTAAATGGAACGAGAACTTAACCCTGCCTTAAACAAGAACCTAGAAAGGAGTCTTGGAACACATATAGTGTTCAAACTCTATTTGACTGAAATTATTGAAATGACTCGACGGAGTCGATGCTAGTGAGTCACTTAACAATACCGACTCCACGATAAACCCCTACAACGCTTGAAATCCGTTTAACTAGAATACTAGTTTCGAGATTCTTAATTTAATTCATGCTCTTGCTTGATTACTAGCTGTAAAAGAATAATATGCCCACCTGACTTGAATGAGACCGCTATTACTGTGCTCGTCCTTGCTTGATTCCTTAAATAAGTAAATATTACTTGTTTTCCCCGATAAGTCCAATGGCATACCTGCCTTTGTCTGCCCCTGCCTTTGTCCCCGTTTTGTCCTGTCCCTGCCTTGTCCCTGCTGCCTTGTCCCGCCCCTCTGCCCTCTTTCCCGCCTTGTCTTGACTTGTCTTCCCCGGGTTGACAATTGTTTACCGCTACGAATCAAGAGATTCGTGATAGTGATGGGTTGCCGAACCGTAAACGCAAACCCCTCCATTCTTGATCACTTTGGAGAAGAGTACCTTGTGTAAACCATTGTGGCGCTTGGACTAATACTATCCCGGGTCGATGTACCATCTCGCATACGACAAGACGCTCCTCGCACGCTTATCTCTTGCAGAGCTACATGGCGGCACCGCATTTATATCCTATCCTCTTATATGTGGATTTCTTCTAGCATTTGTGAAAACAAAGTGCTATCATGAATATGTAAACTAAATGCCTATATATACTTGTTCTTGATCGCTTGACTTCCGTGATAGGCCTGTGAATTGTATGATAAGCTTATACGTAGATATACATACTCCTACTTGATTTCGATTTCACCGATATATATATATATGTAGATATACATACTCCTACTTGATTTGCCCTGATTGTCTTCGTATGCATATCTATCCTTACATGATAAACTTCCATGAATGAATTGCTTGGTACATAAATGAATTTACATACCACACTTGATAATCCTATGAGGGACTTGGTATATGTATATTTATAAATATGCATACTTCTATTTAATTATTCTATGAGAGGCTTGGGATGTCCTACGAATAGATATACATCCGTAATCATGATTATTCTTGTGCCTTGCTTCCCGACTTGTTTGATCAAGCCAGGAACGTGGGATTCACCCCGATTCATCTTGGTAGTCCGTAAAGGACCGGTTTTCATTCAAGCAACCCGACTTTTTGGGTCTTCGCCGTAAAATGATATCTTTTCCTCTTATGGCAATATTCAAATTATGTCATATTGTTTAATAGTAACGTACTGGGTCATTATGACTCATCCCGTACTTTGTTTTCTAGTTGCAGTTCAGGAGTCGTATTGAGGACGCTTAGTACGTGACCGTAGCAGACTACAGTTGATCGACAGCGCGGGCTTAGTACGTGTGATCGTGATTGTAATAGTCGATATTTCCGAATAATAGCTCGTGGACTCTTATCTCTCTAGCATCCTTGACTTGTATATCATCATATTATAATCTTGTGAGCTCGTTGTATTGTAAGGTTATTTAGACTTTACAGTCGGGTAGAATACTTGGGTTTTGATTTGTTTCTCCCTTGGGCCGACGTGTTGTGTCGTTGCTCATAGTCTTGGTTCTTATATTCACTTGTATCCCTGCACGCAGAGTTTTGGGCTTTTCTCTATCCTAGTTATTATTATTATTGTTGGTTAACCCCTGGTATGCTTTAGCCGTGGGTAAGTGTTTTATCGTTGGTTCCTCCAAACGCCGGCCTGAGTGCCGATGGTTTGTTTAGCGCCTCAGAATGTTGCGGCACGCGAGTTTCTTCTTCTTTCCTTCGTGAAATTTATGTCTCTTGGTATCTTTGGCCTTGGTTTCGATCTTCATAGCTCGGGACTACTTTTCATTGTCATTTCCGCATCTTCGAAATTTTGAAATACGTATTTTAGTACGACTTCTTGTTCTTGTCTAGAGCTTGTTAGCTCGACTGTCCGACTCGCACTATTATTTTATAAGTGCTTGTCCTCTTCTTGCCTTGTCCTAGCGACGTGACGTTGGGATTCCGTTCCGGAATCCGGGTCGGGTCGCCACAGGCGGTATAAGGATTCTGGGCTGAATATGGATTTTGGGTTGGTGGATTATTGGCAGGATATAGATTTTGGGTAGGTGGGTTATTGGCGGTTTCGGTTTGGCAGCCATGGTCATTAAAAGGTAAATAGGTAGTAACTTGGCCTGACGGGTTATAGCTTTGGGGATCCATATGTGGGCTATTTTGGAGTGGGTTGATTATGGGAAAAGGGAGGTCACTTGGACTCTTGGGAATATTGGCACTCGGGAGAATATATGGAGGGTAGGATGGGTAAGGGTTGACATTTGGGTAGTAAGGAGTTGGTGGAGGGTTAGGATTTGGAGTGATGACAGTGTTTGGGGGGTTAGTATTTAGCCGAGGGTTTGGGTTTGGAGGCATATGTGAGGTTGATGCTTCTTGGGGGACTGCAGGGGAAGAGATTACCTCACCACTGGATTTCAAGCTTTGTATCAGATTAGCCATTTGGCTCATTATACGATCAGTCTGTGCACCCAAATTTTGGTCTAGCCATCGCCGCATTGGCTGAGTCGAGCATACCCCGAGCCCTCAGACTGTACTCCATGGCGGATTGTTCACTTTCTGCTGCCATACTGCCTGGATCTATACCCTCTGAATTGTTTCTGCCCTTATCTGATCTGTTTCTAATACCTTCTGATCTGATTTCTGCACTTGTTTACCGTACCAACCGGCCAGTACTATCTCTGTCTTTCCAAATTCGGGTCAGGTTTATGAGGAAAATGGGTTTGGATGTATCAGAAGGCTGGCTGAAGGCTTTCTGGGCTTGGAGTACAGCGTGCCTTTATTAGTATATTTTATTATTTATTATTTTCCCTACAAATTGACCGGATAAGCACTCGCTTTATTTTGACGCCTCGTGACTTCCTCGAACAAGGATTCTTTCTCCGCAGTATAGGACCAACGATTCCACCCGCCTTTCGACTCCTCGAGATCGGATCGATCCCAGGCGAAGGGCCTATACGCTTTTCGGGATCCACCATTCGAAATGGTCTAGGTCGAGCATTAGAAAATAATAAATCATCCCCAGTGTTTTTTTTACTTGCACATTTTTTTTGACTTGCACAGATTTTTTTTTTTGACTTGCAAATTTTTTTTTTACTTGCGCACATTTTTTTTTGACTGGGGCTGACCCACAATTTAAAATACAAAAACCGGTTGGTCTTTGAAGTGTCCCGAGAATCTATATGCAGTCTAACGTTGGCTTATGCAGGGGGTAGACTGGCCATGGTGTAGGGTAGCAATTCAGAATATATTTATATGCATGTGCGCGTGTGTGCGATATTTAAAAAGCAAAAAAAGTTTTTTTTTAGATATAAAAGCAGAAAATAAAACAGATATGACCTGTCTTGTTGTTATTTGTGGATTTTCTCAGCTTTTTTAGTTTGAGCGCGAGCAAGCAAGCATACCATCAAGAAATAGAAAGAAAAGTGGGGAATTTATATATTCCTATTAATTACAAATTTGTCCTATGTCCCCAAAATAAAATGACAGAAAGAATGCAAATTTACATATATTTTGTGAAATAAAAATAAAGCAGAATAAAATAATATATAAGGCCGAAAATGAAGCGATATTAAAAATAAAGCCCCGGCCCTTTTGTTGTGCCGCCCGAAAATTTTTGCACATAAAATATTGCATATATATAATATATTCTTTTTTTTTTTGCAATTTTTTTTTTGAAAAATAAAATACGAATATTTTCAAGTATATACGTAACAGTGATTGGAATGAAACAGCTACAAGATGGAGGATCATATCCACAAATATAGATACGGATGTTAAAGGAACGCAATATTCAAGTGTTCAAATTAATATAACAAGCATATTTTAGCCAGAAACTAAAGAAAAAAAAAGTTTTGGTTACTGAGTCTCGCCCTCCATTTTTATTTAAAATAAAAACGATCTCCCCAGTAGAGTCGCCACTGTGGGTTCCCGGGAAATTGTGCCCGCGCACCCTTGGATAGGGGTGCGCGCACGCGCATGCAGACATCCACGCCTCGCTCCACCCTCCCTTTCTAGGGGAAGACGAAATCAAAAGTGCGAGAGGAGTGCTGTCAGAATAGCGCGTTTGAATGCATCTCGGTTGCCTTTAGTGTATTTTTGATCCAATATGGGAGCTTTGTGTTTTCTATGTCAAGTTATCCCTTTTTTAGGGGATACCAAGATATAGGAATGCATCACTCTTCCATTCCCATTCTCCCTTTTTTAGGGGAGAGCGGGAAAGTGCAAGGAAGGAATGTTGCGGCGCCCCCACTATAGATTTTATGAAAATAGCCTTATGGCCTATTTCGGATCACTATGGGTGCTTTGGGTTTTCTACATCAAGTTATCCCTTATTTAGGGGATACCAGGATACAGGAATACATCACCTTTCCATTTCCATTTTCCCTTTTTTAGGGGAAAGCGGAAAAGTGCAAGGAAAGATGTTGCGAGGACCCACTGGATCCAAAATGTTTTAGAGTCGCCATCTTTATTTTGAGGAAGAAATAAAGCAAAACCAAAAAAGAAAACCAGAGATAATAAAAAACGGGTCCGGAGGCTAAGTTACGAGTTGGGAAGGTGCTAGGCACCCAACTCGCCCTTTCGGTCTCAAAATAGTTTTTGGCTAAAGTATGTTTTTTGTTATATTTATTTAACAGATAAATAAAGCATTAATTGCCTACAAATACATCCATTTGTCTACATTATTTACAGACTTGCAACTGTCTCTTTACAAATAATTACAAATATACTTGAAAATATTTGGTCATAATAACGGCTCTTTTTAGTGCTATTTCCTAACTAAATCCGGCAAAGACAACCGCTATATATCTACATTGGGCCGGATTGAAAATAACACTTTTACAAATAAAAAACCTTAACTTACTTACTGATGGCCTAGGGTGTGCTCGCTCTGTCCTTCTGGGAGAGGGAGTCTTTTTGTTGTTGTGTGTGTTGTGAAGTGTTGTGAAGATTCGGGTAGAGTGACTGCTTTCGAAAGTTACTTTTGGCCTCAGGATTTGGGCAGAGAACTGCTTGTGTTTGGTTGTTTGGTTGGCTTGAGGTAGGCGGAAATCGGGCATAATAAGGGCTTATTTCTTACTGATTTGGCCTTTTAAATCGGGCAGAGCAACTGTTCTTTCCACGATTTTTGGACCGGGGAAATAGGGTGGATACCTGGCTGGGGGGCTAAGGCTCACTTCTACCGGTTGGTTTTGTGTTTGGAGGAGGTTTGGCAGGGTTTCGAGGCTTTGGAGAGATCGCTCACTATCTCACTCCGCTCTCTATTTCTTCAGCGTAACGAGTACGCTGAGAGTTTTGCGGATGAATTGGTGTGCTGAAGGTCGACCCCGAAGCCTCTATTTATAGGCTGGAGAAGGGACATCGAATGAATTTAATTTTCTTCTTTACGCATTGATCGATTGTACCAGCCGCTCACGAATTTGCATTTTACAGCAAGGGAATAGTTCTTTATCAACAAACTAGGCGCCACTCCTTATAAAATTGTGCGCCACTCCCATTTTTCATGTGGGTGGCGCCAGCACTATTCCTTCTTTTGATTTTTGAAGCTTTGAACCCTGCAATTCAATTTTTTGCGCATCATGCTTTGTCATTTTGCATTTTCGACCCTGTAACTTGACATTTGTTAATGTTTTAACAGGTTTTGATATTTTATATCATGTCATATACCAGGGGTACGAAATTGGGGTGTCTGCACCAGGCATAGCCCCCTGGTCGGACAGGCATGACATTTTCCCAGCCAAGTTGAAACGGGATGATATGATGACCCCATCTCAGACGTCTTGCTAGCTATGTTCGCTAGGCCCGTGGATCCCATGTTAACAAGCTCGTGACTTGCACGTGATGCTCGTGACTAGCTTTGGGCCGGCCATATCAGTTTTTTTTTTTTTTTTTTGAGTTGTGTTAAAAAAATAGAGGGGTGATGTACATTCTTTTATTGTTGCAAATGTTAGTTTTTTTAATTGAGGGGTTGTTTTTAAAATAATATGAGGTGTAATCAACATTTTTTAAAATGTTATCTTTACTTGTTGGTTTTTTTTTAATCGGGAGTATCGTTTTTAAAAAAACTGAGGTGAATAAACTTTTGTTTTATTATTGCAAATGTTACTTTTAATTGGTAGTTTTTTTAAAAGATTAGGGGCGTGTTAAAAAAAAGGTAACCAAAAGTAAAATATTGGTCAATATCTAGAGGTTGGGTTGGTGGCTTTCCAATTTTTGTTTCCCAAAAAAAAAAAGAAATAAAAGGAGAAATATTATTTTTGAAAACTGCAAGATAAAATGGGTATTTGAGATAGGGTTTATCGATATTAAAAGAGAGGAGGAAAAAAAAAACAAAAATGCTCCCTCCGTTCAGGGCAAAGAGTCTCCATTTGAAAGTCAATTTTTTTTATTTAAGAAAATGACACTTTTAGTAGTTAATTAGTAATAAAATAACACTTTTATGCCTTTATTTTTGAAAATAAACTTTTTAAGTAAAACATCCCAAAAAAGAATAGTGTACTCTTTGCTTGGAACGGAGGAAGTAGTTTTCATAACCAAAAAGTCCTAAAATAAATTGTTGTATCCAAAAAATCACAAAGTTAAACTTTTAATACTAGAAAGTCTAAAAGCTAGTATTAAAAGTTAACGTCTCTACTAGTGTCGTTATTGTAATAGCTTTCATTTGGATGAAAACTTATTTTTCTTTTCATTAATAGCAATGATGATCAAAATGCATCTAACAATTAATACTACTACTAATAATAATAATCAAATCTATAGTACTTATTACTATTCTTAATATTATAGTTGCAATCATATTATTATCCTCTTATTCATCAACATTATTATAGTTGTTATTATGTATTGTTAAGTCTGTACTTGGTATCAAAAGTTGGGAGAGATTCAAGTTGGTCCCTTTTGGGATATTTTCAACTGCTAAAATCCCACATATTTTTATTTAATCTGTAAAGTTCATTTTTGAGAGCAAAATTACGAAGATACCCTTAATTAAAGAAAAACCACGCACATCAAGCATACAGTGCATTAAAAAAATACAAAGTTGCATTGCAATATCCGATGCAACCATCTATTGTTCCTAGCGTTAATTATGCTCATCCTTTGCCACCTCCAACCACTACCCAATACTACTTTCATTGACTGAATCACCCTCAATCTCTCGCTCGTACTCACTCCCCGTCTCTCCATCTCCAGTTCCCTCCCCCACGCCTCTTCACTTTCCCTTCTCACATCCAAATCCCTTGTCTACTTCAATCTTCTCAGCTCCGGCCTAGCAACTGCATGCCCAACCCTCTCTCCTCACACTATAGATCCCTCTCTCTCTCTATATTATCTTGCCATAACAACGAGCCCCATCCCTCTAACTCCTACTTAGTCTCTATCTCTACGGAGTCTAATTCCAGCTCCAGCCCCTACCAATTGCTCAAGCACAGTTCGATGGGGATTCTCTGTTGTGAAGCACCAAATACGCCATCTCTCGCTTCTTCGTTCATCTTCCTCACATTCGGCAGCCTTCATCTCGGGTAATCTTTTGTAACTGGCGAATTGTAGACTGTGATGCTTGCATCGCGAACAAATATGTTCAATTAACCCCATAGAAAGAATATAATGAACTCAAATTGACTATCTTAAAGTCCATAGAACTGGTAATAAAGTGCCTGATCCACTTTTCATATAGAGCCAACCTCCCTTTCTTCTTCCCCGCATGAAAGACCTGGTTCAGATTTTTGTTTTGTCTTGATCAGTAGCCTTGACTCATCTGATTTCTGAAGCCTCGGAGTCGAAGATGGCTTTTCTGACTTGATGAAGTTCAAGGAGAGTAAGGGTAGGAATGTTGCCTTCCATTTCAGTCTGGTGTCGTACCATCGATGAAAGAAAGTTTATTGTTTTCTAGTATGGTTGAGGTGATCGACTACAAAAAGTACATGGAAAGAAATATTTATGGCTCATTTGTTGTGGCTGATGGCTTATGACTTATGACTGATAGCTTAAGCTGGTGGCTGAATGACTTTTGACTGATTGCATGATAAACTGTTTGTTACAGTTGTTGAAAAGATGCTTATGAGTCGTTATAATTATTTGTTAAAAAAACTTGAAAATTAGTATTCATACTTTTATGTATATTTCATAAAATGATGAAATGAAGATAATCAAATATTTATTAATGAATAGTTGTCTTTATGTTTAAAAAAACAAAAAAAAAACATAAAATTTTGGCTTTTTGGTTTTGGCTTTTCAATGCATAAAGGGTGTTATACATTACTTATTGTCTTTTGACTTATAAGCTAAAACAAACACTCTAAATATGACTTTTCAAAAGCCAAAAGCCAAAAGTTACTCCAAATAAGCTGCAACAAACGAGCACTTAATGCTTTTAAACGTTAGGGAGGTTTGTGTGTGCATTTTAGGAAGAAAATAAAAGAAAAGTAGACTTTTGTGGTTAAAATAAAAAAATAAAGGCTTTCGGCGGTTAACAATTCAGAAAAGGGGACCGGCCGACAATAATTCCTTAAAAGTTTAATTTTGACACTTTTTGGATATGCAATTTAAGGGATAAATGTTGGTATTTTTCTCTAGAAAAATAGTAGTCCAAATCCATTATAATACTGCCTAAAAAAATGTATATGAATAATGAGTCGTGCTTGCGAGTGCATTTGGACAAATGGACAACTAAGGTTTAGTTTTATTTTATTTTTGCAAAAGTTGTTTATAATTAGATGATTTTCTAAACTTGTCAATTGTTTTAATTAACTAAAATTTTTAATTATAATACTTTGAACAAAACAAAAATAAGTGATCACGCAAATTTGTGGTGACCTTGTCATTTTGTCCAAGTACGAAGCAAAGTTGATGACGTGGTCCGTTTAGTTAGGATGATGGCTGGTAACCTGTCAAAGATAAACAAACGCCATCATGGAGTCGGGTGTATCCCGACTAGAACCCTCCGGCGTGAGAGTAAGGTTTTCGATGTAATGGGTAATAAATGTAACCGTTATTGTCTAAGATTTTTTTTGTAAGTATGATAAGCGTAGTAGGATATCTAAAATTGGCTTGGGGAAGAACAGTAGAGAATGTCTCATATTTACACCTGAATGGTCTTGTGAGGTGGTGCCTTTCTATTCGGGGACAAGTTGCGGCTGATAATAAATGATCTGATGCCATGTTAAGAGTGATTGGACTATACGATGTCGGGGGAGTGGTTGGTTGTGTGTGTCAGCATTTTTGACGCATGGCAGAGCTTTTGCTAGAGCCGTCGACTATTGACTGTTGCCGAGGCTGAGCTGGTCCTTCTTTTTGACCAAGGCCGAGCTGTATGAGCCTTGTGTGTCGACCTGTCTTCTAAGTAATCATTTGGTGGCTGGTTTGGGTCAGGGGCTGCAGTTCTCTCAACTGTTTCATTGATTTATTGCTACTAGTCAATAATTGTCGACTTGTGTGTGCCATCGAGCTCCTTTCAACTCAGCTACCCAGTTGTCTCTAGCTCTGTAGGTGTGACGTATGTGGGTCATGCATCTGAGATTTGGGGAGATCTCGAATTGCGTCCTTTCAGTTGCCCCCCACTTCTTGGCTGTATTTGCTGACTTAAAGTTGAGAAGTGATAACCTTTAATTCTATATGACGCGATGGTGAAACCGAGGTTAGGTGTTTGATCAAGTTTCTTTTTTTTTTTTGGGCTGAAGTGGGTGACAACAAGATATTTCTGAAAAAACCATCCCGTCATGATGGTTTTCCCTTTCTAATGTTGTCAACATTAAATGCTCTAGGCGGCCTTTCAAATTTCAAAACAGTTACTGCCGCTTTTTTTCCAAGGGCAAAAATATCTATGTGAAAGCGGTGTCGTTTGGAGATGTACATGTAAAAAACACACGGGTCGACTCGATGGAGGCGGGTGCCCATGTTCATTTTGTGACATCGTTTTAGGCCGGGTATAAGTAATTATTTCCCTTTTTTCTTTCCTTTTCATCGTCTTTTCTACTCTTTTTCTCTACTAGCCCAGGCAATTTCCAACAACCTTTTTTTCCGGTTGTTTTCCTGTACTTCTCCCTATTTCATATTGTAGGTTTGTGTTCTCTTTCTTCTTCTTCTCTTATTTTTCTGGTAATTTCTTTCTCGTCTAGGCTATTGGAATACCGTTGGGGTTTTCATAGTTTATCTGTCTTTTCGGGGTTTTAATTCCCTCAATCTTTTGGTTTTTTCAGGTGAATCTTCATCGTTGTTGGGTTCTCAAGTGTTTCTATAGTCTTTATTTCAAATTACGATATTGCCCTTAAACTTCAAGCTTTTCTTTTATGTCTTTGGAAGTATGTCTGGTTTTAGGGTTCCTTTTCCAGTGTCCTCGTCCTCGACGTTGAGTAGTTCATCAAGATCTATGGAGTTGATAGATTACTGGAATATGGTCATTCGAATACAATTGTCAGTTAAGAGTCCATTACTTTCTCTCACTAGTTTTGGAATCGAGGTTGCCCCTCGTGCCGAGGGTACTCCTGAACGGTCTCCTTGTGCCGAGGATCCCCCTTGTACCGAGGGCGTCCCCGAATCATCCCCTTATGTCGAGGGTCTCCCTCGCGATGAGGGTTCCCTTTGTGGTGATGATGTGTGTAAGATCCCGATTCCCGGTTAGCTTGAATTGCGTGCAAAGCTCGCATTTCCTCTTTCGTTGATTGCTCGTTTGGTTTGTGAGAGAGTCTAAATGTGCATGAGAGATCACATTAAGACTAAAACACTATTAAGAAATGTCATATAGTGGTTGACTTGTTAAGGTCAAAAGTCGTAACCCGACGATAGTCGAAATGCGACGCGATTGAGAGTTTATTCGGGTTTTGTGTTCTGGACCTCGATTTGGTCCCAGATCTTTACATGATGATTAAATAACATGTTTAGATGTGTTAGACTTCTAATTGGATGTATTCCATAAGTCTCGTGAAGTTTTGACGCCTCGAGAATAGCAATTCTCCTTATCGCGTAGTTTGAGATTGAGCCGGGCGAACGTCTCGTCTTTCGGGAGCTTATTTCTCCCATCTGTTGTTTATCATTTGAGAGGCATTCAGGCCTATTTTGTAGCCCTTATAGGTGCTTATAATCATGGGTTATTACCCGTCGGTTTGCGGTTGCATTCGACGTTTAGATAGCAAGTTGTTACGTCTTGCGTCGGTTTTGCCCCGTGTTGTTTATGGGAGTCTAGAACTAATTTAAAATGGGTTTGAGACTTGGATAGTTTAGTTTAATGTTTGAGGACCTTAAGGGTTCAATTGTGAGCCATTTTGAAGCTTTAAGACTCGAGAATGCATCTTGAGGAGCGACCAGAAATCGAGCAAGGAAGCAAGAAAAAGCCGGAAGGAGGTTTTACGGAGGATGCACTCGCATCCCCTTGTATGATGCGACCACAAGGGTCCTCAAATCGAGTACGGGATTTTGTTCTGTTTTTGTGCGCTGTCCGAATTTTGACCAATTAAACCCATTCTAAACCCAACTTAAACCCACCTACTTAGCCTAATACATGTCCTAAACATTATTAGTGAGATTAGAGGTTGATTAGTGGGTGATTAAGGGGAATTAATCCCCCATATAAAAGAGAAATCAGCCGCACTCCATCTCATTTGTTCGGCCAGAGCGACTTCTTCTCCCTCTCATCTTCTGCAACAGACTACAAAAACGTGAGGGAAGCTGAGAGAGGGTGATTTCTAGGGCTTGAAGGGTTCTATCTTGGGAGGCCATGGCTAGGGTTCTTCCTTCCCCAAGCTACATCAAGAGATTGAAGTGAAGGTTGAGGAAATCAACATCACCTCTTTGATTTCGGGTATGGCAGTTTGTAAGGGCTGTGTTGAGGTAAGTTTCTACCCTATTTATCTTGCTTTTGGGCTCCATTGACCCTAGGGAAACAATCATTTGTGCTATGTGAGGTCAATGGAAGCCATTGTTAGGGTTTGTAGAAGAAGCATGAACCCTAGGTTTTCAAATTGATGATAGAATTGGATTGACCTATGTGAGACCATGATATATGTGAGATTCATGTTCTAACTAGGCTATTGAACTTGATTATGTCGATTATCCATGAGTTTTGATGTTGGTTTGGTTGAGATACTTGGAGGGTGTTTTGCCCAAATTTGGTTTAGCTTGCAAAATAATTAATGTGAGCTTGATTACTATGTTTTATATGCTTAATAGAGTATATTAAACCGGGTTGTATGATTTAATCATGAATTGGGAGTTATGATTGGTAAGATGAGCTAAATGAAATTGTGCTCAAAATGATGAATTTATTCTATGTTATATTAGTGAAGGTTTTTTCGGGTTTATGAGAGTTAAAGCGAACAGGGATGATGGTTATTGTGGATAGTTATGAATATATGGAGAATTGAGAACCATAGCTTCTTTGCCCTAAAATTTTAGAAAGGGTAGATTAGACTCAACGGAGTCGTTATAGGCTTGATAATATGTTAAGCAAACTTGGGTTGAAATCCTACGATGATTGGATTTCGTTTGGTTAATGGAGGGAAGAACATAACTTCCAAACTTTAAATGGTTGGTGATTGAGATGTGATTTGTGGATTTTTAGTCTTGGGAATTAAGCCCGAATGACTATTGAGATTGGGTTGTAAACCTTAAGAAATTATTACGGTATGAATTTATAAAACACATAAAGAATGAAATGTGTTAGTAAGACTCAACGGAGTCGTAATAAGGCCAATAAAATGATAAAGAGCCTTGGGTTGAAACCCTACAATGTTTGGGTTTGCTTGGGTTGTGTTTGTGCACACCGGGTCTTTGGTTTGTGTCCAATGGAGACATTCATGGTATGAAGATTTATTAGAAATATGTTTTAAGCATGCTTGTTAGAGCATGGGATAATTGAGACCCGCATAAGGTCACGAGATTAGTTAAGAGAAGATTAAGAGAGAATCCTCTTCTCAAGGATTTTTGTTGCGTACATATGAAAACACTTGTGCGAAGTGACTACGGGGTAGTCATGATGTTTTAAGTATGGTGTTGGTGTTATCGATCATGTATGACGATTAGGACTATGATTGAGTCCGGTGTACTTAAATTAAAGACCAAAATAATAAGTCTTGAATTGTGAATATTTTGAGACTAGCGTAGTAGTCTTGGTTTGATTTGAGTTGAGGATTAAGGAAGACCTCACATTATATTTTATTAAGCTGATAAGCTATGCTTGAATGGGTTAATGACTTGAGGAATAATGAATACCTCAATATGTTGTTTTTAAACTAAACTTGTAAGTTAGTTGAACACAATGGTTATATGCAAATATATGCATTGTTCATGATGTTTGGTAGAGCATTATGTCCTACTTGATTTTATGCAATTATATGCGTGGTTTATGAGATTTCGTAGAGCATTATGTCCTACGTGGTTATATGCAAATATGTGCATGGATTATGGGATTTTGTGGAGCATTATGCCCTATTTGTTTATGTGCAATTATGTGCATGGTTTATGAGTTGTTGTAGAGCATTATGTCCTACATGATTTAATGAGCCCGATAATAATGAATTTGGTCTCATTGGTTTAGACAAGTAAATATCTACTTGAATGTTTGGTTTAAAGTCCAGCTGGCGGGTTTTGGTTGTTGTGTCGGCAATGGGACGATTCATAGCCTTTGGGAACAATCGCTACGAATCGTTGCATTGGGTCCTTTTTCTCCTCACTATTTGGCCAATAGTGGGATGTGATCTCGAGTTATGCCATCTAGCGACATCGAGCTCTCATTTCTCATCAGGAGGCTGGATGAATGTAGCAGTACTCATTAAGGGAAGCGATGAGTTGAGATTATTTGGGGAGAAACCCGGGGTATTATGATTGGGAATTGAGCTCGGATCATGGTTTGAGATTTGATCTCATGGTAAGTTGGTTGGGTTTGGAACCCGGATTTTATTATAACGCAGTTCGATTCGTTCTTTACACAATGTTTATTTATGAGCATTTATATGAAAGATAAAATGCTACTTGATTTATGTGAGTTTATGTGCTTTAAAAAGTAAGTACATGTTTCATGATGTTATACTAGCATGATACCATGATTTTATATGATTGTGCATTTATGCCATGCCATGTCATAATATGCCACATGTTGCATTTAGAAACTTACTGGGTCATTATGACTCACTCCGTGTGATTGTTTTCCTAGTGTGTGCGGTGATCCCGTTAGTGCAGCGCCGGATAGAGACTTTTAGCAGGTGGTCTTCCAAGTCAAAAGCTTGGAGTTATTTATTATTATGTTGTATTTATTGTGAGGCTCGAATGTAAAGTTATGTAGACTTTACTTGGGTAGATTGTAGTGTTATATTATGGTTGTGTATTTGGATGCCGGTTATATTGCCGAGCATTTGTACCCTTAGTGTTTATTTCCTTTGTCGTTCCGAGCATGTGTGGCTCGTTTATTCTAGTTTTAGTATTATTGTTGTTCCTAACTCCGATAGTTTAGTGGTGAGGTTTGGTTGGTGGTTTAGCATTGATTATATGGTTATAGTGAATTGTTCCTCCGGCATGTTATAGCCGTTGAGTGTTGTTTATCGGAGTTGGGATTTTGTATGCATTAGGCCTTGGTTAGATGGTTTGTTGTGCGTGTCTAATGTTGCGTCACGCGCGTCGAATTTTTGGGCCGAGAGATTTACTATCTCTTTGGTTGTTTTCATTCAGGAGCTTGATAGCTCGGGTCCCATTATGGTTTAGCTTCCGTAGGTTTTAAGTTTCGAATTTTCTGTATCGCCATTATGGCTTTACCTTCCTGTCTTGAGCTTGTTGGCTCATCTTTTGACTCGCGCCATTACTTAGCAGGTGCTTGTCTGTCTCTTAGTTGTTTTGATGGCACGACCTTTGGGATCTCGTATTGAGATCCGGGTCGGGTCGTCACAATGTGCGTGAATTACCCCCAAACGCCGAGTTTAGGGAAAACTAGTTGAGTGAAAATGAGGCTGAATTTGTTCCTTGTGGTGCCGCCTGGAGAGGTGTGACGTGAGTTTGTGTTTAGCCGAGGAAAGTGTTGTTGATAATACTGTTCGTGTAGAGAATACCATGGACCCTTTGAGCTCAGGTACCTCAGCTTCGGGCTCGGTTTCCCCTATTGACTCTGATGACGAGGGTCCATTCGTATAGTCAGTTTTTGGCAAATCTCTTCGTGGGGGGTCCTATGTACAGGCAGTCCCAAGGTAGGTGGGTAGCGGTTACTCCGAGGCAAGCGAGGTTCATCCTTGCGAGCTTTGGAGTGAAAATTAGTGTTAATGGAAGTTTGGTGACAAGGTTTTTTCTACTCTTGACTACCCTTCTAGGACTCCTATGAGGGTGATCGAGGACAGAGAACGTATTGCGCTAAACTCAATTTTTCACCAGGTTGAGAGTTTTGCATTATTGCCAAGTAGAGAGGATTTTGCACCATCGGCGATTGGGAAGAATGGCGAGTGGACTCGAGGCCTCTGTTTCTGGATGAGCTGATGATGGGGGTGATGGCGAGAAGGTTTCTCGTTATTTGAGGCATTTTGAAAATAAGATAGGTCTGCATGATGTAGCTAAATGGGCTAGCGTCTATGGTTCCGATCATTTCCAAGGGTCGGCTCCTAATCCTGCTTTGGGTCTTCCTGAGCTGTGAGGGCTCCGTAGTCATGTGGGTTTTTACTTAAGCCTCTTTGAGTCATTGAGGCTACGTCTTCCTCTCGATCCTTTCATTTGCGAGTTTCTGACTCAGACGAGCTCTGTTCCCTTAGATCTGACTCCCAATTTGACTAGGGCTTTGGTCTCCTTCATAGTTTTCACCGGGTCGAAAGGGTTTGAACCATCTCTCTCTCTTTTCTGTTATTACTACAGAGTTAACATCTCCATGAACCGGTTGATTGCTTTGAGGCATGCCCAAGGTTTCCCTTGTTGGCCAGTTTCGGAAATAAGGACCATCGTTGGTCTAGAAAAGTTATTTTGGTCGAGTCGAGCCGTGGGTGGAATTTCGAGATTCCTGAAGGGAAGCCCCATGTTTTGTCAAAGACCAAGAATTTAAGCGCAAGTGACCTGGCCATAAGCAGGTTCGCCCTTACAACTGGAAAACTATAGTAGGAGACGAAGGTTTGCTATCTAAGTTTAGGGTTTCCGCTGCCGATGTTGAGGGAGTTGAGAGAGATTACTTGGAGTTTGAGTATGTAAGCCGAGATGTCTGGATTCTTCATCGAGATTTCGTGCTTGGCTCGGAATGTTTGGAGTGTAGAGGGAAAGATAAGCATGGGTGCTTTGTGCTAGGTTAATGTTGTTATTTCTTTTGCTTGCTTTCTTTCTCGTACGCCATTAAAATGTTTATTTTTACTGTTTCTATTTCTGATGCGAGCACCTGTTTGCCTACATATATGGTTGTAACTCGTGATGCGGTAATGGCCAGGAAGAAGGCCGACATAGAGAGGAGGGAGGTCGAGCTGAAGGCTTCTAGCGAGCAAGATCTCGCTCGCGGTGATTCGAAATATTTGCCCATGGTTGGCGTCCTGGACGACCCTTCCAAGGTTGCTGCACTTCCTTCCTCAGCCCCCAAGACAAAGCGTAAACTGCCACCTGCCGGTGCTCTGAAGTCAAATAAGCAGAAAGTGAGCTTACCTCGTAGCAACCCTGCCCCTTCTGCCTCTGTGTCTATCGAGGTCCCTCGATCCTCACCCTCTGAGATTCCCCCTTCTACCAAGGAGGCTGAGGATAGTGACTATATTCTCGGGCATATTTGTAAGTCGACCAACTCCTTTCCTCCCTTCTTTGTCGGTTATGGTCGTATGTCGCAGTTTGTCCCCCCTCCTGAATCTGTAGAAATGCCGGTTCCGCTTAGGCAGTTTTAGCTGAATGATCTTAGTGCTCTAGCCATCAGCGAGGTTAGAACCCATGTCTGACTTATGTTTGACCTTTTGCTCGGTTATTTTAAACCATTATGTTTTGACTTTTTACATTTGTTCTTTCAGCTCAGCATCTGTCTCGTTGCATATGATACGAAGTTAGGCTGGGCTGCCGAGTCCGTGTCTGCTTTGGAGCGGGACCTGGAGAGTGCGAGGGGGAACTTTCGTTCTTAGCCCAAAAAATCGTATCCCTTGAAGGCGAGCTGATAGTAGATATGAAGTAATTAATAATTAATATATATGAACTAATTAGTAATTTTCTATTGAAATTGACCATTTTAACATAAAGTAACTAAGCGACAGTGACTTATGTTAGTAGTAATTAATAATTAATAATTAATAAATAATAAATTTAGTTTAATAGATTATTAGAAGAAAGGGCAATATAAAATTGTCCCGTGAATAACTTGTAGAAATTAAATATTAGGGAAATAAAAATAGATGACAATTGAAAAGTTTCAGTCAAATTAAACGTGCATAAATTTAATATGATAAAATATAGTTTTATATTAAGTTATATTTGACAAAAACAAAAACAAAATTGTTTTTCGTTTTATATAAAGTTGACACGTGATAATCATTTATCTGCTCCTAATTATGTTTTATTTATCTTATTAGTTTTATGATTTATATCTTAAGTTTGTTATTAGTAAAAAAACAATATTTATCATTAACAGGAAGATGACATGTGACAGCACAAAATTCTTTAAAGTTTTTAACATTTCACAATAAGCCGTCACGTGCTAGCAACGACTTATATTTTAACAATAGTTAATAGATTATTATTATTTTGTAGGCAATATACCTTAATATTTTTTTGCCTATTTATTTGGAGTAGTTTCACATGCCTTGCCTCCTGCCAGTGTTTTGTGTTTTCCGGTAGCTATAGAGTTCATTACAATGCTAATTAATTGAGACAAAAGTTTAGATAAGAAGGTCTTACACATATTTTTTATAAGATATATCTTTCTTACCCTTCCCTCCCACCATGTGGTGTTGGTTGAATTATGAGAGACTGAGACTCCGTCTTATGAATTAACATCCGTAAGACCATCTTATATGAGACTTACTAATTAGGTAATTTTTATAGTTTCACAACTTCCAACTTCCAACATCTATATTATAATACAACTAGGTAATTGACTAGGGCTATTTAGAGGTAGAGATTAAATTATTTTAAAAAATTTAACGGTTGAGATTCACTCTCATATTTAAAGTCACATCATGCGTTTAATCTTCTGATGTGAAGTCACGTGCATCTTATGCCGATTAGTTTGTCATGATTTGTTAGAGTTTTATTTTGAGTAGGAGATTATTGTTTCCTTTCTTTGGTTTTCCTTCTCCCCAAGTATTTCCTTTTTTCTTGAACTCTTGTACTATATATAATTCCTCCTTATGTGAGATGAATGAGAATGAATCTGCCCAGAAATTGAGCTCTTACATGGTATCAGAGCCTGCCATACACAAGCCCTAAATTATGACCGGCGATACCGTCGGCGGCAGCAAAGCTCCACAGCCGCAACCATCGCCTCCAAAAATCGAGTATAATTCTCCCTTTTACCTCGGTCTTCAGGATCGGCCTGGCGACTTCATAACCCCTACTCGCTTCCGTGGTGAAAACTATGACGATTAGGCAAGGTGTGATGTGATGCATCGCTTTGAAGCTCGACGCAAATTCGGTTTCTTGGACGGCTCTATTTCCGGTCCCGTTTCTCCTTGCACCGAATCAGACTGGAATACCATTCATGCCATGTTGGTTTCATGGATCATGAATACTATTGATCCCGAGGTTAAAAGCACTCTCTCCAAATATAGAGATGCTAAACGTTTGTGGGATTCTCTTAAATCTCGGTATGCGTTGGTGGACGGACCTCGTATTCAAAGAATCGAAGATGTCGACATGTGAGCCGCGAAACCAAAACCATGCATGTGGCTGTGTATTTCGGTAAATTGACTGGCCTGTGGGAAGCACTGCACAATTATGAACCTCTCATCGACTGCTCTTGCTGCGACAATTGCGTAGCCGGACAGCAGCATGCAGCACGAAGAGCAACCGGTAAGCTTCATGAATTTCTCATGGGTTTGAACTCTGAATACTATGCCTCTCTTCGTACCAACCTGCTGTCTCAGGATCCGTTGCCCACTCTAGATCGGGCTTATCAGTTGGTAGCACAGGCTGAACGTGTTCGTCTTGCCAAACCCGTTCTTGATGAACCTCCGGATGTGGTCGCTTTTTCTCTTAAAACTGGTGGTTCTCGTGGTCGTGACAAGCCTCGACAAATCTCATCTTACCTCGTACTCACCGCCGAAAATTGGTCATGATGTTGCCGTGTTTTTGAATTGGTCGGCTATCAGAATGGTGGGGAGACAACAACAGATCCAGCTTCGTGGTGGCCGCCCAAAGCAAAGAAGTCGTGGCAAAGGATCTACGCGAGCTCAACCGCCGACCGTGGTTCGTCCAAGTTGGTACTGAACTCTTTCCTCCACCCCTTCCACTTTATTTCTTTGCATGCAGGGGAATGCTTTAGCCGGTCTTGTTGGTAATACCCGTCTTCCGGATAATCGTCTTCATGGTACGTTTGATACTTCTTCGTGGATCATAGATACGGGGGCTTCCAATCATGTGACCGGAGATGCTTCCTGTCTCTTTGATTCTCGCTCAATACAAACATGTCCGGTCAGGCTTCCTAATGGCTCTTCTGTGTTTGCTCATACAGAGGGCTCTGTTCGCTTGACGGATACTCTTACTCTTCATCATGTTCTTTATATACCGAATTTAAGCCGCAATCTTCTTCGCTTTATCAACTCTCGATGATATTAATTGCACTTTGTCCAATTTAATTCCTCCGTGTGTGCAATACAGACCGGTTGAGGAATCTGATTGAACAGTGTTAAAGGCGGGATGGACTCTACTATTTTGGGGCTCACCTTCAAAGATGTCACGTTTCAGTTCATGGAGCATCTTCTTCACTTGAGTTGTGGCATAAACGTATGGGACATCCGTCTGAAAGAGTCGTAAAGCTTCTTCCTCCAGTTCGTCATTTGTCTAGTAGTCTTAGTCAGCCTTGTGACGTTTGTTTTCGTGCAAAACATTCTAGAGACAGTTTTTCTGTTAGTGAGTATAAGTCCACTAGAATTTTTGAGAAAGTACACTGTGACTTGTGGGGTCCCTACACCCATGTTTCTTCTTGTGGTGCTCGTTATTTTTTAACTTTGGTGGATGATTACTCTCGTGCTGTTTGGATTTATTTATTAATTGATAAAACAGAAGTTTTTCGCATGTTTCTGGCCTTTGTTGCGATGGTGGAACGAAAGTTTTCTCAAAAAATCAAAATTGTCCAGTCTGACAATGGTACTGAGTTTAACAGCTTGCTTGATTACTTTCTTTCCTCTGGTATTCTGTTTCAAACTTCGTGTGTTGGCACGCCTCAACAAAACGGGCGGGTCGAACGAAAACATCGTCATGTCCTAAATATAGCTAGAGCCTTGCGGTTTCAAGCCCATCTTCCCATTTATTTTTGGGGTGAAGCGGTTCTTACAGCTGCTCATTTAATTAATAGAACTCCTTCCCCTTTGTTGGGTAATCAAACTCCCTATGAGATTTTGTTTGGAAAAGTGCCCCTTTATAATTCACTTCGGGTTTTTGGTTCAATGTGCTATGCTCATAATCAGCGAGCCAAGGGTGACAAATTTGCTAGTCGAAGTCGTAAGTGTATTTTTGTGGGCTATCCTCTTGGTAAAAAGGGGTGGAAACTGTTCGATCTTGAGACCAAGACATTCTTTGTCTCCCGGGATGTGAAATTTTTTGAGACTGTGTTTCCTTATAGTGACCCCGGCACGGTCCCTCACGTTCCTGATTTAGTTGATATTCTTGCCGATGAGGCTGCTCTTGGGAATATTGATTTTCCTGACCAGCATACCGTTCTCCCAGCCGAGACTGTTCTCCCAGCTGAGACTGTTATTCTGCCCGAAGCTCAGGATGATGTTGTCCCAGATGCTCCTACATCGTTACCCACACCGGCCAGTACTGCAGCTCCATCTACATCGACCTCTGCATCTTCTGACAACTCTGAACCCAGTGCTCTAGGGAGGGGTATGAGACAGAAAACTCCTTCTGTTCGTCTTCGTGATTATGTTGCCCTTACAGCCTCTTCTTCGAGTCCATCCCCCGTCTCTCCTCTTCCAATCGATTCCTCAGGTACTCCCTACCCTATAGCTCACTATATACATTGTGATCATTTTTCTGCCAAATATCGTAACTTTCTCGCAGCCATTACTTCTGCTAAAGAGCCGAGATCCTTTCGCGAGGCCATGACTCATGATGGTCGGAAACAATCGATGCAGAAGAAATTCGTGCCTTGGAAGATAATGGCACATGGACCATGGTGTCTTTACCTCCTGGCAAACAAGCTTTGGGTAGCCATTGGGTTTATAAAATTAAATATAATTCTGATGGAGTTGTTGAACGGCTCAAGTCCCGGTTAGTCGTCCGTGGCAATCATCAGCAAGAAGGTGTTGATTATACAGAAACTTTTGCTCTTGTGGCAAAGATGGTCACTGTTCGGGCTTTTCTTGCTATCGCTGCCTCCAAGAATTGGGAGTTACATCAGATGGATGTTCATAATGCCTTCTGCATGGCGATCTTACGTAAGAGGTTTACATGAAACTCCCTCCGGTTTTGACGCACCGGAACCAAACACCGCATGTGTCGTCTTCAGAATCTCTTTATGGCTTAAAACAGGCTCCCCGCTGTTGGTTTGCCAAGTTACTGGCTTCTTTAAAGTCCTACGGTTTCTTACAGTCTTACTCCGACTATTCTCTATTTACGTTCACAAAAGGAACAGTTCAGATGAATGTGCTTGTGTATGTTGACGATCTTATTATTGATGGGAACAATTCTGCAGCTCTACAGACTTTCAAACAGTACTTGTGTGATTGTTTCAAAATGAAAGATCTTGGGTCTCTCAAATATTTCCTTGGTATTGAGGTTGCCCGCAGCTCTTCTGGTTTGTTCTTGTGCCAACGAAAGTACACGTTGGATATTATCTCGGAGGCCGGCCTATTGGGTGCCAAGCCTTCTGGCTTTCCTATTGAACCGAATCATAAGCTTAGTGTAGCTACCGGTGCTCTTTTGGATGATCCAGAACGTTATCGTCGCCTCGTGGGTCGCCTCATCTACTTGGCAGTCACTCGGCCGGATCTAGCTTATTCTGTCCACATTTTGTCTCAGTTCATGCAAGCACCGCGTTCGGATCATTGGGAGGCCGCCTTACGGGTTGTTCGGTATCTCAAAGGCACTCCTGGTCAAGGTATTCTCCTTCGCGCTGACAGCGAGCTCACACTCCAAGGATGGTGTGATTCGGACTGGGCCGCGTGTCCTATCACTCGTCGTTCTCTCACTGGGTGGCTTGTGTTTCTCGGTCATTCCCCCATCTCTTGGAAGACTAAGAAACAACCAACCGTGTCTCGATCTTCTGCAGAGGCTGAATACCGCGCCATGGCAGCTCTTACTTGTGAGCTTAAATGGTTGAAGGGTTTGTTGTTGAGTTTGGGTGTTCATCATCCCAAAGCAATTGATATCTTCTCAGGATACTCAATCGGCTCTCCACATCGCCAAGAATCGCTCTACCATGAGCGGACGAAGCACATTGAGGTGGATTGTCATTTCATGCGTGATGCTGTTTCTGATGGTCTTATTTCTCCCTCTTATGTTCCTACTAAGACACAGTTGGCCGACATTTTTACTAAAGCTCTCGGGAAGCAACAGTTTGATCTCTTGCTTAGCAAGTTGGGCCTTCTTAATCCTCACGCTCCAACTTGAGGGAGGGTGTGAAGTCACGTGCATCTTATGCCGATTAGTTTGTCATGATTTGTTAGAGTTTTATTTTGAGTAGGAGATTATTGTTTCCTTTCTTTGGTTTTCCTTCTTCCCAAGTATTTCCTTTTTTCTTGAACTCTTGTACTATATATAATTCCTCCTTATGTGAGATGAATGAGAATGAATCTGCCCAGAAATTGAGCTCTTACATCTGAACAATCAACCTTATAAAACATCAATTGACAAAATCAGATATACTGGTACTGTGCCATAGACACGGACATGAAAATCTAGTGCTATTATATTAAAAAAAAGGAAAGATCGGGAGTTGTTTTAAATGTTATCTTTATTTGTTACTCCATTCGTCTCAAAATTATTGTATTGGTTTTCTTTTTCGCCAGTATCAAAATAATTGTCTTATTTGAAAATTTCATTTTTAAGACAACACTTTTACCACTCTATCCTTACTTTTTGCCGTTTACTTTAATTATGAGCCACATACACATAAACTTTTAAAAAATTTACACATAAAATTAATATTAATAATTAAATAAATTATTTTTTAAATTCCGTATATCAAGTGAAAAAAGACAATAAATTTGAGACGGAGGGAATTATTATTATTATTATTATTATTATTTTTTTTTTTTATGGAAGCCCCTGCTTCCATAAAAAAAAAAAAAGTACTAAAATATGCGGCTTTCCAATTTTCGTTCAACCACAAAAAAGAAAAGAAATAAAAGGCGAATTATTATTTTTGAAAATTGCGGGATATAATGGATATTTGAGAGAGAGTTTACCGGTATCAAAAGAGACGAGGAAAAGTAAAAAGAAAAAAAAAAAAGGAAAAGACAAAAGTTGAGATAAGTACAGATACTAGGTTAATACAAAATAGGTTTTTAGGTTTTCAATAGGGACTGGGAAAGTATGATGAGAGGAAGCAACGCAACCGTACTGCTACCACCCCCACCCCCACTCCCACTCCCACTCCCACGCCCTCTCATCTCTCTCGGAAGGAACGTGCGACTGTTCCCACCACCTAGTTGAAACCACCCTCTCATCTCCATATCTCTGACAAGCGATGCGTTGCGCCTTAGTGGGCGAGGCTTTGCGTTGCGGAGACTTGCAGACCCGATTTCTTCGTACGATTTTGAAGATCCAATCAGATCTATTCGATTACCAGGTATGTTGGGTTTTCTCTAGACTTAATCATTAACTTTTTTTGTTTCTGTCTTTTGATTTTCTATTTTGAGACTCTTTTTTCATTCTATGTATTTTCTGAATTTTCCCTTTCATTCTCGTTTTAGCGATTATAAAAAATAAATAAATTAAAATCTGCATCTGCAATTGCTGGGTTGTTACCAATTTATGAAAATTAAAATAAAATTAAAACTAAACTGAATTTAATGGTGGAATATGTCTGTTCTACGCCCTCAGAAATCGACCAATGCGCTCTGCTTTGCACTGTTCTTCACCCCTTTCCAGAACCCGAACCCCTTCATTTTGGAACATTTTGGAACCAACATATATTTGACAGTAAATATATATGAAATTATTTAATTATTATTAAATTATTAATAAAATGATTTTAGTTTTACCTGTCAAAAAATATTATACTACTATTTCAGTTTTTTGGCAAAAAGAAAAATATACAAGTGACATAATAATCGATTAAGTTTTCTGATTGCAATGATATTTTATGAAAGTACAATTAAATAATTGTTTAATTATTGTTCTGTCTGATTTTTTTGGTCAAACTAAATGTTTTTTAAGTGCTATTTTGATGTATAATTTTTTAAATTATTTTCAAAATCACCAAACATTTACTTGTAGTACGTCAGGTTTCTACTTGACAAACTATTGGTTTCACAACAATAGAAAGTCAAACACGACAATAATTTAAGGACAAATGGAGTAGTACTATATTAATTGCAATGGGGTTCTGAATTCATTTGAACTATAAAACACGAGCGTCAAAATAGGTGATGCAGCTCTATATACAAAATAGAGAAAATACAAGAACATTCAAGCTACTCGAGTTGGAAGGAATTCACTAAATCTGCTAGAGAGGGAGTAGGATTCGGGGGCAAATCCACTAACTCAGGGCACCAAGAAAGAATAGTGTGCAAACAGATTTCTTTAAGCTTCTCTAATGCCCCTTCCTCGTTATCAAAAGCTCTGCTATTTCTTTCTTTCCAGATAGACCAACCATCCACCAACGGAATTATAGAATTACTCCTGCTCCTTTTGTAGAGAGACCAGCTCTTGAATAAATCCAATACTGATCCTGGCGGTGACTCCAAAATGACCAAAAATCCAATTCTATAATTCTGCCGCCATGGGGCAATGAATAAGCAAGTGATCAACACTCTCATCGCTCCTTTTACACATGTAGCACCAATTGATGTAAAATTTTTGTTGAGCCCACAGGTTATCTCCAATTAAGAGGGCTCCATGACAAGCCTCACAAGCAAAGAAACCTACACGATTGGGAGCTTTGGACTTCCACAACATCTTCGACGGGAAACTGCTGTTACTAATATTCAGCAGACGGGAATAGGAGTTAATTGAGAATATTTTGCTTGTGTTCCCCTCCACCAAACCGAGTCCTCTCCATTTCTGCCCACTTGCTGCTTATACAAGATATCTAAAAATTCCACACAAGGGTTCATTTCCTAGTCCTGAAGACATGCATAGGATTCCAAACAACAGCATTCCCAAGAATTGAGCTTACCAAACAATCTTTATCGGAAGCCAAGCTGAACAGATTAGGATGCAATCTCCATAACTCCATCTCCCCACACCATCTATCTTTCCAAAAACAGATAGAAGACCCATTCCCTATTTCAAAAGAAATATTTCTCCCAAAGACTTCCCAACCTTTAGGAATTCCTTTCCAGATCCCCCCCCATGCGCTTATGATACACTAATCGGAGTCCATATATTAACCCCTTCCCCATATTTACAGCCTACCACTTTCCTTGACAGCCCATCACGATTTGTCATATACCTCCATAGCCACTTGCCAAGTAAGGCAATATTGAACACTTTCAAATTTTTAACCTATGCCTCCTCCTTTCTAGCTAGCACAAACCTTCTCCCATTTAACGAGATGATACTTCTGGTCGACGCCCGAACCTTCCCACAAAAAGCCCCTTTCCAACCTTTCAAGTCTGTCGCGAACCAAAGAGGGCATCACTAAGAGGGACATAAAATATATAGGAAGGCTGGACAAAGTACTTTTAACAAGGGTAAGACGGCCCACTTTCGATAACAAACGTCTTTCAAATCTCTCCAGAACTGGACTCCAAGTAGATTTATTCTTAAATGAAGCTCCAAGAGGCAAGCCCAAATAAGAGGAAGGAAGCTGGGCTATCTTGCACCCAAAACTAGACGCTAAAAGATCTGCATTTTCCACCGCCCCAACCGGAATAATCTCACTCTTTGCTATATTAACCAGAAGACCTGACACCATATGGAAAAACTCCAATATGAGCTGAAGGTAACCTAACTGAGTAGCCTTGGCATCCCATAAAACCAGAGTATCAGCAAAGAGGATATGAGATAGCGAGACCACCTTATCTCTTCTCCTCCCTACCTCAAATAATTGAATATATCTCCCTAAAACTTCCTTGTCCATTAGTCTACTCAAAGCCTCCATAACAATAATAAACAAAAACGGAGATAGAGGGTCTCCTTGGTGTAATCCCCTCGAGCTCGCACAGAATCCAACAGGTTCTCCATTTACCAACACTTATAACCTAGCCGTAGAAATACAAAAGTGGATCCATTTTCTCCACTTCTCCCCAAAACCCATTCTGCCCATCAAGTACGTAAGGAAACCCCAGTTCACGTGATCATAAGCCTTCTCAATGTCCTGCTCACACAAAATCCCCGGACATCCACTTTTAAGCCTGGCATCAAGAGCTTCATTTGCAAGTAAGGCAACATCAATAATCTGCCTCCCTCCAATGAATGCATGTTGGGACTCTGATATGATTTTGAAAATCACCTTTCTCAATTGGAAGGCGAAAACTTTGGCCATCAATTTGTAGATGCTACCAACTAAGCTGATTGGCCTGAAGTCTTGCAGATCCGTTGCACCTTTTTTCTTTGGGATCGCGGCAATGAACGAAGCGTTGAAGCTTTTCTTGAATCCTTTATTAACATAGAAATACTGAAGTACCCCCATTATCTCTGTTTTGATGAGATAAACGCTATTGAGAAGCCATTCGGACTCGGGGCTTTATCCCCACTCAAACTGCCAAAAGCTGCCACCACTTCCTCTTCAGAAAACCCAGCTTCCAAAAACACTGTCCTCCTGCTCTAGGGCTTTAAAAGAGACTCCATCAAGATTTGGACGCCACTCTCCTTGATCCTCAAAGAGTCCAGTGTAGAAATCCACTATATGTTGCTTGATGTCCTCTCTGCCTACTAACATCGATCCTTCAACTATTGTTTTGTCTATGTGATTTGGCCCAACTTTGGGGTTGTTATCTTGAGGTGATTAATTGAGTACACACCCCCTAAGTTCCTAGTGAGATTTGAAATTAGCTTCGGTTTGTAATACCCTATATGAAGTTGAAGGCGAAGCTAAAACTAGATCTTATGTTTGTGAAGAGGAAAGAGGAAAAGAGAGCGACTAATCTCGCTTGGCAACCCATATCCTTCGCAAGCCTAACCCTTCCGAATTTGTGCTGAAAGTTCATAGACAACACGACACCAAAATCTTCAAGGTAGAGTGAGTTGTAGAGAAACATGAGTGCAAGTTTACTCAAGCTTGTATCCATGCTTTTATTGGTTTCAAAAGACCAAGAGAGACCTTGAATTCTCGTGGAGCTCTACATATGAATATAGAAGAGACATCCTTTGTACATGGTAATTATTAAGATTAAACAATTAACAATTTCATTATATGTAATATATAATGAATATAAATACTTAAAAAAAATCAATTTCATTATATGCACTAAGTTTACATGTTGACGGTGCTTCGACATATTTACAAATACTTAGTGTGGGGGGTTTTTAGCACACCCTTCCTCAAGTACGTGGAGATTCTTCCCAAGCTTAGTTAAAAGGCTTAGAGATGCGTTGCCAAACATGAACGCCAATCATGTCTTGTGATTCTAATAATTAGAATCCAATCCTTCATTTCTTTTGATAATAAAATATATTTTTATTAGATTGAAGGAAATAAGCTGTTGGTTGAACAGGGAAAATGGAAAAAAGTCTTAAAGAGACAAGGAGCAAGTGAAAAAGAAAGAACTAATCAAGAACTGGAGTCCCTTGTAAGATCTGCAAGGGGCACACCTTTGAGAGCTGCTAAAGCCGAAGTACGAAGATAAGCTCGGACAGATCTATGGCTTAGAGTTTACCATGAAAACTCCGAGACTTCCTCTATCCAAAAATGTGTTTTTAAAATTTTTGGGATAAATGATTCATTTTTTATTGGTGGTGATTTGATATTGGGAGTTGTGTTAAAACAGTAAAAAAATTACGAGTGCAACAGGACTGGGGTGGCCCTCATGAATCTTTAATGTTTTTAAATTAATAGTGAATACTAATTTTTTTCAAATTTATGTTTGCCGCCTAATTTGTTTTTGTTTAGTAATAGCATTTTTAAATTATGAGTGGCACCCATTTTAGGTGACACTCACTAGCAAAATGGGCGATACACATGACTTATAATTTTGTTTAGTTAATAGTAAAAAACTTGTCATTAGCCGGTCTCACGCAAAATTGACGCCACTCGCAAAAATATATTATTTCATTTGAAATTTAATAGCACTTAGGTTTTATTTATTTAATTGTATTTAGAAAATAAAATAATTTTGAAATTACTCCCTCCGCCCCTAAATTATCGTTCTCCTTTCCTTTTTCGTCCGTCCCAAAATAATTGTTCAGTTTGAAACTTATTTTTTTAGAACATCATTTTTACCACTTTACCCTTACTTTTTCACCCTACTTTAATTATGAGCTACATACACATGAGCTTTAAAAGAAACTACACATTAAATTAATTTACACTAGGACGATTATTTAGGGACGGAGGGAGTAATATTTTTGTAAAATTAATTTATTAATTTACTAGACTAGCAATTGATTTCATTGCATTTATGCTAAATCAAATCATTTTTATTACATATGTAATTTGATAATCAAAAAGGCTATTGAATGTTTACTATGTTCAATAATGTTTATTTGCATTAGTAATAAATGAATTTATTTTTAATTGAATTAGTTATGCAAAAAAAATAATTTTAGGCGGAGTGTAAATGAAAAAATATAGAGGGTAAGAGTGTACAATCAATTTCTAAATGTTCAAAGGACAATTTAGTCTTTTAGCCGAAAGAAGTAAAATGGGTGGTATGTAGTAACATAGTAAGAATGGTAAATAATGAACGCCAAATGTTGGGGTGGCTTTCCGATTTTAATGACAACGCATAATCGTTTTCCAAAAGAAGAGAAGTAAGCGCCTAATCTGTTGTGCTTGGTCTACATTGATGTGCAAGTATGTGAGTTACATATGAATTCCTTAGTTATGTGTTTAGTTTAGTTTGAATTATCCCCTCCACAATCAATTACACTTTAACCATCCCCTCAATTATATAGGTTTTGTTTGAATTAGCCCCTCATCGACCAATTACAACAATGTTTTCCAAAAGAGATGAAATAACTCATAAGAATGGAAAATTATAGACGCTGCATGTTGGGGTGACTTTCCGATATATATATATATATATATATATATATATATATATATGGGTAAATGTGTCTGATTTTAATGGCAATGCATTATCGTTTACCAAAAGAACAGAAAAAATAAAAAAAATAAGGGAGAAATCTTTTTGAGAAATGCGGGATACAATGTATTTGAGAGTTTCTCAAAAGGGAGGGGAAAAAGAGAAAAAAGAAAAGGAACAAAGTACAGATAATTAAGTATAAGTTGTTCCACGTAGTTGTTAGCGGTAAAATAGGTTTTAGGTTTTCAATTGGGGTTGGGAAAGTACGATGAGAGTGAGACGAACGACGTCCGTGCTGCCACCATCTCGTTGAAACAACTCAGGCACCCACCCTCCATCTCTGCTCTATCTGAAATACCTCTGCACCATCATTATGAGAGGTATTTCTTTCGGCGGCATGGGGTGTGGTGCATGTACGGTTTTTGTTCAATGATTGCCTTGGTTTGAGATCTGCAGCCAATCAGATCTCTTTGTTCTATTGGGTGGGAACTCGATTACAAGGTAGGTTAAGGTTTCTCTAGACTTGATCATTAAACTTTGTTTCATTTTCTCATTTCCTTGCCTTCGATTTTCTATGTTGATACTCTTTTCTTTTCATCCATTCTTTCTATGCTTTTCCTGAATTTCTGTTTATGTTTAGATGCCCCTTTCATTCTCTTTTTAATTTTTTATGTGTAAGACAAATTTTATTTAGTGTATAATGGTGTGCTTTAGCATTTATAGATTATAGAAAAGGAATAAATAAGGTTTAAATTCCTTTTTTCCCCAGAATTTTGGTGGTTTAATATTATATATGAAAAAGACAAAAAATTGAAGGGTGGAATATGATTGTTTACCCGCCCCTAGAAAAGTGTTGAACGACCGTGAATATAGGTTTTCTTTAGACTTAATCATTACTTTTTTGTTTATTTTTCTCACTTCCCCTAATCTTTCCTTCAGTGAAGTGGACAAAAGATTCAAGATCCACTAAGTGGATTTGATTTACATGACAATGCTTCGTGACGGTCGAGTTCTCATGAATGGTCATTTTAGCAGATACCTAAATAATGGGTAGCCGCAGGACCCTAACTCTACTTAGGGTCTTGATTGTGCGCTGAACATCTTCTCATACTGGTATGCTGAGTCTATTTCCTCTTTTCTAAACTTTGTTAATTTATTTTTTTGATGAGCATTAGACTCTCTGGTAGAGTGCTAAAGAAATGGGTCCGTCGTAGCTGTTTGTGTTAGTTACATATCTTTTGGATGCTTTTCAACTGTAAACATCTTGTAATTCTTCCATTATAGTCCTAGCGAATCCAATCTCTCGTGCATCCCGGGTCTGCACTTGTGTCCATTTTTTCCTTTGATTTTTTATTTTGAGGGCTAAACAAGTTATGATTTGAAAGTACCCCTTGTTCTTAGGGCCTGGAGTCCAAAGATTTACTAACTACGGAACAGAAAAAGACCTTATGCCTATTTTAGATTCATTTATTTATGACATGGAACCCTATGAAGAAAGCAACATAAATGCAAAGGAGTGTCGTTTCATGTTAAAGAAGTATTAAAAGTTTGAGAATGACAATTATGTGGAATGCATGATTGTTGTTATACAATACCAAAATTACCAAATTACTATATACTGATTTCTTTCCACGAATAAAGGAAAACAAAACACTCTTCAATAACAATTTTTCTTGTTCATTTTAGAATCAATGCCTCTTCACCCACCTCTCTCAACCTTCTTCAACAGTCAATACTTGTGTCACTAATAAGAGTGTATAATAGCAATGTAAATCATATCTAACTGTCCACTGCCTCAAAATGTCAAATTCAACGTGCTAGTTTTGTACATGACTTTTTTTCAAGCGCTTTCAACTGCTCAAGTACTTCATTCAGTGTTGGGCGGTTTTCTAGTTTCAGTGCCTTGCATTGGCATACCAATTCTGAAATCTTCTTAGCATATTTTTCGCTGCAGCCACGTCCCACAAGTTTGTCGTGCAACAGGTTCTTAATCTTAATCTCTTTTCCTTTTCCTTTGTCTTTCTTTTTTGTTCCTCTGGCAATTCTGATTTTGTGAGCATGATCTCAATTAGATACCCATAAGCATATACATCGACAGCCGTAGATGCCTTCAAACTAACTTTTAGTATCATAATATAACAGAAAAAACGAAAAACATTAGCATGATTTTCAAAATCATAGAACATGTATTTTGTGGTGTGCTAAATTTGCACTTAAAAAACATTCAGTTTCACAAACAAGATTCAAACATGCCAATAATTTAGGGCTGAAGGGAGTAGTAGATAATAAATTTATTTGTTAGAATAAAATTATGAATAGATATTTTGTATTTATTACAATGGGATTGTGAAGTCATTTTAACTCTCGTTTGGTTGGGAGGTTAAGGTGTATTTCTTGAGGTGACTAATGGAGTACACAACCTAAGTTCTGTTTTTGATTTGTAATAATATATTGAATAGCGCCAATTTTTTTTTTCTTTTTGATAAATAATAATTGTATTAAACACAACGCCTAAAAAGGGGGCGCATCCATGTACACAAGTAGTATACAATATTGAAAAACTATATACTGTCCGTAATATTAATCGAAAGATCCCCTTATCCCGTGTCTGTGACTTCTTCCATACAGTTCTGATACACCTTCCTCTTGATCCAGGCAACATTAGTGTCTTCGTTCTAAAAAATTCTTCATTCAATCTCTTTCCAAACATTCACCAAATAGCCAAAGGGATAGATCCCCATTTGTTCTCTTTCCTTTTTCGGTTGAAGAATTCCCACCCACGGACCCTGACCTGGGCATAACACAATACATAACTATACGGAGGAAGAAGGAACTCCACAGCTCCCTAAGAACTAAACAGTGTAGAAGCAAATGATCAACAGATTCCTCCTCTTTGCACATGAAGCACCGATCGACATAAATCCATCCTCTAGCTTTCAAATTGTCCCCCGTTAATGTTAATGCTCCTTGAAACACTTCCCAATTAAAAAGCCACCTTTCTAGGAGCTTTTGTCCTCCAAATTGCCTTCCAAGGTAATAGACTTTTGCCCTCCTTCCTTTAACAATAGTATAGAGACTTCACCAAGAAGATCTTCGATTTAGATCCCGACCAACCCGCTCTATCCTCTCCCAAACCTCTCCTTTTAACCTTATAAAGCTTCTTGAATAGCCTAGAGATGTCTCCAATCTCCAGTCATGTAAATTTCTATGAAACATAGGGCTCCAAACATATCTCCCATCCATAACCACCACTCTAGAATTCACCATCTCATCTTGATTGACCGCTATATTGAACAGATTGCGGAATTCTTGTTGCATGGGAAACTCTCTACACCATCTATCATTCCAAAAACGCACCCTCTCGCCCCACCAATTTCAAAAGACACCAGGTTCTCAAAGAAGACTACTACCTTGCAAGATACCCTTCCAAACACTCGACCCATGAGGATAAGAAACATCCTTTGGAAACCAATTATGGCCCCTAACCCATATTTACCCTCCACTTTTTTTTTTTTTGATAAGGTAAAAGTAATATTAACAGACGTCAAATGAGGTGATGCGACCTTGTACACAAGAGAGGTATACAAGATCGAAACTATACTAGACAAAAGGTTAGGGTCCTCTGTGTTAGGGTTAGCCATGAAACAACAGATCGCAAAGACAACATAAAGTTCTTTTTGATTCCTTCTTTATCAGATTCGATATTCTCAAAAGCCCTCCTGTTCCGCTCTTTTCGGATGGTCCACCAATAGGAGCGTAGTCCCAAAAGACATTCCTCCTCCTTTTGAAATGATCATGCATGGAGCAAATCATTAACAGACCTGGGCATAACCCAAGAAACACCATCATAAAGGAAAGGCAGACTCCATAACTCCCTCACAGTGGTTCACATCCCCTCATTCTTGCACAAGTAGCACCAATTGACGTATATCATGCCGCGAGACCTTAAATTCTCGTGTCAGAATAGCTCCCCTTGCTGCCTCCCACACAAAGAAAACCACCCTACTGGGGATTTTAGCTTTCCATATAACCTTCCACGGGAATGAGACAGTTTGAATAGAAGGATTTAACAAAGAACATTCCATTTTTAGAGCCCTCCTAGATGAATTACCTTCTCTCGCGCCTAGCCTCTTACAACCGTGGAGAAAATCCATGAACTTCACATCATCATCGATCTCCCAATCATGGAGATTTCTGCGAAAAACAGTACTTGAAAGATCTGTCCCCCCATGATTTGCTACCAACGAGCACACCAGTTCATCCCTATTAATCGTGATACTATATAACCTGGAAACAATTGCTGCAAAGTGGGATCTCCTCACCAAAAATCCTTCTAGAACCTGACTTGAGTACCAATGCCTATCTTAAACTTGAGTACCAAGGCCCATCTCCACCACTTTTTTTCCACAAAGATCTTCTATCCACCAAATACCTCCACAACCATTTACCCAAAAAGGGAAATATTAAGTCTTAATATTTTTAACCCTCAACCCTCCATTCCGCACACTGCCGCATACCGTATCTCAATTAACAAAATGGTGCTTCCTCTCCTCCATACCTCCTTTCCACAGGAAGCCCCTCTCCAATTTTTCGAGCCTTTTCACCACCGAATCACAAGGAGCGAAAGCATATAGTTGGGCAAATTGGACATAATGCTCTTGGTCAAAGTCAGCTGACCACCCTTAGACAAATATTGTCTTTTCCAGCCAGCTAGACTCCTCTCGAATCTTTCGATAAGCGAATTCCACACTTCCACATTCTTCAATGGAGCCCCTAGAGGAAGGCCGTGATGCATCCTATGTACACACGATGTATACAAACAAAATACTATCAACACGATCTATTTCTCTCCTCAAACTACTGCTAAGAGCCCTTTTTTCTAACCTATATCCGCCTTCTTACCCCTTGATGTTTTGAATTTTGAACTGCTGGCTACGAATGTGCCCTCATTAATTTGATTACTGCAACCTTTGTATCTACAATCCTTCCTTCTGCCAGTAACGTTCCTTCCTTGTGCGCGATGACGCCAATGATCCCTCCATTCTAGGCAAGGCAATTGCTGCAAAGGACATACTTTGAACAAAGGACGTGGAAGTTCTAGATTAGTCAATTTTTCTCAAACTCTTGAGCAAAAGCTTAATTCTTTACTTGCCTTACTTGGTTGTTTATTATATATTTTTCTTTCCCTACTTTTCTTAAGCTTCTTGTTTTTCATTCTTGTTTCTCATTTTATGAACCAGAAACTAAATTGTCCTTTTCAACCTACTGTGACGCACGATGACTCCAATAACCCCTCCATTCTCTAGGGATGACTCAAGCTCCATTACCTGTAGTTAAACTTACTTATCGGTGGATCTTGAGTTACTTACGATTTTGAAGTGGTCATAAAGGGGACTACTTGAACAAAAGAAAAAGGAAGGGGAAACCTGAACAACTTGCATTTCCTATTTCGACCTAGAAAAAAGGCATGTGCATGGGCACATGACAACTTAAAGAAGGAACTTTTTGTTATAACATCATAGTTGATTGTGTAAGATAGCAAAAAATGGAGTTGGATGACGAAAGTTGTTCTTACCTAATAGTTGGATGACATTTTTTCATGTACTAAATTCTATTTTTTATAAGAAAAAGAACATGTTTTAAAAGTCAGATTGCAAGAAGAGGATTAAAGATCCATCTAGAAACGCTAATTAATATCATGGAGGTCTACAGAAGAAGGGCGAATAGATTTGGTAAGTTTTTGGGGATCCCCTATGATGGTTTTGAAGATAAATTTCTGGATTTATTGTTGGATATTGAGAAGAAATGGAGGTCTACAGAGGAAGGCAGTATCAAGAAAAGCTGTAAAGCATGAGACAAAGGAAAAAGAGAGCTGAAGAATTTGTGCTGTAGGCTGAACTATGAGCAGTTAAGGGGGAAAGTGGGGGATGATGGGTGGGAAAAATTGTTTGATTATGCATCTACGGATTTTATCTTGGAATGTGCGGGGCATTAATGATGTGGATAAACGGGGTATTATTAAGGCTGCGTTTAGGAGATGGAAGCCTCATAGTAGAAACTAAGATTGATAAGGTAAACAGGAAAGTGATCTCCAACTTATGGGGGAGTAGGTTGTTTGATCGGGAGAGTTTAGATTCGGTGGGGGCGGCGGGAGGGATTATAGTTATGTGGGATCGCAGGTGGTTTACAAGGTTGGACTTTTGTTGTGGGCTCTTCCTCTGTCCCATGCTTATTGAAGATGGAAGAAAATGATAGATTGTGGGTTTTCTCGGGTGTTTATGGCCTGTGTGCAACGGTGGATAGGAGAGTCTTGTGGGAGGAACTTATATCAGTTAGGCGAAAGTGAAATGCCCCTTGGTGTATAGGTGGTGAATTCAATGTAGTTCGCTTCCCGCACGAACAGTCTGGTTCCCGAGTCTATACTCGAGCTATGTCGGAGTTTAATGATTTTATTAATGTAGGGGAATTGATAGATTTAGCTTTGTCAGGAGGAGATTTTACTTGGTTTAGAGATGTGAATACTTCACAATTTTCTCGTATAGATAGGTACCTTGTTTCTGGTGATTGGGATGAGCTCTTTTCAGGAGTAGTTCATTCTTGTTTGCCTAGAGTTATTTCTGATAATGTTCCCCTTCTTCTTGAGTGTGGGGTTTTTTTTGAAAGGGAAAGCTCTGTTTAAGTTTGAGAATATGTGGTTGTAGGCCCTGGGGTTTGCGGATTGGGTTAAAGAAAAATGGTTGTCGTATTCAGTTGCAGGAGACCCTACCTTTTTATTGGCTAGGAAGCTTAAATTGCTCAAAGTGGACTTGAAAGTGTGGAATAAAGAAGTTTTTGGTAAGCTGGGAGTAAGGATTAATTCCTTGGAGAGAATCAGTGGCTTGGATAGGTTAGTAGGGGTTTGAGCTTTGAGCAACGAAGAGGAGTTGCTCCGTATGAATTTGCAAAGGGATTTTGATCGGTTATTGCTTTGCGAAGAGATTAGCTGGAAGCAAAAATATAGAATTCAATGGCTCAAAGAAGGGGATAGAAATACTAGATTCTTTCATAGAATGGCTAGTGCCCACAAGTCAGCGAATCAGATTAGGGAATTGTGGATCGATGGAGTTCAGGGTAGCATGGATATTAAGGAAGGTATTGTGGGGTTCTATCATCAGTTATTTTTTGAAACAGAGGAGTGGCAACCTTCGTTCAACAGCACATCTTTTCCTTGTCATGATGTAGATGACATCAATTTTCTGGAGCTTCCTTTTTCCGACGAGGAGGTTGTGACAGCCCTTCGTGGTTTAAGGGGTGATAAAGCTTCGGGTCCTGATGGTTTCTCTATGGCCTTCTTCTAGCATTGTTGGGAGATAATAAAGGAGGATTTGATGAGGGTGTTTCACTATTTTCATGAGAACTTGTGCTTTGAGAGAAGTTTGAATACTTCCTTCATAACTTTAATTCTAAAAAAGAAATGGGCAAAGGATTCGAGCGACTTTAGACCTATAAGTTTAGTGGGTGGAATTTATAAATTAATTGCTAAGGTTTTATCTTCACGATTAAGGAAGGTAATGAACAAAATTATATCAGTGAACCCATAGTTATTAAAGGCGGAAGGCGAGGGGCGGGCGAGAGGTCCATTTTCGAGGGGAAAGGCGAGGCGAGAGGCGGGCGACCGAAAGGCGAACAAGGCGAAAAATTAAGAAAAAATAGTGTATATATATATATATATATATATATATATATATATATATAGATTAATTTTACATAATCCAAAGCATTTATAAATGAAAATAATATATAAAATTAACTTAAAATTCACATAAAATAACAAGGCAACATCCAAAAAAACACTTGCTCAACATCCAAAAACACAATTTAATAGCAAAAGATGAAATTCCAAATTAAGTAAAACTTCTAATAAAGTCATGAAACAAGTAGCAACTAGCAACACATTAAACATCCTCACTCAAGACCCGAATCAAACCCATCATCATCCACTACATCACGGTCGGGGTTAATTGGCTCATGTTCTTCTTCATCCTCTTCATCTACAAGGTGTGTGCGCGACGCACTTGAAGTGCCTATCTGATTCACTCCCACCCTTTGTCGTTGGCTCGAGCCAGTAGCTCTAGTAAAAAATGCTCTCTTGTCTCTAGTAGCATAGGCAGGCTCCTCAGCTCCACAAGCTCTACTAACTACCTCCCAATCAAAGTCATCAACGAGCACTTCTTCACCACCTTCACGCACTTCCCCATCTTCAGCAACCAACCACTCATTACAATCATCAATGTCTACCATGGAAATTGGGTCAATACGCTCTCGACACATATATCGTCGCCTCAATGCTCTATTATACTTCACAAACACCAAATCGTTTAACTTTGCTTGAGCCAATCTATTTCTCTTCTTGCTATGAACCTACCCATTTTCACGTAGTTTAAATAATAAGCATATGCAAATAACTTGTATTTTTAATTTAAGTATATTGTTTCAAACTACAACTTACGTGCTCAAAGAAACTCCAATTTCTCTCACATCCCGATGCACTACAAGTGAGGCTAAGAATTTTGATAGCAAAGGCTTGCAAAGCTGGAGTTTCTCCACCATACTTCTCCCACCACTCAACTAGTAAATAAAGTTTATTGTCATTAGTGAATTCACATTAAAAATATGTGTAAAAAATATGTCATAAACTAGTAAACTACCTGGTGATATTTTTGTTCTCAGGCCTTTTAGCTATATCGAACGCAAAGAGACCACTTGCACTCTTATAAGTAGACATCCGGCTACCGATTACATCTTGCACTTCAACATCTGGTACCAATCTCTCAAGACATTTGATAAGCCCTCCCATAATCTCTTTATCCATCTCAATTTTCGCATTGTTGTAGAAAAATCCGTGGTTCAAGTAATAGCCAGCATGCAAAGGTTGATGAAGCTGACATTCCCACCTCTTATCAATGATTTGAAAATACTCTATGTAATCTTCTTCATTATCATTTAAACTCTTTGCAATTGCCTCTTTTGCCCTATCCATAGCCTCATAAATATATCCCATGGCGGTTTACTCTCACCATCAACAATTCGAAGCACCTTAACAAGATGGACTCGCAACCTTAAGGGCTTTAAGCATTACTCTCCAAAATCTAGCATCCATAACATTTCTTTTGAACTTGTCTACCTTGCGCCTCTTTTACCCATTTACTAGTTCTCCATGTATCGGACACAAACATTGCCCTCAAGCCTTTCTTCACCAAATTGATCCTTCCAAGCGTGAGGAAAGTCGTGGCAAAACGAAGTTTTGCTGCCTAACAAGCTCATATCCAAGAAACTTCCTCATCAAATTCACAACACCGGCGACTATAGATATAGCTATTTAATTTCATAGCCTTTGCAAAAATTGACTTGAACCTTGGTATTTCAAATATATCTTCCAACATCAAGTCCATGCAATGAGCGGCACATGGTGTCCAATATAGATGTGGATATCTCGCCATCAACAATGTGCCTATGAAAAGCAGAGAAAATATAAGAGGTGAAAAAATAACATTATTAATTATGAATCTAATAGATTATGTGATCAAATATTTCACTATTTCTTACCAGCCAACTTCATATTTGAAGCACTGTCCGTAGTAACTTGAACCACATTTGCCGGCCCAATTCTCTCCACAAAATTACTAAGCAATTCAAATATCTTCTCCCCTGTTTTGCTATACTCGGAAGCATCAACCGACTCAACAAACATGCTTCCTTTAGGACAATTGACTAGAAAATTAATTAATGTCCTTTCTTTTGTCTTTCCACCCATCTCGACATAATAGTACAACCATGCTTCTTCCACTCCTCTTTATGATCTTTCATCTGGTTCTTAACCACTTCCACCTCTTTCTTTAGCAAAGGAATTCTCACCTCATAAAAACTAGGAGCTTTCATTCCTGGACCATATTCTCCAATAGCATTTATCATCTCTTGAAAACTATCGTAATTCACGGCGTTGAAAGCAATGCCGGCATCATACATCCATCTTTTTGCGAACCGTGACTTACAAACAAATCCATCGATCCTTTCATGCTTGTGCCACTTTGTTTTGCCCTCTTTGCTAATTGAACAACGTCATTTTCAATCTCATCATCTTCATCAACACCATCATTTCTCAAATTCTCTTCACATGCTCTCTCTTGCCTTACTTGTTTTTCCGAATAGTTTGCTCCTTCTCTCTCTTTTTCGAGTTCATATAATTTAGAATCTCTTCCTTAACCTCATCTGGTACTTTATCACAAGGCCTAACGTTAGTAAAACCTCCAACTATATGTTGTTTTGCCCTGCATATTCCTCCGGTGTATCTCCTCCGGTGTATCTTTGGTTACAAAAAATGCATATTGTATTGTTTGTGTTGCTTTCAATTTCTAATTTTACGTATTTCCAGACTGGATCATTTCTATTCACACTTCCTTTTCCTGCGTTAGACATTTCTAAGCAAAGTGCCAAAGCCTAAAGAAAATAAATAACAAGATAGTAAAGAAAACAAGAAACGTAAAACACTGTAAACACTAAACATATTAACGTAAACACCGCAAAGCCGCCAAAGCCTAAAGAAAAATAAAAGAGTAAGTAGTGACGGAGTAACTATTGTAGAGTTGTATTTTTTTTTTCATAAATATAGAAGCAATTAGTTTATATAAAAAAACAGAGTGAAAGAAGCAGTGAAAGAAACGTAAACAAAGAAAAGAAACGAAATACCGTGAAGTGTAAACAGATTATGTGAAAAGTCGCCAAACCGCCAAAGCCTAAAGAAACAGAGTGAAAGAAGCAAGAAAGAAACATAAACAAGAAAGAAACGTAAACACTGTAAAGTGTAAACAGATTATGTGAAAAGTCGCCAAAGCCTAAAGAAAAATAATAAAAGACTAAGTAGTGACGGAGTAACTACTGTAGTGTTGTATTTTTTTTTTCATAAATACAAAAGCAATTAGTTTTTATAAAAATCACAAACAGAGTGAAAGAAGCATTAAAACCAAAACAAACTGATTAACTGTAGGCTGTAGCCTGTAGCAAACACTGGGAAAAGCAAACAAGGAAGAAAGGTGCATATGAAGATGTACACAATCAACCTGTACTATATCATACGACTACAAAAGCACATATTTTCTTCTTACGCATGACTTCACTTCAATCTCCAATTTCATGTCTCGCTACTACTATAAAGCAGACCCATTTTGATCCTACCAAATCTTGGACTGTGTCACAAATTTTCTTTCCAAACAAACCGTAAACATCCAACGACCACAGTGCTCTACAAACTAAGCAAATTGTTCATGTCAAATTGGTGGTGTTTTATAAAAGGGTGGATATGAGAAAGAAAACTATCATCACCCATACCGATGGGATTTTAAATCAACTGAGTACAGCAAATCAAAACCCATTTAATTATCATGCAAGGGAAGAAAAGAAGAAAAGATGGAGGGAGAAATCGAATTATCATGCAATTGTTGAAGACGAAAGTTACTGTAGAAGCCGAAAGTGTTGAGTCGACAAACAGAGTCGACAATTTGTTCGTGACTGCGTGATTGTAAGAGTCGACACTCGACAGTTAGTTCTTCTCTGGCTGCCGCTTGTCTCTCGCTAAGCAAATAGAGTCCGACGCTCGTTCGTCGTTTGTCGCTGCTTGTCTTTGTTTAGTTCGCTCCCGTGTTTTTTAACTGCTCAAGTTCGATTGAAGTTGAATAGTCGAGAAATTCTAACAGTCGTGCGTCGTGGGAATGCCGTGACGGGGTAAACCATAAGACGGTAAGTGGGAGGTTAAAAGTTAAAAACCCTAAAAAGTAAAAATGACGTCATATTTTTAGGGTTTTCTATCATGTACGCCTTTTCTCGCCTCTCGCCTCATCCAAAGGCGAAAAAGGCGATAGCCCAGCCACGCTAATGTATCTTCGCCTCGCCTGTACATACAAGGGGCGTAACACCCTCGCCTCGCCTCTCGCCTCAGGCGACCAGGCGAGCGCCTTTCGTAATTATGAGTGAACCAACATGCTATTGTGGGGGATCGTCAAATTGTGGATGCTTCTTTTATAGCCAATGAGGTTGTGGAGGCTAGACTTAAAAGTGGAGATCCAGGTTTGATTTGTAAGTTAGACATTGTGAATGCTTATGATCATGTCTACTGGGATTTTCTTTCATATTTGCTGGAGAGGATGGGGTTCGGTCTTAAGTGGTGGAAGTGGATTCTTTTTTGTATCTAGATAGTTTGATTTTCGGTGTCGGTGAATGGTGAGCCTGCCAGATTTTTTGCTAGTTCGAGGGGGTTGAGGCAAGGAGATCCTTTTTCTCCTTTTTTATTCATCATTGTGATGGAGGCTTTGAGCAGGATTTTGGATAGAGCTATGTGGGGTGGATTTTTGAAGGGGTTTAGTGCGGGTAGAGGTAGTGGAGAGGAAGTGATAGTGACCCTTCTTTTATTTACAGACAATACACTTGTTTTTTGTGGGGCTAACATTGATGAGTTAGGTTATCTGCGGCTCGTGCTCCTTTTCTTTCAAGCGGTTTCGGGATTGAGAATTAATATCGCTAAGAGTGAGATTATTCCGGTTGGCGTGGTGGCTAATTTAATTTCATTGGCCAGTTTTTTTTTGGTTGCAAGGTTGGGAGCCTCCCGACAGCGTATCTTGGGTTACCTTTAGGAGCACAAAAGTAAAGAGATGTGGATCTTGGTCGTCGAGAGGTTCGAGCAGAGATTGGCGAGTTGGAAAAAAATAGTATTTTTCAAAGGGGGGAAGGCTAAAAAGTGGAGGTGCGAAAGTTTCATTTGGTTAGACGGTAGAAAGTTTGTGATAGTGTGAGAAAAGGAGGCTTGGGGATCAAAAATCTGAAGTTTTTTAATTTGACTCTTTTGGGGAAGTGGCTTTGGAGATTTGCGGTGGATAGGAATGCTTGGTGGAGGAGAGTGGTGGTGAGCTTGTATGGTGAGGGTGAGCATTTGTGGTTTCCGAAAGATGTTTCTACCTGCCATGGGGTGGGGGTTTGGAGAGGAGTCACGAAGGGTTGGGCTCAGTTTGAGGGACACATCTCTTTTGAGGTTGGCAATGGGTCTAAAGTTAGATTCTGGATGGATATATGGTGTGATGACCAGGAGCGTTGGAGATCTTTCCTAGATTTGTTTAATTTAGCAAGTGAGAAAGATTGCTTAGTTAATTCGATTTTGAATATAGAGGAAGTGAAAGTCTCTTGGATTCCCATTTTTCGGAGAGATCTTCAAGATTGGGAGATGGACTCGTGTGTTCAATTTTTTACTGAGTTATACTCTCACTCGGTGGGGGCAGTGGGAGGATAGGGTGGCGTGGGTGGGCTCGAAGAGGAGGATTTTTTCTGTTAGGTCCTATTATCATATTCTTTCAAACAGAGAGAAGATTGTGTTCCCTTGGTGGAGTATTTGGAGAGTGAAAGCTCCGAGTAGAGTTTTGTTTTTTTGCATGGTAAGCTGCTAGTGAAGCCATCCTTACAGGGGATAATTTGCAGAGACGTCAAGTGATCTATGTGAATTGGTGTTTCATGTGCAAAGGATGTGAAGAAAGTTTGAATCACTTGTTGCTGCACTGTCGTAGTGTGTTTATGCTTTGGAATTTTATGCTTGGTCTGCCTATTGCTTGGGTGATGCCGAGATCACCTTTTGAGTTGGTCTTTGTACAAGCGGAGAAGAAGAAGGTATAGCTTTTGGTATGCAGTTCCTCTGACTATTTGGTGGATCATTTGGAGGGAAAGGAATAGGAGGGTGTTTGAGGATGAGGAGAGGACGTGGACAAGTTAAAGGATGAGTTACTTTGTACGTTGTTTTTTTGGGGGGTTGAGGACACTAATTCTTTCAACATTCACAACATTTCTTGTATCAATTTTGTTAATAGTCTTTCTGTAGACTAGTCCGTTTGTGTATGCTTATAGTTTGTAAAAAGGACACGGCTCCTGTTTAGATGCTTTGGTATATAATACTTAACTTATTAAAAAAAATTATCATAGCAAGGTAAAACTCTGTAAGTACATAGACTAGAGAAGTAGAGTCTCCTACATAACTAGGATAGAGACTTAGGAAGGTGCCCGCCCTTCACAGACGCCTAATGAGAAGCTAAATGAACCACCCTATCCATGTAGAGGCACACAAACCTTGCTCTGGAGATTCTTCTTAACCAAATGAACCATAAAATGACAATGGCCCCAAAAAGCGTGCGCCAAAGATAAAGGACCAGATCCCGTAGTATGAATAAATGGCCGGTCCTCTTGTAAGGTCAACGCAATGGAAGAATGTCGATTGTATACAACTTGCTAAGCACTAAGGACTACGAAAAAGCTTCGAGTTAAAAAGGAGCCCCAACTTTTGAAATGAAAGACGAGAGAAGTAACAAAATCTGGATAGGAAGAACGGATTAAATGACTCAAGAAGGATATACAAGAATATATAAGCCCTAAACCCTTTAAGACCCTAGAATAAATTCATGTTACAAGATAAAATGAACTCAGATAAAGTATCAAGAAGACCTAGATAAGGTATCAAGAAGAAATGGAAAGCCTCGCGTTTCCCACCACCTAGGTCTTCTCTAACGAGGTAAAAGATAGAATGCAAAGCAAAGACTCCTTCAAAATAGGCATCGACATTTCCACATTCTCAAAGACCTTATTTTGCTCCTACCAAATCGTCTAGCACACTCCTAGCACAGTGGTGTCCCAAATGAAGTTTCTTCTCTTGCGCTTATACAAGGACCAACTTTGAAAAATCTCTTTGACCGAGCACGACATCACCCACGAGATTCCAAACAAATTGAGGACCAAATCCCACCGCTTAGACACAACAAGACAATGGATCAACAAATGATTTACGCTCGCGCTCCTTTTACACATATTGCGCCATGAAAATTCTTTGCATTCCTAGAACAGAATACAGATATCCGAGCGTTATAAACCGGGACTAGTGATACAAGCTGAAGAGAGTACCACCCAACCAAACATCTTCCCGAACGTGGAAGAGCACCATTCCCAACCCTTGACTGGTGAACAGGAGCCGACCGGTTTTTTTCTGAGCTCGATTGCCCGAGAGGGCTGCAACAAGGGTACCCTTTTTCTCCCATCCTCTTCGTCTTGATTATGGAGGTTTGAGCTATCTTATTGATAAAGCAGTGGCATGAGGGTACATTCAGGGATTTGAAGTTATCTGAGTTCCTTCTCCAAGCATTGCAATTTCACACACATTTTTTTGCAGATGACACCTTGGTTTTTGTGATGCTAGCAGAGCTCAGCCGGGGATATTTTAGATTGGTTTTGTTATTTTTTCAAGCGGTGTCGGGTAAGATTATTATCTCAAAGTGTGAGATTATTGATGTGAGGGAGGGGGTGGAAAACGCAGAGGATCTGGCTTCTTTTTTTGGATGTGAGAGGGCTAGCCCCCCTATGAAAATATCTGGGACTTCTCTATGGGCGTCGTTCAAGAGCGCATTTATTTGGAACATGGTTATCGAAAGGTCTGAGAGGAGATTAGCGGGCTGGAAGAGGTAGTTTCTATCTAAAGGTGGGAGGTTGACTTTGATCAAGAGTACTCTCTCTAACCTCCCAACGAACTATTTATTCCTTTTTGTGGTTCCTGATTTAGTGGTCAAGAGAATTGATAAATTGAAAAGGGATTTTTGATGGGGAGGGGGTTACAGAGGAGCGAAAATATCATTTAGTGGGATGGGGGTCGGTGTGCACCAATTTGCGAAAGGGTGGTTTCGGTGTAAAATACCCGAGGAAATTCAATGGCGGTCTGTTTGGAAAATCGTTATGGAAGTATTTAGTTGACAAAGAAGCACTTTCGAAGATAGTAGTTATTGGGAAGTATGGGGAAGGTACTCATGTTTGGTTTCCCAAGGATGTGTTTTCTACTCATGGTTCAAGCATTTGGAAAGGTATCATGAAAGGATGTGAAGACTTCAATCTCTTCATCTCTTTTGTGGTAGGAAATGCGAATCAAGTCAGATTTTGGCACGATATTTGGTGTGGGGAAACAAAACTTAAGCATAGGTTTCCCAATGTATACACTATAGTAATTAAATGGATAGAGGTGAGTTCCATTCTTACAACATCAAATGGGGCAGATTCGTGGAATCCGGTATTTTGTAGAGATCTCCAAGACAGGGAGCTTGAGGAAGTTATATATGTGTCTAAGAGGCAAGGATCCGGTGAAGACGAAGTTATTTGGGATGATTCTACGGATTGAAGATTCTTGGCCAAGTCATTTTACGCTAAGCTAATTAAAGATGACAACAATCTTTTTCCTTGGAAAGAAATATTGAAAGCTAAAGTAGCTAGCAGGGTTGCTTTTTTTGTTTGGGAAGTGGCTCAGGAAGCTATCTTAATAATTTAAGAGTCTGCGGGAAGATCTATATTAATAGGTGCTTCATGTGTAAACAAGATGAGGAGACTCTTAAACCTGGTGGCAATGGAGATATGGTGTTGATTTTTTCTCCTAGCTGGTGTCTCGTGGGAGATGCCTAGATCGGTCATTGAGCTTCTTCGAGGATGGTCTTTATATAAATGTAGAAAACTGAATTTTTGTTGGGATTCTAGACCTTTGGCGATTTGGTGGACCATTTGGAAGGAGAGGAACCAAAGGTGTTCGAGAATCAGGAGTAGGAGTGATATTTCTTGAATTAAAAAGGATGTGTTTCAGACTCTTCGTCCAGTAGTTGACCCAAATACAGAGAACTCTTTTGTAGATATAGCGAATCGGACTCTTATTTGGTACTCCCTTAGTTCTGTATATGTATAAGTTGACCCAACTGATGTTGTTAAAGACTTTTGGTGTACAAATTTTCTACCATTCTTCCTTATATATCCCTTCATTTCATACTATTATTATTACACATCCTAGAGAGAGCGAGTGTAATAAGTACATAATTAATGAGAGAGAGCGTGTGTTATATGTATTATTGTCACGATTTATTTTACGACTCAGCATTAATTACATTTTTTAATCCTTGTGTTATGTACACTAGGAACATTTATCCGAGACGAAGGGAGTAATTCTTTTGTCTAGTATACTTCGTGTGTACAAGGACGATTCACCTGTTTTGTTTTGACGCTCTGATTTATATTTACTTCTACTTATCAAAAAAAATTGCGTAAGAGGAATGAACAAAGCATAGCTTTGGTGAATGAACTTCTAGAGTTTTCTTTCAATCCTATGATTGGTAATAGAATTGTTGATAACATCCCTCCGATTTTGATGCGTGCCAAATAAATTCGTGCAAGGGCACCATTCTCTACCCATAATTAGGAATAAACAAAGGATAGTATTGGTGAATGAACTTTCAGAGGATTCTATCAATTTTACAACTAATAGTGTTGATGTCAACATCCCTCCGTTTTTGATGCATGCCAAATAAATTTTCTCTTGGCCACTTTATGTTACCTAAACCCTGGTTCTATGTGAGAACGCTAGAGCCACATGCCAACAAGGGAATTGATTTGACAAGTCAGTATCCGAGAATCAAACATCCCTCCTCTTTAGACATAGAAACTTACTCCTACCCAGTAAGTGATCTCTATCATAATATGAGACACCCTCCCAAAGGTAGTCCCCCATTATCTTTTCTAACCCCTGAGCTAAATCATCGAGATTTTTAATAGGTGTACAAATTTATTAGAAATTAGAGGTTTCCTTTGTTGCTAGGATTCAATATAATGTAGTTGTGAATCTTTGAATAGTTCATTTGTTGTTTGAGCTTTAGCTTTAAACGAATAGGACATAATATCGTCTTGCAAATAGTTGTCTTCATTGACTTGACCTCATAGACATCCTCAAAGCTTCTCCTTCGGTCCAAGAGACACCGGACCTAACATAATCTTGTCCATAACTATATGGGGTTGCTGATGATCCCTTGCACTCTAATTGGTGGTTACAATTTTGACTACTAAATGTTACATGTCAGTGGTTGTCAAGTGTATGCATAAGCGAGTAGGAAGTAGTAAGAAAATTTACCTTCTTAGTGATTGGAAAAGAGTCATTTTTCTAAATTCTTATGTAGATGTACACGTAGGTTTGTAATCTGTGATTGTATACGATTCTCAATTTCTCATGGACAATGGAGTTTGATGGCTATGATATCTCGACTTAGTTCATTATTGAAATGCCATCAAAGTTGCATAGGCACGTAGGTTTGTAATCTGTGATTGTATACAATTCTCAATTTCTCATGCACAATGGAGTCTGATGGCTATGATAGCTCGACTTAGTTCATTATTGAAATGCCATCAAAGTAGCATATGCACTTTTATTTGGAAGGAAAGGGATATATGAAGTACTTTTGCAAAATGAGTTAAAGAACTAGAGCACATTACCAGCTCGTACCGATGGTGGAGCTCGGTAGGCTTTTGTGTCGGATTTAATGCTATCCCCGGGAGCTGTCGCGCTACCAAAATCGATAAGTTTGGCATTGTTATCCTGTACATTCACGAAAGGAAGAAATTTGTCAATGTCGACCCCAATGGGTGGGAGAGATGGCAAGGGAACTCAGACAAAAAGACCTTGAGGTCCTTGGCTCATATCCCAATACCAACAAGAGGTCACACTTGCCTATAAAAAAGATTTTTTTTGATAAAGGTAAATGAATTTATATTGCCAAAATACTAACATAAATGAAAGTTCTGCACAAAATCTATGAAAAAGGAAGACATGGGAATATGTGAATGCTTAGCCTTTGCACACCACACAAACAGGAGATGAAGCATAACACTCTCATTTCTGAGATGGATCCATCCTCATTATCAAAAGCTCTTCGGGTTCTTTCCTTCCAGATTGTCCACCACACCCCCAAGGGAGCAACTTCCCACAAAATATTTCTATCCTACCTCCGCCAAAAATACCTCCAACTCCATAATAAGTCTTTGGAGGTCTCCGGAAGCACCCACACCACTTTGAACAAGCGGAACATAAAGTTCTATAATTCCCCGACCACCGGGCAATGCAAAACCAAGTGATTTACGCTCACCTTGTACAAAAAGCATCAATTAACATTTATCATCCCTCTTTTCCTTGATTATCCCCGATTAGAATAGCTTCGTTCGCCACTTTCCAAGCAAAAAAGGCTACACGACTTGGAGCTACCCTCTTCCAAACCGACTTCCATGGGAATGGTAACCCCTCTCTATCCATCAGCTTCGAATAATAGGCTTACTGAGAATTTGCTGTCCTTTGACCCTCTCCAAACCACCGTATCAGCCTCGCATCCAACTTTTTGAGCATAAAGAAGATCAAAAAATCTTGTCACCGAATCCATCTCCCAATCCAGTAAATTTCTTCTAAACATCATGTTCCTAGATACTTGACCTCCCTCTAAAGAGAGCACTGAGCTGACAAACTATTCTCTTCCCTAGTCATAGAGAAGAGCTCTAGAAAGGATTTGGTGAATTCCGTGTCTCCGCACCATAAGTCTTTCCAAAATTTCACCGTCGCCCCGACCCGATCACAAACGAAATATTTCTACCAAAAGCATTCTAGCCTTTCTAATACCTTTCAACACTCCTACCCCAAAAGCCTCGGTGATCTCTGTCGGAAACCACAAATGGTTCCCTATGACGTATTTACTCTCCACCACTTTCCTCCAAAAGGCCCCCTTATTTGACAAGTATCTCCACAACCACTTCCCAAGCAAAGCCTCATTAAACAATTTGAGACTTTTTATTCCTAAACCCACTGTTGAAAAAAGCGAGCGCTTCTTGCGGCGCAGCCGCTTGAGGCGAGGTTTCGTCGACTTTTTGGTCGATTCCAGCGGCGGCGACTTTCGTCGATCTTCACGGCCGCGTCTTTTGACTTGAAAAAGTCGACAAAAGCGATGGAGTCGCCGGTCGAACGAATGGACGGGGTTTGGGGTTTTTTTTAACAAAACGATATAGTAGCATAGTATACGGGGTATAAAAGACACGACTTCGACGAAATATTCATCCCGTGCTGCTATTCGACTTTGACGAAGACACGAACGAAGATGAAGTCTGACCTGACGAAGACGAAGTCTGACGAAGTTTAACGAAGATGAAGACTTCGACGAAGACTTCGTAGATGAAGATGACGACTTTGTTCCAGATTCCTTCTGGATTTCTTCATCTTCAGTTCCAGATTTTTGCAGGTTTCAACTTTCAACTTTCGAGTTCGAGTTCGACTTCCGACTTCCGACTTCTTCTGTTCTTCACACTTCTTCCGGTTCAATTTTTTTGTTTTATTTGGGTATTGACGTATTGTGATGTTCTTGACTAGTCGACTTCTCGTTTAACAATTTAATAATTTAACAATTTAAAATAAATATTATCTTTTAGTTTCACACATTCACTAGGTATTTAAAAATTATTCTTCTGCTACTGTTCATCAATGGGTATTGATTTTTTCATTTTCACACTTTCTTTTCTTAAAAAAATTATTATCTTTATGTTTTTTTTGGGGCTGATACTGTTTCATTTTCACACAAATATGAATGATGATATTTGTGTTATTAATATTATATTATTATGTTGTTAACTTAGTTTCATCACTCATTACATGTTTTATTGAGATTTGTTAAGTTATATATATATTTATTAATTTTTCCATAATATTTGTTTCGTGAGCGCCTTTTTGCGCTTTTTTTGCGCCTCGCTTCTCGCCTCAACTTTTGACATGTCGCCCACCCTAAACCCCCTTTCCCTAATTCAGAGCAAACTGTATCCCATTTAACAAGGTGAAATTTCCATACTAACGATTGACCTTCCCACAAAAAATCCCCCTCTAGCTTCTCTAATCTATTTCGGACCGAAGCTGGAACTACGAAAAGTGAAAGAGAATACATAAGCAAACTCGATAGTGTGTTTTTCACCAATACTAATCTCCCCCCTTTTGACAAATACCGGTTCTTCCAACCTGCCAAACTACGTTCAAATCTTGCAATTACTGAATTCCACATATTCTTGTTCTTATACGGGGCTCCAATAGGCAAGCCAAGATACACGGACGGAAGATTGGCAACCTTGCATCCGAAAAAATAGGCCGGAGCATCAACATCCCGCACATCGCCCACTAGAATAATATCACTTTTGGGAATGTTGATATGCAGCCCGACCTAAAAGAAAAGCAACACCATCCTTAGATAACCCAATTGGGACTGCTCCGCACCGCAAAAAACTAGGGTGTCGTCTCCAAAGAGGAGATGGGACACCAAAGTCTCCAAAGTATCACCCCCACCCACTCTCAACCCACTAATGCAACCCCCCAAAGCAGCTTTCTCCAGAAGTTTGCTAAGGGCCTCCATGACTATGATGAACAAAAATGGGGAAAGAGGATCTACTTATCTCAAGCCCCTCAAGCTCGGGAAAAAACCTGCGGGTTCTCCATTTACCAACATCGAGAACCTAGCTGAAGATATGCAAAACTGGACCTAATTCCTCCACTTGTAATCCCTTCCATAAGGTACAACAAAAAACCCCAATTAACGTGATCATATGCATTTTCAATGTCCAGCTTGCAAAGAATTCCCGGAACTCAACCTTTTATCCTAGCATCCAAAATTTCATTGGCAATCAACGATGCATCAAGAATTTACCTCTCCATGACAAAAGCATGCTGAGATTCAGAGATAATCTTGCCCAACACCTTTCTCTACATCTGAGACATCACCTTAGAGATGAGATTGTACACCCCGCCAACTAGACTGATCGGCCTGAAATCCTTGGCATCACCGGCTCCTTTCTTCTTTTGGAATCAATGCTATGAAGGCAGTGTTACAGATTCTGATAGAAATCCACAATGCCTTTCTTAACCTCTTCAGGATCTTGCAGAGTAATGCCATCTATGGTGACCTTATGGATCTGGTTTACTGCAGAATGAACACTCGCCATATGTTGAAAAAAATTAGTATTTTTGTCTCCCTCCTCCCCTAGCCACTGAATTTGGGACTTTTGCCTCCAACTAGTCTCCTCGCTTTTAAGAAGACGTTCCAGCCCTATAATGAGTTCCTCTCTACGACTTACCTCAACCTCATTGCTCTCTTCTCCCCCAGTTCTTTCATCTATTCTCCTGATCTTCTCTTCCAAATCTTTGGTTTTGAGATCTACCTGTTTTTTAAATCCTTCTTGAGCGCTTTCAGCTTCTTAGCCATGACGAAACCTGGAACCCCCCCTCAACAGTATACGAATCCACAAATCCCTGCCTATTCAATTCTCAAATGGGCAAATCCACTAATTCTGCTACATTGAGGAAATCATTAAATTCTGTCATCACAGACATGAATGCACATGCTCCCGCTCCCGACTGCTCATGAGGGAAGCGGACAACATTAAAATCTCCCCCTATGCACCACGAAATATTCCACCTCCTCCTAACTGCTTCTAGTTCCACCCATAAGTTCCTTCTCTCCACTACAGAAGTGGGACCGTAAACTCCAGAAAACAACCAATTTTATTGGTCTCCTCAAAGTTCGAACACAAGCGAGTGATCATCGGCGATACGCTTCTACCTTCGAGACGATTTTCCGATCCCACATGACAAGGATTACACCCGCTGAACCCACAGCCTTTAAACAATCCAAGTCGACCCATCTATTATCCCAGACACTATTTACCATTCCCCAATCCATAACTTTTGTTTTAATAAGACACAATACATGCGGATTCCATCTACGAAAAGCAGCCCTAATAAGAAGTCTCTTATCTCTGTCATTAAGTACCCACACATTCCATACAATAATTCGTGTATTCATAATTAAAGTCTATTTTCAACCCTGCCCAACAACCCACTGTTATCAATCTACTCTTAAGTTTAAGCTGCATCGCAGTTGCTTCAATTCTCTTAACACCTTGGCATTGTAACTGCTTTAATTTTTGGTACTAATATCCTTTGAGACCTTACGGTTCTGATAAATATCCCTGAGCAGTTCCAAAATTTTGTCTTCATAACCATCATAAGACACTTCTAAAAATTCTCCAAAGCCTTCAATTCTACTTTTTACCCAACTTGAAATATCCTCTACCCTTGCAGCATCCAAAAGAGTTTCAGCAGCACCAAGCTCTGGAGGAGGGATCACTGCGAGTGGGGTGCAGTCCAAAGGCTCTTCCAACTCATCACCCGAACACTCACTAATGGCACCACTAGGAGAGTAATAGCCATTACCTTGGTTAAGGTCTGAGACACCCTCAACCACATAAGGCTTTGTCTGAATGCCCTCATCACGGTTCACAGGTCCTTCCATATTACCTGATGCAACACCGGCACCAGGCCTCTCCAAGTTCAACAGCGCCCGAAGAACTGACTCCTCCAGAATCATTGAGTGGTGGCCATCTCCCATAGGAACCCCTTCATTCTGGGAGAATTCACCATCCTCCAAATCACACTCCACTACATTACTATCCCTATTACGTAACCTCTGCACTGCCTCTACGTCGATGAAAAAAATCCTTCTTCCCCTTCCTTCCCCTTAGGAACTTGCTTCCAATCATTTCCATGCCCCTTGAAGTTTTTCTCCCCAGAACTCTTCTCATTCAGAATACGACTTGCCTCTTCCTTCGAGGGAAAAACGAAAATAAAGTAATTGTAATTCAACTATCGCACTTCCACCCCTTCGGCCGTCTTCCATCTTAAATTCACCCAACTTTGGAGCTGCACTTGGAGATGAATGGACCAATCAATATTTCCTACACAACCCACCAGACATCTCTCTAAAAAAACTTACGGTTTCCTCCTCTAAATCTGGCCATGGCGGGATTTCTGCCACCTCCTTGTAGGACTTGTCCCCTTCCTTCCCCTTAGGAACTTGCTTCCAATCATTTCCATTCCCCTTGAAGTTTTCCTACCTGCTTGAAATAAATCTAGATGAATGAATCACCTGCCTCTTTTTCCAAAGCAAACCTCGAGACCTGGAAGCTTTCTCCAACCATTCACAGACCCATAAAAGCTCGATGTCGGAAAGAACTCCTACAAGAACAATACCTCTGTTTCTTTCTAAGGGTAGGAATCCTCTGAATTCACAATCGTCTCTACAGGAAATTTCAAAGGATTTCCTGCCTGCTTGAAATAAAGTGTTATCACCCTCTCACGCTCTCTCTCACTATTTATCATCCTCATCCCTAGGTGATCATTATATCTGATCCATCATGCATGAATTATCTTCAGTGAACAGTGAAATCTTATTATCTTCACAAACCCTTCAACTAGGTGTTACCCATAAAGTGTAGCTACAACACATAAATCTATATAAACCAAACAAATTTCGTAAAGATTCAAGACTAAAGTGTAGACATTGCAGTTATGGTTATGTTTCAGTTCATTCCCCCATCTCATTACAGCATCACCACCCACGCTCATTAATTGGAGTCGGCATATAAGCAAAAAAATGAATGGTATATATATTAGTTTGATTAATGAAATCATTCACCTAGTAGGAAATTTTCCAAATTACCTAAATTCATTTTACTATTTCCCACTAATTAACCATAATCAATCAATGGTATAAAACTAGGGGTGTAAGTGGTTCGGTTTGGTTTGATTTATGCCAAAACCACAAACCGAACCGAACCGCGTAAGACTTGGAACAAAACCGAACCGAATCACTCGGTTTGGTTTGGTTTGGTTCGATTTTGTGGTTTATATAAATTATTTTTAATGAAATTAACCAACATTAAAATTAACAATAAAAATAAGATTTTAATTTGGAATTAACATAAAAATTAGGAAATAACCTACTAACAACAAATTATCATAAATAAAATAAAACAAATTCTAAAATAAACACAAACAATGGATGAAATAATAGTTCTCCAACATTCAAGATTTTTTTTGATTTAGTATCCGTATATATATATATATATATATATATATATATATATATATATATATATATATATATATATACTGAATAAATCAAAGCTTCAAAATAGTTAATAAATGTAATAAAATATATATTATATAATAAATAAATAAAATATATATGGTGGTTTGGTTTGGTTTGGTTTGGTTTAGTTTGATACCAAAAACCGTGAACCGAACCGAACCGAACCGAGTGGTTTTCCAATTTTAGAAACCGAAACCAAACCGTATTCGACCAAAACCGAACCAAACCGACTGGTTTGGTTTGGTTTGGTTCGGTTCCATGGTTCCGTGGTTTCGATTTACACCCCTATATAAAACCCTAATTAAATCTCAGACAATAATTGAAATTATAGCTTAAAGTGTTGAAGGATTAGAGACATGGAATGCAAAAATATTTCAATCGAGAGTGAGGAGAGAGTTACACTGCGCCGGGCGTTGTGTCGTGGGAGGGAGAGACTAAGCGAGTCATGAGAAGAGGGTTTTCAAAAGTGGGGTTTTAGATTTTTTGTTTTAGGAGGCGATTTTTTTGTTCAAGGAATCGGTTCTAAAACAAAAAATCGGTCAAAAACCCCACTTTTTGAAAACCCTTTCTCGAGGCTCGTTAGTCTCTCCTCCCACGCACACAAGCTGCCGACTGGCAGTAACTCTCTCGTGCTCACTCTCGATTGAAATATTTTTGCGTTCCATGTCTCTAATCCTTCAACACTTTGGTGTCGTTTGGTAGCCAGGATTATGATCAGATAGGATTAATAAGCCGAGTTGCCTAATGTTTGGTACGCAATAGATGGTCGGGACTAATAGCACGAGTTATCCAGATAAAGTCATTATCCCCCTCGCTATTAATACCAAGGGGGAGGGTGGTATTATTAGCACCCTCACTAAAAAAATTGGGATTAACATTTTTAATGTCAAAACTACCCTCAATATATAAGTGAGGATTAATAGCCAGGGCACTAATAGTACTGAGATTAATAATACTGCTTATCCTTCTCCGACTATCAAACAAGCCCGTTAAGTTATAATTTCAATTATTGTTTGAGATTTAATTAGGGTTTTATACCATTGATTGATTATGGTTAATTAGTGGGAAATAGTAAAATGAATTTAGGTAATTTGGAAAATTTCCTACCAGGCGAATGATTTCATTAATCAAACTAATATATATACCATTCATTTTTTTGCTTATATGCCGACTCAATTAATGGCGTGGGTGGTGATCTTTGTAATGAGATGGGGAATGAGGCTGAAACATAACCATAACCGCAATGTCTACACTTTAGTCTTGAATCTTTCCGAAATTTGTTTGGTTTATATAGATTTATGTGTTGTAGCTACACTTTATGGGTAACACCTAGTTGAAGGGTTTGTGAAGATAATAAGATTTCACTGTTCACTGAAGATAATTCATGCATGATGGATCAGATATAATGATCACCTAGGGATGAGGATGATAAATAGTGAGAGAGAGCGTGAGAGGATGATAACACTTTATTTCAAGCAAGCAGGAAATCCTTTGAAGTTTCCTGTAGAGACGATTGTGAATTCAGAGGATTCCTACCCTTAGAAAGAAACAGAGGTATTGTTCTTGTAGGAGTTCTTTGCGACATCGAGCTTTTATGGGTCTGTGAATGGTTGGAGAAAGCTTCCAGGTCTCGAGGTTTGCTTTGGAAAAAGAGGCAGGTGATTCATTCATCTAGATTTATTTCAAGCAGGTAGGAAAACTTCAAGGGGAATGGAAATGATTGGAAGCAAGTTCCTAAGGGGAAGGAAGGGGACAAGTCCTACAAGGAGGTGGCAGAAATCCCGCCATGGTCAGATTTAGAGGAGGAAACCGTAAGTTTTTTTAGAGAGATGTCTGGTGGGTTGTGTAGGAAATATTGATTGGTCCATTCATCTCCAATTGCAGATGCAAAGTTGGGTGAATTTAAGATGGAAGACGGCCGAAGGGGTGGAAGTGCGATAGTTGAATTACAATTACTTTATTTTCGTTTTTCCCTCGAAGGAAGAGGCAAGTCGTATTCTGAATGAGAAGAGTTCTGGGGAGAAAAACTTAAAGGGGCATGGAAATGATTGGAAGCAAGTTCCTAAGGGGAAGGAAGGGGACAAGTCCTACAAGGAGGTGGCAGAAAAGGGGTGGGCTTGCATTTTGGTTAGCATCAAGGAGGAGCTTCCGGCTAGCGTGAGAATTGGGGTAGGGGAAATTTTTTCTCTATGCCAATTTGGGCGGAGACCACCCTATATGCAAGACTCGGAGGTTGCAGGGTGGCAGAATTTACTCTAGGGCTCAATCAAGGAGGCCGGAAGGTAGGAAGGAAAGTGGCCCGCACGCAACCAAGTTGATTGAGGGAGGGTGTAAGAGTAACAAGTAATTCACACCTTTCAATGCTAGCACGTGGTCCCGCAGTAATTTAAAATTTAAAATTTTGAATGTAAACGGTGACGTTTTGGAGAAAAGGTAAGAAGGTTTCTAAGGTTGGTTTTCGGAATGGGTCTGGTGGCCACCTTTGAAGTGCTCCCCCCTTAAGTTGTTACTGCTAGAAAGCCCAACCCCACTAACACCCTTGAGCCCAACTGACTGATCCAGCCCTTCGGCCTTTTCTCCATTACGAATAACCCATTTACCCTTCACAGCCCTTGTGTAATTAGATGGGCCTCTACCACGCCCATTCTTCAATGCATGCAGTCTAGCCGAAAAGAGCCGGGCTACTCCTACATGAGATCGACCCCCCAGGAGCTTATGCCAGTTTTGATGAAGTTTGAAATTTGAATTTCCTGCACCCCACATGCCTCCCAAGCCTTTTCTGAAGTCATACGAAGTGCCAACAGTGTAGGGATTATGCCTATCTAAAAACTTAACACTAGAATTATGCGTGCGTCCCACTCATCTTCCCTCCCCTCGACCAATTCGGTGATTCCCAGGATCTACCACCACCCTCCGTCGCCGTGGCCGCGGGAGTGAAACCAAGATTTTTTAGCCCATAAAGGGACAAAAAACACTACCCCTATCCACACAGCTTGCCGGGAAAACTATCAATGTTTCTCCTCGCTTGCTTTCCCATCGCTACAAAGCCGCCACAACTCTCCAATCTTCTTGAAGATTTCTTGCCCCCACAAATGCAAAGGTAACCCACGCTTCCTGCGTTCGATGGTCCATACACTGGTTGCGCCCAATCGGGTTCCATCTCTCTAAGAGCCAAAGGAACTGGTTAAACATCCTAACCTTCTCAATCAAAATACGACAAGCTTCTTCCTTAGAGGGAAATATGAAGAGGAAATAATTCCCACTCACCTGGACCCCTCCTGGCGTTTTCCACTTTGAACTTCGGAACACGGCAGCGCAGAGCACTCAAGCTCCACCAAACTGCCTACTAAGAATCTCTCCAGAAACTTCAAACTGCCTCTACAGGAGTTTCCTCAAAATCAACTTGAGTGTCCCCAAAGCTGTTAAATACGTTCAGTCTCCCTCCTTTTTCCTCACCCCAAGCTCCAACAATCCTCAATCCCATTCCCCACACTCCAATTTCTCAAACCCCAGTTTGAAATTTTTGTTGTTACCATCTTCACCATGCTGTAACCAGTTGAGTTTCTTCTGCGAACTTCTCAGTTTCTTTGCCGTCCAAGCTAAAACTCTCCAATCCATTCCCACATCAAACTAGACTTCTGATTTTTATCGGCAATCTTTCCGAAAGTCTATGAAATCCCCCCACATAATCTAAATTGATCTTTTCATTAGAATTTTTATTTAATAGGCTCCTCTTCAGTGTAAGCACACAACTCTTTTTAATCAACCAATAGATACCAATTGTTGAAACAACCGGTAGATACCAATGGTTGGAATAATTAAGGTCACTGGTTAAGCTTTTTGAGTCGCTTTAGCCTTTGGATGATATCGTTGGTTGACACCTACTAATCACAATTAACACCAACTGTTAATCTTAATTGTGAAATTATGAAAACTTGAGTCAACCTTTGTATCTAATTAAGTCATTGAAGATTGACTGGAATTTCGATACCTAGACTGAAACATAAATTGTTGAAACATTTGAATTTAAGTATGGTGGTATAACTTTTGGTCATTGAGCACATGGATTGGGAGTCACGCATGCAGGCCATCAACTACTTGATAATGCAATCCCTTTTGAAAGTTCTATCAATAGAATATTTTTTCATGTATCATCAATATGTTATCACCAGATCTACACCAGCAATATATCAACATGTTGTAAAGAAATAATATGAAAGATACAAACTCAATAGTTAAATAAAACAACTTTGAATAAAATGTAAATTATAAAATAGACATGAGAGCTCATCTTACATAAGCTACTTATCTAAAGATAGACTTTGTCACATCAGCAGATTTTGAACTTAGGCCGTTTTAAATAGTCCATCAGTGGATTTTGAACTAATACCATTTTGTAGGAGTTTTAAGGCATTTTAGAAAGTATGAGGAAGCCATAATGATTTTAAAGTTCAAGTAGGCAGAATCATTTTTTATATAAGTAAATAAATTAATAAATCAAAGCGCCAAAACAGGTGACGCGTTCTTGTACACGGGGTATACAAGATAAACGAAAATGCTAATAATGAGTTCTGTTTACTATTTCCACAAAAGAGTTCTCTTCATAAGTGTCAACTACCGAACACCATAAACGAAGTCTGTAACACCTATGTCTTATTTAGACATAGGTGTCTGAAACACCTAGGGGTGTAAATGATTCGACTTGGAACAACTTATGAGCTGAACCGTATGCCATTGGTTTGAGAAAAATCAAACCGGAGCTAAACCGTTTAAGTCTTGAGCTGAACCGAACCGAACCATGATGGTTCGACTTGGTTCGGTTTCGCGATTTGATTTCATTTCGGTCTGAATTTAGAAAGTTCTACTCATTCAAAATTTAAGTAAACCAAGAAAATATTATAAAAACACGCTAAAGAAAATACTAAAAAATTAAATATAATACAATTATATTCATAACTCACTTTTAAAAAAATTACACAAACTTTCAAATAAAAGGATTAACATTTATAATTCTTATAATCAATAAATTGAATCCAATATAATAAAAATACAATGTATATTATATTTAAAACGTTTATGTAAATTCAAAAAATCTATAGGCAAATTCCTAAATACTAATATTACCCTTATAGTTTATATAGTATAAAAATATTAATAGTATAAGAGTACTAAAGTATAAAGGTTAGGAATTCAAAAGAATTTGTTGTTTGGCTCGGTGGTTCGACTTGGTGGTTCGGCTCGATGGTTCGACTTGGTGGTTTTGCTCAAAATGGTTTGGTTTGGTTCTGTTTGACTCGACTCGACATGTCAAGCCGCAAACCAAACCAAACCGTTCGACTTCCCAAAATCTCAAACCGAGCTGAACCATATTGCACCCAAAACCGAACCAAACCGCATGGTTCGACTCGACTTGGTGGTTTGACGACTCGGATTGACACCCCTAGAAACACCTGTCTAAATAATGTAGCCACAGATGTATTTGTTTTATTTTCCTGTCTTTTAATGCTTTATTTATATATTTATATTTATTTGCTAAGTAAATATAACAATAAGAATACTTTAGCGAAAAACTATTTTTGAGATCGAAAGGGCGAGTTGGGTGCCTAGCACCTTCCCAACTCGTAACTTAGCCTCCGAACTCGTTTTCAATCTCTGTTTTTTTTTTTACCTTAAAATAAAGATGACGAGTCTAAAACTTTTTGGATCCCGTTGGGCCTCGCAGCACTCATTTCTTACACTTTTCCGTTTTTTCCCTAAAAAAAGGAAAATGAGAATGAAAGGATGGTGTATTCCCATATCCTAATATCCTAATATTCCCTAAAAAAGGAATAACTTGATGTGGGAAACTCAAGGCTCTCATAGTGAATCAAAACTGACCATAAGGCTATTTTTAATAAAATCCATATTGGGGGCGTAACAACATACTTTTTTGCACTTTTCCGTTTTTTCCTAGAAAAGGGAAAATGAGAATGAAAGGGTGATGCATTCTCATATCCTGGTATCCCCTAAAAAAGGGATAACTTGATGCGGGAACCACAAGTTCCCAGATTGGATCAAAAATCCACTTAAGTTAACCGAGGTGCATTACAATGCGCTATCTTAGACATCACTCCTCTCGCACTTTTGATTTCGTCTTTCCCTAAATAAGGGAGGGTGGAACGAGAGCAATGTATGTCTCAAGCATCAAGCGTGCAGCACCCTATCCAAGGGCGGGCGGCGGTGCACGTTGAGTGACCCATAGTGGCGACTCTGTTGGGGAGTTGTTTTATTTTAAATAAAATGGAGGGCTAGACTCAAAACAAAAACTTTTTTTTTGTTTTTCTTTGTTTCTGGCTAAAGTATGCTTGTTATATTAATTTATGCATTTGAATATTGCGTTCCTATACATCCGTGTCTATATTTGTGGATATGATTCTCCATCTTGCAGCAGTTTCGTTCCGATAATTGTTACAAGTATATTTAGGGCAAAACACACAAACGGGCCACCCAACTTTGGACCTTCTTGCAATTCGGCCACCGAAACTTTGGTTCATCTATTTTGGCCACCGTACTTTCCTTCTGTTGCAAACGAGCCCATTTTCTAACGAACGTTAAACAAGGACGTTAACTTAAGGGGCAAAATAGGAAAAATAACATTAAAAATGTCAAAACTATTTTGATTTACTGGAAAAATAATGATGCATAGCCATTATTTTAAGGTTGATGTTAAATCTCCTAGCACCCACCGACACCGACCACTGCCATTGATGGACAAAACCAATCTGCAATAGTGAAGTACTATGTAGATCTAGCTCGTTGAGGTCTCCGGTGAGGTCGTTTGAGCCTAGTTAGGACCTGATAGTGCAGGATCGGAGCTTACCGGCTGATGAAGCGAAGAAGACGACCGCGACGACGGTGGTGTTGATGAAGAGGGAGGTGAATCGGTGCTCCGGATGCCAGAGGAAGGTTGGATTGACTGGATTTCGGTACCGGTGTGGAGATCTATTGTGTTCCGACCATCGGCACTCGGATCGACACGATTGCAACTACGATTACAAAGCTTCGATTGCAGATCTGTTCTGTCTGTAATTATTTTGATTTTTTATTTGGGATGGAGGGTGTTTGGTAACTGGGTTGATCTTGTCAGATATGTGGAATCGCCCTTTGCAGTGGCCCTCTGCCATGAGTGTGAACTCAACCCCGACAGAACGTAAGCCCTTCCTGATGTCTCGTAAACACGGCGATTCGCCATCCTTTCTTGCATTTCCTTCAACTCAGCAACTAATCCAACACAGTCGGTCTCCAGATTGGAACCCCACAACTCATTACGGCAACACTCAAGTACAAAAACTGCAGCTGGAAGATCGCCACGTTCAGCTGCCACTCTTGCTTCAGCTATTGCCTCTGCAGCTTTGAGCCTGTTTCTCTGCCTATCAACTTCCATTGACACCACTAATTTCGATTCAATTTGAAAACCCTAGAATTTGGGGTTTTTTTTTCTTCGATGTGAATTTGATTTGATTTGGAGTGTCTTACCCTGCGATTTGTCCGCAGTTTGTCTAATAACAGGGGCAAAATAGGGAAATCACAAAAAATTAACGCCATTTTCTAATGTCCGTTAAAAAATGGGCTCGTTTGCAACAGAACGAAAGTACGGTGGCCAAAATAGATGAACCAAAGTTTCGGTGGCCGAATTGCAAGAAGGTCCAAAAATAAAAAAATAATAAAAAAAATTCGAAAGATAAAAAATGTGTGTTATATTTATGTTGCAATAAAAATTATGGGTAGCACAATAAAAGGGCCAGGGCTTTACTTTTAATATTGCTTCATTTTCAACTCTGTATTATTATTTTGTTATGTTTATTATTTTTATTTCGCAAAATTTGTACATATTTGTACATATTTGCATTCATTCTGTCATTTTATTTTGGTGAAATATGACCAATTTGTAATTAATAGGGATAGATAGATTCCCCACTTTTCTTTATATTTCTTAATGTGGTGTACTTGCTTGCTTACGCTCAAACTAAAAAGTCGAGAAAATCAACACGTAACAGCAAGAAATGCCATATCTGTTATATTTCATCTGTTTATGTATCTGTAATAAATAAAGATTTTACTGCGTTCTAGATACCGCACACACGTGCATGCATATATGAATATTCCGAACTGTTACCCTACATCATGGCCAATTACCCGCATAAGCCAACGCTAGAATGCATATAGACCCTTCACACAGGATCACCCGATCTTGGGGAGTCGAAGGCGAGGTGGAATACGTTGGTCCTATACTGAAAAAGAATCTCTTGTTCGAAAAGTCCGAGATCTGTCCAAAATAAAGCAGGTGCTTATCCGGTCAATTGTAGGGAACAAAAATAAATAAATAATAAAATATACTAATAAAGACATGTTGTACTCCAAGCCCAGAAAGCCTTCAACCAGCCTTCTGATACCTCCTCTGTAACCCATTTTCCTCATAAACCTTGCCCGAATTTGGAAAGGC